>OX381718.1:31286735-31886735 GCA_947462335.1 Harmothoe impar
GAACTTATTTGGAGGGTTTTAAGTTGGAATTGTAGGTTTCAGTTACAAGTGTTTATGTGTGTTTTTCTAGAGGAGTTTGCTGAGGGTGCTGAGTCATTGTGCAGTCATGGTGGCCGTCCTGTTAGCGCCAGGTGCTCATTGTGTTAAGCGGCCCTTGTCATTATTGAGTTAAGGGGCCCCACAGGACTTCACCCCGCAGCTACTATCACGTGATTAGAAAATAGGCCCTCATATCCTGAGCCAGCTCAATAATGGTATTTCCAATTCCTCTGCCACCAGATGCCCTTCTGCCTCGGGAAAAAGTGCCCTCTGCGCCCGCTGTGCGCCCCCTGGCAGCTTATTAGAGGGAGATGGCTTCTGAAGCGCACAGGACGACGGGCGAGGTGGGCCCTGGGGCATGGGGCAGGCCAGGGCGGGGAATGTGCATTTAGTATCGACCCAAGTAGTGTGCTGGTGTACAGTATGGCATGTATCCCACCCATCTCCACACCCACACACACAACCCTACAGCTCCTTCCCTCTGAGACCTACCCACACACACACCATACACACATACCGCCCCATCCTACAGCTCCTTCAGACCCAGACCTACCACAGGGCACGCACGACTTCCCAGGCTATACACCACCACTGTGGTGCCTGCATCACCTCTCCCTATACTACTATGCCTAACCCTATCAGGTCATGAGTAACATCCTTTATAGCCTTTTTTTCTCAATTTAAAGTGGCTTATTTCCTTTTGATTTCCGCTCTAACGAGAGTCTAGATGGGGCGATGTCTGCATGTCCCCTGTTAATCATTAGAAAAGGCCATGTCCCATATTGGTTCCATGAAATCCCCATCAGCTCTATACTGCAATAGGGTCTGCTACTGCTAGCAGCTAACTATTGAACAAATGGCACCGTCTTGTTCTGCATTGCAGGAGGAACAAATCCAAATAGAATTTCTCACCACGTAAGCAGCGTCATATCATATTAATCCCAATATGATTCTGTAAAACCAATTAGTGACAAACATGAGTTTTTATATTGACCAATGAATAGGCGTCTACATGCTGCAAACCCTGCAGTATCTTGCCTTTCATGTAGGGTAAACAATATCATGTTCGGATAGACCCTATTACCTTGGTGACTAAAGGACAAAGTACCTCTTTTGTAGGTTTTGTGCAATCTTTTACCCATTTTCCTGATAGCTTCTTTCTAAAATAAAAAACATGCACAAACATGTGAAGTTTAAATCATATATTTCATTTCTTCTTTTAAAGTTTTTCATTTACAACAACCTCAAGGAGTAATTTTCAGTTATCAAAAATGACAGCTCTGGCAGATTGAAGAAGTCTACTCAATACTGACGAGATCATTTCAACATAGAAAGGCCCATTACTGGGCAAGCATTCCCCCCTCCCCATCCTCTGCACTCCTCCAACCCCTGTAATCAGCCCCGCATCTGAAACCAATCAGCATTTAACCATCTCTAGAGCACATAAATAACATGGCTAGATTCTAAAACAGTCATTTATAAAAGAACCTGCACTATCAAATTGTGGAACCAATTGTGATTTAATCATGTGGCGCCGACTGCAGCTATGGCGTCTCAGTCTGAACCAGGCGTCTGTGTTCAACACTCGGGAGAGGCGGCCAGTGTAGACGCCCGAGGGGCTGGTTAACCCTGTAGGGCGGCAGGGTGCTGTAATGCCCTTTGTGGTCATGATGCATGAAAGCAGCCCTGAAATGAGGCCCATATAGGGTTGGTATGATACATGAATGCATCATGACTGTGAAGGGCATATTTGTTCCCTTGTTTTTGCTGGTATTTAGATTTAAGGTGATTAAAAAAACTGTCAGATCAAGAAGGCAGCATTTAAGGATACTGGATACAAACTAAGTGCCCCCCGTGGATGGTTTGAGAACCTTCAGAAACCTTTCAGGGACACCCACGC
Source organism: Harmothoe impar (assembly GCA_947462335.1). NCBI lineage: Eukaryota > Metazoa > Annelida > Polychaeta > Phyllodocida > Polynoidae > Harmothoe > Harmothoe impar. The sequence goes on from OX381718.1 coordinate 31,288,675, forward strand.
TCCACCTGCTGGATGTGCATACAAACACCAATTTGGAAAATGTTTTAGTAGTTTTCTCCAAGAGAGCCTTGAACTTACGATCTCAGGATTTACAGGCAAACTTGCTACTGACTGAGCTAAGGCCACACCAAAAAAAAAGTTGGTCAATGGATTTCACTTTTCCAAAAATGGTGCGAGCGAGCGAAAAAAAATGTATGTGTTTTTTAAGAATTTTTTTTTGTCAATGGATTTTGTTGGTGGAAAAGTGGAGCGAGCAACAATTTTTATTTTTTTTTACATAACATCTGACAAAATTCCTTTAACATAATAATTTATTGGTTTATCTGGGGGAATAACTGTAAGAAAAATTTGAAAAAAAAAAAAAAATTCTCAATTTTGAAAAAAATAAGGTGCGCGAAATCCATTGACCAACTTTTTTTTTTGGTCTGGCCTAACCAGACAAGTGAGTGTGAGGACTGCTAATGTTATGGTCAGTGGTACTTAGCATGTCTAGTTTGAAAAACGTTTTCAATTTTCTCCAAGAGAGGCTTGAACTCACAACCTATGAATCAACAGGCAGGCATGCTACTGACTGAGCTAACCGGGCAAGTGTCTGTGAGCACTGTATAGAGACATATGTAGGATCTAATGATTTCAAGTGGAATATCAGCTAATGATGTAGCTTGTCAGGTGGTTCTTGTCCATTTGCTAAACATTGACACCATGTTTGGTACTGTTCTTTTGATATATTACACCTATCATATATAACCATGTTCTGACAGAGTTTGGTGAAGAGTCTATGGTTTGATTTCTTTTAATGAAGGGATTATCTTGCAATTTTTAAGTCCCCAATATCTAACTCAATAGTTTCAAACCTAGTAAGATATAAAATGCTAATTACATTTATTATCCTGAGAAATATCCTAAGTTACCTAACTAAGCAATTTACTGTTATGAAAAACATCTTGATGGCTCGTTTTAGGTTGAAATGATGTCTAGGATCACTGTAAAAAGACCCACCAGGTGGGGTGCTTTTACTCTGGTATGGCACCATAAATCTCCTTCAATTCTTTTTTTCTGTACTATTTATATATATTATTAAATATATAGGAAGATGTGGAGTAATTTTCAAGGGGTTTCTGTGGTTTTCTGAGATTGTATCCAGTATCCTTAATCCTAGTTATTCATAAAATGAAATGATACAAAATATAGACCTTGTCACTGCTGTGTCCAAATAAGTACATTCTGATGTCTGTTAACTGTCACACTGCCAGTCTTTTAAAATAAATTGACTTTATTTAAAGAATATTTCTATTTTTGACATCTTTCACCCACGCGGACGATAATCTGAGCTCGGGGCTAACAACTAATTACTTTACTCTCCCCCCCCCATCCCTTTCAACCTGCCAGCTCATTTCCGTCATTGGGGGCATGTGTGTTATTCGTGACTTAGTATGCTTGGAATATATCCATCCATGAATATTCCCCCTGCCCTCCCCTCCCGCCCAGTGTGGAAATAAACCAATTTAATTAGCGAGCTACAGCACAGTATGGTATGTGACATATATATAGTGCAGACACATATCGGATGACACCCGCGGGGTGACTCTCACCCATCCATGTAGTGCTGTACCCGGGTAGCCTACAAAAACCAACAACCTGGATCAGGTCTACCCATTTCCTAATGTCACCTCAAAAGGGCCAACATTGGATTCATTTTTTGTGGAAAAGGAAAGAATGTACATGCAGTGATCATACCACCTTTCCAAAATAAAATAGGTATAAAATAGGTATATTTCCACACAAAAAATAGGATATAATAGGTATTTTCACAGTTTTGTTGATGCTAAAATAGGTATAAAATAGGACTTTTGTCAGGCTTTTTCAACATTTAACATAATTGTATGTGTTGTTCGCATTGACCAGTAGGGCTAATGATGATGTCAATAATGACATGTATAGCAGAATAGGAAGATATACAATTTAAAGGCAATGCCAACGTCCGATAGTCAAGGGCCCAACGACAGTTGGATGTCTGTTTACCTCAACCCCCTGATTACAGTGCGTAGAAATGCTTAATGGGCAGATGACGGTTAAGAACTATTTAGTCCAAAATTGTGAAAGTGCAGCGCAGTGACAAATCTAAGGGTTTGGGGGCCATACCCTCTTGAGAATTTTTTTGAAAATCTAGAAGCCATACACTGCATTCTTATAGGAGTGCAGTCTCCCACCCCTCAGAGAAAATTCAAAAGTTTAGAGTTCTAATGATGTATTCTGATTTCTACATGTAATGTATCAAAGCCAGACGTACAAACTCCAAGGATTTTTTGGGGGCAATATATGCTCCCTCCCTCCCCCCCCCCCCCGCCTCAAGAATATTTGAAAGTCTAGGACTACCAATGCTGCATTGTGATGCATTTTGGCACTCAATATATTGAACCTCAGCTCTGAATTATTCTCTATGATTGGGGCAGGAAACTTGTTTATTTTTTACAACTCAGATCTCTATGATTGGGACCTTATCTTTTTTTGAGGAAAGGTTTTGAGAAGAAATTGACAATCTAGACCTGAAATGGTGTATCTTGTTTCCTTTTGACTAATCTGTATTATGAAGCCTGCTTTTAGTGGGAAACTTTTGGGAACATTTGAAAATGTAGACTTGAAATGGTGCATTCTGGGGCATTTTGGCCAGAATTGTATCAAAGCTAAGATCTGTATTAGCCAGCCTTTGCTTTATGATTGGTGATGGAACTTTGCTTTTTGGATGGAAAGGTCTTAGAAAATTTTGAAATTCTTGACTTCAAATGGTGCATTCTGGTGCATTTTTGCAAGAAATGTATCAAAGCTAAGATCTGTATTAGCCAGCCTTTATGATTGGGGATGGCACTCTGCTGTTTGGATGGAATTATCTTAGCCCCTTCCACGCGGTAAGCCAATATATTGCACAAAATTGCATTGAGTTACAAGAAATGCAGTGGTGAAGGGGTTAGAAAAAGTTGAAATTCTTGACTTGAAATGGTGCATTCTGGTGCCAGAAAGCTAAGATCTGTATTCAACTATTGGCCAGCCTTTATGCTTGGGAGATGCGACTTTGTTTTGTAGATGGAAAGGTTTAGAAAATTTTGAAATTCTTGACTTCAAATGGTGCAAACTGGTGCATTTTGGCACATCTAGCATGTCTATCCCCCATTTTAAACCATCACTGAAAGAGTTATGTGGTCATTTGCAAATCACATGTCACCGTAGTACTAGGGGGGTTTGGGGGCATGCCCCTCAAGAAATTTTTGAAAATCAATAAGGCAAACGGTGAAATTCAATACATGTATATTTTTGATCTGCTTGCCTGATAAAATCACAAGTCCCCCCCCCCTACATAAAGGTTGTCATTGGATCTGGACAAATCACAAAAATGACCAATTTGGAGAAAAAGAAACCTGAGAAATCTGAGGAGTTTGCATGCCTCTAAAGCTGTACACATTGTTCAGCACTTGGTTCAGAAAGGTAGGTCAATTTGTTAATTTCTTTCTGCTTATTTTGAAGGGATACCTTATGGAAACTGTTGGCACAAAATATCTAGGTCTGGATCTATATTGATCCCTTATCTTTAGGATTTTGGAATATTCTAAAGTTCTAGACTTGAAATAGTGCAATCTGGTGCACTTTGACTCAGATATCTCAGATTTTAACAACATGAGGTGGGAGGGTGGTCTGATTTTGCGCAAAGCGAGCTGAAATTTGCTTCCCAAAATCCAAATCCCCCCCCCCCGCTAACGAAATAAGCACTCCCTAAGAAGGCCGGGTCATCAAAAGTCAATTTCAGTAACATATGCATGCCAGTGGAGGGTAGACCTAGCTATGGTCACACGTGCGCTAGCAATGACAAAGAAAATGTCAATTTCAATCAGATGAGAAATACCTATACTGCACCCAGAAATTTTTGAAAATCTTGAAAGTCAAATGGTGCGTCCTGGGGCTTTTAAAGACTGAGTCATACTTTCAGGAGACAAGAAAATATCTCATTTGATATGTTTCTGTATGAGAAATGGAAAATATCACCTCCACCCCTCAAAAAATAGGTAAAATAGGTATTATTTGTCAAAAAATAGGATAAAACAGGAAAAATAGGAATCTTTGCTCAAAAATAGGATAAAATAGGAAAATAGGTTAAAGTATGATGCCTGTACATGGTTGAGTCAGGAATGTCTTTCGCTAGATCTGTGTAATTTTCAGTGAATCAAGGATTACTTGATCTCCCCTGCCAGTCCCCCCTGATCGACCAGACATACTATAGTAAGCCAGCACTTCTTCAAATAATTTATTTTCACTATCCATAGGTATAGTAAGTAATTCATCTTTCTCAATGTCTGTTTTCTTTCATATTGGCTGATGTCCAGCTCTGCCTTCAATAAGTAAAACTATTCCCGTTAAACTATTCAAGCCCTTATAACCCCCCCCCCCCCCCCACAGCCCAGACCCATCCTTGTTTCTTCTACTACTACTGTTTACCCTTGGCATAAAGCGTATAGTACTCTGGCTCGGTATTTCCGTCTAAGAACTAGCACGCGGGCACCTGATCCATTTTTCATGGACTTAACATTGCCAATCTGTCCCCGACATGCCAACCCATGCTCCCGTGTCATTAAACTCTCTAGTCTAGTCGTCTAACATTCACTCCTCAGGTGCTGCTGCGGTGTAGGCGGCACCACAGCCTCGGAAATGTTGCCAGGCTATTGTTATTTGTGCCCAAGGAATCTGAGCCAGTTTCCTGCAACCCTCAGCTAATTGTGGCAGGGGTCTGTGCAGGACTAGGTACCACCAGGACCCTCACCTAGTTGTGACAGGAGTCTGGGTAAGACTAGGTACCATCAGGACCCTTACCTACCTAGTTGTGGCAGGAGTCTGGGTAAGACTAATTACCATCAGGACCCTTACCTAGTTGTAGCAGGAGTCTGTACAGCACTAGGTATCACCAGAACCCCCTTTTTGTGGCCTTCTGGGCAGTCTGGGTATGGCTATAAAGTTACCAGTCTGCACTGATTGTTTGTCTCCAGCAAATAAGGAAAGTATAAAGTCAGGGCAGGTAAACTACTAGATTGATTTTTAGACTGCCCAAATGAATTCAACTACAGGTTTGAAATTAAAAGTTAGTGAATTCTTAAAACTGATGTGATGGACTTTGTGCTGTTTTTATAGTGTGTTGTGTTTCCGTCTACCCACACCGGTCTCACTGTGCCGTTGGTGTTAACTATGGAGTACACAGGTGGGGGGAGGGGTGCAGTGCCCATACCCCATTGTCACCTGCAATTTCCTAGTACCGGTAATAGCACTAGCACTGCCTCCCAATTCAAAATTAATGTTTTGCTCCCTCCCTCTCAAAGACACATTTCCTGAAGGGCTGGTAATCAGGAAATGACACCCCTGTTACACTATTTTCCTTCCACATGTCTTGCAAAAAGGTTTTCTTTTGTTGCCAAAATTGCCTGGATTTTCCGTCGTCTCCAGGAGACGTTTCCTCAAACTAGAGAATCATTAAAAAGCCTTCTGTTGGTGGAAATTCCACAGACCAAGGGTTATTTATATCTTTGTGAAATAAAATTAACGTGGTAGTTTTGCATGAATTAATCCATTGTCTCTCAATACCTATTCATATGTATATCCATGACCTTATATCTTTTCATGATACATTTAAGTTCACATATGTATATTTTTTCACCATACATGTATTAACACTATATCTGGTGGTTGTACTCTAGCTGCCTTAGTAACTAGATGGTGTTACCTTACCTGGTTACCATGGTGACAGAATCTGGGATATGGGAACTTACCTAGAAAAGAGAAAAGAAAAGTACATTAGTGTCTAATAAATATAACCTTAAAACAGACCAACATAAAAGTATATTCTGTAGCATTTAAATGAAAGATTTAACAGCAGACAATATAGTGAAATGGGCATTCCGAGTACGACATCCTCACCAACCGGCAGACTGATGTCGTCAGCCCCAGTTAGTAAACCTCTGGGAAGTGGACATAAGATGCGTAATGCTACTCTATATCTATATCACTGACTTTATTAGCCTGCACAATGCCCCTTTGTACAGAGCACCCCAGGGTCTGCCTGGACATTCAGCGGCTGACATGTGGACCTTATAGGGCCCCATAGTAACAACTCTATTCAGGACACATCTGCCAGTGTTCTTGGTATTGACCATTGGGCAAACTATCATTAGCTGCGCAGAGAATATACTCAAACTATTTCTCTTGACACAAAGCCCAAGTCATCACAGTAACATAGTTACACATAAACCAGCGTAAAATTACTAACTCTTGAATTTCGAAAGCAATCGGTTAAAGTATGGACTTAATCTGTAAATTATGACAGTGTTATATTATACAGGCCTGCCCCTTTACAAGCTGCATCAATCTACCGTTTTAACCCAGTCCATGTACAGCTTATAAAGGCCGGCAGACAGTGGTGGTGGGAGCAGCTTATAAAGGCCGGCAGACAGCGGCGGTGGGAGCAGCGTTACAGCTTATAAAGGCCGGCAGACAGTGGTGGTGGGAGCAGCTTATAAAGGCCGGCAGACAGCGGCGGTGGGAGCAGCGTTACAGCTTATAAAGGCCGGCAGACAGCGGCGGTGGGAGCAGCATTACAGCTTATAAAGGCCAGCAGACAGCGGTGGTGGAAGCAGTGTTACAGCTTATAAAGGCCGGCAGACAGTGGTGGTGGGAGCAGCTTATAAAGGCCGGCAGACAGCGGTGGTGGAAGGAGCGTTACAGCTTATAAAGGCCGGCAGACAGCGGCGGTGGGAGCAGCATTACAGCTTATAAAGGCCGGCAGACAACGGCGGTGGGAGCAGCATTACAGCTTATATAGGCCGGCAGACAACGGCGGTGGGAGCAGCATAACAGCTTATAAAGGCCGGCAGACAATGGCGGTGGGAGCAGCGTTACAGCTTATAAAGGCCGGCAGACAGCGGCGGTGGGAGCAGCATAACAGCTTATAAAGGCCGGCAGACAACGGCGGTGGGAGCAGCATAACAGCTTATAAAGGCCGGCAGACAGCGGCGGTGGGAGCAGCGTTACAGCTTATAAAGGCCGGCAGACAGCAGTGGTGGGAGCAGCGTTACAGCTTATAAAGGCCGGCAGACAGCAGTGGTGGGAGCAGCGTTACAGCTCATAAAGGCCGGCAGACCGCGGCGGTGGGAGCAGCGTTACAGCTTATAAGGGCCAGCAGACAGTGGTGGTGGAAGCAGCATTACAGCTTATAAAGGCCGGCAGACAGCGGTGGTGGAAGCAGCGTTACAGATTATAAGGGCCAGCAGACAGCGGTGGTGGAAGCAGCGTTACAGATTATAAGGGCCAGCAGACAGTGGTGGTGGAAGCAGCTTATAAAGGCCGGCAGAGCAGCGTTCTAGCCACACCATGAGCTGCTCGGCACTGCCTGTTGCTGCACTTTGAGCTGCTCTTGGGCACCACAAAGGTCGCCCAGCGCCGTGAGGGCTGCAGCTGGCTAACATGGTACATCCTATGTCAGCATGATACATGAATGCAGGCCTGGTGAGTAACTCACCAGGCCTGCATTCATGTATCATACCGACGCTATGGGGCTGATGCACTCCCGAATCATGTACACACAAATACACTATACAGAAATCACACAGTTTAAGTTCCCGGAAATGTCCATCTTGAGTCTTCCTGGAAACAGCAAATAGAATCTTGATATGATCTACAACCACTTGGTTGGGTTTCACTCCCTGCAGCATTATGAGGTTTATTTGTATATGTACAGGACTACCATGTGTACATGGACTTATGGTGTATTACTCAATACGCCAATTTGTTCAAACAAGGAACCCTATATTTGCCACCCTATTGAGTAACCCACACTACATGTTTAAATGGGGTTTTCTAAATTTGTACTTAAGACCATTCTTGCAGTTTTTACCAGCAACAGATATGTATGATAAAGCCATTAATTCATCAAATCAAACTAGTTGGAGTGATAACTTTCTTGCTGCACTGCAGACATGAGTGATAACTCTCTGGCTGCACTGTAGACATGTGTGATAACTTTCTTGCTGCACTGCAGACATGTGTGATAACTTTCTGGCAGCACTGTAGACATGTGTGATAACTTTCTGGCAGCACTGTAGACATGTGTGATAACTTTCTTGCTGCACTGCAGACATGTGTGATAACTTCCTTACTGCACTGCAGACATATATGATAACTTTCTGGCCGCACTGTAGACATGTGTGATAACTTTCTTGCTGCACTGTAGACCTGTGTTATACATTTCTGGCAGCACTGTAGACATGTGTGATAACTTTCTTGCTGCACTGCAGACATGTGTGATAACTTTCTGGCAGCACTGTAGACATGTGTGATAACTTTCTTGCTGCACTGTAGACCTGTGTTATAACTTTCTGGCAGCACTGTAGACATGTGTGATAACTTTCTTGCTGCACTGTAGACCTGTGTTATAACTTTCTGGCAGCACTGTAGACATGTGTGATAACTTTCTTGCTGCACTGTAGACCTGTGTTATAACTTTCTGGCAGCACTATAGACCTGAGTGCGGCATTTGTCTCAGCTTCTGTGTGATAATTGGACCACTTTCTGCACGTCTTAAAACCGCAGAGGGCTGCCCAGAGCAGCAGTGGTAGATGGTTAACCCTCTAAAGCCGGCATGGTGCATAAATGCAGCACCAGCCAGCAACTTCCCTAGCTGCTTTCATGTCGTTTACTGACTCTATGGGGTTGATGCTCTCTCAGCAGGTCTGCATGATGCGTCAATGCAGTGCCACAGCATTCGTGCATCATTAGCACCAATAAGCAGATTTGAGGCATCATGCCGCCACTAGCGGGTTAATGCTGCTAATCCACAGCAGGATTAGAGAGATTAGCAGTGTGCTACCTAATGGTGCGGTGAACACAGGCTCCGTGTCAGACATACAACACACTGCCTTACTCACAACACACAACTACTGCAGCTCTCACTACTAATATTAATTCTTACGTATAAGCCTAACCCTTGTATAGCGCCTAGCCTGGACTGGAGCTTGTAGCAAATTTCTTAATGGCGAACCCACTACAGGCCTACAATCCGCACCCGAACTTTCAGGAAATCCTATAAGTTTTACCTGTGGTCTTATTATGGCTACTTTAATATTGTACTGTACTAGCAAACACCCTTGTATGAGCAGCATCCTGAGAGTGAGGTAATCCTATGTAAGCCACACGTTTATTTATATTCGAATAGTGAAATTTTGATCTATTCATTATTTGAATTACTTATTGCCTACCATATAGTGATGTGATATTCAACGCTGATTGAAAGTACTGGTAGTCAAACTTGACCATAACAAGTACCACCCTGCCCTCCTCCTCCCTGCCTCCTCATCCCTAATAACCGGATTACCCTTATCCTGACCACTGTGCACCACTGGTTCCCTGCGCTCTGCTCCCCCACACAGAGTACCCAGCCCCTGGGTGCACAGGATGCAGCACAGGGACCAGTGTAGGTGGCAGGTTTGATCCTTCCCACGGCCGACCTTCAGACTTTCCCTTAGCCCCGGTCAGGGTCACTTTCTGATCAGGAAGGCATCTTGCGGACACGGTTGTCAAGGCAACCTATCAGCTTCCGGATCAATGCGGCCTGTACTCTCAGAAGTTAGCGGATGTTGCACGGAGGGGTGACTGCTGGGTAATGGAGGGGACTAGGAAGCACCGACACTGTCCTCGCCCTGATAAACACCCCTTCTCTCTTACAAGCCACGCCCCTTCCCTCTTACAAGCCACGCCCCTTCTCTCTTACAAGCCACGCCCCACCCTCTTACAAGCCACGCCCATTCTCTTACAAGCAATGCCCCTTCTCTTACAAACAATGTCCCTTCTCTCTTACAAGTCACGCCCCTTCTCCTTTACAAGCCACGCCCCTTCCCTCTTACAAGCCACGCCCCTTCTCTCTTACAAGCCACGCCCCTTCCCTCTTACAAGCCACGCCCATTCTCTTACAAGCAATGCCCCTTCTCTTACAAGCAATGTCCCTTCTCTCTTACAAGCCACGCCCCTTCTCCTTTACAAGCCACGCCCCTTCCCTCTTACAATCAACGTCCCTTCCCTCTTACAAGCCACGCCCCTTCCCTCTTACAAGCCACGCCCCTTCTCTCTTACAAACCACGCCCCTTCCCTCTTACAAGCCACCACTTACAAGCAACGCCCCTTCTGTTACAAGCAATGTCCCTTCCCTCTTACGAGCCACCCCCTTCTATCTTACAAGCCACGCCCCTTCCCTCTTACAAGCAACATCCCTTCTCTCTTACAAGCCACGCCTCTTCTCTCTTACAAGCCACACCCCCTCTCTGATGAGCCCCCACTCCCTCTCTCTTATAAGCAGCACCCGTTCTCTCTTATAAGCCCTCACCCCCACCCATTATGAGACTGACCATAATGACATTTTCTCGAATTTTAAGGCAGTTGAACTCGGATATCAAAATATGTATATATGCCCAGTGCTGTTCCATGTCATAATGTCTCATTTGGTCGGGGTTCCCTCTACCAGTGATACTAGGCTGCCTACCCATTCTACTTGAAAGTCCTACCTGAGAGGTGGGAGCTGGGGATGGTACACCATATACAGGATCTTCACCTGTTTGTGGGAGGGTCCAGGCAGTAAGCAGTAGCCCGCCCCTGGGCGGGGTGCCCCAAGGGTGGGCACTAGGGGTGGTGTAAGGACAGAGTCCCCCAAGGGTCTGTACTGGGGGTGGGGTGAGGGATAGAGGTCCATTACAATCAATGTATGTGGTGCCTAGCACCTATATACCCCTGCTCTAACTACCTAGCCCTAGTCTGTAAGGCACCAGTAGATATCATCCATCTACAGGGCACATCCTAATACATTCTAATTGGTTTGTCACTCTCTCAACTAACACACTGTTGAATCTTCTGTTACTATTGAATCCTATAATACAAGGGGGTTATTTCTCAAGTTAGGGAATATGGAGTTATTTCACCATTTCCAGGATCTCTAAGCCACCCTGCCCTATTGAAACTACTTCCTTATTCCCTGGGTGCTCTACTATATATGGAAGTCTGTGAGTATGGACTTTTGTCATCACTCACCCTGCATTGGCTATTGAAGATTTGGCAATAGCCAGAGATATCCTGGGAGTGAATGGGGTGACGAATATGCAGAGATGACAAAAATGTTATTTTTTCTTGGTCTTGGTCTTTTACCTAAATGAGGGGAAACTGATTAAATTACATATGGAAATCCCAGGGAGTTCCTACAAAAATTGGGAAAGTGGCATCTCTAAATGATTGTCACAAAAAGCGCTTTGCCTAAACCCCCCTGATACATCCCCTACACCTTGTGCACTGAGCACCCTTACAGAGGGTAATCAATGGTAACAGGCGCCCCCGGGGAGGGAGCAGCTCAGAGCTGGTAGATTACCTGGCCGCGCGTCACTCACTCAGTTAGAGTTAGTGGGGGCTGTCTGAGACAATGCTGAGTCAGCTGTTTACCCCGAACACTACCACCCAGGGGCGGTGACAAAGTGGTAGGAGGGTCGGGGTGCGGAGACAAGACCAGCCCCCCGCCCCCCCCCCCCCCCCCCAATTACCTGTCTGGTACAGGTGGTGTGTTGTCCACCAACCGCCACACAAACAACACCTCACCTGTAGGCAGAAGCGGTTTTCTCTCCTTTTTAAATGTAAACTGATTTAGATATTGCAATGTAATTCCATGACAGGATCAGGTCCTTTAGTCAATTAGTCAATAATTTCATTCATATTTTAAGGAATACTGTATACAAGACACTTAGCTATGATATCAATGCAGACTTAGCAGGGGCAGATAAATGTGGTCAAACTTTATAAGGGCTAATTATTCTTTCAAAACCTTTTTGTAGGTTTTGTGAGTATTATCCTACTGCTTTATGTAATCTAATACCAATTCCTGTTACTTATTGAGTTTGGTTGCTTTATGAATATCAGTACCAGTAGTTCGCTTTTTATCTGTACATCGCCGCCGCCCAGCCTACCCCATTAGCTGCCTGCCTGGGGTTGGGGCAGTCAGGGAGAGGCGGCTGAAGCCCCGACCACCAAACCTATGGTGCCCGTCAGTGCCAATTGAATACAGCGAGAGCGAGGCAATCTAAAATCGGTCTGTCTCCATCCTCCTCATTTCCTATAAAACATATCACATTTAGTCCTCATAAAACACAGGCTCACTAAATACATTTTATCACTGCCATACCAGAGAAATGTCACACCTCTATTTTTAATCTAAATGTATGAACAAGACCAATATCTCACATAACTCCTATACATTTAATACATGTAAACCATTTACATTATCTACATACTTCTATGACGTAAATAAGGCACGACACCGGACGTGAGTAAGACATGACAGCTCTCTGGGAAACCCCAAAGAATGAGGGCCTGATTAGACCCAGTGCGGGAATTCCTCAATCTGAGACCGGGAGAGAACCAATATCCTCCCCTATCAAAGAGGTTCCAGTCGGTACCAGAGGTGTCCACTCTCCCAGTATTGGCTTAGTGGTAGACTCGAACAGGGAGCAGTTAAATCCATACATAACTTGATAAGCCACCGGTGCCTGTAATATATGGCTGTAAACGTACAGAGAATACTGCAGCTCCTGGCGCCATCCCTCATTATAGAATGTGATTCCCTGTCTGCAAGCAGGCCCCATCTTACTAGTAGGTAAGATCAGTATAGAGGTTGTCAGTATAACAGACTGTAACCTGAGTATTACTGCCAGACTATGTAGTATAACGCTGCATGATACCTCTGATGTCAGAGTACTCCCACCAGTGTAGCACATCACGCACCATGTACACACATGCCACCTTACACAGGACCCTCATGACCTCTGCTCAACCTTCTGTTCTAACACTGTGACACACGGTGCAAGAAAATGATTATTTTCTACCAATTATTTAATCAATCAGACCCAAGGAGAGACCAAAATAAAAGTTGGGTGAATGGATTTGGCGCACCTTATTTTCGGAAATGGATGTTTTTTCCCCTTCTAAATTGGTCAATGGGTTTTGCTCGCCTTTTCTGAAAAAATTAGAATTCTATGTCAATATTTCTTCCTCCTTCTATTGATTCCTGGGATTACTAAAAAATTTGTCTGAGGCTGGGTAAAGAAATAAAAATTTTAATTGCCCACCCAACCTTTCTACAAAACCCAAAAAAAACCTTTAAAATTTTGTGATAGTAGCCCACTAAAGTATCATTATGTGTCCTACTATACAGTGGTGGTAGTAGCGCTGTAATGTATCATTATGCGTCTTATCGCTGTATGAGGCTGACATTTGCGGCTGGTGGTGCTCGGTGGGTATCTCAGCAGGCCGCTGGCCGTCTGAGTGTGGACACAGTACAGGGGTCTTATACACCCACATATCATACACTACCGGCTGCTGTTAGCCCAGGGTTTACACTTACACTAAAAAATAATCTAACATATTGAAGTGCAAGTCCAGTATTTAAGCGTAAGGCAAAACATGCCCTCAAATCTTAATATAATATGAACACAGTTGCCTTCAACCAGGCTGTTACAGGAGTGTTGCTAGCAAGGGCCCCTCAGTGTGGCAGTTATAGATGTGAGGTTACTATGGCTACCACTCTACTGTTTCACTCCATATGAAATGTGCCCACAGAAACTGCTGTTGACAAGGAGCCACTACAGTAAGTGTGACAACTGGCACAAGTAAGCTATTGATTACCTCTCATCTGCAGCATCTATTGGTCTTTGGTATAACACATGATAACAAGTGCAAAACATATATGCAACATTCCCAAAAGCTGCAGCTTGAGGCCAGACAAACTGTAGGGACCCCTTTTTACTGCCGGGCTTCAGCTGTAAGACCAGACACACTGTGGAGACCCCCTGTTGCTGCCAGGCTGCAGCTTTAAGACCAGACACACTGTAGTGACCCCCTGTTGCTGCCAGGCTGCAGCTTTAAGACCAGACACACTGTAGTGACCCCCTGTTGCTGCTGCAGCTTTAAGACCGGACACACTGTAGAGACTCATTGTTGCTGGCGGGCTGCAGCTTTAAGACCAGACGCACTGTAGAGACTCCCTGTTGCTGCTGCAGCTTTAAGACCAGACACACTGTAGTGTCTCCCTGTTGCTGCTGCAGCTTTAAGACCAGACGCACTGTAGTGTCTCCCTGTTGCTACTGCAGCTTTAAGACCAGACACACTGTAGTGTCTCCCTGTTGCTGCTGCAGCTTTAAGACCAGACACACTGTAGTGTCTCCCTGTTGCTGCTGCAGCTTTAAGACCAGACGCACTGTAGTGTCTCCCTGTTGCTGCTGCAGCTTTTAGACCAGACGCACTGTAGTGTCTCCCTGTTGCTGCTGCAGCTTTAAGACCAGATACACTGTAGAGACTCACTGTTGCTGCTGGGCTGCAGCTTTAAGACCAGACACACTGTAGTGACTCCCTGTTGCTGGCGGGCTGCAGCAGGTTGCTCATGAGGAGGAGTTGTTGGCACAGTGCCAGCTGAGGAGGAGGAGGCAGACAGACACAGGGAGCGGTTAGTTATTGTAGCAGGCTGACTGCTAGTTGTGCTGCGTGCCACTAGGTGGCAGCTGTCTGTTTGTAAACATGACGTGAGGTGAGGCAGTGAGTATAGAACCTCTACACCTCCACCCCCTCCACCCAACGCCCTCTCACTCTCATCACATTACCAACACCAGTTTGTTGAGTTGTCTCATTAACCCTTTAACGACACCAACTTGCCTCAAAGTAACATTTGTCGTCACTGCACTGCAGTTTCAGGCCTATATAGTACCATAAAGCCCCCGTGTATAAACCAAGGATTATATGATGATAAATAGGCCTATTTAGATTTAGGAAATATGTCCAGCACGAATGTTTATACAGTATTATATTAAAGTGCCGAATTTCAGAAAGCCACCAAAATATCTATGTTTACGGTAATTAACAATTTTCAGACCCCAGGTGTGGCTTATACAATGTTCTCAGTGTCGGTGCGACTGGTAAGGGAGGCTTTACGGCAGTGCAGACAACATGAGGCACGTGTCGCTACCAGCCAGCAGATGCTGCTAGCCGGACCTGGCCCCGCGCCAGCCACATTAATACGCAACCAGGCACAAAAACACAATGACATTAACATCGATTATGGCAGCTATTTGATCTGCGTTTTTCCTTTCTCCTCTCTCACTTGCGTTCCTAATTTGACACTTCTAGCATAATCTAGACAGAATCATCTCCGACCACCAATGAACACAAAACCACAGGTCAGAGGATGGAGTGGTAAAATTCAACCTCAGTGTGTCGCCTGTACAGAGATTATCCGGAAGTAGGAAATGATGTGAATCAAACTTGTCCTGATTATCATGTAGATAAGTAGATGCATTTACATATAAACAGTGCACTCATTTCCATGTCATTACAATAATATTTGAGAAAGAATTCTCATACATTTTCCACTTGACCTGAGATTACAAGGCATACCTAGAACCATGTAGTGAAAAAAGCAAATTCTGGATAAATCATTTGTCAAGCAATTAACTAGAAATTAGTAAGATTACAAAATCACAAGGTCTGTCTGAAACCAATTTGTATACATCTAACCCCCCCCCCCCCCCCCCAAAAAAAAAAAAAAAAAAAGGATTCCGCTAGAATATATTTATGGACCTGGCTGCCTGGTGTCTGTCTGGGACCGCAGACACCAAAGTTGCAGCCACAAAGCCACGGTCAGAAACTAGACTGCCGCATTCTGCGACAAAATGGTACTGTTGCTTTCACAGCAATCTGCCACAAAATGGCTGCCGTAGACAGTGGCAAAAGATGGCCGACCCCGTACAGAGAGATAGTCGGCTCAAGCGGCACCATGTCTCACTACAGAATGGTCAAGGTCTTACATTGAAGCAGCATCAAGTCTCACATTGAAGCTGCAGTTTCATACATAAGGGGTGTGAAATGGGAAAAAAATCCTCTGTAGATGGCGCATGAAGTGGAAAGTTCAGGGGCTTCAAAGGTTGTGTGCAGGGCAAGCCCATCTACTTCAAGGCCTTGGAAATGTCATACTTCAACATTCCTAGGGGGTTTGGCATGTCCCACAAGAAGATTTTGAAAATCTAGACACCAAATGGTGCAATTTCATGTATTTTGGTGTTCTGGTCTGACATTTCCAAGTACCCCCTCTACAAAAAGGGAAAAGAAATTTCCTGTTGGATCTGGATGAATCTCGGGAACTGCCATGGTGAAGATGAAAACCTTGGTATTTGGAGTTTCCTTGCACACTTCACACCCCCTGCTTTAGGATTTGCCCACATTCAGGGGTGCAGATTATGCACAGTTTAGGCAGTTTTTACAGTTTTGAGTGGTACCAGAGTGTAGGTGTGGTTCTGGTGCGGCTTTTACAGCTTTACGGCAGTGGCACCTGGTGGCTGGAGGTGGAACCTGGTGGCGAAACCAGCACTGAGAGCTAAAGGTTAATTGCGCTGATCGTCCACGATTATTAATGGCCGCCCTTTTTGTGCCTCACCTTGGTGACCGGCCTGCTTCACACCTCCTCCTGCGGGTCAAGCCGCCATCTTGTCACATCATTTGTTGTTATTATTTAAACAAGTCCAGTTTACGTGTTACGGTCTCTTCTTCCCTGCAGTCACCTGCCATACTCAATGTCAACTATTTCGGTGCTTACAAGTTGGCTAGCTAAGGCCTAAAAGAAAATAAGTTGTGTTCTGGTAACATGGCCAAAAATCAACAGGGTTGGTGTAATGTGTTTTCTTTTAAACCAATATCTTTCTTTAGTAAAAAAAATTGTTTTGTAGTAAAAACCCTAATTGTCATAAATTGCTTTAAATTACTTTTTGGCCTGAGCAACATCTTGAGCCTGACCTAAACTTCTAAGACATATTTGTTCTCTGCTGATTACCTGAATTCAAATAGGAAATCAACCTGGCTGAAAACTGGGGCAGGCCTTCTATGGGACAATTTCAGAGATACCATTGGCAGGTGAAGGCAGCCTTGGATCACTTCTGACACCACTATAATCATAGTGAGAGATTGATCATGTATACCCAGTCTTTCTGTTTTTTTATCATCATGAAGAGTCAATGGGTAGGGCAGTCAGCCAAGTCATTACATGTAGTAACACGTGCTGTCTGGCAGCCCGCCACATGGTAGTACGTCTGATCGACTCTATTAATTGCATATACTGCTGTGTGAGGTGCTTTAACCCTCTAAGGGCCACACAGTGCATTTCTTCTGCCACAAGGGCTCCAAATGGGACTGGTGAAACTGCTATATTTAGATTGTGACGTCCTGTCAGGCTGTGCACGGGAATTGGTGTACAGGATTCAATTGGTCGACTCCTGAAGACAAGTTAGTGAAACAAGTTTTTTTTGTATGAGTTTGCCCAGACTCTACTATAATAGACCCTCTTATGGTTGCAATTCATGCACCAACTCTCGCCATCTCGCACCTCCTTGTACAAGGATGCCAAGGATCTTCCCTCTTTGTGTAGTCTATTTCTATCTCGATTTTCTCAGCAGTTTTACATATTTGAAATGAATAGTGTTTAATGAATGTAAATGATATTTTAATGGTGTTCTATTGATTGATACCTTCCCTTTCTTTCAAACCTGTAAAAAAAGCTGAGAAAATCGAGTTTGAAATAGACTTTACAAAGGAAGAAGATCCATGGGATCCTCGTACAATCAATCCTGGAATGGGCTATAGCCAGGTGCGAAATGGCAAACATAAGAGGGTGAATAGAGTCGGGGCATGAGGCCTTATATGTAGAGTGGGGGGTGGGGGGTATGTGTCATGCCCCTGGTCATGCATGAATGCAGTCTCAGGCCCCGACAGTCGGACTCTATAATAGTAGAGTCTGGCCCAAACTCATATAAAAAAACTTCTTTCACTAACTTGCCCTCAGGAGTTGACCAATCAAACCTTGTACACCAATTCCTGGGCACAGCCTGACAGGAAATAACAATCTAAATATAGCAGTTCCACCAGTTCCATTTGCAGCCCTTGTGATGGAACAGGGTACTGGTAGAGCGAGTCTGGCATGAATGCAGCCCTGTCAGTTCATGTCCTACTCCCCTAGATGACGTGAGTGAGTCACAGAGTGAGTTGTGACGTCATTTCTACAGCTACGGTCATATTCATGGCGAGAAAGCTACATTAGGCATCAATTTTACAGATAACACATATATGTCTGGGTCCGTGCATATGGGCACCAGACGAACAAAAGATGGGACAGAAAAGAGGAGATATAGACTCTTTTATGTAGCAGGAGGACTGGGCAGTCGACACCAAGAAAAAACATGCCATAGTATTTTATTCTCTGGATGGTTGGCCTTCTTATTATTTAGAGAGCACATTAAAGATATTGGACCAAACCATAGAGACTCATAGCATGGGAAGCCCTTGCCCAGTGTCAACGGCTGACTGGTGGTTGGGCTGAGAACTAACCATGGAGGGCCTATCTATCATCTAAACCAGTGCGCGGGCTACCATCAGTTTGAGTTCCCGCTAACTGTGTAGTGTACAGGTGAAAGTAACCTGGATTCTGAGAACCCTGGGGCCTGCTTTCTGCACCACTGCCTTCATGCACCAATTCACAGCCACTCGGCCAGTGCCCTTTATTAGGTACCGCGCATAAGCGAGTCATAGCTGCGAAATCGCCGATCCTCAGAGAAAAAATGTCAATCTTAACAGGCCTCCAGAGACAAGGAAAATGAATGCACAGAAATCTCAAACCCCTCAAGAGAAAGATATGGATCTGCTAGTTCCAAATATCATTAGTATTAAGTAAGTTGTACTTGCTATACATGTGCAAATGGGTCTTCACTGGGGGTCACTTTGGGTCAAATTACAGGTTTTGTCACCTGTTTTCCTGCTGCTGATTTGACTCTCTGTCATATAAACTGGATTTCCCATTGCACCATACATTGCACATGAACTATACCAGCACCATTGATTAGGATACACATCAGGCTTCACTGTGGTCCCCGGGACGAACACAAATTATTAAAAATTATTACTTTTGTAGCATTTAATAGAAAATATTAGGTTAAAAAACATACTATTATTGAAAAAAAATGTTCGTCCCGCCCCTCACACTGAAGTTTAAAATAGTTATTACAACCATGCAAAGAGAGCTAAGCAATCCTATGGATGGTGCAGTGGCAAAATTAAATCATAGTTATTTTTCTATACAAATCCTATATAGCATACTGGTAAGCTTGAAAAAAATAAAGTTAATTTCCAAAATATTTTATTATGGTATTGATGTTGACATGTCATGGGTAGTATGTGTTTCGAATTACAAGAGGATTGGACTGCTAGTTAACAATCGATGGCACCATTTGCAGTATAGCATTTGTGACAAACATACATATTAGTGATCTTGCCATTTTTAAATGAATATGACTCAAAAGATACACCAAGGAAATGATCTGAGAAAAATTATTTATGCTCTATGTAACATGTAGATACATTACATGTAATAGCAAAGTCCTCAAGTATGTATTCCTTGAACTAGGTATGGGGTCAAAATGGCAGAATGGCCATTTTCAGTGGCAAGGGATTGGTATTTCTGCCATGTTAGAGGGTACAATACTTCAATACAAATATGTCTGAACATATTCTGAAGATATTTATGCAATGTCCATATATAGTTGATTGGGAAATATCATTTTTCAACTGCAAAGTGTCATCAAAATAAGTGTAATATCACTCTGAAATTGGCCCATTGGCTATTGAAAATGAAAAATGCTAAATGGCTGAAACTTTTATTTTTCGAAAATTTATATAAAATTAACTACTAAACGGATCTTAACATAGTTACCATCATTCTTCAGCATTCTTTATCAGCTTCCTAACCAGTATAACAATTTTGTTCAGGGAAGGGTTTCTTCAAACTACCAGTGGTACCTACCTTTATGGACCCGGTCATGTTCATTTGTTTTCTATTCACAGGGGTGTGGCAATCAGTTTCAAAGTAGGGGGGTATTTTGACCCTTTTTGGCCCCTTTTTACTTGACCTTTTTGGTTTGACCTTTTTTGGGGTTGGTCAAAAGTCAGTGGGTGGGGGGGGGGGGCATGGCTGCCGCGCCCCTGAATTCATGATGCACAAACGCAGTGCCCGCAAGTATCTCATCATGTCTGTCTTGTACAGGTACATTCTACACTGTTCGATCAGCATGATGCATAAATGAAGCAGTAACAAGTTGCTTGCCAGGGTTGCATTCATGCATTACAACAACAGAGGTACATTATAGCACTATGCTACTCTTAGAGGGTTATTAAGAGACATTATTTAAGAGCAGGACACTGGGAATTAACCTTTAATCATTCGGGCGATGTTTAAAACTTTAAATAAGATGCCAGATTTAAACAGCTCTCGCTGTACACCATCTGCGACACCCTTAATAAAATGTCATCTCCAAAGTCCAAATCAAAGCCGCAGTTCTGGTATAAACAAAATGGTTGGTATTATATTTCTTAAACTGACATGAGGTTGAGTTGCAACTAAAATGTTACTACCGTAAATTCTCGCGTAGAAGCCGCGGCTTGTACGCGAGTCAGACTCAGCTTTCTTTTGATACCAAAGATGCCTATATAGGGTGCAGCTTATACGAGAGTTTTTATTAGTATACTACAGTACCAAAATCGTAATATTCAGACCCCCTCTGCGGCTTATATAATTTGTCGAAGTTAGGGGTGCGGCTTATACGCGAGTTAGGCTTGTACGCGAGAATTTACGGTAGTGATTTAAATGATGATTATCTGGACACTTTGACCATGCTTACAGTTTATTTCATAATAATTAATTTTGAATTGTCATAACTTTTGTTATGATTAGAGTATTTACAAAAAGTAAAAATCTATGGAAAGCTCAAAGGACACGGGCAGGGATTTTAAGGTAATTTGACACTGGTGACAACAAAAAGGACGCCGGTGGCCCGACAGTGCACATCTTGTGAGGGAGAACCCTGAATACAACCTACACATGACTGTTAATGCCATGGAGGAGTTTCTGGAGGAGGAGGCTCTCCACCACTCAACACTCATATTGTGTAAAATTAACTGTGTGACAAATTCTACTCAAAAATGCCTTTTATTATCTTTAAAACACCCAGACTACTAAACACTCTGTGGGGGAGGCGGAAGGGGGGAGGGGGGATGGTTCTCCATCACTCCCCACCTGCCACTACCTGCAGCCTCCAACCTTTACCGGTACTTACAGACGGAGCTATAAGTGGAGCCACACTTGACGAACACAAGGTGTTAAGGTCAGTGTAAATTAACACAGCGAGCAGCTCACTGAGCGGCAGGACACGCACCAGCAGCTCGGGAGGGGAGGGGTGAGTTATTCCGACTGCTGGGTTGTGTTATAGTGCTTTAATGCTGATCTAATGCTTATATAATGTAGATCAGCACGAAGCAGCCCCGGCGAGTAATTCAGTTATACATGACTTCAGATATGCAGGGACTCATGTATCTGCTCATCTTATCTTAAAGCATGTATAATAGTACCACCGGGACCATGTGCTGCTGTGTGAGCTGCTGTGTGTGCTGCTTTGTGAGCTGCTTGTGCTCTGTGAGCTGCTAGTGCTCTGTGAGCTGCTAGTGCTCTGTGAGCTGCTAGTGCTCTGTGAGCTGCTGTGTGAGCTGCTGTGTGAGCGAGCCGCTAGTACTCTGTGAGCTGCTAGTGCTCTGGGAGCTGCTAGTGCTCTGTGAGCTGCTAGTGCTCTGTGGGCTGCTGTGTGAGCTGCTGTGTGAGCCGCTAGTGCTCTGTGAGCTGCTAGTGCTCTGTGAGATGCTAGTGCTCTGTGAGCTGCTCTGTGAGCTGCTGTGTGAGCCGCTGGTGCTCTGTAAGCTGCTAGTGCTCTGTGAGCTGCTCTGTGAGCTGCTCTGTGAGCTGCTCTGTGAGCTGCTGTGTGAGCCGCTGGTGCTCTGTAAGCTGCTAGTGCTCTGTGAGCTGCTGTGTGAGCCGCTGGTGCTCTGTGAGCTGTTAGTGCTCTGTGAGCTGCTTTGTGTGCTGCTGTACGTGTTAGCTGCCAGTGCCCTATGAGCTGCTGTGTGAGCTGCTGTATGAGCCGCTAGTGCTCTGCGGGCTGCTGTGTGAGCTGCTAGTGCTGTATGAGCTGCTGTGAAAGCTGCTGGTGCTCTGTGAACTGCTCTTTGAGCTGCTGTGTGAGCCGCTAGTGCTCTGTGAGCTGCTAGTGCTCTGTATGCCGCTTTATATGAGCTGCTCTATATTAGCTGCTCTATATGAGCTTCTCTTATTGAGCTGCTCGTGCTCTATGAGTTGCTCTATGAGCTGCTCTATATGAGCTGCTCTATGAGCTGATATATAGGGAGCTACTCAGTGAGCTGCTAGTGCTCTATGAGTTGCTCCATGAGTTGGTCTATATGACCTGTTCTGTGAGCTGCTGGTGCTCTATGAGCTGCTCTATATCAGCTTCTAGTGCTCCATGAGCTGCTCCTGCCGTGACTCAGGCGGCCAGACACACAGACACACACAGCCCCAGCAGGTGAGCACCCAGCCTCCTCCTACACCTTCCTGCTCATGTTTACTTCATGTATCACACCGAGCTGCTCCCGGTCACACTCATACCTGCTCAGGTCCAGCTGCAACCTGCTCAGCATTCGGGCTAAGGTGTATGGTGTAGAAGCCAACCAAGGGACCAGTCATTTAATACAAAAAGTGGGGGAGGGGCTCCTTGGTTTTTTTAACAACACCCCTCCCCCACCTGGCCAGTGCTTGGTTGACTTTATAAGGCCAAAAATAAATAGTTGTGTTCATGTATCCGTTTTTTGCTACCCCAAAAAAAGCCTTTTAAATTAAATTTTATACTGAAATAATAAGAAAAGTAAAAAGAAAATTTGGTAAAAAAAAACACAACCTACCTGAACACAACCTCTTTTTGTCTTTAGGCCTAGCTAAGTAGCCCACTTTAGTTTTCGGCCCCCCGACCCAGGTTCCAGGTGAGCTGCTCATTGAGGCAGGTAGCAGACAGGAGTAATGGGTGTGTTGCATGCTCCGTCTGCTGCATGGCGCCAGAGAGGCCTGCACTCTAAGTACATGTACTTCTATGTCACACCACCAGGGGCAATGTTCACAAATGACGTCACCGATATTGGGAACTTACAGCCATAACCACACATGTGAACCTGCAAGTATGTCCTCGCTGGTGCCAAGAGATCAGCAATGAAATGTGCGTTATAGTTACCGGTAGTATACAATGGTGATCAGCCTTAGACTGGCTGCAGTACCTGAGATGCCTTCTTCCCTCTACCCCTGCCTTAGACTGGGTTCTGATATAGACTGGGTTGTGATATCCTCTATAACACATGTGCACCCCTTTGGGCCGACCCCAGTTACTCACGCACTACCCACCCCATACACTACATGCGAGCCTTCCCATCATTCAATGTAACAGGTAACGTGAGCCCCTCTAAGGTACTTTTTACACCTGGTCAGGTGGGTGAGTCGATACCTCTATATATATACTATAGATTCTATAAGAGGCCGACCACCAAACATTAACGTCCTTGGCACTGTGACGGCAAGGGTTAAAACTACATGATACACTGGGCTCCTGTGGTGTACAACACCACAGGTAACTGCCAAACTACTGGTGTGGAAATACACTGGCCTCCTGTAGTGTACAATACCACAGGTAACTGCCAAACTACTGGTGTGGACATACACTGGCCTCCTGTAGTGTACAATACCACAGATAACTGATAAACTGCTGGTGTGGACATACGCTGGGCTCGTGTGGTGTACAACACCACTGGTAACTACTAAACTACTGGTGTGGACATACGCTGGGCTCCTGTGGTGTACAACACCACTGGTAACTACTAAACTACTGGTGTAGACATACGCTGGGCTCCTGTGGTGTACAACACCACTGGTAACTACTAAACTACTGGTGTGGACATACGCTGGGCTCCTGTGGTGTACAACACCACTGGTAACTACTAAACTACTGGTGTGGACATACGCTGGGCTCCTGTGGTGTACAACACCACTGGTAACTACTAAACTACTGGTGTGGACATACGCTGGGCTCCTGTGGTGTACAACACCACTGGTAACTACTAAACTACTGGTGTGGACATACGCTGGGCTCCTGTGGTGTACAACACCACTGGTAACTACTAAACTGCTAGTGTGGACATAGACTGGGCTCCTGTGGTGTACAATAACACAGATAACTGATAAACTGCTGGTGTGGACATACGCTGGGCTCGTGTGGTGTACAACACCACAGGTAACTGCCAAACTGCTGGTGTGGGCCTAAACTGGGCTCATATGGTCTTCAATACCACTGGTATCTGCTAGACTGCTGGTGTGGACATACACTGTGGCTTGTGGTATAGAATACCACTAGTAACTGGACATACACTGGGCTCTGTGGTGTACAATACCACTGGTAACTGCTGGTGTGGACATACACTGGGCTTGTGTGGTGTACACAACTACTGGTAACTGCTGACCAGGGCCGCTTTCGGTAGTTGCCAGCACCTTCCAGCTCTAGCTGGTGAGGCATACAGTGTTCCTCTACACAGACCTATACCAGTACAGGTAGGAGGCCCAAGGTACTGGAGGAACGCTCCAGGGGCCTGTCTGCTATCCACTCCCTACTCGCCTCCCACACAGGTAAGGGTCCACATGATAGCAGCGCTAGACAGTTTATGCCGCAGTACCCGAAGGTACCCAGCGAGCCTACAGAGGTAGGCGGGGTAGGCTGCTAGCACTAACCCGATACACGGCGCGCAGGGGAACAGAAACCAGTGCACAGCTTTATGGGATAACTACCGTAAATTCCCGTGTATAACCCGCATCTCACGTATAACCCGCAACCCCCAGGAGAATCCCATTACCCGCTTCTAGGTTTGATACTGCGGTTATATAGTGATAAAAAGCCTTGTATAACCCGCTCCCTAAATAGGTATGTTTGGTATCAAATGAAAGCAGCTGAGTTTGGTGCGCGTACAACCCGCGGGTAGTAGGCGGGGATTTACAGTACTGATGGGGGTATCACCTACAAAATGACGGAGGTAGGCAGCAGTCCTATATATGTATAAGGTACACAACCCGGCAGCACCGCCTGATACAACGGACACTTTACGTCTTATTCTGTCTGCGGCGCCAATGTCCAGGCACCACTCGCTGTAGACTGGGGGGGGGGGGGGGGAGGGAAGGGGAGAGGAGGGGAGGAGAGGGAGAGGGGGAGTGGAAGGGAGGAGGGAGAGAGGACAAAAGGGAGAGGTGGAGCGGAGGGGACAGGAGAGGGGAAGGGGGTAAGGGAGGGGAGGGGGATGAGGGGAGGGGGAGAGGGAAGGGGAGATGATGAGGGAGGGGACAGGAGAGCCAAGAAGGGGAGAGGGGAGGGGAGAAAAGGGAAAGAACCAGCAGGAGAGGGAGAAGGAGGCACGAGGTCAGGGATGAGAGGGGAGAGGGGAGGAGGCTGGAGAGGGGAGAGATAGGGGCATGAGAGGGAGCGAGAGGGAGGGGAGAAGGGGGCTGTGTCTGTTAGCTTCTGTTGGCATGAAGAGGAGGGGGCAGGAAGGAAGACACAAGGGTTAGGGTAGAGGGAGGAGGAGGGAGACATGTGTCAGTTACTGCTGCTGGATCTACATCAGAAGGTGGTGGTATTGGTGTGGATACCAGTGTATGGCATACACGGCACTGCTCCTAAAGGGCCTCCATCAACTAACGGGAAGTGGGCGGGGAGGGGAGGTTACAGACACTTGGCACTGTGGGCCAGGAGTGGGGGATGTGAGCAGGCAATGGTTGGTAGACTGACACTAGGAATACGCTGGTGGGGCAGCCAGTGAGCCAAATAACTGACTCAGTGAGATACTGAGCAAGTGTACACTGAGCAAGAGACCGGGTTACAAGAGAGAGGCTACAAGAGCTAGCAAGCAAGTGACCGAGTCAGTGGGAGTGAATGAGTAAGGCAGGGCGGTTGGTAGGCACGGGGGAATTGGTAGGCACACGAGGATTGGTAGGAACGGGGAATTGGTAGGCATGGAGGGGGATTGGTAAGTGTGGGGGAATTGGTAGGTTTGGGGGGATTGGTAGGCACAAGGGGGGCGGGGGGATTGGTAGGCACAAGGGGAGGGGGTGGTAGGCACAGGGCGAGATTGGTAGGCAGGGGGGTATTGATAGGCAGAGGGGGGATTGGTAGGCATGGGGGGATTGGTAGGCAGGGAGGGGGATTGGTAGGTCTGGGGGATTGGTAGGCAGGGACAGTCTATACGAAAACTTTTTCACCATGCAGGACATTCGGTCCTGCAGATTTTTTTTTTGCAGGCCCGGCTCAATTTTTGCAGGCCCGGATATTTGAGTACAACCTTGCTATTTAGAAATCAAATATAAAGCAAGTGTTTGTACTCGGAATGATAATAGATATGGTTTCCCCTACATGTTACAATCATAGTAAACACTTTAATGTGTAAATTATTGAAGAACAATACAGAAAATATTCACATTTTCTGTTTTATGCTGTAGAAACCTTAATAATGGTTCTATTTACAAGCCGTAAAAAATGGCATGTAGACAAGAATCTCTGGAATACAGCCAGCCATTCCGGCCTGCAGTAGTCTTTTTTGTGCCGGACCGGCAGACGTTTTGCCGGCGATAGCCGGTAGCCGGCAGGTTTTCGTATAGACTGCAGGGAGGTGGATTGGTAGGCACAGGGAATTGGTAGGCATGGGGGATTTGTAGGCACAAGGCGGGTTGGTAGGTTTGGGGATTGGTAGGCACAAGGGGGGGGGGGTTGGTAGGCACAGGGCGAGATTGGTAGGCAGGGGGGTATTGATAGGCAGAGGGGGGATTGGTAGGCATGGGGGGATTGGTAGTCAGGGAGGGGGGTTGGTAGGCCTGGGGGATTGGTAGGCACAGGGCGGGATTGGTAGGCAGGGAGGTATTGATAGGCAGAGGGGGGATTGGTAGGCATGGGGCGATTGGTAGGCAGGAGGGGGATTGGTAGGCCTGGGGGATTGGTAGGCAGGGAGGTGGATTGGTAGGCCTGGGGGATTGGTAGGCAGGGAGGGGGATTGGTAGGCCTGGAGGATTGGTAGGCAGGGAGGTGGATTGGTAGGCATAGAGAATTGGTAGGCACGGGGAATTGGTAGGCACAGAGGGGGATTGGTAGGTATGGGGATTGGTAGGCACATGGGGGATTGGTAGGCACAAGGGGGGGATTGGTAGTCAGGGAGGTATTGATAGGCACAGGGGGATTGGTGGGCACAGGGGGATTGGTAGGCACCGGGGGGATTGGTAGGCAAGGAGGGGGTTGGTAGGCACAGGGGGATTGGTAGGCACAGGGGGGATTGGTAAGCACAGGGGGATTGGTAGGCACAGGGGGGATTGGTAGGCACAGGGGGATTGGTAGGCACAGGGGGATTGGTAGGCACAGGGGGGATTGGTAGGCAAGGAGGGGGTTGGTAGGCACAGTGGGATTGGTAGGCACAGGGGGGATTGGTAGGCAAGGAGGGGATTGGTAGGCAAGGAGGGGGTTGGTAGGCATGGGGGGACTGGTAGGCACAGGTTGGTAGGCAAGGAGGGGGTTGGTAGGCATGGAGGGACTGGTAGGCACAGGTTGGTAGGCAAGGAGGGGGTTGGTAGGCATGGAGGGACTGGTAGGCACAGGTTGGTAGGCAAGGAGGGGGTTGGTAGGCATGGAGGGACTGATAGGCACCGGGGGGGGGGGGGGTTGGTAATGCAGTGGGAGTGTGCGGGGGAATCCACTGGTATGTGGTGGGGAAGGGGGATGGGGACTGGAGGGGGGCACTGCAGTCTGTTAGGTAGCAGTGGGAGGACGGGTGGGGTACGTAACTGGTAGACTGCGAGGTAGACTGACGCAGCGGCGGGGGTTCGTGGTAGACTAAAGGACCTTGGGGAGACGCAGGGTGGGACTGGCAGACAGTGAAAGTGTGGGGAGAGGGGGGAAGCACTGGTAGACTGGGTCTGTGGGGGGTCTGTGGGGGGGGGGGGGGGGGGGGGGGGTAGAGGTAGAGGTGGGTGGTGGGGTTCCTGGTAGACTAGGGGACCAGGGAGAGAGAAATGGTGGCCCTGGAAGTTTCCTGGTAAGGGAGCTGGGGGGTGGGGCGGGGGACTGGCAGGCAGTGGGACTGTGGCCGGGGACTGTGGAGGAGTAAGGAGCAGGGGGGTGGGGGGAGGAGGGAGGGGGTGGTAGACAGTGGTGCTGGTTCCTGGCAGCAGGCGGCGCCCCAGTCAGCCCCACACAGTCAGGTGGGGGGGGGGGGGGTACATCACTGGTGGCGGGAGGCAGCGTCACTAGTGATCAGGCCCCTATACCACGTGCTGCACCACGTGCTACACTACAGCCTCCTCTGTACACCGTGTCCCCTCCTCATCGCCACTCACACTGACGGGGGGGGGGGGGGGGGGGGCATCCTGTATAAGGCTTTGTACAGTTTTGAGTTTAAACTGCCAAGGGAAATAATAAACACCCTTTAACCCCTTAAAGGCCATTTGGTGTCATATTGCATGAATGCAGCGACGAGTAACTCGCCAGGACTGCATTCAACCCCACCTCCCCCCCCCAGTGTCAAACCTATGAGGTAGGAAATCTTTCCAAAAGCAAGGGTCAGCATGATATACCAATGCAGTACCAACCGGCGAGCCGGCAGCGAGTAACTCGCAGCTTTAATCAGTGAACATGCCCTCTGAGGCATGAAGCGTGACAGAGATGGTTTAACTGGTGTTAGGTTTGACTGGTGTAAACCGGCAGGAGGGTGCCCCAGGTGTAGAGGGGCAGCAGGGTGGGCGCTACAGAGAGGAGGACCTTACAGGACCTAGCACGCGTTGGATGAGCTGCCTGGGACCACTACCGTAAAATTCTCACCTATAAGCCGAACTCTGCTATAAGCCGCACCCCGACTTTGTGGCAGGTTATACATGTATAAGCCTCAAAGGAGGTCTGATTATGGTAACTTAAGAATTGTACTACAGTAGAAAAAACTTCCAATATATGTCGATCCCATTACGGTAGGTGGGACTACACTATATGGGATCTACATACACACACATCACGTCAGGGCCCATCATGGACAGGGGTCACTAGGTACACGCTGTATCCAGCCATAATGCCCTATTTCACTCCTATTTCATCTTTTTCCCTTTTGACCTGACCATGTTGTGTTTTATTCTGTAACACAACTGTCAGGGCCGACTATAAACAGGGTAGACTAAATACTGCGGGGCTGCGGGGCTTCGGTCTGTAGCACAGTGTTGACTGGTTTTTGGTGTACAAATTCACTTATGGTTAGTTTCCTTTTGTGATCTTTATTGGTGTGGGTTTCGTTTTGCTCAATACATGAGTGACATGGGGCGGATACACGCTACTCAGTCAAGGACATCTTTGCAAAGGGAGTTGATGATTGACGACTCCAAGACAGGACTTCACATAATTATATAATCTAGGTAGGCAGGTTGTTTGTTTTTCAAGTTTATCTCCAAGTTTCCTTTTATGATTATTTCTCTTGTAGGTTTCGTTTTGCTCAATACATCAGTCACATGGGATGGATACACAAAGGGAGTTAAATAGACTGATGATTAAAGACCCCAAGACATGACTTCACGTATATAATCTAGATCACCGTTTTCTTTTATAGATATTCTCCTTACTAATCGTTCCACCTCTTAATGACGTCACGATGCCTCAAGACGACAAAAGGCATAACACATTAAATCACTATGCGGCCCTTAAAGGGTTAAACTTGTCTATAGGTGCAAATGCCCGGGGTCATGCATGCATGACGCCGGGCAATAGGGGCTTATTAGAAGGGATTTATTTTACCATTTTATATTGCTTCAAACAGGACCTACTCACACCCAGGAGCATATGTGGAGCCGGGGGGGGGGGGGGGGGGGTTACGCTAGTATTGGGGGTACAGAGGGGTCACCCCCCCTGAGGTAGGAAAGTCGCCGAAATTAAGGGGTCCAGGTCAGAAAGTCGCTTTTATGAAACGTTTATTCTATTGTCAATTTTGTCCAAAATCTCTGGGTCGCTTTAATTATTGCTCTAGGTCGAAAGTCGCATCCAAAACGGCCCAGATGGCCAGGTGGCTTTTGACCCGTCTGCAGTCACAGCATTGAGTGAGTCGGCTGATGACCTGAGTGATTACACAACGCCATGACTACCGGCTAATGGCGGCTCATCTGGTATTCTGTCTGACCGCCACGACCGCCACACACGGAGACGGTCTGTATTGTGTAAGTGACTGGTCACCCTCTGCATGTGCTAATGAGGCGGTCATTTAATAAACTGCCAACCCGAACCTGACTAAACCCTCTCAGGGCAGCAGATAGTATACCGGCTTGTGTAAACGTAAGTTTTCCGGGGGTTGATTCTTGGCCACATGGCTAAATCTGACCAAACAATTCTCACAATTAAGAATTCGACTGTTGCCGAATTTACAATTTACCCGAACAGTGTGTAACCAGGCAAAATCCAAGATGGCCGCCAAATTTCCAAAATATCCTCTTCCAAGGCATAAATATTAAGCTTAACACATTTTAAACATTACCTACCCCCCCTATACCAAGCCCAAGGAATCCAACTGTGTTATTGGTTTGTTGCTAGGGTAAGTGGTTGCTTAGCAACAGCCATACTAATTGTTTATTTGCCTAGCAACGCATGTTTGCTGGGTTCATAGCTTCATTACAATGGCAGCTACCCCCCCTAAATCATACCCAAGGAATTCAGTAGTGCCTATGGTTTGTTGGTAGGGCAAACGGTTGCTTAGCAACAATCATTCTTATTGTGTATTTGCCTAGCAACGTATGCTTGCTGAATCCATAGCTTTATCACATGGATGCTTAATACTCCAAAATCACATCCTAGGTATCCAAAAGTGATATTGTTTTTTTACTAGGGAAAACAGGTGCTAATTCTAATGGTTTATTTACCTAGCCACATATATTTTTTCATGATCTATTGCTCAATCATACTGATATTTACCCAAAGTAAAATGTTTATTCCTTATTTTTGTTTTGTCTTGCAAGAATTAGGCATGAGAACCAACATTGGATGGATACACAGATAAGATCATAAATTTTGAGTGTAACATATTTGTTACAGAGTCTTCCCTGGCTGGCATATATAATGATGTACAAGCAGCAGACTATTATGGCATTATATACATACCTTAATACAAAAAGTTTGCAAGAACTTAGCTAAAAGATTATACTTGTGCTGTTCTGTCATGTAGTATTCATTTAACTATTAGAGTAATTTCAATTAATAGAAGGGTATGGGAGTTTCTTAGGCATAACTTGACCTATTTTCTAATACTTTGATGATCAATCATTAATGTTTAGCAGCTGTATAGTACAATGTCTACTCATGTTTAACATCCACTTCTTCTGAAATAACAATTTCAGACCTTTCTTAATTTACACTTAGTCTGTGTCTGAATTGATGCAATCAACAACAGTGCGTATGATGACACAGGTTTCATCCCCCTGGCAGTTGCACAGTTCTGTACAAACTAAATTCTGCTGTTTGCAGGAGCACTTGCCTTTACATGTTGTCTGGGCTTTAGACTGTTTGCAATGGCATCTTACCAGCTGAATCACAGACTTAGGTGCTGGTGGAACCTTTGATACCAGGGGCAAGAAGCCATCAACACTCCTTTTCCATCCACACAGTACAGGGTCAGGAAAGCTAGGATGTGGAACTAGATCCTGCTGCCATATCCTTGCCTGCAAGTGTGCTCTCATGATGTACTCATACCATGCTCCTTCTGTTGCTGGCAGCTTTCTGATATCCTGATCTTCCCTGAGCTGTTTAAACATATACCATCTCAGGTCCTTTGCATTAGTTATTGGCACACTAAGTACATGTTGGCTTGAGGACATTAAGGTTTTAAAAGAGCCTTTCTTCCCCTTGCCCATAATATGACCTGTGGTTTCAGACCCAGTGAGGGCATGCCAGTTGATCAATGCATAAGCTATCTCAGGTGTAAGTGTTCTATATATATATATGATGGAGACTGATTTTGTGGTGGCGTTTTGCTGTGCCAACAATCACTACCGGTTCTGTTCCAAGCTGGGGGATTCTTCATAGTGCCAAGAGAAGGACATCGGTATCCTGAGAATATATTTCCACCTTGTATCCTTCTCTGGCAGCTTCAACACCATGAAGTATCATGAGAGTGTCAGCCTCCTCCCGTGTACTGGGCTCTTCATGTAAAGGTGCCTGCTGCTGGATTTTTGCCATCACATTCTTCCTTGTAGCTGTAAATAGATCATCAAGGACACTATCCTGAATCATTCTGTCAGCAAAGAATATAGTGAGACTGTCCTTTGTTGTGTTTGACGTCTTTTATGGGTGTTGAATCATCAACAATGAATGATTTCACAGCCTTCTGACCTGTCCTA
Source organism: Harmothoe impar (assembly GCA_947462335.1). Taxonomy (NCBI): domain Eukaryota; kingdom Metazoa; phylum Annelida; class Polychaeta; order Phyllodocida; family Polynoidae; genus Harmothoe; species Harmothoe impar. Next base: position 31,321,115 of record OX381718.1, read on the forward strand.
CGCAGTCTTGTGCTCTCTGTCAGTGAAGACACCTTGGTGTAGTCATCAAAGATGACCTGCACCTGGTCATAACCTCTACCTCTGGTGTCAATTAATTTCACATAACTGGAACCAAACTCTTTATATGTTTTGGGTGCGTAACTGCCATTAGCTCATGAACAACTGCCATCCCATCAACAATCAGGCAGCTTTTCTGTTCTTGTAGGATGGAGGTAGCTGCTTCAGTCTCACTAGAAGGATCCACCACATCTGGAAGTTCCTCTATCAGCTGTCTAATTTGGCTTTTATCTTAGGTCGGATGAATTGACCCACTGGAGGTCATCAAGGTGCAGTTATTTGAGGCAAATTTGTGTGTGCCAATCACCTCCTCGAGATTGACTGTATCTCTAGAAGACAGTGCAATAATGAGGAGTCATGCAAAAAGAGAATTGGTAGCCTTCAATGTCAGCACCTCCGAACCAGCTTTAATTTCTATACCCCAGAATCCCATGTTGCAACCTTCACCTTTTTCATCTTGTCCCACAAGTTCTTTTCTCCAACTATCCTTTCACTAACATATAGCTGATGAGCCTCAAGGCCTCTCTTCTCTGTTCATAATATATCCGCGACTGAAGTCTGGGGAAGAACTTCTTTGGACATGAGTTTGAACATTGCATCCTTGCTGTCAGTATCATTTGTGAAAATGTTGCATGGGGCCAGAACTTTCTTTAATTTACAGATTGCCTTTTCCTGCTTGGCAGTCTTTGCCTTGTCTAAACAGTGATGTTTAGCAGACATCTGTTGAACAGAGTTGCTAGTAAGATGCTCTGTTTCTGTTGCCAGATGTGTTATTTCTGGTGAAGTCAGGTAGAACTTAAGCAGGGTATCTGGGTTAGATGTTATGCCAGATATCCCTCCTTGACCTTTCATTTTTTTGTTCAAGTGTTCCATGGCCTGATCTACAGCTATGTTTGTGAATGGAATCATTCTTGTATTCACAGTGAACTGCCCCCCCACAAAGCCCTGCCACACATCCGGTTCCACAGTCCGCAATTTTGCCATCCGGGCAAGGTACTCTGGTATATGCATATCGATGTGCATATTGAACATCCCCTCCTTCATCACACGCAACTGACAATGAGTTTACACTTGTTTCTAAGGCATTACATACAGCTGGGTTCTCCTGCATGCACTGCTCCATTTTAAGGTTGAATAGCGCCTGGAAAGTGATCTGATGAGCTTCAAAAGCTCTATTAAAGTGGTTACCATTGATTATTTGAGATGTTGTTACACTGCTGTAGATGTCTGCCTCCTGCCAAGCATCATCTATCCCACTTCCCTCTATCGTCCGGCCCAAAAATCGTAGAACACAAAGCACAATATGGAATCCGCCAGGTGCGAAAATCCACTTGTCCTTATACTCTGGATGCAGGTACTCTAGTTTGGTAACCCTTTTGTACAAATCCATGTCCAGTGTTACAACAAGCTTTTTGTCAGGACCAGAGACGAGTCGGTTCAATCTCAGTAGGTGGTCGTTCAACGCTGTGATCAGCTTTGGCCATTTAGTGGCAGGAGCATTAATTATTGGCAGGCTGAATGTTTCATCCTTCTTAGGTGCTGGACCTGTTTGTACAACCGAATTGTATCCAGACCACACGTGAACACACTGAGACTGGGTTGAGGTTTCATCTGAGCTAGCAGCCTTTCTATCTAGAAATCTTGCCAACAACCATGCCATGTCACTCTTCTCCGCCTGAAGTGTAAAGTCATTATACATTCCCATTTCATATTCTGGGTAATGTGGGCTAATGGCCGGTTTTGGGTTGCCAGTTAGTTTACATTCTAGAAGCTTGACAACAGTTGCTGGCACATCCCGAAGCTTTTCAGCTCTGGAATTCAAGGTACTGAGGCTGATTGGCACTAAAACTGCATCTCCATCTCATGCTGTCTGGTACACACCAATGGCCGTGCCAAGGAAGCTGTACTTGCCATTGTAGGTGTCTACCTTTTTGTCTACATTATCTATGGAGGCTCGGATTGTTTTGTTTTTAAGTAGCCCAGGAGGTAGATACACTCCATACTCTGCCATTCTTGCAATTACCACATTGGCAATTGTGTCACACAGACTTGTTATATAGTCATATGACACTCCGACACCACCTATGCAGCAAGGATATTGCCTTCTGGCTCCGGAAATGGTGGACCATGTACAGAGACAGCCCGATGGCATATGGACTGTTGTACATGGAAACGCCAAATCTGATGGATTATTGATCTGTCTCTTTGTCATGCATGCTTGCATGATCGTCTGTGATATCATCAGACATGACTTCTGCAGTTGTGCAGACCTAGCTTCGGAGGTTGTCGCTTTTGCACCTTGGATGATCCATCTGATCAGATTAACTAGCTCTAGGGGCACAGTTTCCTCTTCAAAGTCAATAAGTGATCCATCAAAGACCCAAGGGCCATTCTTCTTTGACTCTAATATTGAGTTCCTTGTGATCTCTGAGCATTGAAATATACCTTTCATATCTTTTTACTGCCTTACCTTTTGGGATGCCTCATTTACAGCAATGTACTCACTTTTCTGTGAGTGGAGGATTATTGGCTTCCCTGGTTTACCAGTACCTGTGGCCCTTACAGTTTTAATGTCCTTTTTAATTTTCCCTAGCATGGCCGTGTTTTGGATCGGGTTGATTTGAACCCCATGATCTTTCATCATGTTGTTGTTGAGGACACTGGCTTCAGTCAATGTGAGGTATTTGCCTTCTTCAAGCAAGTCCTTGAGTTCTGCTTTGAATTCTATCTCTGCAGATATGTATGAGATACTCTCCTTATGTGAGACTACTTTCTTTTTGTTATCTTTGATCTTTTGGGTATACTCTTTCCAGTGAGTCAAGTGACAACCTCGATGGTATTTTATCTCTTGTGGAAGAAGTTCACCCTCATGGATGGCCTTAGCAAGATTGACCTTCCAGGTCTCATTTTCACTTAGGTCAACTATATTCTTCATGGTGTCCCCCATATCGGTGCTGCTGCATGCACACGTAGGTTCTTCTCTATGTTTACTATCAAATTTGGTATCTTGACTGTAAAAGCATTTGTCCCTCTGAAAAGCTGATGTGGCTGACCTTGTGGTGTGCTTATTAGAACATTGGCCTTTATTTTGTAAAGAGGTGCTTGGCCTGCCCACCTTCTTTGAGATGGCTGCTTGCTGTGCTTTCTTATGAGAGATTTCCTCTCTCTTGATATGCTCGGCATGTGTAACCGTACTGAAGCAACTTCTGTGCCAAACAGCCCCTTTGGCTTTCAGTGTTAGTGAATATTTTGAATGCTATTATTTTAATTCTTGGGATGCTGGTTGCCATAGAAACCAGGTGATTTCAAGTTTCAAGTTTCAAGTTTTCAAATATTTTTATTTAACCAGAGAAGCGTACAATTATCATCCTTTCGGTTGGTCTTCCTGCTTTGCTCTCCTGGAAGCCAGCTATGATATGTCAGGCTTAAAGTTCTAACAGTATTTCAGTTATAAATCATATAATATTCTCGAGTTTATATCATATTTTGATTTACATCAGCTCAGCACAATTGCGGAACAGTCGCTTCTAATACATATACAGGGCCTCTTCGAGGTGTGCTATCAGAGCACATGTGTATGAATAAAACGGCTACTGGGCTCTAGTTTAAACTCTTCCTCTCATACACTCACACTTTTGTTCTACGGAAACAATAGGGACAGATAATGATGAATACAGAAGAAACCACAGTACAATACAATTTTGGTGGACAGACTCGTATGTGCCCTACAGCGCGGGTGCCTTCCTATAACAGTTGGAATGTTATCAACGTTTGTCAATACTTCCACTAGTACATACCATAGGGGGTTGACCCACAGCCATTCAGACTTGTTTGTTTTTTTTATTTTTTTTTATTTTTTAACATGACGGATATTCTTTTCTTCTATTCGTCTCTTATCCCCTTTACATACAATTTCAGAGTCAAAAGGCCAGAAGAACAGTCCCAATAGTACATTCATACCAGTAAGGTTAATTCTCTACCGGTAGGCAGTATCGTGATTTATACAGTCTGGTCAATCCCATTTACCCTCTCGAGACGGAGAATGTTCCTCCCATCATAAAATAGCTGAGGCTGATCTCCTCTCCATTCTCTTAAGAAGAACGCATACAATCTCTCCTTTATTTTAATTTTAAATTCATCCTTTCCCAGCCACCTTAACTCCGGTTCTAACGCGTTCCACCTGGCATACGCTTGATATATAGGCCCATGTAATAGGCTAACAAGTTTGGGCCTAGTCTGAACTATTATAGGCGCTTGAGTGGCCCTTGTGCCGGTACTTCGGGCTATATTAAGGAGGCCATTAAAGACTAGCCTGTGGCAAGTAGTGAGCTGCAAGTATATCCGACGGAGATCTATGGGTAACATGTTCGCATTGATGTATAGATCTTTCACATGTACATCTCTTGCATCCCTTATTTTATAGCACGTCCTTATACAGGCGTTGTACAACACTTGAAATTTCTTCATCAAGGGGGCTTTAACACAAGTCGTGAATATGAGCCCATAATCAAAATAAGGCATTAACATAGTTTTCATGATCTTAAGAGAAGTAGTCAAGTCAACATATACTCGCGTCTGCATTAAGAGCCATAACCTGTACCTTATCGCAGAAAACATAGCCTTGGCTTGCTGCGTGAAGGACATTGTTTTATCTATCTCAATACCTAGATACTTATATTGGTTTACAGGTTGCAGCAATACATTGTTCATTTTTAATTCCATTTCAACATCCAGTTGGGAAATTGCCATATGCTTAGATTTGTTCACATTTATTGTCAGGCTGTTCTGATTACACCAGTGAGAAATGAGCTCTAGGTCAGCTTGCAACCCCGTTTGGACATCGTCCCAAGTTTTAGCCTCATGTATGAGGAGCGTATCGTCTGCATACATTTTTAACACAGATTTTGTTTTTATACGAGGTAGGTTATTTACGTAAATTATAAACAGGAGGGGGCCTAAAATTGAGCCCTGAGGGATACCATATGTGATGTTTTCATATTTGGATTCAGTTTTATTACAGACAGTTTTTTGTTTTCGCTGACCCAGATAGCTTTCAAACCATTGCACCGTATCAGGACACAATCCGATGTCTACAAGCTTCTGTAACAATATTACATGATTTAATGAATCGAACGCCTTGGCGAAATCTAGGAAGACTATGCCAATTTTATTACCTTTAATCTTACTAAGGTGGGCTTTTTCAACAACCTGAAAAACAGTGTCTAGTGTTGACCGACACTTTCTAAAGCCATTCTGGTCAGACGAGAGTAGGTTGTTGTTCTCTAAGAACCTATATAGCTGCATGTGAATAAATCTCTCAAGAATTTTGCCTGGTACTGGGAGGAGAGAGATGGGTCTGAGCATAGAGGGGGTTGTGGCATTAGTCACTTTGGGGATCGGGACGACTGTAGCTTTTTTCCATTTCTGGGGGAAACAACTGTGTACTATAGAGCAATTCAAGACATGTGAAAAAGGGACCTTTAACACCAAAAGGGCATCTTTCAGTAGTCGGGAGGAGATTCCCAGTATGCCTGAGGACTTATATGTATCTATCTTTAAGATTTCCTTTACAATGTCATCCGTCTGAACCACTCCCAGACTAAAAGAATCCGGTGGCATGCCTGTAGGGTGGGGGCCCGGGGGGTCAACAGGGGGGAGGGCCTGCGACAGGTTCTGTCCCACTCTGGCAAAGAACTTATTAACCATTTCTGCTGCATCCTGTGGTTCCACTTGGGTGCCTTCTTCAGTAATTAGGTTAATCCATCTACGAGTGGTTCTTTTTGGAAGTACCTGTGCCACCACCTGCCAGAATTTTTTGGGGTCATTCCTATATCTTTCTAGCTGGCCCTTGATATAAGTACTTTTAGCTCTCCGAGTGGTGCTATTAGCAAAATTTCTAAACTTTCTCGCCCTATCCTTATCTTGCTCTAGACCTGACTTAATTGCAGTCGACAAAGCAAGGTCCCTATCTCTGTATATCTCTAGTATCTCCCGGGTGAGCCATGTAGGTCTGTTTGCCTTAACTTTGAAGGTCTTCTCGGGATATAATTTATCAGCCATATCCCTGATCGTGCGCTCCATGGTTTCCCATGCAATGTCTGGGTTTACCTCCTTTACAAAGCCCTCCCAATCAGTCTTAAGTAGTTCTGCCCTCACATCATCAAAGTTATATTTTATGTAGGACCTCCCTGTTATCACCTCTTTTTGACTGGGGTTTCTGGGCTTCTTTATCCTGATATATACCGGGACGTGGTCCGATATATTGACCCTGATTGTCCCAGAATCAGCTACTATAGGGGAGTCTGATAGAATTTGATCTATGACATTGACGTCGTGGTACAGTGGGCGGGTTGGCTCATCAATGTAAGGATATAAACCATACGCTTTACACAGAGAGTCTAGTGGCGATTTGTCAAAAACTTCAGAGGATAGATTAATATTAAAATCCCCAAGTACTGTGAGCCTACACGACTTGTACTGAACCTTAGCCTCAACTATGGCGGCTGTTAAGAAAGCCACAAATTTAGTGAGGGAACCTGTGGGTGGTCGGTAGAGGCTAAATATAAACTCAGGCCTACAGCCCTTTCTGATTAGTTTTATTCCCATCAACTCACAGTCACAGTTCATTACATTAAATACTTCCCCACTTAGCCTCATATGGGCTATGTCCTCTTTCACGTACATACACAGACCTCCTGCCACAGTTGTGGGCCTATCAAGCCTGTGTAGAGAATAACCCACAGCTTCATATGTTATATCCAAATCGTCAGCCTGTTTCAACCAGGTTTCAGATAGGGCCAGTATATCTGGCTTTCTATCGTAGCAGAAGAACTTAGTTGTTTCCTTTTTCCCAATTATACTATGGATATTCCACCCCACAACCAATAATCCCTTGTCCCTGGCATTGTCAGGGGAAGGGGGGGGGATCCTGTTATCAGGGAGGGGTGGGGGGCCTACCCATGAACATCCACCCAATGAGGGCCACGTCCTCTGTACAAGTCATAAATCTTTTATCTCTCTGCCAGACCCTATATTTAAAGTACCCCTCGTCTGCACCATATGACACATACATAAACATACACATACAATCATTCACACCAGTGTTCACATAAAAACATTTAATCCCACCTTCCCCCAGCAAATACGGGCACTCCATAGCGCGTCAGTGGCTGGGGGGAGGGGGGACAATCCCAACATCCTGTCTTTCAGCAGAGAATCCTGCTTCAGGTTTCAATGGCAAGTAAGTCTCTTAGTACAAGAAGGACAGTTTATTGCTGTCTACACATCAGCGGGGTCCTTGCACTTGGAGAAACTCTCCACATACTCAATGAAATGAAATGCGAAATACCTCTCATGAGTAGCTCCTTACTGCTTGTACAATGTATTTTACAAACTTCAAAAATAGATTAGAGTAGTCCCAAACAGCCCAACACAGCAATTCCCCATACTGTTGTCAGTGTTAAAAACACGCTACAATACAATCATCTCAGTATAGGGGGGAGAGAGGAGAGACTCTCTAGTAATCTCCAGTGTACATGCTCAAAAATATGTCCACAATTATCATCAACAAATATGCTCAACAAATATGCCTAGAAACATGGTATTGGTCTGGATAATATTGTTACTTGTTCATATGGAAGTTGTTTGTATGTAGTTTAATAGTTAGACAGTTAGACAGCATTGAGTCAGCTCTTTTCACGCAGGATGTATTAATTGTAGAAATGGTATGGCCAGTCTGCTAGTTATATTTAACAAATATAATACTGATTTGTCAGTAGAGATAGGGGGGGGGTATACGAGTTTGTCTCGGCAGGTATCTGTAGGATAATATTGACAATGGTTCACGTGGACGCCTTGCTGAGGTTAATCTGACACCTAATACAATGGAACGATACGTCATACACTATCAGTATTGTCAACAATCATATTCAGTGATCAGTATGGCCTTATTCATGCTTTGTGGAAAACAGCTTTGACTTAATTCTAATTCTAATTCTAATTCTATATGTACCAAGTACAAGTAATCTTAATCATGATCTTAATCTTAATCTTAATCTACCTGAGCAGTTTCTGCCTTACACCACAAGTAACAAGTCTTAATCTACCTGGGCAGTTTCTGGCTTATATTATAAAGCAAATACAAGTGTGAGTGCGCCACTTAATGTAACTAGTTCTTAACGTGCATGCGGTTATGTACTTGTCCTATTCCTTAATGCTGCTGCATGCCACTTACTACATATCTTGCATTCAAGATTTATCCTGGTGTTCTGTAGTTCGGATTACGTCTCAGTTCATTATGGTGTAGATTTTGGATGAAGTTGAATGTTGAACTTGAATGTTGAACTGTCAGTTTGCGTTAGCATTAGCATGCCATAGTGCGGGGGGAGAGTTCAGTTCTTGTTGTAAGCCGGGTCCCACTTTGGTGGGGGGAGGGGCTCCTCGGTCAGGTTGTAGATCGCTCCAATGAGGTACTCCGCCCATAGTATTAAGCAGGTAGGACCTGGGTCAACCGTGTTTTCCAGGTGCCTGTACACGTGCGACATCTTGTCCCCAATCTCCCTGTGTACCGGTCTCTCCATGGGTGGGGTAGGGACCCCTCTGTTGGTGTTCACCATCGTAATCCGTTCGTTCACCACTTGTACCACGTTTTGTAACACCTCTTGGTAGTCTATTGCACTAGCTGCAACCGATGGGAAGGGTTTTTCAATTTTAAACGCAATGATGGGACAGAATATGATTTTAAGACAAGGGGCGTGTTGCCACACATAGAAGTCAGCCCTCAGCAGCTGCTTTGAGAATCTTTCTATAAGCCAGTCCTCATCATGGTTCCGCAGGAACACCTGAGTAGCAGGGTGGTGTACATCCACCTCCTCCCAAGTGCAGAGATCCGAGAAACCGCCCATAACCACCACAGCGTAACACGGACTTACTTTATAATCCTCCACCGCCTTCTTTGTGAGGGAGAGAATCGTTGATTTAGAGTCCGTGTTCACTTTGTAATAATATTGCATGTCCAAGGCGGTGTTAAGCCCTACCTCAAAGTCTCGTCCCCTGCGGTCAGTATACACTCTCACTTCTGTAGCCGCTGGCGACAAGTCCAGATCTGCAGCGGTAGCGGCCATGTTCTGTAAACTACTCAGCGAGATATAAAATATTTGGCGGCAAAGAGCGGCGAGGTCCACACCCCTCAACGTTCCGAAGCCTTGTGAGGGGATGTCCCGCGCTGCGCCTTTTAATGGGAACACTGCTGTTGCTAGGCAACTAAGTAACCTAGCAACATGGGTGTGACACCAATGGATTCCTTGGGGTAGAATTAGGGTGGGTAGGTTAACTTCAATGTTCTCTGTGATCAGTATTTATACCCGTTGCTAGGGATTTACATGATAAAACTGCTGTTGCTAGGCAACTAACTAGCCTAGCAACATGTCAGAGATACCATGTCACTAGGTTTCATGTCACATGTTGATTACATGCAGCTGACGCTATATAGGACCTTTAACCTTGCTTAAAATCATCAAAATGGGTCTGTTGCTATGCAAAAACTACTGTTGCTAGGCAACTATTTGTCATAGCAACAAGCCAATCACACCACTTGAATCCTTTGGGTCTATTTAGGGGGGTAGGTTATGTCATTAGCAGTCTGGGCTTGATATTTATGCCTTGGAAGAGGATATTCTAGAAATTTGGCGGCCATCTTGGATTTTGCCCGGTTACACACTGTTCGGGTAAATTGTAAATTCGGCAACAGCAAAATTCTTAATTGTGAGGTTTTTTAGGTCAGATTTGGCCATGGCGCCAAGAATCAACCCCCCGAAAATTTGCACCTTCTGTTTGTTACATAACCTGGTATACTAAGAGTGGGGGGTCTGATATAGCATGATGCACCAATGAAATGGTGGAGAGTTACTCACAGGCGCTGCTTTGGTGCAGCATAGGGAAAATGACCTTACAGCATCATGAAGACATAAAACCTGTGTTTCACTTTATATAAGTAGATATTTTTGTACAGGGTTTTTTTATGCCGAAGTGGTGGCGTAGCCACCTGGTGGTGCCGCCAGGCACCACCAGAACGAGGTATATGATGGTGATGTTTGCACTTTGCCAGAAGTCAGAATGGGCGCCGCCATCTTGGATTATGCCGCCATCTTGGATTAAGGTGTCACAACACAAATTTATGCTATGTGATAACAATAATATAAATCAACCTTTGATAGTTCCTGAGGTTGATTATAATCATACCTACCCCCCCTAATATGGACCCAAGGAATTCAATGGTTCTATCTGTTTGTTGCATATACAGCTGGTTGCCTAGCAACAGCTATTCTAATTGTTTATCTGCCTAGCAACACACATTTCCATGGTCCTAAAGTTGATTATAATCATACCTACCCCCCCCTAATATGGACGCAAGGAATTCAATGGTTCTATCGGTTTGTTGCATATACAGCTGGTTGCCTAGCAACGGCCATTCTAATTGTTTATCTGCCTAGCAACACACATTTCCATGGTCCTGAAGTTGATTATAATCATACCTACCCCCCCTAATATGGACGCAAGGAATTCAATGGTTCTATCGGTTTGTTGCATATACAGCTGGTTGCCTAGCAACAGCTATTCTAATTGTTTATCTGCCTAGCAACACACATTTCCATGGTCCTGAAGTTGATTATAATCATACCTACCCCCCCTAATATGGACGCAAGGAATTCAATGGTTCTATCGGTTTGTTGCTAATACAGCTGGTTGCCTAGCAACGGCCATTCTAATTGTTTATCTGCCTAGCAACAGACATTTCCATGGTCCTGAAGTTGATTATAGTCATACCTTCCCCCCTAATATGGACGCAAGGAATTCAATGGTTCTATCGGTTTGTTGCTAATACAGCTGGTTGCCTAAAAACGGCTATTCTAATTGTTTATCTGCCTAGCAACACACATTTCCATGGTCCTAAGGTTTATTATAATCATACCTACCCCCCTTATATGGACCCAAGGAATTCAATGGTTCTATCCATTTGTTGCTTATACAGCTGGTTGCCTAGCAACGGCTATTCTAAATGTTTATCTGCCTAGCAACACACATTTCCATGTACCTGACGTTGATAATAATCATACCTACCCCCCCTGATATGGACCAAGAATTCAATGGTTCTATCGGTTTGTTGCTTATACAGCTGGTTGCCTAGCAACAGCTATTCTAATTGTTTATCTGCCTAGCAACACACATTTCCATGGTCCTGAAGTTAATTATAATCATACCTACCCCCCCTAATACGGACCCAAGGAATTCAATGGTTCTATCTTTTTGTTGCTTATAAAGCTGGTTGCCTAGCAACGGCTATTCTAATTGTTTATCTGCCTAGCAACAGACATTTCCATGGTCCTGAAGTTAATTATAATCATACCTACCCCGGCTAATATGGACGCAAGGAATTCAATGGTTCTATCGGTTTGTTGCTAATACAGCTGGTTGCCTAGCAACAGCTATTCTTATTGTTTATATGCCTAGCAACAGACATTTCCATGGTCCTGAAGTTGATTATAATCATACCTACCCCCCCTAATATGGATGCAAGGCATTCAATGGTTCTATCGGTTGTTGCTTATACAGCTGGTTGCCTAGCAACGGCTATTCTAAATGTTTATCTGCCTAGCAGCACACATTTCTATGGTCCTAAGGTTGATTATAATCATACCTACCTGCCTGATATGGACCCAAGGAATTCAATGGTTCTATTAGTTTGTTGCTAATCCAGCTGGTTGCCTAGCAACATCTATTGTAATTGTTTATCTGCCTAGCGACACACATTTCCTTACCCCCTAACATGGACCCAAGGAATTCATGGGAAATGCCATATTTGAAGTAATATCATCCTTCCCCGTGATAACCCCTTCCCGGCCCTGCTTTTTGGTGTCTTGAATGGGTTCCCTTCAAACATACCAACCATGTAGACATTATGTTTCTTTGAATGCAAGAATTGCGGTTGTTGCCGCGTATAATTAAAATTGGATATGACCCTGAAAAAAAGTGAGCCGCCCCCCCCCCCCCTCCCGCCTCACCAAACTGGGCTATTAACCCACTCTGACAGCAAACTGATTTACCGGTAGGCCCTACTGATAAATCAACATAGCATAGATCTAAGGCTGTTAAACTACTTTGACAGCAGACTGAGCTTCACTTTCACGGCAAACTGAGCTTCACTTTCACGGCAAACTGAGCTTCACTTTCACGGCAAACTGAGCTTTACTTTCACGGCAAACTGAGCTTTACTTTCACAGCAAACTGAGCTTCACTTTCACAGCAAACTGAGCTTCACTTTCACGGCAAACTGAGCTTCACTTTCACGGCAAACTGAGCTTTACTTTCACAGCAAACTGAGCTTCACTTTCACGGCAAACTGAGCTTTACTTTCACGGCAAACTGAGCTTCACTTTCACGGCAAACTGAGCTTTACTTTCACGGCAAACTGAGCTTTACTTTCACGGCAAACTGAGCTTTACTTTCACGGCAAACTGAGCTTTACTTTCACGGCAAACTGATCCAACAAAAACAACATGGACTCTGCAGGAAGTGACGTCACTGCTAGGTAATGTAGCGACGTTGCTTGGTAACGTAGCGACGTTGCTAGGTAATGTAGGGCACGTGACGTCACTGGTACACTCTCCATACAGAGTCTTAGTCGAGCTGCATTGAGAATCTACAGATGCATTAGAATGTGTTAGGAGAATGTGAGAATGTGCAAAATGTCGGCCATTTTGTCCCCTCTTAAACTTTTTGCAGCATTATGTAGACATCTGTCGTGACTGATGATGACAGATATATTTTCTTTGCAATCCATCTTCAGGTAAGTGATAGATCTTCATAATGAGAGATGATCTATCATTTATTTCAAAAGTAATGTTAATGAACTTACTAGAAAACGACTATTGAATTTGCCATTTGATTGCTGCAAATCACCCATCAATTTCGACCACTGCATAAAGTGCTTGGCAAAGCCTAGCCTGAAGCCACTTCGTGGCTTCAGGCTAGGCTTTGCCTAGGCTCACTTTAAAAAATGCCTGAGGCATTTTTTTACGCGGCAACAACCGCAATTCTTGTTAATGCTGACATAAATTGCATTTTCTTCAGTAGCAATAATTGGCTGAACTGAGCTGTCCATACCCTCTGTACCCCCCCCCCCCCCCCCCCACACACACACACCACCACCTGTGAGGTCGCTGTACCACAGAGCATCCACCCTTGTACCTGACACTGGGTTAGACGTTTTGTACTTGACATTTGATCTGGGGCCTTAAAAGTTCACTTCACTTGTGTGTGTGGGGGGGGGGGGGGGGTGAGAAGGGAGGCCGGTATGTAAGGTATGTACATCTTGATGTAGAGTAATGCCTTCACAGACTGAGAACTGTCTCCATATGAGACCAACCATGTCGGACACAGTGACATGTGTTCACTAACCTAATTAGTCCATAGTGGTACTAAAAACGTTAATAATTAAAGTTTTAATCATGGCCCAAAAGTTACTGCAGTGGTAACACCAGTAACATTGTACCTAAAAGTTTGTTAAATACAAAGGTGCCCACTGATTAGGGTATGTCTCGCATACAATCCGTGGGTTGTATGCGAGCATCAGATCGAGCACTCAGCTTTAATTTGATACCAAACATGTCTATATAGGGTGTGGATTATAAACGTTTTTATAAGTTTACTACAGTACTAAAATGGCAATTTTCAGACTATATATATATACACGAAAACATTTTCGCCACGGGACTTTCCATTCTGTAGAGGACAATCTCTGCATCTAGAAATTATGTACATAGTAATAGTTTACACTGATATCATTCCTCTGAATACTTCAATCATATGAATCATTTCAAATATGTGTAACGGACCCAACTTCGTTCCCTTAATATTGTTAAGTTATCAAGAAAGAACAAAACAGTTCCATTAGAGTGTAGAGGTTGCAAGATAGATTCTTTTATTCACAGAACCTATAACGGGCAAAACTTAAGACGAACGAGCAGGTAAGTGGGCTTGGAGCCGATCACGTGTGGTGCTAGTAGGAGCTCAGTTGCTCCAGCTAACCGACGAGTCCTCCCAGGCGTCGGTTTATATAGGCGACCAGCCTGCGTGTGCACACACAGACCGGAAGCCTATAGCGATTTCTGTCCATACCCCAAGACCGGAGCAGGTGCTGCCACCTGCCGCCAGACTGAAGGGTTCGGACAGAGTTCGCAGCACAGCACCCAACAGAACCGATCATGATATTACCCTTATTAACCCAGCCCCTACATATGTAAAACTTTGAAGGACCTTGTCCAAAATGTTCAACCCTTCTGTTTTAATGCAATAGAAACCTACCGTAAAGATTGAGCGTGTGAGTAGCCTCACAGATGACTCAGGGTAAGCTGAATCTGTAGCTTATCATGTACTTAGATATAGTATTCCCTTATAATAATTTATTGGTTAATTCTGGCATCAGAAATGAATTTCTTGTTAAAAAGTACCCTAAAGTCATGTGTTATACATGTATGTTATTACATTTCAGGCCAGCAGGTGGGTGTGGGTGAGCAGGTGGGTGTGGGAGAGCAGGTGGGTGTGGGTGTGCAGGTGGGTGTGGGCAACAGTTGCAGGCTGCAGGCATGTACCGCCTTCTGTCCCCATCAAAAAGCCAGGCGATCGGACGATAAACGGCGACGACATGGGTGGTACAGTTTTGAACTGCTCTGGACGCTACTTTTATCCTGACGCTGTCGCTGGCAACTCACGTGTTGTCTTGCGCAGTTCTTGGAGTGCACGAGAAGTAGGGGTGGCGCCACCCTTTGGTGAACGGTCACTACAGGATCTAAAATATTATTTTCTGGTGCTCTGTTCTTGGAACTTAAATTTAAATTCAATTTAAACATTTTAGATGGTTTTCATTGTGTGTTTGAGGGTATTTCGACTGTTCAAAATGGCATATCTGTGTGTGAAGAGAGAAATATGGGGGATTTTGGCAAAAGTAGTGATTTCTATCTTTGCTTTAACACTGAAGCCTATGTGCCTTTCAGTTAGAGGGTAGTAATTTAAGAATACTTAGGAGTTTATGGAAAAGAGAGAAATCAGTACCTGAAGATCGCAGCCCAATTTCAGGGTGAAGGAAAGACATTTCAGATTTCTTTTCGAAGGAAACATTTGCCCCCCGATCTTGCCTGTCTTTCCATAGTCTTATTTAATGGCTGTGGGCCATGGACATTAAATGAGAGCACTTCTCCCATGTAACAAAAACGTCCTAAAACATGGTTCAGTCATGGTTTAGTATTACTCAGTTTGCCCTGAGTCAATAATGGTCTTATTTACAGGCTGTAAAAGTGGCATAAAGACAAAGATGTACGGATGGTAGAGTGCATGGCAATAGCCACTTTTCTGTCCGACCAGTAGACATCTTGCCGCCTCTAGCCGGTGTCCGGCGTGTTTTACTACAGACTATTTGAGATGCGGGTAATGTACGGTATATTGGGATCCTTTGTTCTTTATCTCAAGCTGGATTGTAGTCAAGTTTAACGTGTATTTAACATGCAGACAAGATATTCACCAACTGACTCCTATTGTAACCATTGTATGTGCGTCTATATATATATGGCTATATATATATACATACATATGTATATATATCCCATAAATGTAGATATTTTTCACATGTATAAATTTTTCCGTGAATATGCTAAAAACTACCATTTCGCATGTATTTCAATTCGTGAATTTTGGAATATGGTGGTTATAAAACTATACTGAATGAATATTCCTGCTGTACATATTTTACCAGATTTTCATTTCCACTAAATTCGCAAAAATATGTACAGCTCGAAATAAAATATGTCTACAGTGAACATTTATATATACATAGCGGGCATTGTTAGTAAATAGCTGCTTACCAAGAATGCCAATCTGACTGCTAGATATTAGTAAGTAATCAGTGGTAGAAATCAGGGGTACACATGTTGAACCACTCATGGTTTTTGCATAACGCTTTAATCAGACCCCAGACGCAGGGCCATGGCTCCACACAGCTATGTCCAGATTCCAGTTGGTGGGAGTGAGTCATCTACATTAGATCTGATTAAATGTTTACTCTGACTGCTTTTATAACACAAACATTTTTTATTGATTTTTTTTGTCGCCACAAAGCTCATGTCAACCTGTGACAGACACGCAGTACCAATCTGTGTTTACACATAACAGATAAATATAGAGATAGAGATAAAACCTGCCACTTGTAGCGCTGTGTGTACGGCCTGCTACATCACACTGATAACGTAAGGCCGCACAGTGCTTTAAACTGATACGTAGGAAGCACTTCTATATTAGTGTGGTGGAGGGGGGGGAACTCCAACCAGCTTTAAGTATCGGCTTATGACTGCGTAGGAATTGTATAGAAAAGTCCCCTGGCTACCATGCCCCCCTCGACTCCACCACCCCTCCCTGCACCACTGCTGTCATGATGCATGAATGCAGCCCTCTACCCGTCAGATACTTACCCTATTTGTATTCACTCCTCATCCAGGGACCTGATGGCCTCCCTCCTGATGCTGCATAACGCACTGACTGCAGCACACTGCTTTAATGTAACCCTGTAAGGGCCTTAATAATGCTGCTAACACTGACTGCAGTACACTGCTTTAATGTAACCCTGTAAGGGCCTTAATAATGCTGCTAACACTCTGACTGCAGCACACTGCTTTAATGTAACCCTGTAAGGGCCTTAATAATGCTGCTAACGCTCTGACTGCAGCACACTGCTTTAATGTAACCCTGTAAGGGCCTTAATAATGCTGCTAACACTCTGACTGCAGCACACTGCTTTAATGTAACCCTGTAAGGGCCTTAATAATGCTGCTAACGCTCTGACTGCAGCACACTGCTTTAATGTAACCCTGTAAGGGCCTTAATAATGCTGCTAACACTCTGACTGCAGCACACTGCTTTAATGTAACCCTGTAAGGGCCTTAATAATGCTGCTAACGCTCTGACTGCAGCACACTGCTTTAATGTAACCCTGTAAGGGCCTTAATAATGCTGCTAACACTCTGACTGCAGCACACTGCTTTAATGTAACCCTGTAAGGGCCTTAATAATGCTGCATAACGCTCTGACTGCAGCACACTGCTTTAATGTAACCCTGTAAGGGCCTTAATAATGCTGCTAACGCTCTGACTGCAGCACACTGCTTTAATGTAACCCTGTAAGGGCCTTAATAATGCTGCTAACACTCTGACTGCAGCACACTGCTTTAATGTAACCCTGTAAGGGCCTAAATAATGCTGCTAACGCTCTGACTGCAGCACACTGCTTTAATGTAACCCTGTAAGGGCCTTAATAATGCTGCTAACGCTCTGACTGCAGTACACTGCTTTAATGTTACCCTGTAAGGGCTTTAATAATGCTGCTAACGCTCTGACTGCAGCACACTGCTTTAATGTAACCCTGTAAGGGCCTTAATAATGCTGCTAACGCTCTGACTGCAGCACACTGCTTTAATGTAACCCTGTAAGGGCCTTAATAATGCTGCTAACACTGACTGCAGTACACTGCTTTAATGTAACCCTGTAAGGGCCTTAATAATGCTGCTAACACTCTGACTGCAGCACACTGCTTTAATGTAACCCTGCAAGGGCCTTAATAATGCTGCTAACGCTCTGACTGCAGCACACTGCTTTAATGTAACCCTGTAAGGGCCTTAATAATGCTGCTAACACTCTGACTGCAGCACACTGCTTTAATGTAACCCTGTAAGGGCCTAAATAATGCTGCTAACGCTCTGACTGCAGCACACTGCTTTAATGTAACCCTGCAAGGGCCTTAATAATGCTGCTAACGCTCTGACTGCAGCACACTGCTTTAATGTAACCCTGTAAGGGCCTTAATAATGCTGCTAACACTCTGACTGCAGCACACTGCTTTAATGTAACCCTGTAAGGGCCTAAATAATGCTGCTAACGCTCTGACTGCAGCACACTGCTTTAATGTAACCCTGTAAGGGCCTTAATAATGCTGCTAACGCTCTGACTGCAGCACACTGCTTTAATGTAACCCTGTAAGGGCCTTAATAATGCTGCTAACACTGACTGCAGTACACTGCTTTAATGTAACCCTGTAAGGGCCTTAATAATGCTGCTAACACTCTGACTGCAGCACACTGCTTTAATGTAACCCTGCAAGGGCCTTAATAATGCTGCTAACGCTCTGACTGCAGCACACTGCTTTAATGTAACCCTGTAAGGGCCTTAATAATGCTGCTAACACTCTGACTGCAGCACACTGCTTTAATGTAACCCTGCAAGGGCCTTAATAATGCTGCTAACGCTCTGACTGCAGCACACTGCTTTAATGTAACCCTGTAAGGGCCTTAATAATGCTGCTAACACTGACTGCAGTACACTGCTTTAATGTAACCCTGTAAGGGCCTTAATAATGCTGCTAACACTCTGACTGCAGCACACTGCTTTAATGTTACCCTGTAAGGGCCTTAATAATGCTGCTAACGCTCTGACTGCAGTACACTGCTTTAATGTAACCCTGTAAGGGCCTTAATAATGCTGCTAACACTGACTGCAGTACACTGCTTGAATGTAACCTTGTAACAGCCTCAAGAAGGCTGTAAGTGCCATGTCCTTTGTCGGCATGAATGCAGCCCTGACATGCGTATTCATGCCGACCCAGTAGGAATGTATAAAACCTGTATAAGGTTATCATGATGCTTGAATACAGCCCTTGCCAGGGCTTCGGACCATCACCAATTAGAAAGAAATCAAACTACCATGACATGGGTGCTGTAGCCTCAGTGAGGACTCTCTTTGTGTAGAACCTTGTGGTTCCTCCTATTTATGCCAAAATAAATAAGCAATTTAAGAATCCCCATCCAATGTTGTAAACATGTATGTCGCCTGATATAAACGTGTTAGCATTTACCCGCTAGGTATCGTAAACAGGACGCATATGTTGTTATGTCCAGATTACTGTTTTTATAACATCATACATAATACCTGAATACCACATTGATTGAGAGTCAGCGATGCGTGCGTCTTGTAGCAAAAGGAGCTGTGGTACCACATACATCTTGAAGCAGGACACACTTCTACTCTCGTTTCTCGTCTCGTTCTGCGTACTACCTGCGTCACTGATTCTTAACCACCGGGGGTTGATATGAGACATTACGAGTCTCCACACAGAGAGGGGGCGGAGACTGGGTTTCTTCTCAGGCCTTGACCTGTCAGGTTACCCGTGCATGTCCACACGGGAGACGTATTATGCCGTTATTATTATCATTTATTGTCGTCCAGATCAGTGTCTTAATGTTTTCAGATCTTCATGCCGTTTATATAACATCATACATGAAACACTTTGATTGGGAATCAGTGGTGCGTGCATTTTGGGGCGGTCCCACTACATAAACATACTAATATAGACTTGTACTATCACTCTTGGTCTTGTTTCTGCGTACCGTCTGTTTCAGAGATTCTGAACCAGCCGGGGGGGTGGGGGGGGGGGCGTATATTATGGGAACATACAGAGGGCGGGAAGGTGTACGACTTCTCAGTCCTTGAACTGCCAAATTAACAGGGCATAGCGACATGGAGACTGTTTACACCTTTAACCCTTTAAGGACTACATGATGCATTAAAGCAACATTCGTCAGCATGATGCACCAATGCAGTGCCTGTGAGTAATCCCGGGTACTGGAGTCATCAACCCAGGTGCGGTCGGCATGATGCTTGAATGCAGCACCAGGGAGTTGAGTACCTGTGAATGCATCACGACTACAACGGGCACAGCGGCCCTTACAGAGTCCAACACCTGTTATCACCGAGAGACATTACAGATTTATTACACTTTTTACGTCGTGTACCACCACTTAGGGTTGGCACCTCACCAAGAGTCGTTTAAATACTTTATTTTTAACCTAGGTTGAGTGACTTGGAGATATGCCTTAGCTATGTGTCACTCATGTGTCACTCATGTGTCACTCATGTGTCACTCATGGTGCAGTGTCAGGTACATGAGTGATGCACTCAGCAGACAAATAACCCAGCGCCAAAAGTTACATTGATATCCTTATAAGACCGCAGGATGTGCAGTGGTGGGTGGTGGCGTGGGAAACTCATCACTCATGGTTCAAAGTAGACGTGCGTGATACACTTTCACTAACTTAGTTTTAGTTTTATTTCTCGTTCCACGTCAGAACTAGATGTAACTGCACTTTGCGAACAGAAACTAGACCTGATCCTACTGTCACATAGTATGGATAAAGAGCACATGACTTAATTTTGTAAGGATTTTCCAAACTATATTAATTTGTCATCCTATAAATGTAGCACCACAGCTTGGTTCAAGTAACTCGCGGCACTGCGTTAGAGTACCATACCGGCCTTTTGGTGGTGTGCCATTCTGGTAGGGTGCGAAAATTGTACAAATGCAGCCCTAGTGAGGGACTCCCCAGGGCTGCATTCATTGCAAGCATCATGACTACAAAAGGGCAGCTCCATTAAATCACTTACAGGTTTAAACATCTTCACCAAGCCTGAGTGTGTTATACAGGATATACAGAATTTGGGACACCTTTTTTTTTATAGTTAATTCATTCACACAACCCACATTTTCCTGCCACCATACAAACTTTTCAGCAAAGTTGAGAGATATCCTGGAATTGTAAATCATTGTCGTCTGAAATAAATGATTAGAGTGCCTAAGGAGACTTACCGATTGTGCCAAACTTCTTCCAGTTGATGCCGCGCACGCCGTTCTGTACCAGGGCGAACCCCACGGTGGCCCCCACAATGCTGTGGGTGGCCGAGACAGGAAGTCGCAGCAGGGTGGCACCGATCAGCCACACGCACGAACCTGCCGCAGAAGACACAGTTATGTTACTGACTTTATATATTTTGATATCAATTTTAAGACTGAACTTAGGAAAATATTTTCCCTTGAGGAGAACAGCTGTTATCTTCAAGCTCTGCCTTCATTTCATGACATGATCTATGTTTTCTACACTGCTCCCTGGGATGTGCTTCAATATAACCTTGCTTAATCTTGACTTTTTTTTATCTATTTATCATGATCTTTGTTTTACTCTCTTTTCCTTATAATAATGTAACGATGACTTGATCCACCCATCAGTTACCAATGACCTTTACTTTACCTGACTTATGCTCTTACTATAACCATGAGCCAATACTGATTGATTGATTTGATTGACCTACAGTGCCCTTGACCTACAGTGCCCTTGACCTACAGTGCCCTTGACCTACCTGAGAGGGCGGCCACGTTGCCCAGCATGAGGAGCACGGTCTGGTTTCTGTACGGCTCCACGTCGATGATGCCTTTACGTATAGTATCCGACACTTTGGCTCCTGGAAAACAACAACCATTGATTAATACCAGAACATCAGTTAGGGTTTTATCAGTAAAATGTGAGGGAATATGTATATCATGTTGTATAATGTAAACATAAGATATTTTCACCTGTATACATTTTCGTGAATTTGCTGAAAAGTATAATTTCACATGTCCAGTAAACGTATCTTATTTCGAGCTGTAATTATTTTCGTGGAAATGAAAATGTGCGAAAATATGTACAGCGTGAATATTTATCCAGTGTAGCTATATAACTACTAGATTGAAAAAATCTTGGAATTTAAATCCAAGCGAAATTTTACTTTATAGCCAAATCATGAAAATATATATATACGCGAAAACATCTACGTTTACAGTATTTAAATTGACGAATTTTGGAATATGGTAGTTGTATAACTGCACTATTTGCTCTGTACATGTTAAAAATCTGCGAAATCCGCGAAAATATGCACAGCGGGAAATATAAAACATTTAGAGTAAAAAGAACGGCCAAGCCTTGTATGCATTATATTGATCAGAGTTCAGTAAATCCACCTTATGGGTATGCTATTATTGGACCACAAAAGGCACATGTATATTAGCAGCCTATATCAATGTACCTATATATATGTATTGTATAGAGGTCACTTGTTCGCCATTACAAATTGAAACTAGACCATGTCCATGTTTTGTAATAACAGCCTTTTACATGAGTCCCATCATGCCACAATGCCATCATGACAAACAGAGGCAGCTAGCATCCATGAGTACAAGGAGACCACTTGCTTTACCTTTTCAGAACCTTCATTTTGCATGATATTTAGTTACATGTAAAGTACTGCGGTGAATGGTGAGGCTGCATGCACTGACGATGCCTCACTCTAACAAATTGACTTTGGGCCCTGTTGTATATTTATATCTCAGATCTTGCTTGATGATGTAAAATGAATTTATTCGAAACGTAGCGATAAAAGATCATTCCATCAAATAACACCAGAGAATGTCATCGAACGATTGGAACTTCATAATAAAAATTGGTAAATAAAATTCCATGTATTGGGTTTTGTGTGATAAAATATTCTTTAAAATATCTCCTGATATAAATAACGTTACCATATACGGTACATATAGAACTGTACATGGTGGCATAGTACACTTACTCAATACTAATGTCTATTTCAACTGTCCAGTCTTCAAAAAGAAAAACACTGAATTTCACTGTCACTGAATGTGTTCGACTTTAAATAGAGTCGTTACAGTCCACACAAAAGAAATCTTTCAGAAATTTAAACAAACTTGATGAATCAAGAACCAAGTGGCCATTGGTGAGGGAGTCCCCACTACTCCTATACGTCAAAAACTTGTTATGACCAAAAAACAGAGATGACATTTTGAAGCTCATTCACTCCAAAATCTACAAATTTACAGATACAACACAATTGAAATGCTGAAATCTAACCTTGTTTTTCTCAAAGAAATATCCAAAATTTACATTTGAGTATCGACAAAAGGATACACTATGTAGAAAAGGCTTGGTTCTATTTCAGTCTGCGCACACCTCTGTACTCGATTACCATGGTAACAGGTTCCCCTGACACCAGTTAGCAGGGGGGGTGTGAGGGGGCGGTCAGGGAGCAGTCATTGTTCCCGGCCTGCAGGCTCTGTGGGGGAAGCTGGCAGTAAAGGCTCCCTTGCTGATTGGCCAAACATAAACAAGGACTGCTCCCCGGTGGGTGCGTAATGTGAGACTGTTGTAAAACCTTCCCTAAACGCCGACCTGCCTCATATACATTATGTAGACCCAAAACTTAATAGACAGAAATCTATGTGCTTATTTTGAACTGATTTTTGAACAGCTTATAATTAAGTATAATTCTGTAATTACATGGAGAAAATACCCCGGCTATAAGCCAAGCCTCAATTGTTAAAAGCTGACTTTAATAGGCCTAAAATGCCAAGCTCCGGTCGTCCTCTAAGAGAGGTTTTACAGCGGTGTGCAGGGGAGTCTTTGTACCCCGCAGTCATACCGAGCACAGTTAGGTCAGAACTCTAATTTGGTTTGAATACATTTTAAAATACATCAATCAGACCCTGCAATCAGATGCTTGGCACCAGTAGCTGATTGAACCGTCCTCAGAGAGCTGAGCTCAAGGTACTGAGGGGTGTGTACCCCGGGGATGTGATCAACAAGGGGCTGAGGCAGCAATCCACTGGCCCCTGTTCATTTGTTCAGTCAGCTTCCATTGCCAAGGGGCTGGTTCAGGAGGCATCTGTTACCAAGGGGCTGGTTAAGGAGTCTTCCATTACCAAGGGCCTGGTTCAGGAGTCTTCCGTTACCAAGGGCCTGGTTCAGGAGGCTTCCGTTACCAAGGGCCTGTTTCAGGAGGCTTCCGTTACCAAGGGCCTGTTTCAGGAGGCTTCCATTACCAAGGCCTTGGTTCAGGAGGCTTCCGCTACCAAAGGCCTTGTTCAGGAGGCTTCCGTTACCAAGGGGCTGGTTCAGGAGGCTTCCGTTACCAAGGGCCTGTTTCAGGAGGCTTCCGTTACCAAGGGCCTGTTTCAGGAGGCTTCCATTACCAAGGCCTTGGTTCAGGAGGCTTCCGCTACCAAAGGCCTTGTTCAGGAGGCTTCCGTTACCAAGGGGCTGATTCAGGAGGCTTCCATTACCAAGGCCTTGGTTCAGGAGGCTTCTGTTACCAAGGGCCTGGTTCAGGAGGCTTCCGTTACCAAGGGGCTGATTCAGGAGGCTTCCATTACCAAGGCCTTGGTTCAAGAGGCTTCCGTTACCAAGGGCCTGGTTCAGGAGGCTTCCGTTACCAAGGGGCTGATTCAGGAGGCTTCCATTACCAAGGCCTTGGTTCAGGAGGCTTCCATTACCAAGGGCCTGGTTCAGGAGGCTTCCGTTACAAAGGGCCTGGTTCAGGAGGCTTCCGTTACTAAGGGCCTGGTTCAGGAGGATTCCGTTACCAAGGGCGTGGTTTAGGAGGCTTTGGCCATGGTTGAGGAGGCTTCCGTTACCAAGGGCCTGGTTCAGGAGGCTTACGTTACAAAGGGCCTGGGAGCTCATTTTACAGAATAAGGCTCTACAATTTCTGGAGGGGTGACTTGCACTAGGTTACTTACCGAGTAGTATAGCTCCGAGGGTTTCAAATATGGAGGCCAGAATGCAGGCCTGCTTCAACGTCAGGACCCGAGCTCCGACCGACGTACCAAACGAGTTGGCGACGTCATTGGCTCCGATCCCGAAGGCCAAGATGAAGGCCACAAGGAAGCCGACCACTACCATCCATATCTGGTCCTGCGGGACTTCAATCATCCTGAATGTTGGTGTAGACAATGGTTAGTCCGCCACGATCCAGGACCTCCGGGGAGTGGCCTGTGATGATTGACACGTGGGCGGGGCCTATGATGAGGTGGCAGCTCTGAGAGAGGTGCCACCCAATTGTATGTTAAATGACAATAGTATATGATGTTTCTAATGTGAAATGTCACAAAAGCTGCTGATAGTTGATGTAGGTTTGAGTCCAGGAGCCAGCTACTACCCTGAGGGCAGTGTGGATACTCACATCTAGTCCTATAGTAAAGTGGTAATAATGGCAGGCCTTTTTTGTCTGTAAGATGGTGAATTAGGGCACAATATGGCAGGCCTATTCTTGTCTGTAAGATGGAGAATAAGGGCCAAAATATGGCAGACTTTTTAATGTTTGTTTGTAAGATGGTGATTAAAGACCACAATAATGGCAAGCCTTTTTACTGTCTATGTTGTTTTGATTCTAGCCTTGTCCCTTTGGCAACAGCGTCCTTGTTTAATACTCCTGGGGGTTAGAGAGTTTGTTTTTGGTGGCCGTCCAGGAGTTTTATCTTCCTAGCTGGTGTTACTCTTGTTCTTTTATGATGTTATTGTTTCGCTTGATCTTGTAGGTTGCCAAGGTTACTAGATGTTGCTATGACGATGAGGACTGACACGGGCGGCCGTTGACGATCTAGGACCGTGGATGGTATAGAGCTGAAAAGACAAAAACAGATAGGGCTATTAGAAACATAAAGATATTTGATTTAATTTGTAAGATACCTTTTTAACAAGATTCAGATGTGCCCATGAAATGGTAGTAGCTACATTGCAAATAGATGTAAAATATTGTCATTGGATTAATCTAAACTTGTCAAACAGTGATTTACAGTGATAAAACCCCTCTCAGCAGCCTAACTCTACTTTGAAGCAAATGTCTTATATTTCTTGACGTTTGGCAGTGTCCCTGTTTAGGTCTTCAAGAACAGGCGAGAATGGTCTATAAGACCATATTTAATGCATTGGTACTACTAGGTGGGCCCTAAACCTTCACGAAAAACTGAAAAGTCTTGCCTATGGGTTTATAATCAATCACAGGGCTACCACATTGCCAATAAGACCAGGTCTGGCAGACTGATAAGGTCACCGGTCTGTAAGACGTGTAATGATGTACAGCCAGCAGGAATAGAATCCATTAAGACTGTCGTGAGGAGAATGCCCAGCCCTCGAGGGATGAGTACCGTAAATTCTCACGTAAAAACCGCAGGTTGTACGTCAGCCACTCACCTTTAATTTTATACCAAACATGCCAACATAGGGTACAGCTTATACAAAGAGTTTTTTAAAATATACAGCAGTCCAACATTATAGCACTCCAATGCACTATATGGATATATATCTAAAACTGGACATCGACATCCATGTAACAGAAAGCTATATTTATTAGAAGTAGAAATCCATGAATATCTATATGAAGGAGAACACCATGTTCATGCCTATATGTCTGTGTGTATGTTCATTTCGAAATTCAAGATTGCAACCATTGATTGAATGCCACCATGCTTTCAATGTAATCTCGAATTGCAGTTGCAGTAGTTTGATACTAATAAAAAAAAATCTATTCTATTTTTCTTTCATGAACAGTTGGCATCCCATAGATTCAAGATGGCTATCACTTATTGAATGTCCCAATGCTTGAAATGCAATCTTGACTTGTAGTTGCATTAATTTGATACTATCAAAAAAACAAATCCTATTTGATTTTTCCTTCATTCAACCCATTCAAGATGGCTACCATTTACTAAATGCCACAATGCTTTCAGTGCAATGAAGAATTGTAGTTGCATTAATTTGATATCTATATAAGAACATTTCTATTTGATACCTTTTTCAAACACAGTTGGCACCCCATAGGTTTAGGATGGCCACCATTCATTGAATGCCACAATGCTTTAAATGCAATCTTGAAATGTAGTTGCATTAATTTTAAACTGTTAAAAACATCCAATTTAGTTGTTTTTTTCATGAAGAGTTGGCACCCCATAGGTTCAAGATGGCCACCAATCATTGAATGCCATAATGCTTAAATGCAATCTTGAGTTGCTGTTGCATTAATTTGATTCTTAAAAAAAAAACTTTCTTTTTTTTCTTTCATGAACAGTTGGCACCCCATACATTCAAGGTGACTACCAGTCATTGCATGCCACAATGCTTTAAGTGCAATCACAAATTGTAGTTGCATTAATCTGATACTAATAAAAAACTAATTCTATTCTTTTTTATGAACAGTTGGCACCCCATATATTTAAGATGACTACCATTCATTGAATGCCCCGATGCTTGAAATGCAATCTCGAATTGTAGTTGCATCAATTTAATGCTAATAAAAAACTAATTCTTATCAATTTTTCTTTCATGAATATTTGGCACCCCATAAGGTGGCCACCATTCATATTAATGCAAATAGAATGCTTTAAGTGCTGTCACGACTTGTAGTTGCATTAATCTGATACTAAAAAAAAAAAATCTATTTGAATTTTCTTTCATGAACAGTTGGCACCCCATAAATTAAAAATGCACCCAGCACCCAGGTCAACAGCTATATACAGACACGTGTACCTCCCCTGCCTGTTCTCCTTCAATGCACAGTGAAGAGGGTGGGAGGGGGTGACCCTCAACAGTGCATAAACACTTTGATTGGATGACAATGCAGTTTTTATATTACAACCTAAATTTGTGCAACGAAAATCATCAAGAAATACTAAGTATTTTTTCCAAAGAATAGCTTTTCTAGAATGGCTCGGTATTCAGGAATCCTACTGCGAATAAAAAAATGTCAAATTCTAATTCTAAATACCTGAAAATTGAGAAATGCTGGCGTTCACGGGTTATGTAGGAAATGTACTAAAAACTGCAAAAAAGGGCAACAAAACCCTAATTTTCTCAAAAACTGTTCAGTAGGATTTTTTCTAACTGAGGTTCCACTGTTTTCTACCCTCATATTACACATTGGCATAGAGAATATATTGACACCTAGTCAGGATTTTGCGCTAGGAGCAATCTGTGAGGCGAAAAACAGCCAAAATGAGCCACTGGTCTGAAGTATAAAACTGGGCATCGATCACTATAGAGCTACAAAGAGACAGAGAATCGATGTCCAGTAATTATACTACAGTACTAAATTAGCAGCTCTCAGACATGTGCGGGTTATAGGATTTGGGGGTGCGGCTAATACAAGAGTTAGGCTTATGCATGAGAATTTATGGCAGGAGAAGATTTGCCAATCCTACCAAAGTGGTACTTGACTTCTTCATTAAGACTTTGCTTTGACTGACTCCAACCAATGTCAGGCGGGTTCTCCGCCACCTATTCTGGCATCATGACACACCAAAGTTTAATCTACATATGTAGTATAAAGTATACTTGGGGACCATCTCGAATCCCTGTTTGGTAACTGAATGCAAACTTACAAAGTTATAAAGTTATAATGCACCAGGTTACCCCCAAAAAGTGGCTATGTCCTCAGGTGCTCTGTAGTAAGAGGCTGTCTGTGGTGGTTCTAGGTGGGTAGTACTGGCTGCAAGCTGGGTCTGAGATTGTCAGGCTGTGGGTAGGTCCTACCTGGTGGTGAGAGGCTGATGGCAGGACTAGTGTAGATCACTGATACTACAGTATGTGTAGAGGTGATCCCTGATAGTAGTAGTGAGTGTGTATGTGGGGGAGGTGTGCAGTGTCTGCCGCACACGCTAATTGTGACTGCTCCCTGCTGCCAGCGTCTATACTGGTGTCTAACCCTGAAAGTGCTTTAATGTAACCCTCTAAGGGCAGCAGAGTGCGTTAATGCACTGTCATAATGATGCCATTTTGTCCATATCAGTCAGCTAACTCCCAGTTGCTACATTCATGCATCATACTGACCCTATTAGGTTGATACACTCCTCCGGACGGGTTATATGATGCACCAATGCAGTGCTGGCGAGTTACTCACCAGTGCATCATGTACTTTGCTTCATTATGCTGTCCTTAAAGGGTTAGGAGCAGGGTGATGGCTCATCACACGTCACTGAACACCATCCGGGATGACGAGTGCCCAGGGTGCATGGGGGCTAGATGGTGGGGGGGGGGGGGGGGGGGTCCTTGCTTTAAGAGCCTATTTCTCTTCTTTCTTTTTGCACAGCGGTTTGGGAAAAAATATTGTCAATGGATTTCGCTCGCCTCATTTTTTTCAAGATTGAGATTATTTATTTTATTTTTTTCTTCTAGTAATTCCCCCAGCTTAACCAATAAATCTTTATGTTAGGGGTCCACTAAGAACTTTTGTCGGAGGTTGGGTCGGAGAATTTGTTGTGATTTAGGCCTTATTAGGCTTTCTCTAAATGCACCAAGGGGCCGGGGGGGGGGTCGTTTTCTTTTAGGGATTTTACGGTTTGATTGATTGATTGATTTGTTTAACGTCCAGATGTACATCAAGTACCTCACGGGACATATCTCAAGTTGGCAAGAAGTCTGCCACAAATACTAGTAGTGGTAGTCTGCCTTGCAGTAGGGTTTTACGGTAGTCCTCTATGTGGTAGGCTGTGGTTGATGGGGGAGGAGGGTGTACATTTTGTTGCATAGATGAAGGGTCATATTAAAACCAACACATTGGCAGTGAGTATTGTGTGTTGGGGAGTGGGGGGTGAGATTGTCAGAGGGGTAACACATGAGAAGATCCTGTTTGCTTGCGTTAGGAATAGGATAGGGTTTAAGGACTGAAATATACAGCTTCAAATATAACCCCGTAGTGGCCTGTCCCGGCTCCACTCCGACTCTCGCTGGAGCAGTACAGAGATTTGCACCTTTAAGCGCCCGGGAAACTTATTGATTTAAAAAGAGTCATTACCCATGGATTAGGGTATGAAGTTTTCAGGAGGGGCACGTATGTGATGGAACCCACTATTGGATGGGTGGAAAGAGGGTCAGAGGGAGGCGCGGGGGGCGGTTACATTTACATCTACCGGTAGTTTTGTCCTTGAGGCAGAGTCCAATTAATCAGGACCCCAATACATCACCACTTTACTGCTGGAATAGTTATTTAAGTCTTCAGTAATTAATGAATGGTCCCTGCGTCTAGTTACATAGAGTGTTTTAAGTGGTTGCGGCACGGATAGCATCAGCAGCAGCACAATGCTACATGCTGGCTGTCTGTGTACTAATTGTCAAATCCTCTTTGTACCTAATGGGTGATGCTCTCCAATATCAATAAATACACTCTCCAACACAGTTTCTGCCATCAATCTTGGGTATCTCTTCACATAGGGAACTTTTATAACTGGTAACACTGAGGAACTGCCATTTTGTATGTCCTGTCTGGACAATATAACTGAGCACGTAACTACAACTAGGTAAGGGTCCTGGTGGTACCTAGTCCTGCCCACGGGTTATCACTGATAAAAATCTCTTTAAGACAAAGATCAAGAGAAGGCTGGGAAGGGTTTTCATAAATGAGTGGAGGCATGAAAACCCCTTTCTCCTGTTTACAGGAGCTGGGATTATAAATCAGGTACAAGACTAGGGCTGGGATATGTTCCTGTTGAGTATATACGAGGTCAGAGTACTAAGTGCTCAATGTGTTCAAGGTTGAATAGAATTAAGATGCAGTAATGTGACACAAAAGCATATACATGAAAGGGTGATACATTATATTGAAAGTGTTGTTGATGTAAAGGTATTCTCGACTCGTTGTGATCGATACTTATAATGTAAAGTAAATGTACTAAGGTTAACTAGGTACAAGTGAAGATCAAATAGCATTGACATGTGAGATAAAAGAAGATGTCTCATGATAACAGTAATGATGTTAACTATATAACTCATGACACAGGCGGCTTTATTTTTCATTGTATTTTTATTTGTTACACCTTTTATTTCACTAAAACCTTAATCATGTGACAAGCAGTGACTGTTGTAATGGATTAGATACAAAATCGGATTGCAGTATATAGCAAAATTTATTTACAATAGCATAACTTTTCCTTTCCCTTTGAAGGGACATCCAATGTTAAAATATTATGTATTTTAGGAAACAGAACGAGAACACTTTTGAATACTCTGTAAACATATTATATAACATGAAAATGTATGAAGGACTTGTTTCATCCTTCCGCTGGTTCGCTGATGGTAGAGCAGCTCGAGCTGAATTTGTGTAACCAGAGAGACAAATAAAAATTGATTCAAAAAAATATGTGAACCAAACCTCCAGTGCGGGTTATAGGGCTCTCTTCAGGGATGTAAGTCAGGGTAGAGAGGAAAACCTGAAAACAAGAATCTTGCTGCAACAATGTCCACTGAGCGAATGTCACACTTGTACAGCCTGTTTAGGTCCTATCTCTGATTCCAACTGTATAAGCTTCCTCTCATACTGGTATCAAATCAATCCAGTCTCTTGATTCCCCACCAGTTAGCAGCACCAGCAGTGTGTGAATATCAGCCAATCAGAGGTCAGGGACCCATTTACTCCTTAGATTTAGCTTTCAGATTTCCTATTTTCTGAAATCTCTTCTGAATTTGTTCTTTGGGCACTGCAGTGGCCCTGTTGACATGGCTTTAGAGTAACAATATGCCCTTAGTAAAGGTATGAGAGATTGATACATCCAGAATATATGTTTCATCAGAAAACACTTCAGAAAAGAGAAATGCAATAGCTAGTTCTGAAGGGACTTTCAGACATTCACTAAAAGTCTGAAATCAGACAAAATTCTGAACACTTACATCCCTGAATTTCTTAAGGTAAGGGAGCAGCTTACATCCAGGGGCTTATACAAGGGTGTTTAGAAGTATACTACAGTACTTTTTCAGAACTCCAGTGTGGATTATAGGGTTGTCCCAAAGTCTTGGTGCGAGTTGGTGCGAGATGTACGACATTTTCAGTAGGTAATTTAAGCACGCTTTTTGTCAGCGGCTAGGCCACACACAAATATGATATTTGAGATGTGAGAAATGGATACGTAGTATCATCAACCTGCTGTGCCCCTATAAGCTGTACATGAGTGAGGGGTGACATGATGCGTGCATGATGCTGCAGGCGTTATCAGGTGCAGATAACGTCTACCCTGACAGACACAGCGTGTAGCACTGCTATACATCACTACACTCTGTATGTGGATACATCACATACAACTACTCATCTACTGCCTCTTCACTCCATCATGTTGTTACATGATTTTGATTTTGATAGAGCCATTCTGATCTTATTTTTAGACGGATATCTGATACCGTATATGTTTGCGTATGACCGGCATCTTGCATATATAACCCGCATCCAGACTTGGTCTTGGGAGAAGTGACTCAGACTCGCACTGCGGTTCTGAAAATGTCCACTTAATAGTAGTCATATATATACTGTGATTCCCTGAGTTGTATCTATCATGTACAGACTGTAACCTTGTGTTCTCCACCTACTCTACATAGTTACCATGGCTACATTGTGGACCAGACATGTACTTTAACACTGTAAGGACAGCTTAGTGCTCAATCCATTGAAGTATGCCTTGTCGTCATGATGCATGATTGCTGCGGGTATGATGCATTCATGCATTATGCTGACCCTGCAGGGTTGATACTGCCTTGAGGGTCGGCATGATGCACCAATGCAGTGCGAGCGAGTTCTTCTCTAGCATAGCGATGATGCATCATGACGCCAAATGTTGCCTTTTTAGCCATGGCAACCTTAAGTAGTTCAGCAATCTCTGTTTAAATAGTATTTTTTTAATACCTTAAAACCTTAAAACCCCCGAGCATAGCCTAACTTCCCTATTAGCCGCACCCAGACTTTGGGCCGATCTTATAAGTCGCACTGGCGAATTGATTTATATGGTGACTTTAGTGCTGTACTATAACAGCAACAACTCATGTATAAGCCGCACCATGACTTAAGGCTGATCCTGTAAGCCGAATTGGCTCTCTGACTAGTGTACTAGCCAAGGTTCAACGGAAGTGCACATATTCAAGGACAGTTGACTTTATTGGACTTTGGCATCCCCTCCCCTCCGCTCCATGTACCGTAACCATGTGGCATGAGGTGAGTGTTGGACAGGTGCAGCATTGTTACACTATGACACCCGTGCAGCTTCAACTCCTCCAGTAGTGTATGGACTGTGTGTGGCAGGCCATGATCCCGGCATCCGTCAATTACTCCCACCATAAATTCTCACGTGGAAGCCGCAGCATGTAAGACAGTGTCATTCAAGTCAACGCTTTATCTTGATACCAAACATGCCTATTTAGGGTGTGGCTTATACAAGATTTTAATAAGGATACGACAGTACTAAATTAGCAATTTTCAGCCCTCTGTGTGGCTAATGGGAAGTTGGAGGTGCGGCTTATATGTGAGACTTTCCGGTAGTCTTGCTGACGCTGGCTTACACAGCATGCTTCCTACAACTAGAAGTACTTGGATTACTCACAACCTTTATGTCATGGGGGGCTCTGCCCCCCCCCCCCCCCCATCTCCTGCTTTTTCTTCCTTTTTCTTCTTTTTCTTTTCTTTCTTCTTTATTTCTTCATTTTAAAAATATGCCGATTATGTCGATTATGAAGAAAGACCCTTTTCACATATCACTAAATTCTGATTTCTTCTATCGCATGTCACTAAGTCCTATTAAACATGGCGATGTGGCCGTGTCTGAGTTGGTGGTGCAGAGTCACACAGACTGAGAGGGGAGGTTGTGGTGGGGGCTGAGTTACTGTGGGTTTTATAGAGTTAAATGGCCAGTGTTTAACGCGGTGTGAACTTTGTTCACCTTATGTAATGCAGCTACTTGAGTTATGACCAGGTGGTGGGTGTTACTACATAAGGACTCAGTACTGGGTGTGTGGGGGACTCAGTGTGTGTGGAGCAACACGTGGTCACAGCCAGGGACAGCAGTGGTTAACCGGGTGGTTAACCCTTTAAGGACGCAATGTCGCTAAAGGATTTCATTTGTCGTCATAATGCACCAATGCAGCCCCGGCGAGGAACCCATGACGACCCTTTGGGAGTGTTTTAACGCCATGGGGGGCGTGATGCTTGAATGCAGCACTGGCGGGTTACGCGCCAGGGCTGCATGCATGCATCATGACGACCAAGTACATGATGCATTAAGCCATCATGCTGTCATCAACGGATTAAAGGGCCACGTTTTGCTCCCCCTGCAGCAAGAGTCAGAGTAGAGGCCTAACCTGTACTCTGGACTGCAGGTCGTTTTAATACAGCGGACCAAATAAATACGCTAAGTCTAACCAGTGACATCTACTCATTGGTCTAACAGAGCACATCACACAAAAGTTCCTAAAAATTATTTCAATACAAAATTTTATTTCCTAAATTCATGTATAATAATTACAAAAATGGGGTCAAAAATTGAGATATTTTTGGCTCTTTCTAGTACAGGAATCAGCCAAAAACGGGGGTGTGCGCTTATTTGGTGGTGTGCGATTTTTGCCATGAGGCCGACATTATAAGTACCGTACCGTCGCGATTAAGCGCCGGGGCGCTCTTCAATTTCGAGGGGCTCTTACACAGGCGCTTATACAAGACAGGCGCTTATTCAAGGTCATGTTTTTAGTGCTTAAGAGACATTTGGAGGCCCCTATACCCCCGGCGCTTATTCAAGACCGGCGCTCTTTCAAGACCAGGCGCTTTATCGCGACGGTACGGTACTCTCAAATAGTGTAAAGAAAACAGGGGGGTCCCGAGCTGGTTTCTGAGATATCTGACTTTGATCTGCAATAGGATCATAATAGTTTTAGTCACATATATGCAAAAACATAACATCCTAAAGTAATTAAATTTCGCTATAGTTTTCTCAAAAAATAGTCTATAAGACTATTATGTTCTGCATCTAGGAACTGCATATTTAATTCAAAGGATTTTGGTGTTTGAAATTAGAAAATAAATGTATGGGGCATACAATCTTAATGTGGTACAGGTATAGCTTTCAGCAGGGTTACTAAGGGATTCCCGGTAGAGATGGGGTAATTTAAAGCATTAGCCTTATATGCGGGAGGTGCTGAGTTCAACCCCCAGTCAGGACTTTGTGAACATTTTTGACTATACATGGAAACATCATGTTCTGAGACAAGAGTGCCCCACCTGGGGTCTTGTGGGAGAACAACATGTCCATATGCGCAGAAAGCTGCGTCCTGGGCTTAGTTTGGATAGGGTCTAGCCACATTAAGTCATAAAACGTGTGGTAAACGGGGTAACCAGGAGGGTGAACAGTTTATTGCCCAGGGATGAAAGTCGACTATATCAAAAATACTTGAAGATAAAACATACCTCATAACTACATTATAGAACACTATGAATGTTTATGCATCTATAGACACATATCTAGTGATGTGCAGCAGGATTTGTCATGTCTATATTCTCCTGGACGTCTGTCTCCTGCTGAGGAGAAGCATTTGTCACGTCCATGTGGTCATGGACGTTATCTCCTGCTGAGGAGAATGAGAGATCTGTCCATACACTCTCTATGCATAGCACCTTAATTTCAGTGGCTAAGCCACATGTGAAGAGTGTAAATGCATAGGACTATAGAGGAGACAGGGGGCTTCAAGCTTTCTCAAGTTAACTTGAAATTGGCTGAGAAAAACTTGACACTGAGATCAGTGTGGTGTAGCTTGTCTGTGTATGTGTAGGACCACTGGGGATGAACCAGTGATGATTCTGCTGTCTTATCAGTGGATTACACACACAAAATAGGTTTGATTGAGTTTATATTGAGTAAATATCAAATATATCCTAAGAGAGCCTACAGCTAAATATCCTGATTATATTTTTTTGTGATTGAAAAAAAATTGATTTCAGGGAAAAACTTGAATTTGCCCCATCATGGACAATTAAGTGAGCTGATGTCTACAATTGGTGGCGTGTTTGAGGTCAATAATGAGACTGGTTTATATAAAGCAACGGTCTGACACCAATTAATTTAAATGAATTGTGTTTGTGATTGATATCACAAGTGAACCAGGGCATTTTATCTTCTGTGATACTGTGGATTATCATTTATTGTAATGTCCCTTTCTCTACATTGTGATGTTGCAGTGACAGAAATAGGCTGAGACTGGCCACACCTCAGTCACTTTCTCCAGTATGCGGGGAGAGCACTTTGGGTCTATAAGACTAGAGGGCTTTAACCCTTTAGGGCCGAGCATTGACTATAGTCGACACCATGGCTGGCCGAGCATCGACTATAGTCGACACCATGGCTGGCCGAGCATCGACTATAGTTGACATAACTCTATGGGAATCATCAGAGGCTCGGCCCCAGGGGAAGTTCCTGCCAAAATGTCTCGCCCCCATCACCAGAAAAAAAATATTTTGGTCGGCCTTAAAGGGTTAACTGCAAAAGCAGTACAAAAAACGAGGGCAAATATGGGTGAGCCAAAGATTGAGCATGTGATTTTACATCACAAATGACTCAGGGTAAGGGTTATAATGTGATTGAATTGGTTGATTGAAAGATTGCAGGTATAAATTTTTATTTTAGAAAAATGAACTATTTGTCAACTGTGAGAGCAGAAACATATTCCTGGTTCAAAACTACCCTGAAATCATGTGTCGCATCAGTCTGTCATGACATTTCAGGCTAAAAAGTGAGCCCAAAAAGTGAGCTTGAAAATCGAGCCTGATAATTGAGCCTGATAATTAAGCCTGATTATCAAGCCTGACCCCCCCCACCCCCACCTGCATAACACTTCTTAGGATACAGACAATAAATGAGGCATGTGAAAATGCTGCAGGCATTATTTTCGATGTAAAGCAGAAAGAAACCTTCACGTCTTTCAAGATATCTGAAGGTTTTAGCTAAAATGCTGTGTTAGACAGTCTCAAAAAGCGTCTCGCCTCAGTTTTATATAAGAACAAAGAGACTTCTGTGTAAAGTGCCAGTTGGTGAAGGTCTCTGCTTCACCTAGAGCCCTATCCTTTTAACATTAACTGGAAAAGTTGGTTTATTGCTGTTTTTGTCACCTTTTTTTAATCTCAATTTTGATCATGAAATGTTGCTGAGATTTTTTGGGGGATCTATTCTAAGGATTGGCATTGAACAAAACTTGCAACATGCTGCATTTATCCATTTTATTTTCCAGTTTTTCATGGACAACAGCACTCTGATCGCAAGTAAAATTTGTCGGAAAATCGCTGAAAACATCCCTCTTATTAGAACGTACCTACCCTAAGCGAAATTTACAGTTACTATCAGTAAACTTTTGATCCTCCTGGTTACCATATTTACCAATAGTTTTACAACACAGTCGGATTCCTTAAAGATATAGCACCAACCCCTCCCCTGCTATATTGCCCTGCTAATTTGTCAGACATAGGGCATCCAGTCCAGCTGTGAGCTCATTAAGCAGGCCCTAGATTGCATTGAGTACCTATACTCTCCACAGTTTACAGCTTAAAGGTGCAAATCTCGGTACCCCTCCAGCGACAGTGGGAGTGGAGTCGGGAAAGGTACTCAGCCTTTAATATAAATAGGGGCGGTGGGGGTTTAACACTTAAGCCTGTACTGTGCACTGTAGGACTACAGTAAGACTACCCTGGAGTATACACACTGTAACACTGTAACACTGTAACATGTACATCACAGATAGGTTGGATACTCCCATTACTACGTAGTAGATAAGGTAAAGGTGAGTCGCTGTATAAGCCAGGGTAACTGTCGAAGGCACCAGCCCAGGATAATTACCATTGTCTGAGGTGTATAACACTCATGCAGCTACTCAAGCGTATCTATATCTTATACCCGGTGATTGGTTTCTGATTGGTTTGTTTACGTTATACGGAGAGGCAGTTTCTTTTGTTTTCCCAGTCAACTGTGGTATAAATACACATACATAATTCCTACAGTAGAGTCAGACCCTTAGTCATAGAGGGTACATATACTTAACCCACGGGTGACACCTTAGACAAAGGCTTTACACGTTGGGTATATCGCATACCCGAAGGTTAAGTCAGATAGACTACACCTGTACCTTGGTATGCCTTATACCCACTGCCCACTGGTCATCGACTCGGTGTATAACACCTCGTCTTGACCTTGTGGGGCAGTGGGTATGAGGCATACCAAGGTACAGGTGTCGTCTATCTAATACATAACTCCTACAGGCCCCCAGTATAGCCTAGAGTCAGCCCCATGGAGAGTACTATAGGAATCTAGAGAACATACCATGTCGTCCGTCCAGCCTATAGTACCATCCTCCACGCTAATGTCTGAGTAACTCTGGAACTCATACACATGTACAGAATCTGCCGTCATAAACCCGGTCAGCTCTGCACCAAACCGTACACTAACACTGACTCCCTATCTGGGGACTATTGTGAATGTCTATCACCAAGTACCTGTAGATGTATGTCTTGGTACAGGTTATCTCTCTGACCGCATTGACCCAGTTATTGACTGATATCTAAGATAACAAACTCGTACACAACAATACTAACTGTGTTGTCGATATAACGCTGCAGTCAAATCTCAGTCGCCTCCATTTAGCAGTCTTGCCGAAAACTTTTTATGCACAAAGGCCAATGTGACCCGTGTCAGGAGATCTTACATAGGCAATTTGCCTTCGACACAGGCCACATCAGCCCTCTTTTCATATACATGAATACAGATTGTAACACTTCTTTAATAACAGCTTACAAAATCGATTTGAAAATGCTTAAAATCACTGAAAAAATGCTTGCAAGTTGGATGGACCTAACTCAGCTGCTCGTAGGAATATTTGAAAAAGTCTTTCACTGTCAGCAAGCTGAGATCGTGGCCGGCCATTGCAGCCAATGTCTGATGGCCCCACATCGGCCATTACGATTCTACATTGGCAAAAGCGGATGTGCTGATGTCATTTCAGCAACACAGATTTAAAATTTAGACAGTTCTACAACAACTATTTAGTACCCGAGAGTTTGGTAAAGCTGACAATGGCCAAGCTAAGAGTAGATACCTACGAGTAACTGAGTGTATGTCAAAATGACCACACTAGACTGGCTGCTGGCCTCATACCGTTGTTATTATTACATAACTCAGTTTAGTGGAGCCTTTCACTGTAGGTTAAGTGATAAAACGCTTGCCGTATTCGACGTAATAAGCGCCCAGGGCGCTTATAAAAATATTTTTATGACAATTTTAGTACTTAAGAGTTTAAATGTCGCCGAAATCGCGAAATTTGACCCTTTGTTCTACCGTACCGTCGCGATTAAGCGCCGGGGCGCTCTTCAATTTGGAGGGGCCATTAAACCCAAGATAGGCGCTTATTCGAGATCCTATTTCAGTGCTTAAGGAATGTTTCAACACCCCTGTACCCCCGGCGCTTATACAAGACCGGCGCTCTTTCGAAACCGGCGCTTTATCGCGACGGTACGGTAGTCTAAAATGCTTCAAAAAGGGGGGGGGGGGCGCTTATTAGGGGGAGGGCGCTTATTACGTCGAATACGGTAGTGGTAATTAGCCGTGTGTACGGAGAGGACAAGGGTAAAGTGTCCTGTAGTCATCTGTCTGCCATAAACACATCCTTAATGACCCCACAACCTGCCACCTGTGACCTCCTGTAGGTGTTGGGGTCAGAGGGAGGGGAGGTGTCTCTTAATGACTCTCTGAGGGGGCCGTTTAAAAGGTGTGAGGTGATGGTAATCTGATGGTATCTTGATATGGGGTAAACGGTATTGATGATATACCGTAAAACCTAGCGTATTACCACAGGGCTGTACACAAATTTAATTTGAATCAAACATACCTATTTGTCTATAGGGTGCGGCGTTAATAAGTACATACTACAATACTAAAATGTTAATTTTCAGACCCCAGGTGTGGGTAATAGGATTTCCCAAACTCCAGATGTAAGTTATTTGATTATATTTGTTAAACTAGTACAGAGAGCATCTAAGGAAACACTGGTTTGTCGTTCAACAGTTGGGATGAACAGCTGCATAACGCCCAGTGGTTAATACTGAAGTGAGTAATACATGCCATGGTTGGTGTTAAAAGATCGTAACTACGTGAGGTGTGGGTTATACATCTGGTTTGGGAGTATTCATCAACTTTTCTATAAACTTCAAACATTTTTTTAAAGTAAACTTATTGCGACAATTTGGAAGGAGACTTTGAGAGTAGAACTATGGATAAGGTATTGCAACAGAGGAGAAATGTTGCATAATATGCCTGAGTTAATGAAATTGCAGTAAACTCACAAAGTATTGTAAATTCCCACATATAATCTACACCTTGCGTATAACCCGCACCCCGACTTTGAAAAAATCCTCGAACCCACATTTGAGATTTGATCCACGCATCATCCGCGGGTTATACGCAGGATTTACGGTAGTCTACCAGTAGTACCCTATCTGTGACCGCTAGGCACTCATATATAAACTTATAAATAATAACTCTTTTTTTTGTACATAAGTAAAAAGGTGCTCAGCAGTTGCATATTTAATATATCCATAATTGATTCAGAACTGGCAGCCCCTCTTCAAGTACGTTAATGTCAAGTATAACATGGTAGTAAAGTCTGTCTACTTACTGTTTTATAATTGACAACGTTTCTACAAATCGCCAAATGTCCAATACCTTCCTCCTGGTGTAAGCATGGCATCAACTCAGTAGTTGTTTTACTTGCATGTACCCAGAGTGGACAAGCCCAGAGTAGAGTCTATGTTGCTGCAGATGCTGTTGGAGATGCAGCTGCAGCTACTGTATGTCCAGTGTTACTTGTACATGGACCCGACTGTCCAGGTGGACCTCTGGACTAATCTATATGTCCGTGCAGCCTCACACGTGCTCCACCACTAGTGCCTGTCTGCCTGACCGCATCCCAGCACGACTTGCATCAGTGAACCCTTTACCACCCCCACCAGTCCCACCCACTCAACCCACTCACGTCTGGAACCCTTCTAGGGCCGCATGCTGCTTTAATGTGCGTGGTAAGCATGATGCATCAATGCAGCTCTGGTGAGTACTCGCCATTGATAAAGTCCCCTGGTTAACCATAGAAGCCCTATGCTGCCCCCAACGGGTTAAAGCACAGTTCTGACAACTTGAAGGGCTATATATTATAGCAGCATGCGTAGTGTGTGTGTTGATATGATATTAACCCTTTAAGGACAGATTCACTAAAATATGACATTTGTTGTCATGATGCACCAATGCAGTCCCAGCGAGTGACTCGCCGGGGCTGCATTGGTGCATCATGCTGACCCTTTGGGAGTGTCTCAATCCTGTAGGATCGGCCTGATGCTTGAATACAGCACTGGCGAGTTACTCGTCAGGGCTGCATTGGTGCATCATGATGACCAAGGGCATGGTGCATTAACTTAAGGTATCATGCCATCCTTAAACCCGCAGATCTCGGTACCCCTCCACCGACAGTCAGGGCGCAGTCGGGACAGGTACTCAGCCCTATTTATAGGAGAGCTGGGGCTTTAAAGGGTTAACCACCGTGATGCGACACCAGAGTTATTACTACGGACGATAAGGGACCAATGACAATGTCCTATCTCTTAAAGGTGCACTGAACCCACGACGTCATTTGCGTACAAAACTCGGCAGGGCTAGGTCCTCAACTCAGTGCGCCTTTAAGCAGACAGATTAGCACACGAAGTGCTAAAATGCATCAGAATGTACAATTGCATGTCTAACCTTTCAAAATTTAGCAGGGGAATGCCCCCCAGATCCCCCGTGAGATCCCCGATTGTAATAAAGTATTGCCCCATGAGGCAACCCGCAAAATATTGTGAGCCCTAGGCTGGTGGGTGGGTAGGGGGGGGGCTGTAAAAAAAATTCTGTACGCTCCGCAGAAATACCCACTACCCCCTGTTGTTAAAAAACGATCAATCCCTATAGCAAGATCAGATGGCATGCACTTATCATCTTATGATCCCTTATTAAATGTTAAAAAATTGAACTTAATAGAATGCATAAAATCAATTTGTTTCCATACATTTTGGCTCAAGGTTGTTGACTGTTCAGATATGACTACGCCTGATAATGTAAGAGATGAGCACTCCCCAAATCCCAACTGGACTCCAGTAGGGATCCTGGGGAGGATCCTTGTTGTCAGTCTGCCTGTGTCCCCGTATGCCCTGTGAGGCTGTGTGTGAGTTGGGGGGGGGGGGGGGGGGGGGCTAGGGGCGGAGAGTGTGAGAGTGGCGGTGCTTGGAGACAGTGCGCGTCTGGCCCGTCACTCAGGGGGAGTCAGGCAGGCGTGTAGAGAACAAACAAAGCCCTCCCTGCCCACATCACCTCCTCCTCACCCCTCTACCCTCCCTCTGCTACACCCCGTATGTACCCGGGTACATTGAGTAGATGTCCCCCCAGATGTAGACTCATTAAGCTGCATATTCCCCCCACAGTAGAGCTGGTTTAAACCAGTTCGTGCTACCTCTCCCCGGCCTCTCCCACACAGCGCTGAGCTACGTCTAACCCACAGTCCGGGCAGGCTACGACTTGCCGCAACACACGGGCTTGTTGACACTCAATACGGCTAGTTATCTCCGTAATTACATCTCCAATTCACCCCATCTGCACGGTACATGACATTGTTAAGCCCCCTGGGTACACAACGTCTATTTTGGGGTACTAACTGGGGTTTGTGGCGGGTTTGTGTACATCAACAATCGTCATGTCGTGTTGGCCATACGGGCTGGGATGCTGCCTTCACTCGTGCCGTCCACGTGGGTGCGCCTTAATTTATACATATCTCCGCCAACCCGCCAAATATGTCATCAAAACATGCAAACTTAACCTTCCCCACCTATGACACTAATACAAGTGATGCCCTATGTGTGAATCAGTACGGAATAGGCCCGAAATGGGTTACTTACGAGCAAAACGGCGTAAAACATTCGCCTTGTTTATAAATATGCGGAGATCTCACTCCAGACTCCACTGACAGTCCAAACCACCACGCAGCAAATGTCAACGCCGACTTTTGCTGTTCCTGCGCTTATCCTACCTCCAAAGTGGCATTTCACGATTTCAGGGACACCTATATCCAGTCTCCTTCGCCTGTACACCCACATTAATGCTAAAATCCGCCTGACTTACCTCAAAACGTAGCTACTCCGGGCGAGGGTTGGCTAAGTTTTGGAGCTCGAGCCGCCATGACAGGGTCTGTGCTATAAATAGACGGCGCGGCTCATTCCCAGGGAGTGTTCATTATGCAGCACGCGGTTACTCACACAGACGCTAGGTGGCGGCCCCGCGCCTTTCCCGCCCTAACTGAGCCGGTCTCAGAGCAGCTCTTTACTTCAGAGCGGCTTCAGGGGCAAACTGAATCGGCATTTCGTGCACGAATCCG
The DNA here is from genome assembly GCA_947462335.1 of Harmothoe impar. Classification (NCBI taxonomy): domain Eukaryota; kingdom Metazoa; phylum Annelida; class Polychaeta; order Phyllodocida; family Polynoidae; genus Harmothoe; species Harmothoe impar. Next base: position 31,364,145 of record OX381718.1, read on the forward strand.
AGTCGGGGGTTCGAGGGGGGGGGGGGGGGATGATAATTTGCATATTTATATTTTCAGAATACATGGACCCAGGAAAAGGACCCATTGCATTGGCGGACCCATGTCGCTGGAGGAGAATTTAGGACCCTGACCCAGGACCCTGGCCCTGACCAATGACCCTGGCCAACGACCATGACCAACGACCCTGACATTGACACAAGACCCTGATCCAGGACACTAACCCATGCCCCAGGACCCTATCCAAGGACCCTGACCCTGGACCCTGACCCTGACCCTGACCAGGACGCAGAAACTGACTTAAGATCCATGACCTGACCAGGACTCAGGACCCAGGACCCAAGACCATGATCATGACCCTGACCCCTGACCCTGACCCAGGACCCTGACCAATTACACAGACCCAGGACACTGACCCAGGACCTTTACCCTGACCCTATCCCTGACCCTGACCAAGGACCCTGACCCTAGCCATGACCCTGACCACGACCCTGATCCTGACCCTGACTACGACCCAAGACCCAAGACCCTGACCCTGCCCAGGACCCGGGACCCGGGACCCAGGACCCAGAACCTGACCCTGACCATGACCCTGATCCTAGACCCTGACCCAGACCATAATAAGGACCCTGAACCCTGACCCTGACCATGGCCCTCACGGGACCCTGGCCCAAGACTCTGACCATGACCATGACCCTGACCCTGAACCCTGACCCAGAACCTGACCCTGGCCTTTGATCCAGAATCCTGGACCCTGACCTTGGACCTAACCCAAGAATCTGACACTGACCCCGACCAGGGACCCTGGCAGAGACCTGACCCTTTCCCAGGACCCTGACCCTGACACTTGCACTGACCTTGGCCCAGGACCCTGACCTTGACCCAGGACCCCGATCCTGACACTGACCCTGACCCAGGACCCTGACCTTGACCAAGGACCCTGACCCTGACCCTGACCCTGACCCTGACACTGACCCTGACACTGACCCTGACACTGACCCTGACACTGACCCAGGACCCTGACCCTCACCCAGAACCCTGACCCAGAACCCTGACCTTGAACCTTACTCTAGCCAAGGACTCTGACTGAGGACGCTGACCTCAAACCAGAACCCTGATCCTGACCCTGACCCAGAACCTGAGCCCTGACCCAGGACCCTAACCTTGACCAAGGACCCTGACCCTGACCCTGACACTGACCCAGGAACCTGACCCTGACCTAGGACCCTGACCCTGACACTTACACTGACCTTGGCCCAGGACCCTCAACCTGACACTGCCCCTGACCCAGGACCCTGACCCTGACCCTGACCCTGACCCAGGACCTTGACACAGACCCTGACCTGGACCCAGGACCCTGACCCTGCCACTGACCCAGGACGCTGCCACTAACCCAGGACCCTGACTAAGACTCTAACCCAGGACCTTGACCCTGACTTAGGATGATACATCCTGACCTCGGACCCTTGGCACTTGAGGCGGACCCAGTGCCCTGGAGGCAGACTTAGGGCTCTGAAAGTGGACTCAAAGCCCTGGAGGTGGCCCCAACACCCAGGGCGTGGACCCAGTCCCACCACCCCCAAATGATGATAACTCCTGCCCTTGAATAAAATACAACCGCCTGTCAATATGCATGTCATTGGATATAAGCAGCTTTAAGCAAATATGTAATACATGTAGTCCATATCTAATCAAATATAAACAACTTCATGCAGCATCCATGTTATATTTTTACCTACTTTTATCAGCTTTAAGCAACTTTAAGTAAGTAGGGGAATGGGTCAAATGTTTCTCGCCAATTTGGCCATTTTTTTAGGAAACTTCCTCATTCCTCTACTCCCTTAGTTCCCCACACTTTCCATACCCCTCTTACCCCTATCCCCTACACCATTGTTACCCCTAATAGTAGTACCCGCTATTATCCTATTCCTTGACTCTCCAATACTCCACCCCCCTCCTCACTACCCTATTCCCCCACCCTCCTAATACCCCAATCCCCTACTTCCTAAGTTCCTTATTGCCCTAATTCCCTACATCTTGCTCCCTTATTCTCCTAGTATCCTATTCCACCAATCCCCTATATTTCTCTATTCCCTATTACCTCACTCCCCTACTCCTATAGTCCCCCAGTTCCCATTTCCCGTTCTTCCCTACTATACTGCTCTACCTCACCCCCCCCCCTCCTTTGCTGAGACTCCCTTATTACCGGATACTCTACATATAGGGCTTTATGCCAATGCTAAAAGATACTTGTCACAAGCTGTTCTTGACAGTTGACAGATTGGCAGCACCCGTTTCTGAAATAAAAATTCACGTTCAGTTATCTTGGAATTTGTCTTTCTTTACTAACTTTATGCTAAAAGATACCTGTCATATATGCTGTTCTGCATGATTTGACAGATTAAGAGCACCCATTTTTGAAATGAGAATCACTTTTGACTTGACATTTTTCACTTCAACATTGAGATGAAAAGTTGAAATCAGATAGGAAAAATTGTAGCCAGGTTTTGGTTATCCTGGACTATTGTAGTTATAACCTTCGTCACTCCATATGCTGTCATCATAATCTCTTTTTTTAAAGCAGAGTATCTGTACTGGACAAATATTCATGATTTCTAATTGCTGTCAAAGGAAAATAACTAATCTATACATATATATATATATATATATATATATATATATATATATATATATATATATATATATATCGATATATATATATATATATATATATATATATATATATATATATATATATATATATATATATATATATATATATATAGGCCTATGAGTCTAGTGAATTGCCACCAATCAACGGTCGTAGGGTTGACTGGGATATTGGTACAACATACACACTTACACACCCCACCTGGTGAGTAAGGACAGAACTATTGGTCAGCACAGCTTCTGACCTTAGTGTAGCGGGCCAGTAAGAAGAGTGACAGTTACTCTCGTTCCCAGAACCGAAGGAAGGCTCTGGTAACTGCTGATGACCTTGAACTTGGGATTTAGCTGGGTTCAGGCAATCCCTGCTGGTAGCTTGGAACCAGTGGACAGGAACCAGAATGTATGATGGTAGTTTTACCATCATATTTTCTGGTTCCATTTCTGGTTCCTATTCGCTGATTCCAAGCTACCATTGTCCAAACCCAGCAAAATCACAAGTTCAAGGTCATTTGGCAGTTATTAGAGCGTTCCTTCGGAAGGATTGGGGAACAAGAGTAAGAGACAGTGAGGCAAAAAAAGATTTAAAAGATGTGTTTCAAGTTACCTGACCCTACCTAGCAAAACAAGGCAGACCCTAGACATTTTTATCCAATTTTGAGAAAATATTTATATTCTAAATAGTTTTGGGGCTATTTTAGAGTCAATTTGATAGCTTAGGTCACGAGTTGCAGGGGCGGATTCAGGGGGGGGGGGGGCGGACCCGGCGTGCGCCCCCTCCCCCTATTTTTCTGTACATTTTTCTGTAAACATTTCCAATACCCCCAGTACATTGCCTATTTCACGCCCCCCCCCCCCCCTTTTCCAAAATCCTGGATCCGCCCCTGAGTTGACACCGTTGTCAGCGAGTTGGTGCTGAATTTCGCGAGTCAATTTTGGGTACTGTTTCTGTCCCCCCCTACTGTTCCAGTTGTGCCTCACAAAAATAATACTGTGAAATAACTTTTTTTTTGACAAAAGTAAAGGTGGTTTATAGCTAGAGTGGAACATGTTCTTCCTACGTACCTGATATTTTGGTCATTTAACAAAGCCTTTAAGGGTCAACCCATTCTTATCCAGTAGCTTCATATGTTAGTTATGGTGGCACCGGAGGCTCATATAAAATATATTTAAAGTGAATTTTTTTAAAGTGAAGTTCTCTCTTTTTTTTTCGAAGTGAAGCTTTTGGCATATATCATGTCACTGCCCATTGTCCCAAGGCCAGCTTTCATGCAGGCCACTAACCTGGTGTCAATTCCCACACAGGATGCTATACATTTCAATAGATATCCCATCCCCATGCTAAAGGATACCTGTCACAAGTTGGCATCCATCAGCTTGACAGCGACAGTTTCTGATTTTGAAAAAAAAAATTCCGAGAACGTGAAATTCAAAAAAAGTCATCACTTTGAAAAAAAAAAGCCACTTCACTTTGAAAGAAACAACTTCACTTTGAAAAAAGAAATTCACTTCCATTTAAAAAAATTATTATATAAGCCTCCAAGGCTAGGGACCTACGATAGATAAAGTTGATTATGAGAGAATTAAATGCTACATCAAACTACACACAGAGTAAAACACAATAGGTCAACAAGACCACAGACCTTCCAACACCCTTTACTGACAGGTGGAAGCACTAGTATTGACTCTACACACACTACACACTCTACACACCCTTCCCACCATACTCACTGTGAGGAGGGTGACTATGGTAACTGCAGTTATCAGATCACCATTTAGGGATCCCCATCGTAACATAGAGAATCAAAAATGGTGATTACACTGCGTTTATGGCAGCTGTGGTATTTCATAGCTGTATAGTTACAGCTGGAGAACCATACTTTATCATTTGGGCCACTAAATGTATTATGGAATTGTCTAGAACAACAGTATAAAGGGCTTTCAGAATCAGGTGGACTATGGTAACTGTTTTGGTCGCCCTCATGCAGTTACCATAGTACTTGTTATTGTTGTAACCAACGAGGGTTGTGTTTCTCTGTTCAGTACGCCTTCAGAACTAAGTTTTTGCCACCCTGACCTGGGCTAATTGGGTCAACTGACCTCAACATTATACAAGGGACTCTGTGATTGGCTCTGGTAGGACTCATGTCACATCCTGGCACTAATTTTAATTCTCATTTTTAGATAAATAAATAGTCAAATCTCAAATTTGAATTTTTGTTTGTTGTGGATCCTCTAGGGTTCCTTTTCCAATTGTTTGGATTCTAAAACGAGAGGTCATTTGATAAAAAGATGAAAAAATGACAGCCAAACTCTGGTTGAGTATGAGTTCTGAGGAGTTTCAGCTGTTCACAGCTTTATCAGGTGTAATAACAGAGGAATAAATTCTTTTAGATGTATTTATAAATCCCAATTGATTCTTTTTTTCTTTTTTTTTGATCATATGTATCAACGTCTGAATGGTTTATGATTGTCATGTCAAGAATATGTATTCCCTGTGGGGGTATGTGGTCAATGAAAGGGTTATTCTATATCATGGACGTTATCTCATACTACTGTTTAGATACAGGTGCCCTTTCCCATGGGATATATGTCAGGTTTGGTCATTATAAATGTAAGGATAGGCTCAGGACCTGATATCACATTCTTGGTTGGACGTCCAATGTGTGGAGTGGAGGTACCAGTGTCAGAACGTCATCCAGCAGGTCAGTAACAGTCTGTGGTTTCTCATTTCAGTTGTGTTTTAAAAATATGCCTTATTCCCCTATATTTAAAACAGCATTAGACTCTCAATGAAGGTCCGCTATAGCCTGACTCTTACTGAAGTGTTTGACTTTGGTATGTGAGTGCTTTTGGTGACAGAGCCAGCATCAGGCTGACACTCATATTTTTCTGGTGTAGGAGTGGCTGCTTTCTATGCAACCAATAAGAAGTTACTTTATCTTATCTTCTAGACATACACATGTTTTATTCCTTACATTAATTGCTATTTCTGTGACCTTTCAGTCGCCAAGAACACTTTTTAACACCCCAAACATGGCATTTCGGATGTGCCAACTCCTGCTTCTAGTGCCCATAGTAACCATGGTGTACAGCACTATAACCATGGGTAGAACTGGGTGGGCCAGCTGGGGTGACTGGGAATCCTGCAATCCAGATACCGTCGTCAACGGATTCCGGTTGCAAGTCGAGAGTGATCAAGGATTCTGGAAAGATGACTCTGCCATGACTGGGATCCAGCTTCACTGCAGTGATGGCAAAATCCTGACTTCCAAGACAGTCAGCCGAGGTAGGCTATGACTGTGATGGAGAACCTCCGCAAGAGCTGTAGAACATGGTACATGACCTCAGAAGCCCAGCTGAAGAGGTTATTTACCGGCAGCAGAAGAGGTAATTTACCATACTCTACAGCTCCGCAGAGGTTTTCTCACTTATACTCCGCCCTCTATCCATAGTAGATCAAGAAAATGATATACATGTATATATATATATATATATATATATATATATATATATATATATATATATATATATATATATATATATATATATATATATATATATATATATATATATATATATATCCATCTTTGGATAAGAAATTTACATGATTTTTGAAATTTGTTTTCATTTGGATAATGTGGGGTTTGAACTCAAACATCCCTACCCCTTGAACTAACATGATAAATAATTGTTTAAAGCAATACACAACTTTGCAAGTTACCTGGCGGCCAATGGCATATGGCACAGGTTAATGTAGTCAGAGGCTCCCCGGTTCTAATCACATCCTGGTCAACATTGTATATTTTGTAAATTTAGATCATTATGTCAAATCATTATTTATCAAGTTTAGAAAAGAAAAATGGAAAAATCGTAAGAAATAAAGAAAGTCCTAACCCCCATGATATCAATACAATATTTTCCAATAGTGATCTCTTTCCTGAATAAAATGGTGAAAATAGTTCTAAATATTTCCACCAGGTATTCCTATGCTAATCTCTTAACATGGCAACCTAAGTAGGAGGTCTAATTGTATACCTGGTAGCCTGCCCCTATCACCACAAGACCAAACACGTTTTAGGCAATGGTACCTTATGAGTATTACAATAGATAGGTAACCAATAGTTCTTATGAGATCCTTCACACAGGTGTTCCTCTGTGGCCTACCTGTTTGGGCAGAGTTCCTCAGATTGAACGATTTACCAGCCTAGGTTCGAATCCACTAAAGGCAAGGTTTTAAAAGGGGAACCATCCCCATAATCTCCTCCTAGACTTGACCTAATTCATGTAACCTCCTGAGGAGGTTATACACATAATCTACTGAGGAGGTTACATGAACTTGGTCACCCCCCTCAGGCTGTTCAAGATCACCTGGTGGTCACCTGGTGGTCTGAAAGAAGAGAATATGCCATATAACCTACAGTAACAACAATAGACCAGGCGGAGTAAACATGCATATAATTATTGGTATAAGATGGGGAATTCTGAAATTGTTGATCGAAAAGGACGCTTGGTAGGACCATGACTAGAGGGTGAATTCAATAAACCTCAATGAATACTAGGGGCATTAAATCTGGCCCATATGCTTATATTAGGTACCACAGATAGTTTGAAGAAACCCTTCCCTGAAAAATATGGAAATTAACTTTCTTTTTGGCTTACCATCATGCTATACAGGATTTGTATAGAAAACCTACCATGATCTAATTTTTCTGGGTGAGCGATGTCTCCAAAATCAGTAGATAATGCATTAATGTTGCAATTCACATCCTACCTTGTTAGGCCAAAATAAAGAAGTTTACCCAACCCTACCTAGCTAAACACTGCCAACTCTAATTTCTTTTTGACCACCAAAAAATCTTTTTTTTAATGCTTTTTATAAACTATGATAGAAATGAACAAATATAGGCATATTTGGTATGAAATTAAAGCTTATACTGGCAAAAGAAATCCGACCCTACCTACCTAGCCTTTTCCATGATGCTACTGGAAACGCACAATCAATCGTTTTTGGCCTTACATATGACAGGTTACTGGAGGGCATGGCACTACTGCCCAGAATATGCCACTGTGAGTGGGATTGATTTCCGATCTGAGAGGGACCAAGGAAATGCAGTTGACGACACGGCAGCTAACAACATGGACCTGTACTGTATTGACGAGGATAACCAAGGCAGCTGGATATACGGGGGAGGTCTGAGCTGGGGTGACTGGGAAAGGGCGCATTGCCCCACTGGTCAGCATGTGTGTTCTATGCGGACCTTGGTGGAGCCGCACCAGGGGGCATCTGATGACAGTGGGCTGAACAAGATACAAGTCAACTGCTGTGCACTGCCACAGCTCTAAGAAGCATGCCGCTCTTGTAAAGTTGCTAGTGCAGTATTCATGCCAACCTTAGTGGCTTTCTTCCGGAGGATCGGTATGACACACCAATGCTGCCCTGCCATGATGCAAAATAAATAAATAAAAGTTTTTCATAATAAAAAAGTGACGCTACACTTAGTAAATGGCTAGATTGCATTTTAAGCATGATGTCTTGTTACTTTGTCGCTTCTTCCGTATTCTCCATGTTTAGGATTATGCATAGATGGCAGTGTTACTGCCTAATTAGTATTGGACAAATTTAAAGCCAAGGTGTTTCAAAAAAGGGGAGTTAAAGGTTATGCGAACCCATCAACAGGACCTAGACATTTTTATCCAATTTCAAAAGAAAATAATTGGTTTATGCCATTTTGGGGCTATTTTCTCCCCACACTAGCCATTTATCGATTGTGACCCTAGTCAGGAACCTAAATGGTAAAATACAAAGCAGGGAAAATTACACCCGCTATTTTCGAGTTGATTTGATTGCCCAATGAGTCAAGTTCATCTGGGACTTAAGGCTGCAGTCCGCTAGTTAATTACTTATAAATTCAAAGGTATTAGTAAAGAAAGAAACACAATAAAAGAAGTAGATCTGACCTACCTATCCCAGATTTTCAGACCATGTAACCTTCTTGTGGCCTCAAGTGACTACCCAGACTGGCCATATACTGCTTTAATGTCCTATGCCCTTTGTCATCATAATGCTTTACTACAACTTGCCAGTGCAGAGTTCATTCATCATGGCAACCCTTCAGGGTGTATTAAATCAGCACTCACGAGTTACTTGACATTCACAAGGGCTGCATGCATGTGTCATGGTGACAAAGGGCACATGAACTATGTGGCCGTTAAAGGGGCATTCTCACCACTCACCTTTAACCACATAGTAGGCTACAACGGTACTAGAATAGTGAGTGGGATACACTTGGTGATTATGCCACTTTAAAGGGTTAAGTGAACTTGTATTGTGTGAGTTTATCAGCTGAGTGAGGCACAGCTGGTGCTTCCCACAGGTCGGTGCTACAGAGCTGCGTACTACAAGATTTTACTTCTACGCTGGGCTTCACACCACAAGGTAAGGTTTTGATACAGATCAGACAAGTTTCAACAACTTTCTTTTATTATTTATGAAATACAGCAGTCCCATTGACTTGACCAAATAACGTTGTATTGCACACCCCCCGTGAAATAACCCATGGCCGTATTTCATGCACGTGGGGACGAACCTGCGGAGTCACTAGACGCCGCCCATTCTGTGTGTAATCTTAAAATGCCACTTCTGGCGTAATCTTAAATCGCCACTTCTGGCATAATCTTAATTATGGATGGCGTCTTATGTTGATATGGGGGGCTCTGCCCACCAACCCCTGTTCTTCTTCTTTTTTCAAATGGTGAGTACTATTAAGACTTTAAGACTAAGAATAAGACTTCTTTTATGCCAGAAGTGGCGATTTAAGATTACGCACAGAATGGGTGGCGTCTAGTGACTACGCAGGTTCGTCCTTGTTGCGTATTTCATAGCCCTGTGACGTCCTCAAAATGGTCATTTGTTTACATATAAACGGCTTAGAAAAACGCTTTTTTTAAGTCCTCAACCTCTCCCCCCCCCCCCCCATGGGCCCTAATAATTTAATTTGAATCGAAAAGGGTAAAAAATAAACACAAAGGCACACTCGTGGTCTGTTGAAGGATTAATTCACCGGTGACCCTTGGGCCGCATTTCACTGGGTCTAGGGCCTTGTGATACACGGCCAAAGGTCAACTCGTGAAATAACCAAGCCAACAGACTAAAACTTGTGCACCTTTGTCGATATATTTTTCTGATGTTTCTGCACACCCTTAACACCTTGCAAAGCAATATGCGCTGGTAGAATTAACGAATGTTGTGTTGATTTGGAGACTGAGTATTTTTCAAACATTTCCATACAGTTCTTAAGTAATAAATAGACAAAGGTCCAAGTGTTTTAGGCTGTTAACTGGGTTATTTCACGCGTTGGGCCCAGGGCCATATTGCGGCTTCGTTGGATACTACTCAAGCCCCCACTCAACTATGTCTGTACACTAGACATCAGTCCTTCTCATAATCTTAAACTCTCTATAAAGAAACTATATATAAGAAATATTTGTTAAATAGTCTGTTGTCAAACCTGTAAAATCTCTCTATTCCATAACTCAAGCTCAAGGGAGACCAGGGCTTTTTCGGAGATGACACCACATTGAGCGCAATCTCTTTTGCCTGTGAGGATGGCAAAGTATTAAGCTCTGCAGTCGGGAAGTATGGAGGCTGGACAGGTTGGAAATATTGTCCAGAAGGAAACTTTGTGAACAGCATCAACTTCTGCTGGGAGAAGGACCAGGGCAATTACCGTGACGACACGGCTAGCAATAACCTGAATGTGCGCTGCACGGATGGATCGTGGCTGATGGGAGCCGGGCGGGGCTGGGGGGAGTGGCATGTGTATTACTGTGGGGCGGGGGAAGTAATCTGTGCACTACAGACCAAGGTGGAGGGAGCTATGGGGCCTATAGATGACACCAGTCTTAACACGGTCAATGTGGTCTGCTGCAACCTGATCTAGGAGAGGAAAGTGCTTTAATGCATGACCTTTGCCGCCATGATGCATGAATGTAGCCCTGGTGAGTTACTCGCCAGGGCTGCATTCATGCATCATGCTGACCACTCACGGTTGATACACTGCAAAAGGGTTGGCATGATGCATAAATGCAACCCTGGAGAGTTACTTGCCAGTGCTGCATTCAAGCATCATGCTGACCATTTGGGGTTGATACACTCCAAAATGGGTTGCCAAGTTAGTTACATCCCTAAAAGAATATTATTTTCCTTGACTGGAAGATGAAGTCCTGAACTTTTCTTCTGCCAATTTCTTTGTCTTTATTCATCTGGAGGAGTAAATTGCAAAAATCTAGTCATTTGTCTGCCAGGGCGAAATTCGACTATATACTACATCCACCCCTGGCCGGATGTCGACTATTTACTACATGATGTGGGGACGGATGTCGATTATAATTGACTTAACTTTATGGGAATTAGGAATCTCCCGGCCCCAGAGGAAAGAAAATGGAAAAAAATCCGGCCCCCTGGCTGGAATAATTTTTTTTTGGCCGGCCTCAATGGGTTAAGGCATTCAGTCACCCACAAAGGGTTAACCTAATATGCTGAGACTTTATGACTGTGAGGGTCAGACCCAGACACATATAGGTCCCATATGGCCTTAGGGCATTTGTGTACCACTGTCCTGCCAAACCCTGATAAAAGACAAAGGTGTCTGTTATACAGAACCCATCCCGTGTTCCCTGCATCAGGGAAAAAATAGACAGGGGTTGCATTTCTGGGCTATATCAGGCCAAAAGAGGAATTTATAAGACATAGGCTCTTACTTCCTTTTAGCATGACATGCCAAATATATCATTTGGGGCAATAACCCTTTATATCAATGCACTGCGACATTTGGTTGACATGATGCATGAAAGCACCAGTCAATCATTCATTAGCCCTGGGTGCATGTTGTCTCAGCAGTGTTCATACACTCCTGAAGGGTTGGTATGATACACCAACCTAGTGCTGGTGAATTCCCCTTTGGCACTGCATTGGTGCATCATGGCTACAAATAAACATCAACCCTTAAGGCACTATGCCATCTTTAAAGGGTTAACCAAACACATTAAGGGGGACTTTATGGTGGTCAGGGCCAGGCCATATATAGGTCCCACATGGCCTCAGGGCATGCATGCCAAACCCTTGTACAAGACAAAGAAGTCTGTTATACACAACCCATCCCATGTTCCCTGCATCAGAGTGCACTATGAGGGCAAAAGAGAAAAGAGTTGTGTTGCAGTCAGCATAACCAGAAAGTGGCCTAGGAATCTTTAAAAAATGATATTTTTACTCAAAGTTTGATCTCCACTTTGTGGGTGTCCTACTTTCGGGGCCTACCTGGCTCTAAAAGAGCTCAAGGCTTTTTTTTTGTGTGCTGTCCGAGCGGACTGGCAGATGAGGTCAGGTGTGGTCGACCCTGTTGCTAGACCGGAAATATGACACAGACCAGGGTGAGATTCACCTACACAACTTCTTCTGTACCATGTGACACCACCAGGACAAAGGTAACCAGGCAGGTGTTTGTCAGTTATTAAGTTGTGTCCAGGACCCAGGCCTGTGATTGGTCCTAGTTCTGGGGCAAGGTGAAGGCCAGGTGAGAACATACCCAGCTCCTAGACTTGCTTATGTCCTCATTGTGTAGAACTTATTCAGAAACCTTCAGTGTGAAAACACAGTTATATATTCTGGATGATTTCCAAAATACTTTAAAAGTAACTGCGGCTTTCGGTTTGTAGAAAGTTATGTGTGTGTGATAACTCACACATGGACTTCTGGTATGTGTCACGGCCATGCAGTTAACAGAAGTTTTCACCCAAAAATGATACCTGGCTTATAAGAAAAGTGATTGAAATTAGTTGTCACTATATTCCTATATATTAAAACCTCACCTATAAGCTGAATGAGAGTTTGGGGAAATAAAATTTGGCTTATAGCAAATAAAAGCACCAAGTCAGATTAGGCTTATAACCAAGGTTTTATGGTATATATAATCTGTACATAGTTCTAGGCAACCTGAAGCACATTATCTGTAACCCTTTAAGAGCAGCATAGTGATGTCATGCATGATGCACTTCTGTCATGATGATACCTAAAAGTAGCACCAGCAATCCAACAGTGCTGCATTCATACAGCATGCCAACAATATGGGGTCTGCAGAAGAGTCATTTCGATGCACCTTAATAGTGCTACATTTAGGCCTCATGGCTACAAATCAACCTACAGGCATCACACCATCCTCAAAGGGTTAACTGACGTGTCTGCATACCTTCTGTTACCTTTCCTTCTGAGGTTTATGCAAATGAGATCCACATTGTCAGAGAAGTTGCCAAGGCAACAATGTCCTATTATACACCCACGTGTGGGAATCCGGCTCAAGGACTATATAAAGGCAGCAGAGATCTACCCAGACATCACATTCTGATTCTCCACCCATCAACTCACACCAACCTACCAGGAATCATCATGAAGGCTGCCTGCGTCCTCCTCGCTCTCGCTCTGGTGGTTGCCATGGCCACTGCTGATGACAGTGCCGCCTTTAGTGGCAGCTACGGGAACTTTGGTAATGCTGGGTATGGTGGTGCTGGATTTGGCAGGGCAGGATTTAGAGCTGGTTACGGGGCTGCTGGATTCAACGCAGGCCACAATGGACGTTTTGCTGGTGGCTACGGTGACGGTGCTTTCCGTGGTGGTCGTGCCTTTGGAAGACGGTAAGATATTTTCATGTGTTTTACCCAATTTATCCTCACTTAAAAATTCATATTTAGATGAGTTCTGTCCACTGGTACAGTTTTGTTGGGGGATGGTGACAAACAAACATTACCCACTGCTCAATTATAGGGTGCCATGGTATCTGAACATGGTGTTTTCCAGTGTACTGTCAGTTTTCACCAGAACAGCAGAAAAGGCTCGAGAATATCTTGTGCCTTTTCTGGTGTTCTGACACTTTCAAAGGGTCAACATGCTGCACCAATGCAGCACCAGGGAGTTACTCGCCAGGGATGGCTGCATTGGTGCATCATGACAACAAATGTCATCTATTAGCAACATACCATCCTTAACCCTTTAGGGCCGAGCATCGACTATAGTTGATACCATGGCTGGCCGAGCATCGACTATAGTCGACACCATGGCTGGCCGAGCATCGACTATAGTCGACATAACTCTATGGAAATCGGCAAAGGCTCGGCCCTGGAGGGAGTTCCTGTGAAAATGTCTCGCCCCCATCACCAGAAAAAGTTTTTTTTGGTCGGCCTTAAAGGGTTAAAGAGTTGATTCAACTGATCTCTCATATCCTGCTCCTAATACAGTTGTGTTGTTTCCCACACACCTCCAGGTACTGAGCACCACTGCGCTGCATATAACCCGCTATGAACTACACCTTGGAACCAGTCCACAGCTATACTACACTTCTTGATGAAATAAAAGATTTGACCAAATCAAAATGTGTTTTCCATTTGAACTTAGACCATATCAAACTGGTGCAGGGACATATATGAAAGACAATAGTTATAGACTTTAACATTGTAGCACTGCATGGACATTAGAATGTAAGCAAATATAAGATTTTCGAAGATCACATGTAACTAAAGTCCAATAAATTCAAATCAAATGTCACTAAAATATCCTTATAAAATTGTTATAGAATGACTTTAAATTACCAAAAACATCACTTGAGGAAATTTGCATTTGCTTAAATTCCAATGCTTGTGTAGAGAAATGTCTAGGGTTTTTATCAATCTGGGCCTTTAGTTGCTGTGGTGGTTGAGGAACCATCCAGGACAAAGAGATAAGGGTAGTGATGCCATTGGCCATTTTGGAGGCTGGATAATACACAGCTCTGCCTTTCTCACCTCCTTAGATAAGCTAAGGGATGATTTCAACTTATTCCTGAGTATCGATAGTTACAGGCAGGCATTATTTTACTAAAAAGGAATCAGGTGTCCATAGTTGTTCGGTGCCCCCTGCCCCCACCCAAGGGGCCCAAATTTGGTCCAGCCCCAAATCCACCACAACCCGCTCCTCCTGTCCATAAAAAAGACCACTTCTTAAGCAGCATCTCAGCATTTACAGGATAAACACCAATATATATACTTGTTCTTTCTGTAAGTGCAATTATCTACCACGTAACAACACAAAGGCACACCTTGCTGTACAGTTGGTGTTGCGTCCAAACTGTCGTCTGTACAAACAGGGCTATTTGTTATGGAGCTTACAATCTGGTCAAGGAGGTAAAAAAAGGCGGAAAGCCCTCGCAGGACATCTGGGGTGAGAAAACAACAAACCAAGCAAAAGCTCAAATCAAATGTGGAGATTTATTCGTTTTTTAAGAGAACATGATTCAAATCTATTACATCAGGTGGTATATCTAAACTAGTTAAAATAAAGTTACTTTTGAATCCTTTAAAGACATAGTGCCAATTCCACAGGATTTGCGGAAGAGGTTGATACACACTTGCTTTTTGGAGTATTTTCTTCTCTTTTGGGGGGCAAATTTAATGGAAACACATGTCGAAATTAAGACAAATACACAAATATTTGCATATTTAGTAGCAAATTAAAGCTTACGGTGTTGTAAATGTTATTTATTGGCTGGAGGGAATATGCATATCTACAACTTTTGCAGATCCTCAATCTCTCAATCACCCAAATATGAATTCAGTTCTCCAAGAGTTTGCAATATCATATATGATTTAGGCCTCACAAAAGAAAATCACCCTCGCCATGTTCCTCATGGATTAGTGATGAGAAGCAGGTTTATTTGTTGGAGTGGCCTTGAGGGTTAGGGGTAAATGACCTACAGACTCCTGTACCTGCGGCTGACACACAGTCTGCTGTACCTGTGTAGGGTTGGTCCTCCTGTGTAGACTTACCCTGTGGTGCCACCTCCCCCTGTGTACCCTGCACACACACAGCCCCTCATCCCTATACCACTACACACCAATGCTGGAAGAGAGAGGGACTTTCTCACAAAATGGATGTGTCTCATCAAATTGATACAAGTTGAGACTCTATGGCCAGTGCACCTCTATGACCGGAACACCTCTGTGACCAGGTAGACCGAGATCAGGGCAATTAAGAAAGGAATTGCCTAAGAATATATGGTTCATTACTTTGTGGGACATGGTTAAGCAACTATTATTACATTTCTATGAAGATGCTCCGAATAAGCTGTTATGCCAGTCATAGAGGTGCGCTGGTCATAGAGTTTTAACTTGTATCGATTTGAATAGATGAATATAACCTCAAAATCTTGCCTTTCAACATATACTATGTGAAAGATAATTGTCCTGTGAATCTCCTGATATGAGATGTTTGCAAACATAGCCATTACAGACAATGTTACAAGGTTTCTACTAAAACCAATATAGATATAACTTTATTATAAAGAAAAGCCTTTCTTTCTTGCTATATTGCTCTTTCCTTATTGTTAACACTCTCCAAGGTTAGTTAGATTTATGAACTATGTACCCTACAGGCAGCAGTGATGTTCCACAGAATGCTGCATTTATCTGTCTGCAATGTATCTCTGTCCTAACTGCCTGTTCACTGCCAGATGATAATGAATTTCAAAAAGGATGACAGAAGTAACCAACTGAACTTAATGACCTACATGGTAGTCCCACTTTAGGAACTAGCTTTTTAACGGACATATCCAACAATTTCTAGTTACTGTCTGGCAAAAATTATGATTCTGTGACAAATCTAAGGCCTCCTACCACTGATTATATGCACAGTAATACTGTTTTTCATTGGGAATATTTACGAGTACAACAGTATGAGGGGGGATTTGTATTGTGACACCTTCTGAGAGAGTGGTGTGGTTTATACTACAGGCTTGGGCAGAGTCAGCCAGTGAGGGCATGCATGGAGAGTGCATGACTTACCCCGGCCTAGTTCTGTGAGAGGGGTGGGGTTTATCATGTAGGAGTGGCACACGATAAGGTGACACAGGCTAACACACAGGAGGGTCGCTACCAGCAGCAACATGGTATTTATGTACCTCTTATCTTTATCATTATAGAAAGTTCAAGTAGATCTAATGTGGACTTGATTTTGATATTCATAAGAATATTCTTGTTGATTTTTTTTCTATTCTAGATTATACAATGAAAGTTGTACAGAGTTCTTTGCATTTTTCTAAATGATTTTGGTTTGATAGTTATATAATTTTCTATATCGTCTCATAAATGAGGCCACAGTGCCCTTGTTTGACCCTGATGGCTAGCATTGCCCTGTTCGTTAGTTCAGGTCATTAATGTTAACAAAGGATCGACATTATCATGGGGGACATACTGGTTGAGGTGTACCTCAGACCAGGCTGACATGGCTGCAGTAATGTTGGGTATAGTTGGTCCCGAACTGTCAGGTTTGCTGAGTAAACAGATCTACTGTTTTTTTTATCTGACCATGTCTTTATTGTGTCACCAGGTGCGTTGGGTATTCACTGTCATGTTTATCCTTGCGGGGCTTGTGCAAATATCTAATGGTGAGTGGGTCTTTTCTTGACATTTCTTACGTATTCTACAGATTTTCCAGTAAAGGAGTCAACTGTGTTTCCCCACGTACGTGGCTCTGATAAAAATGGGAGTCCCAAACAGCTATTCACTCTCCTCATCTGAAGGGTTAACTAGAGTTGACACTGACAATACAGAGTAGACTCAAATTACCCTCATACAAAAAAAACACCTTCACTATCCCCTAAAAATCATACCTTTAGGATTATTTATTAAAGGTCCATCTACTATCCATCTTATGGGTACCCTGTGAAATGAAGAAAATGCACTGAATTCATAAACGTTGCCCCAATACAGGAGACTGCACGGTTACTGCATGGTCAGCCTGGACCTCGTGTGTGCCTAAGGGAACCCCCCGCATGCGGCAGGAGATCCCCATGGGGGCCGCTACAGACCGCAGTCCTCAGTCACGACAAGCCATGGAGGATACCATGAAGGTCAAAGAGACACACGCCAAGGTAAGATCACCTGAAGGTCAAAGAGACACATGCCAAGGTAAGGACACCCGAAGGTCAAAGAGGCACACACCAAGGTAAGATCACCTGAAGGTCAAAGAGACACATGCCAAGGTAAGGACACCCGAAGGTCAAAGAGGCACACGCCAAGGTAAGATCACATGAAGGTCAAAGAGACACATGCCAAGGTAAGGTCACCCAAAGGTCAAAGAGGCACACGCCAAGGTAAGATCACCTAAAGGTCAAAGAGGCACACGCCAAGGTAAGGTCACCCGAAGGTCAAAGAAGCACATGCCAAGGTAAGATCACCGCTACAGATCGCAGTCCTCAGTCATGGCAAGCCATGGAGGATACCATGAAGGTCAAAGAGACACACGCCAAGGTAAGGTCAGCTGGAGGTCAAAGAGGCACATGCCAAGGTAAGATCACATGAAGGTCAAAGAGACACATGCCAAGGTAAGGTCACCCAAAGGTCAAAGAGGCACACGCCAAGGTAAGATCACCTAAAGGTCAAAGAGGCACACGCCAAGGTAAGGTCACCCGAAGGTCAAAGAAGCACATGCCAAGGTAAGATCACCGCTAGAGATCGCAGTCCTCAGTCATGGCAGGCCATGGAGGATACGATGAAGGTCAAAGAGACACACGCCAAGGTAAGATCACCCAAAGGTCAAAGAGGCACACGCCAAGGTAAGATCACCCGAAGATAAAAGAGGCACATGCCAAGGTAATATCACCTGAAGGTCAAAGAGACACATGGCAAGGTAAGGTCACTTGAAGTTCAAAGAGGCACACACCAAGGTAAGATCACCTGAAGGTCAAAGAGACACGTGACAAGGTAATGTCAACTGACGGTCAAAGAGACAGAAGGTAAGGTAAGGTCACCTGAAGATCAAAGAGACAGAAAGTAAGGTAAGTTCACCTGAAGCTCAAAGAGACACACGACAAGGGTAAGGAGACACACATTGGTGTAGGGCTACGATGAAGGCCAAGGAGATACAAGCTATGGTAAAGCCAGCTGGAAGTCAAAGAGACGGTAAGGTTACCTGAAAAGGTCAATGTGGCAAATAGGTGAAACATGCCAAGGTAATGCCACATGAAGGTCAAGGTAACACACACTAAGGTAAGGTCACATGAAGGTCAAGGTGACATACACTAAAGTAATACACCTGATTTTGTCTGTGTGTCTTCCCTAGACAAGGGACAAGAAAATAATTTTGCTGATGAAGGGAGGTCACCTATAGACCTTTGCTACAAGAAATCAGAGAAGATTGAGGGTCGTGTCTTTTTCAATTTTCTCCCAGTGGTGAAAAGTCCTGGTATCTAATACATACACAATTAAATTATATTCGTCCTGTGTACATAATCCTGTACATAATTCATAGGGCCTAGAGATATTCTAATTTCTTGAACGATATATGTTACGATATAGTAGTTAGTTGTGTTGCTGAATGTCTGTGTTGTACTTCCCATACAGAAGCTGTACCAGTGTCGGAGGGCTGGGACCTGTCCTCAGAGCGGACTGGGGCAGCGCCTCACTGACCAGACATGCACTAACGGTATCAATGTTCCTATCATACTCAGGCCACAAATTGATGTTATTATTAAGGAATGAATCTCATCTATTCCGAGTGAGGAAACCGTTGATATCTGCGTTAATTTGTAGAATGTTCTGTTCGGTATAATAAACAATTGAATTGAATCAAATTAACTCCAAAAATCTGGGTTTTTTCTTTTATCTCTTTGAAAGTCTGGGCTGAAATGTTTAGATAAAGAATATGCATTTTGTGACCAAAATTGTTCTTCAAAAGCTAATTGTTTTTCAGAAGTTGGGAGATTTATTTCTAGCCCACCGCATTACTGACAGTTAAAGCTTTAATTTGATACCAAATACCCAATGTTTGTCAATCTTCATATTTTCCAATAAAAGTTTGAAAAAAAAGAAATTGGAAAATAAACAGATATTCTCACAGAAAATATTGGAAAGTTCCTATTGTAATGTGCAAAATGACCATGTGCCGTTATTTGTTATTTTGGGTTGTTGACCTTTCTGAGTTGATAAACCATCCCTATTGTAGGAGGCTATGACTGTAAGAACATTGACCTGTTGTAGGTAGCAGCGGAGGCTATGACTGTAAGAACATTGACCTGTTGTAGGTAACAGCGGAGGCTATGACTGTAAGAACATTGACCTGTTGTAGGTAACAGTGGAGGCTATGACTATAAGAACATTCGATTCAATTCAATTCAATTCAAAGATCTTTATTTCAACTGCAACTGACAGGAACTAGTCTTGTATTTTGTCGGTTACAGCAAGTCTGAGATACAGTTATGTTTCATAATATACAAATGCTAGCATACAGTTTGCATCACTTTATATTTGCGGATTTTTACTCAACATATTATTCAAAGAAATCTTTTCATTTAATTAGTGTGTGAGTGGTCATGTCTATTTTCATTATTATTAATACGTATGTGATTGAGAGAGTTTTAGTGAGGGAAGGGATCAAGAATGGATATATTAGGGAGACCATGGTAAGCGCTCGGGCCGGAGCTAGTACTATCATACTGCTTAGAACACTCTTTAGTCATCATTTTTTGGAGACCTTTGTTTTGAACACCTCCAGGGATGAGGAATTTCCTATCTCTGAGGATAGGGAGTTGCACTTATGACCCAGACGATATGTGACACTGCGCCTGGCTGTAGCTAATTTATAAGATTTAGTTACCACCAGCTTTGAATCATGCTGACGAGATTGTCTGGATTACCAGCATATTTATACGAGGCTATGGCAAGGGCCAGGTCCCTTCTCTCGACCAGTGCCCTGATTTTAGCTCTTTTCCTGATGTCCTCTGCATCTTCATCCTTATACATAAAGTAGCATACTTTAAGCATCCTATCTATAGTACCTTGTATCCTGCCTATGGCTGCTTTATTTCCCGTGTCATAGATTAACTGACCATAGTCTATGACTGGTAAGACCTAAGACCATAGTCTAAGACTGGTAAGGAACATTGACCTGTTGTAGGTAACAGTGGAGGCTATGACTGTAAGAACATTGACCTGTTGTAGGTAACAGCAGAGGCTATGACTGTAAGAACATTGACCTGTTGTAGGTAACAGCGGAGGCTATGAATGTAAGAACATTGACCTGTTGTAGGTAACAGCGGAGGCTATGAATGTAAGAACATTGACATGTTGTAGGTAACAGTGGAGGCTATGACTGTAAGAACATTGACCTGTTGTAGGTAACAGCGGAGGCTATGAATGTAAGAACATTGACCTGTTGTAGGTAACAGCGGAGGCTATGACTGTAAGAACATTGACCTGTTGTAGGTAACAGCGGAGGCTATGACTGTAAGAACATTGACCTGTTGTAGGTAACAGCGGAGGCTATGACTGTAAGAACATTGACCTGTTGTAGGTAACAGCGGAGGCTATGACTGTAAGAACATTGACCTGTTGTAGGTAACAGCGGAGGCTATGACTGTAAGAACATTGACCTGTTGTAGGTAACAGCGGAGGCTATGACTGTAAGAACATTGACCTGTTGTAGGTAACAGCGGAGGCTATGACTGTAAGAACATTGACCTGTTGGCCTACGTCCCCATGAAGGACCTCCTGGAACCTCTCACCTCAGACAGCGACATCAACCTGGCGTAAGTATTGTTCACCTACCTAGCTAAATACTGAACTCGTATTGAATATACGCAGGTTCACCTTTTCAGCTTTTAATTTATTTTATCATTTTATATTGAATTATTGACTATAATTCAGAGTATTTATGTGTAAACCCACAAAGAAAACATCCCGGGGTGGTCGTAAAGAACAGAGTGTGGAGAATAGCCAAGGGATACTTCACGGGACCCTCGGAAAGAGCCGCTTATTGCTGCACTTGATGAAATTAATGTTTCTAAACCTTTTGCAGAACCGCTAATGACATCTGGGGGTGGAGGGACTCAGTGACTGGGGTGGAGTGGGCGCTGATTGGTCTCAACTCAGGAACTGCCTGCGTCAAACTCACCGACCCAAAGAACCCCGTCACCATGGCCTTCATACCCACAAGGTAATCTTCTACTCACCGCTATATATATGTGCCATTATACTTTTTTTTTGTTATAAAAAAAGAAGATTTGGACGTGTTTATTTCAACGAGTGGTTTCAGTTGACAATTAGAATCCATCCACAAGTGTTCGATTGACAATATGTGACATAAATTTGTACAATATAATGATTAAGTGTCCTTTCTTCAGAAATCGCAGTGTCGCGTACAGTGTGAAGAACATGAATGGATCATGTATGGTTAATAACATGTTGAATAAACAGTCCTGGAAGGCCTTCAGCCAATGCCTGGTATTAAAGACCTACCAATATATGTCACTTTAGTTCATCAATAATATGTTTACAACGCAGTCTCACACCATTTACCCATTATTGTATATGCCATCAGGATGTGGCCATATTTTAACAAGGGTTTGGTTGCTTTTGGGGAATCGGAAAATTTAGGAGTAAGGGGTGGGGACCAAAAGTATCCAATCCCTTTTTTAGTGAAAAGCTTTTGTATTGCTAAAAGAGATCAGGCGCAATAAAATTCGGATATGAAGGGGATAACCACACCATGGTCTGTTGTAACTATATTATATGTAGCATTTACCTACAGCAGTTGTACATTCATGTCTGATTGCTCCTACACCAGGACATACAGCAGTCTGTGGAGGGACATGAAGGTGGTGGGAGACACCATGTACATCGGGTCTGAGGCGCCTCATCACGGGCTGCAGGTACGTAGAGGCACGGTGTTTTATATCAACATTAACTATACACATACTTGTTATCTGGCTGAGTTGTGTCTTAACTGTACACGTACTTGGCAGGTGACTATGGAAGCCGAGGAGGGCCACAACTATATGAAATTTAAAAAATAAAAGATTTTGTTATTAATTTGATAAGTGATTTTTTTAGCTGTCAACATTGATTTCTCAGCTGTCAAACTGTCAAGTGGGAAAAATAAGTTGCTGTCAACATTGATTTTTCAGCTGACAAACTGTCAAGCTGAAATAGAATTGCTGTCAATATGGATTTTTCACCTGTCATACTGTCAACTTATGCAAACCATTTTGTGACAGGTATCTTTTAGCATTAGGAATACAGAGTCAGGTAAGTGGTAATGCTGGGAGTATGTGGGAAGGGGAATGGGCGAGTACAGGAGTAGAAATGTAGGTGAGTAGGTAAGTGAGGCATGGCATGGCATGGCATGGCAGGGCAGGGCTTCTTCCCTCCCTCCCTCCCTCCCTCCCTCCCTCCCTCATAAAAATATGTGCCGCCTGCACCCTGCCAGTCCCTGCCCATCCCCTGCCATGCCCTATGGCGCTCTGCCTTGTCCTGCCCTGCCCTATCCTGTCCTGTGCTGCCCTGCCATGCTACACCCTGCCCTCCTATGCCCGATCATACCATAATCATGCCATCCCAGTAAACAAGAAAACGTTATATAACGTTGGGAAAACGTTCCCTGAAGGGCTGGAAAACGTTTGAAAAAAACGGGAAAATAACGTTATTTTACGCAAATTCGTTGACTCAATTTTGCGTATATTAATGTTATAGCAAAACGTTTGAATTTATAACGTTATTATAATGTTGTTTTACTTTATAAAAATGTGATGTAAAACCTCTACAAAGCTATAGTAGCGCCTATTCAGGTCAGGAAAATTTAGGCCTCTGTGGGATTCGAACCTGTGAGTGTAAGGCTCATACACCAGCGCATGGTCCACACAGCCACAGCATCTTCACAAAGTATGGGCTGTGAATAGCCTACCAAACCTTTTCCAATATAGCCTCTCCTCTTCACTAATGGTGGTCCTGATCTCATTTCATTTAACAGCAGTTTTGTATTATCATAACTGGGCACTCCATATTGTATTATAATGGGCTTCAAAATGGCTTTCATTCTTGTATAATGGGAATATACATAAACTTTTGTGTCCCTGTCGAAAGAAATGTTATGGGATTCGAACTTCTATACATTAGGGGCCTTTAGCTACCCCAACGTAGCTCAATAAACGACCCCTTAAGGTGGTTGGCTATCATGGATCCAAAGTGTCTGAATTAATGGTATTAATTTAGACATATGGTCCCGTGCATAATTCAGTTGTTCTGGGAAATTTAAAACAATAAATAATGATATTCTATAAATTGAAAGGTAGTATAGAGATAGACCAGCCTCCATGGCCTAATAGGATCAGCACAGAACTTACAGTTACACACTGGGGTTGTGAGTTCGTCCCTTGGTCAGGCTTTTCTCTATTTTACATACTGCTATACAGGAGAGCTAGACACATAAGCTGCACAGAAATCGTCACAATGAACGTATTTGTGATGGTAGACAAGCACATTATTTTTTTACAATAATTTGGTTGGCCATGTTTCTTTAAGTTGCGGACTGCTTTTACCAAGAGAGTCAGAAAGAGAGTCAGAAAGGAGTCGTTCTGGAGGCAAGCCTGGACTGCATTTTGACTCTGTTTCTTTTATCTGTGTTCAGTAGATATATGGTGTGATAAACCATAAACCTATAAAAACATTAAATAACGTTAGATAACGTTGTAAATAGTAACGTTCTTTTGTGAACTATATATGAACGTAAAATAACGTTTTGCATATAATGTTAAATTACGTTATACATTGAAACGTTTCAGAACGTTAAAAAACTGGGATGTCATCAAACCATACTGCACCCTGCCCTGGCCTGCCACACCCTGCCTTGCCATGTCTTGCCCTACCATGTTACACCCTGCCCTGCCCTTTAATACCATGCCCTGACTTGCCCTACCACACCCTGTAATGCCTTGCCCCTGACTATACCTTCTTCCATACCCCTCTCACCGCTCCCAGGCCTAAAGGATACCTGTCAGAAGTAGTTGACAGACAGACAGCGTTTTTCCTCCATTGACAGCAAGTTCAAATACAGAAGTTGACAGATTGAAAGCACATTTTTCACTGTTGACAGCAATGGAAAAAATAGCCAAAACAACATAAGTGGGGAGTTTATGCCATATAGTTTTTCCTGTAGAGTATTACACATTGGCCTATATACAAAAGTACTAAGAGACATAGTGCATGTATATGGCCCTAGGGTTCTAACAGAGGTTACTACAGATGCTGCATAGCACGGTTATGTCTATATGTAATCTGATGAAATGGATGTGTATGTGTGGGGGGGGGGGGGTGGCATTTATTATTACTAAAAACCAAACCCTAAGGGTACTGTCCTAAGCCATATTACTATGAAAGGCGAAAAAAATGTTTTAAAAGATAATATTTTTAGATAATCTATTTTTGATGATATAAGCGGACTCCATCTAGCTAGATTATAAATAGCGTCTTTGCCTAGCACATTGTGTGTGCCGGCTGGTCATTGGTGGTCAGTCAATAGCCGCAGGCATGCTTGCCACACAGACCCACTTCTTTGAGTGAACAGATACCTTAGCCGACGATGGCCTCGATTGACTCTAAAATAACCCCAAAATGACCTTAGATATAAATGACTTTTCAAAATTGAATAAAAAATGTCTAGGGTAACTTCAAACTGCCTTGACTTGGTATGTTAAAACCAGGGGCGGATTTAGGGGGGGGCGTACCCGGCGTGCGCCCCCCCTATTTTTCTGTATATTTTAATTTGGCAATTTCCAATATCCCCAGTACATTGCCTATTTCACGCCCCCCCTTTTCCAAAATCCTGGATCCGCCCCTGAAAACATTACCCGTTACAGGTGTTTGACCTGACCCGGCTGCGGGCCCTGACCGAGTACAAGACGCTGTACGAGGATTCCGTGCTCAAGACATTTGGGATGTCACACAACATCGTGGTCAACGAGGAGCGTAAGGAGGTGTATGTGGTGGGGGCACGTGCCGAGCAGGGACAGAACTACCAGGTCTGCAACAGTAAGTAGTATACTTATACTATAAGTCTACAGAACTACCAGGTCTGCAACAGTAAATACCGTAAAAACTCCCTTATAGGCCTAACTCACGTATTAGCCACACACGCTACCCTATAAGCCTCAGAGGGGGTCTGAAAATTACTAATATAGTACTGTCGTATTCTTATAAAAACTCGAGTATAAGTTGCACCCTGACCTTAATTTGGCGGATCCAATCTGATTTGTTTACTAGCGGTGGCCTATAGGCGAGTGTTATCTTCAGTTTAATTTTTGGATAATATATTATTGGTGACTCACACCTCAAAACAATACTTAATGTAATCTCAGTTTTTTATGCCGAATCTTGGATTAAGGAGTCACAACACAAATTTATGCTATGTGATAACAATAATCTAAATCAACCTTTGATAATTCCTGAGGTTGATTATAATTATACCTACCCCCCCTAACATTGACCCAAGGAATTCAATGGTTCTATTGGTTTGTTGCTAATACAGCTGGTTGCCTAGCAACATATATTCTAATTGTTTAACTGCTTAGCAACACACATTTCCATGGTCCTGAGGTTGATTATAATCATACCTCCCCCCCCCCATATGGACCCAAGGAATTTAATGTATTCTAATTGTTTATCTGCCTAGCAACACATATTTCCATACCCCCCTAACATGGACCCAAGGAATTTATAGGAACTGCCATATTGGAAGTAATATCATCCTTCCCCCTAATAACCCCTCATCTGCTCTGCTTATTTGGTGTCTTGAATGGGTCCCCTTCAAACATGCCAACCATGTAGACATTATGTTCCTTTCGAATGCAAGAATTGCGGTTGTTGCCGCGCATAAAAATGCCTGAGGCATTTTTTTTACGTGGCAACAACCGCAATTCTTGTTAGTTCTGTTTTCTTTCACTTTCCTTTATATAAAGTGTTATCAATTTCAGTTTTCATTATTTTCATTTTCCTCCAAATGTATAAACATTGAGTTGTACTATTTCTTTTGAGCTGTCTATTTAGTTTAGAGCTGTTGCCTGGTCTATTTAGTTTAGGGCGGTTGCATGATTTATTTAATTTCCCTTTTGTTGAGGACCTTTAGCTGTACCCTTGCTACTCTCTGTGCCCCCAGGTGGCCTGCTTATCGTGGACGTGTCCAGCCCCCTGGCTCCCACCTTCAAGGCCTGCTACTCAGCTGACGGCTACACACATGACGCGCAGTGTGTCATCTATAAAGGGCCTCATACCGCGTGAGTAAAACATAGCTTGAAAAGCTTTAGGCATGGTGTAGTGCTTTGGTGTGCTATGTCCTTTGTCGTCATCATGCATTATTATACGATTTCAGCTTTCATCGTGCGTTTTACGTGATATCCCCATGCTGATATTCCTGCATATCCCAGGTGGAAATCGTGCTGATATTCATGGATATCAGCACGATTTAATGGATATCAGCACGATTCCGAGGGGAATTTCGTCACCCATAAAATCCGAGGTTTCATGGTGATTCGAACACGCTACCCCAAGACTTGAAGTTGAACGCTCTACGAACCACGCCGTGGAGGCGCTGGTAACAGAAGGGGGCGAAACAAGTAGTCTATAGGCAAATTTTCAGCCCCGTAGGGCCATTATTTACTGAGTTACAGAAGAAAAGACATTTTCTGGTATAATTTCTTTGAAATTCAACATATATATATTTTTTTTATTATAAAGGTAGAAGTTGGACTTTAAAATAATTCTAGGGGCATTTTTTTACACACATATATGAAATTTAAAAAAGGGGCCTATTTCGTCCCAGGGTCGAACCCGGGACCTGCGGTGTGTGAATCCGACTTGCTAGGTGCTTGGCCACAGAGGACATGATACAATGAGAGGGAAACACTGGTTATAAGCTAGGCTGGGGGAGCGGTTAGTTTTCAAACCAGCAGGTGGCGCCGAGTGAGTTCACTCGTATACGTTGACACTGAGGGTAGGTCGGATTTGAAATAATGAATGCTCCCAGCTCAGCTCGACCAATCAGAGACCAGGGTTGGTGGGATGTCAAAATCAACATGGCGCCCACCTTGCTCGATCTAGTCTACATATATATCCTTCAAAATGGCCAAATTAGGATGAATTTGAGGTAGATTTTTACATTTGAATCGAATAATCGTATAATAAACCTAATAATGAATGGATATGGGGTAACGTTATAAAATGGACTCGTGCTGTTTTTCATCAATACACACCCCTCATGCCCCATATCCATACATTATTGGTTAAGTAGTGCAGCCTTGATGAGTTACTGTTCATCAAGGTGTAAAAAGTGAAGTAAGGAAATAAGACAGGAAATGAGAAAATCATGACAAAACAGGCGGGACAAAATAGAGAAAGAAAAGTGAAAGGGCAAAATTAGGTGCGGTGTGTAAATGAAGGTATATTGTAGGCTGATGTGATATCTGATGAGATTTATTTTGAAATATAAATGACTTCATAACCCAATTAGTTTCCAGATTTGTTATTCTGCTCCTATTTCCAGGTACAAAGATCACAACGTCTGCTTTAACTTCAATGAGGACACCCTGACCATCGTAGACGTGGAGGACTCTAGTTCACCGACCACGATCTCCAGGACGTCTTACAATGGCTACCAGTACACTCACCAGGTAAAGTAAATAACCCAGGGGGGGCTTACAGCGTGAGGACGTCTTACAACAGCTACCAGTACACACACCAGGTAAAGTAATTAACCCAGGCGGGGGGGGGGGGGGGGGGCTTACAGCGTGAGGACGTCTTACAACGGCTACCAGTACACACACCAGGTATAGTAGATAACCCAGGGGGGGGGGGCTTACAGCGTGAGGACGTCTTACAACGGCTACCAGTACACACACCAGGTAAAGTAAATAACCCAGGGGGGGGAGGGGCTTACAGCGTGAGGACGTCTTACAACGGCTACCAGTACACACACCAGGTAAAGTAATTAACCCAGGGGGGGGAGGGGCTTACAGCGTGAGGACGTCTTACAACGGCTACCAGTACACACACCAGGTAAAGTAAATAACCCAGGGGGGGGGGGTACAGCGTGAGGACGTCTTACAACGGCTACCAGTACACACACCAGGTAAAGTAAATAACCCAGGGGGGGCTTACAGCGTGAGGACGTCTTACAACAGCTACCAGTACACACACCAGGTAAAGTAAATAACCCAGGGGGGGGGGGGGCTTACAGCGTGAGGACGTCTTACAACGGCTACTAGTACACACACCAGGTAAAGTAAATAACCCAGGGGGGGCTTACAGCGTGAGGACGTCTTACAACGGCTACCAGTACACACACCAGGTAAAGTAATTAACCCAGGGGGGGGAGGGGCTTACAGCGTGAGGACGTCTTACAACGGCTACCAGTACACACACCAGGTAAAGTAAATAACCCAGGGGGGGCTTACAGCGTGAGGACGTCTAACAACAGCTAACAGTACACAAACCAGGTATAGTAGATAACCCAGGGGGGGGGTACAGCGTGAGGACGTCTTACAACGGCTACCAGTACACACACCAGGTAAAGTAAATAACCCAGGGGGGGCTTACAGCGTGAGGACGTCTTACAACAGCTACCAGTACACACACCAGGTAAAGTAAATAACCCAGGGGGGGGGGGGCTTACAGCGTGAGGACGTCTTACAACGGCTACTAGTACACACACCAGGTAAAGTAAATAACCCAGGGGGGGCTTACAGCGTGAGGACGTCTTACAACGGCTACCAGTACACACACCAGGTAAAGTAATTAACCCAGGGGGGGAGGGGCTTACAGCGTGAGGACGTCTTACAACGGCTACCAGTACACACACCAGGTAAAGTAAATAACCCAGGGGGGGCTTACAGCGTGAGGACGTCTTACAACAGCTAACAGTACACAAACCAGGTATAGTAGATAACCCAGGGGGGGGGGTACAGCGTGAGGACGTCTTACAACGGCTACCAGTACACACACCAGGTAAAGTAAATAACCCAGGGGGGCTTACAGTGTGAGGACTTCTTCCAGCTGCCAGTGCACACACCAGGTAAGGTAGTAGCCCAGTAAACAAATAACGTTATGCACCATTTTATAACGTTATATAATGTTGTATGTCAACGTTTTTCTAAGACTCTTTAGTATGACATAACGTTATTCCCCTATATATAAAACGGCATTAGTTGGGACCAGCAAACCATCCCATTGAATTAGGCTTGAGTGCTTGACAGGAACAGATAAACCAAAAGAGGCTAGATGGAAATTATTTTTTTTCCAGAGTTAACTCGATTTTTCTTCCTAATTTTACTTAATTAATATTTTGATTCCGTAATATGCCATAAACAGTCTGACTATTGCACTAACAATCAGAATGCCGCTATATATAAAGGGAAAACAGTGAAAATGATACATCTACAAAATAATAATCTCGTTTTGTGGGCCTAGCAACATGGGGTAGAGAATCCCACGAAATTCCGCCATGTTTTGTTGCATCAAAAGGGCATGGAAACAACTTATTGATTAAAGATAGGCAATCAAATAATACAAAATTCGACTGTAAAGACCCATTCAATCTTTCCCTATGAATATGATAACATAAACCCTTAAAACTATGGAGCTACTTGAGCCTAAACTTCTCAATCGAACCCCTCCGAGAGCATCTGTTTGGAGAGTGAGTGACGCACTGAAGTCAGGGACACGTAACCTTGGTGATATTGCTGGGGCCTATCTGGGGCAGTGAGACGCGTGTGTTGGGGGGGGGGGGTGTCATTTGACAATGAACTAGTCTATCAAGAGACACTGAATTAACTATTCTCTATGTCCCTCACAGTCAGCTAACTTTGAAAAGGCCCCACACACTATTTAGTGGATTTCTATCTTTATTATTAACAATGGACAGACTTTTATCTGATGTCAAATAAAAGTAGATAGATGGCCTTCACAGCTGGCCCTTTGTAGTTCTCTCCACAAGAGGGCCTCTGTCTTAGATTGTCGAATAGTGGTGAGCAAGTTGGTAAAATTTTGCAAAGTGGTCTCAACGGGACCCAGCAAATTAGTTCCAGATTGTTTCACCCTGTTTTACCCCTGGAACTGTGTGCTCATTTCGTGCATTTTGTGTGACATGTATACCATGTAACAGACTCACACACACTGACACAGTGTTCCATGGAACAGATTCACACAGTTCTGACAGATTTTTTCACACCAAATGACAAAATATATGATGCCCTAAACCAAAATGTTTAGTCATGTATTTTTAGTTTCATTATGAATTACTAAAAGATAGGAAATACTGTAATACTTTTTACAACCAGCAGTATTTGACATAGATAGTCATAGCACACTTTTGGTGTGTGTGCTGCTGGTTTGTACAAACTCATTCGATCAGGATCCTAGCATTTCAACATAGGGCTGATGAATATATATGTACCATTATAACCATCAACATTAGAGTTCACATGAGCAGCAGGAGATAGCCAGGCTTTTATCCAAACATGATGACCAGAGGAAAAGTGTCTAGCATCTGGACCTCTTAATGCTGCTTTCATTAAAATGATATGGCATCTATTTATATACATTATGAATGTTAATAGAACGACAGGTGCATTGTCTGATTCACAATACATTGGGACCCTGTTTAGATACTTATAGCTAAAGAAAATCATTCTCTTTAATCAGGAAAAGGGGTACAATCAACTTTGATGACACCTGGTGTCACACATAACAGGTATTTGTGTGATGTTGTGTCACCTACTTCCCCTTCTGGCACACACTCACACATCTTCAAACAGAACCATTATCACTTTGTCAGGTTGGAACAGTGCATGGTTTTGACTCCAGGTGTCATCTTTGTTGTTCCTTGTTATTCGCATGGGTGAAATGGAATCATTTTCAATGTTTATAACCATAATAACATGTCAATGCAACTTAGACCTAGCTATACACCTCTAATTCTTTCAAGTTCCATTAGTGATTGAAAAACACACCATATGATTTGATTTAAGCTGCATTAAGAGGGACAGACCACAGACACCTTTCCTCTGGTAATCTTGTTTGGATAAAGGTCTGACCTTTTGTTACATGTGTATACAGCTGATAATTGGCATGAATTGTACACAACTTCATCAGGCTTACACTACTATGGTAGAAATCTTGTTGAATGAGATAGTATGCCCATATACAGCAGGGAGTGCACTAACAGATTTCTGCTATGGTGCCCTATGCCAACTTCTAAATATAATGAGTATTACAAACTAAACAGACTTTCCTTTTTTAAAAACAAAAGAAAAAAAAGTGAAACAATATGGTTGGAAACATTTTGTGCCATGGTACATGATGCTGTGTGAATATGTGTGAATTTGTGTGAATATGTGTGAGTATGTGCCACTTCTTGTCCTATG
Organism: Harmothoe impar; assembly: GCA_947462335.1. Lineage (NCBI taxonomy): Eukaryota > Metazoa > Annelida > Polychaeta > Phyllodocida > Polynoidae > Harmothoe > Harmothoe impar. The sequence continues at coordinate 31,396,076 of OX381718.1, forward strand.
GGGTATGGTGTCATATTGTGCCAATTAGTTCCATAGGACAACAGTCACACAAAGTGCACGTTCCAGAAACTAAGTCAAACTAATTTGCTGGGGAGTAGGACCTTCGATCTTGGCATTGTCAGACAGGCCACAGACTGGTTTTTACAGGTCTTGGTTTGTTTACAGGGTTGGCTGACAGGTCTTGGTTTGTTGTTTGTTTGCAGGTTTGGCTGACAGGTCTTGGTTTGTTTACAGGGTTGGCTGACAGGTCTTGGTTTGTTTACAGGGTTGGCTGACAGGTCTTGGTTTGTTGTTTGTTTACAGGTTTGGCTAACAGGTCTTGGTTTGTTTACAGGGTTGGCTGACAGACGACCACAAGATGCTGCTACTGGATGATGAGCTGGATGAGCTGTACGCTAGCTCAAACAAGTAAGTACAACCATAACACAACATATTTTGTATCTTTCACTCTACCATATTTATATCATGTGTAAATACTCATATCCATATCATCCCTATTATGTGCTTACAACAACAAAATCAGAACTGATAAGGATAACTGATTTATTTTTGATAAAATATAACACATATTTGTCACTTGTGATTTGACAAATGAAAATATATTCAAAACTTTAAAAACATAGCAGGTAACAATAGCTCACATCAGTCTGCAGCAAAGCCTAGCCAAGCCTAGGCAATTCCCACACGTACAGACGGACATTAATCTTGTGGTAATATTCCCACACATACAGACAGACGTTAATCTTGTGGTACTATTCCCACACATATAGACATGTGTTAATCTTGTGGTACTATTCCCATACATATAGACAGACGTTAATCTTGTGGTACTATTTCCACATGTACGACGGACGTTAATCTTGTGGTACTATTTCCACATGTACGACAGACGTTAATCTTGTGGTACTATTCTCACACATACAGAAAGACGTTAATCTTGTGGTACTATTCCCACACATACAGAAAGACGTTAATCTTGTGGTACTATTCCCACACATACAGACAGACGTTAATCTTGTCGTACTATTCCCACACATACAGAAAGACGTTAATCTTGTCGTACTATTCCCACACATGCAGAAAGACGTTAATCTTGTCGTACTATTCCCACACATACAGAAAGACGTTAATCTTGTCGTACTATTCCCACACATACAGAAAGACGTTAATCTTGTGGTGCTATTCCCACATGTACATACAGACGTTAATCTTGTGGTGCTATTCCCACACATACAGAAAGACGTTAATCTTGTTGTACTATTCCCACACATACAGACAGACATTAATCTTGTGATAATATTCCCACATGTACATACAGACATTAATCTTGTGATAATATTCCCACACATACAGACATGTGTTAATCTTGTGGTGCTATTCCCACACATACAGAAAGACGCGGACCCACATCTGGGATGTGACCAACCTGCAGTCTCCGGTACTGAAGAACACCTACTGGCATCAGAATACGGCCATCGACCACAACCAGTACATCATGGGGGACTACACCTACCAGTCAGACTACGAGGCCGGCCTCAGGGTACTCTACATAAACAGAGCAGTAAGCAATCTGGTTCCTGTTATATTGATTGATTGATATATCTATTTGTTGAAAAATCTCCATAAATAAGTCTATTGAGTTTTTCATTTAATAGCCAAGTCACCCCCTGCTGAGAAGGATCTGATAGAAAAAGAGTTCATATTATTTATATCTGAAAGCTTGTGGTGTGCAGGGGTAACATGAATTATGTCTAGGTTGGCCAGGTTTGGGCCCCCCTCCAGGCAATCCTGGATCCGCCACTGATATAATAATTATAGAATAGAAAACGATGTTCTCCACCTCTAGACTTGCAATTGAAGGATGCGTTTCCTATTGTCTTTATGAACCGGTCTAACTAACTTTCCTGTGCCAGGTTGACCGAGTTGCAGCAGCTCAGCATGCACTGTTTACTTTATAACGAACAGTAGATGACTTCTCTGACGCTATAATGCACGGTCAACCTTTTTAAAATGTAACACCAACTGCTTGCAGGGCCTCCCCAACCTGCACGAGGTGGCATACTTTGATGTACATGAAGGAAACACCACAACATCATTCCACGGCAGTTGGAGCAACTACCCTTACTTCCCATCAGGTAGGAGCAGGTTTAAATAGTAAGCATCCCTAATTAGTTAAAATGTCACTCAAAGACTATTTTTAGGACTCCATCTTGTTGTCAGTTGCAGGTATCATGGTAATGTTGGCCATCTTGGTTCCCATTGCAGGTTTGTGGTAACGTCAGCCATCTTGGTTTGATTTGCAGGTATCGTGGAAATGTCAGCCAATGATCATGGTTCCTGTTGCAGGTATTGTGGTAATGCCATCCATTTTGGCTCCGGTTACAGGTATCGTGGTAGTGTCGTCCATCTTGTTTGTGTGTTGCAGGTATCGTGGTAGTGTCGTCCATCTTGTTTGTGTGTTGCAGGTATCGTGGTAATGGCGTCCATCTTGTTTGTGTGTTGCAGGTATTGTGGTAGTGTCGTCCATCTTGTTTGTGTGTTGCAGGTATCGTGGTAATGTCGGCCATCTTGTTTGTGTGTTGCAGGTATCATGGTAATGACGTCCATCTTTTTTGTCCATTGCAGGTATCATGGTAATGTTGTTCATCTTGTTTGTGTGTTGCAGGTATCGTGGTAATGGCGTCCATCTTTTTTGTGTGTTGCAGGTATCGTGGTAATGTCGTCCATCTTGTTTGTACATTTACAGGTATTGTGGTAATGTCAGCCATCTTGTTTGTGTGTTTCAGGTATCGTGATAATGTCGTCCATAGAGAAGGGTCTGTTTGTGGTGAAGCCCAACATGGACCTCATCAAGCAGGAGACTGCCCTGTACAAGAACACCCCGGTGCAGGGTGTGCGGTGGAGGACCCGGGCCTCCCAGCAGACCTCTGACTCTGACTTCTGCGGTGACCCGTTACTGGAGCAGACTGAGAACTGTCAGCTGGGCCCTTAGCTCTCCATCAGGGAAATCAGGAAGAAAAATGTACAATTAAACCTAAGTAAGGCCCAAGAAATGGTGTGTTTCAGGCAACATGGTCCAATAAGTTAGGGTAGGTAGGTCGATATATTTTTTTTAATGTTGAAAGTACCTGGAATGAGTCGCGGAATGCTGCATCTACTCGTGGGTCATAAGGATGAGTCACTGATTCCTAGATTCCTCAAGCTAAAGCAAATATCACAAAGTTGCTAAATATTCATATTAAAAAGCAATTTCCTGAATGAAATCAGACAATTATTTAGGCCACTAGATGGAGAGATGTCAGCTGGGTGCATAGGGCACCAAGGTTCCGTCACGTGATGGCCGACTTCATGCCCTACACACTCCCTGTACTACTGCATGTAGGCTTGGAGGATGGGCGGAAATTTTGATATCCACATATACTCACATTAGCGTGCAGCTCTGTCTATGTATTGAATGGTAGTAAAAGGCAGTTTCAGGAATTCAATCTCTCAATATCCCCATCTATTATCCATGATCAATCAGCAACAGACCAAGCGTTAGTAAGTGTCACTGCACCTTTATTTATAACATAACAATACACAGTAAAGATCCATGACAGTGACCGGTGAAAGGTGAATGGATTTAAACATTAAAAGGTAATGCTAAGCAAATCCAGGAGAATTTACAGACAAATATTCTCCTTCCCACTTTAAGCAACTAGCCTGGAAGTGAATTTGCTTCAGCCATATACTATTACTAATTCAATCAGGCCCATGACATTAGGTATGTACAATTACAGAATTTATTTTTTAATTCGAATTATTTTGACTATCCTGTAGTTCCATAAATTATCAATCTCCTTTTTAACGAATTCAAGAAGAATTATCTTTCAGTTATTAACAAAGTGTATTTTATCTAGATAGCTGAAATAAAGTGAAGCTTTACAGAAAGCACAAATATCCTATGGGCTCAACTGCATGTGTTATTCTCCTATATAAGCAATACTAGGTTCATTTTCTGGATTTTGTTTTGGAAAAACATTTGTCCCAATGATAAATATTGGGTACAAACCTTTTCAAATATTTTGACCATGGTTCCACATAAATCTCAACAATACTGTTTGGAAGGGATTTGACCTGTTTGATACTCTATCATGGGTTGTAGATTAAATCAATGTAAATGTCTATTTCATTGTGATGGTTTATACTTATGGTTTGACACCATATAGCAGGTTGGGCAATAAATAACTCTATAATAACAAATGCTAAAATGGAAAAAATGGTCAATAGTCAATGGATTTCGCTCACCTATTTTTTTTGCAAATTGAGAATTTCTTTTTTTGTAAAACATTTTTCTTTTATTCATTCTCCCAGATCAATCAATCTTTTTTTGTTTTGGGTTCTATAGGATCTTTTGTTGAAGGTTGGGTAAAAAGCAAATCGTCGCTTGCACGACATTTCCATAAACAAAGTCCATTGACAAAAACAAATTCTTTAAAAAATATAAAGGTTTTACTCACTCGCACCATTTTTTTCCAAAGTGAAATCCATTGACCAACTTCTTTTTTTTTTTTGGTGTGGCCTAACATGTTTGTACCCACATTAACAAGTATGAATGTGAAAAAAGACAAATATCATCACAATTATGAAATAATTGCAGACATGTATGTACATATAACCAAGACAGCCTGCTCATCTGTTGGGTCAGAGCAGGCAGAACCAACCTGGTGTCTTCCACAAATTTTAATAAACACTGTACCTGAATTTTCGTTCAAAATGTCTTTTTTTTCCCTTAAGACATTTTTTTGAAATATTTGTATTCAAAATTCACTTCTTTTTGTATTAAGCTCTTTGTTCTCCAGTGTATGACCAAAGAAAATCTTCATCCCAAATGGTCCCCGTTTTCATATGTTCATATAAATGAGCTCCTTGTTGAAGAACTGCTTTTGAGTGAGAGACTAAGCTTCATTACTCTAACACCTATTACACCTCAATGTTAAAATTGTATCTCCCCAGCAGGGGGAGGGGTGCGTTAGTACACACCAGCAACAACGAAAAGCCATGTAGCTTAGAAAGAAGATATTGAATGTTTGCTGCCCTTAACCAGGATTGTAAACCATGCACACCTAGTAATGTATCTTGTATAAACGTTCACACTTGTAGAACAATGTAAGTTTAAAGTGATGCCAGAGTGTGAATTGTACCATGTCACCTTTAACATTCATGGTGTTTGGCACTGTCTTACACAGAAAAGTATCCAAAATCCCCACAGACCTTGCTCACATGCACTGATGATATAACAGAAATGTATTCACACACTGGTATTTACTAACATTTTTCTAATATGTACAATTATTTGTATTTCTTAGGAAAATTATCTAATCGGGGGAGGGATGTTTCAGATTGTTCTTACTACAAATAGAAACTACAAAGCCTCATCTTTGATTTGTCTTTCCCTCTATCTATGTGTATTCTGTTCATTACATAGGATACAGATTTGAAATATGATAAATATTTTGAAAAACATTAAATCATTTTAGTATCTCCTAGGGGGCTACTGCAATGTTTGATTCCATTTTTGGATATTTTTTCCATAAAACTCATTAGACTTTTAAGTTTAAGGTTAAAGAAAACCTCAGATATTTTAGTATAAGTTGTGCAGGTAGCAAAAGATACCATATTCATTATTAATAGTAGCTCTATGACTTGTTGACTCACATGTGAATGCATCTGTACATAACAGTTACCACACTGTGGGGACTCATTCAGGGTATCAAATATAGCTTACAATGATGAGGGAGGACACATTGGGTCATCACTAGCACACATTAGCATAATGACTGGGTATCCACATCCACAGGGTAATATGTAATAATCATCTTTATGAGATTCTCTGGCAATATCATATATATATATATATATATATATATATATATATATATATATATATATATATATATATATACATATATATATATATACATACATACATACATACTTATATATATAGGGGCTCTGATTACTTGGGCCTTGGTGGTAAGCCCGCAAGTGTGTATCATCCTGGTAACTCTTCTCCCCTCTGTACCTTACCGATCCAGTAATGTACGGCACAGTCAAGTTGTCAGATGAAGATGTAGCTCAGTGGTAGAACAACAGGTTAATGGGTCTGAAGGTCATCGGTTTGAGCCCCACTTTCCCCATATGACTTTTCTGGGGCTGTTACATATATTTAAATATAAACCTCCAAAACTGGCCTCTCCATTGATGTATGTAAGTGTAGTATGTGGAATCTTTAACAAACTGGAAGATGAAATCTCCCCCAAGGATGCATGCACACTTTGGATGTGTATCCCAAGCTAAATGAATTCTAGACATCTATAAATATCATACAATAGCTAGCAAGGAAATAATTATAGTTACTAAATGATTATAATTATTAAATTACAATTGAACATGGATTATATTAGCAGATACATCTACAATCAGCAGAATATTTCATAGTGACTTATTCATATATCCATGTATAGTAATATAACAATAATGTAAAATGTAAAATAGCATTATGAATGGTATGCAGACATAGTGATCATATTCTTACATATCATATTTCCCTTTTGCGCCTGATGATCAGCACCATAGATGATTATTTGCACCGATCTGAACTCAGGTTTGTAGCTGATGTAAGATGTATGCACCTTCAGCCTGGCTGCCAGGGGTGACAATCTCACATAGAGACCACCAAACAAGATCAGGACAGATTTCCTGTCAGGATATTGATGATGTCACTCTGTCATCATTGAGCATTTTGAGAAATTCAAAAATCTAAGTCACTATTTATCAATTTGACTATCACTTGTCAACTATTTGAAATTCTTTTAAGGCCTAAATTTTGAAATTACATGACATAACTTAGTATAAAGGTTATCAAATTTCTTTAAAGTCTAGATTTTGAAAATAAAAACAAAATTCAGTCATAATCATGTTTGGGGGTATTTTCTGTAAGATAAAATGGAACATCCACCCTTGGCAACCAGAATATTGTATCAGGCTTGGTCTCATGGGTTTTGTATGAATATTTTCTCATAGCACCTGTTGGTTGTTATCCACTTGGTCATTCTCATAAACACAACAGGCATTTCAATGTCCAACCACGCTGCAACCTTTGTAGCTCTAAACTATTCCTCACTTTTGTCACATTTCCAGTTTGTCTTATTTTGCAAGAATAGCCTTCTTTGTCGGCAGCTTTGGTGCCGTGAGATTCATACCTTCTGATTGTCACGCTTCTTCATTCTCCGCTAAATCTGTAAAAAACTATTCTGTCGTGAAAGGTTTCACACGTCATATAACTATGTGTTGCTATTACATGCTGTACATCATAACAATTGTTCAAATTAGCATTGCAAGAACAGAAGTTCTAGCAGAATTTGAGATAAGTCCAACCTCTTCAACAGGGACACAATCAACATGTGCTCATTGTGTCCTCTCCTGTTGTCTGAGAACAGAGGCTTTGTGGTACATGTACCAAGTAATACCACTGTCACTGCAGCCTCGAGCCCTCCAGTCCCATTGCAGCCGTCAGGCTGTAATACTTACAGTCGGGTCCGAGACTGCTGTCACTGCGCCCTAGAAATGACCATAGCTGTTAAGTGGGGCATAAAACAACCCAATAACCAACCACTGACATGTCTGCCCTCTGGTCCTGGTACGTATGAACTAATCCTGTGTACTTCTCTGCCCTAGACAGTATATTCCTTCTGTGAACCTTCAAAACCTTTATGTCAAGTAAATGAACACAACATTCTATAGAATAAATATGTACTCTGTCATACAGTCTCTCACATTTGTAACAATTGTGCTCAATAGCCATAGGTCTGCATCTGACAGATGTCCTTCAATGACCTTGACCCTGACCTATTTATGACGTCATCATGTCATTTCCCCCGTTTACTGACGTCACAAGGCCTTTCCCCCATTTGATGACGTCACATGGTCCTTCCTCCATTTGATGACGTCAAAAGGTCCTTTCCCCTATTTGATGTCGTCACAAAGTGTTTTCCCCCATTTGATGACGTCATAATACAATTCAATGACGTCATTGTACCTGACCTGCTGGCCATGACAGTTCCCAGAATGCCTTACGTTGTAGCCTTCTGAGCTCCCTGTGTGTATGTGAGTCGGGGTAAATCGGGGTGGGTTAAGGGTCATGACGACATGCAGTAAGGTAGTCGCCCTCTGTGCCCAGTGGCAGCCATATTTGCCGTGGTTCGTGTGTAGTGTGCGTTATCTGCAGCGTAATGTTGTCATCACGACGACTCATTGGTTGCCTAGCAACGATTGCGTCTGATCATGATGCTGTCTATGGCGATATCTCCTGAGTACTCGGCACCACGGATAGCCCGGAAACCAATCTGCAATATTCAGTAAAGTTATCAAGTTATAGGTTAATGATGCTCAGGTTGGTAAGGCCTACAAGGATTGTAAACTTCACTTCAAAATGCAACCCTACGAGTTAAAGCTATTGGCAGCCTGAAATATACTGTTCACACTGTTTATTAATTAATGTAAATACTCAGGGAAGTATAGAATGTATTAAATCTTGAACCTTTAAACAGTTTAGGGCTTGAAGATACCTCAAGGCTTGGTAATTATTTCCTGTCATGTCAGTTAAATAAACACACTGCATTGGTGCATCATGCCGACCCTTAGAAAGTTAGGAAGTGTATCAATCCCATAGGGTCGGCATGATGTATGAATGCAGCCCTTGCAAGTAACTCACCAGGGATGCATTCATAAATCATGACAACTAAAGGAGACAGTACCTTGGCCTTGACTTTGAACATGACTGTCACTGTCACTTTGAACTTGACCATGACTTTGACCATGCCTGTGACCTTGACTTACCCTTGTACTTGACCTGAAGTTGGTGAAGGTGACCCGAGCCTGCCTCCACTGGTTGCCCTTCTCCCCGCTCTCTGACCACACGGTGGCGTCTGCACTGAAGCCGTCTCGTGTGAAGACCTCTAGTGTGCCGATGTGGAACCCGTACATGTGGTACATCACCTCCAGGCACAGGTCTCCGTTCCACGAGATGGGCGGCGTCAGCAGCCTGGACAATGTTATACATGACATCTGGTTTACATATTTATTACAATATACTTGTATTAGACTGCATATCTAAAAGTAAAGAAAAGTCTGTTTTTCTCAGTATGAATTCTTTCAGTTGACTTTGGTTATGATAACACAATTGAATGAGTAAGAATTGTGAAAACGTTAACATATAACTTCAATGTATGATTTAGAAAAACCCTAGAATAAATTGAATATATGAATGAGAAGTGTTTAACTCCCTAAAATGACTTCAATGTATGATTCAGAAATGTGTAATACCCTAGAATGACTTAAATGTATGAGTTAAAAGTGTGAGAAAACCTAATATAACTTCAATGTATAATTTAGAAAAAAAAAAGCAGAAGTTACTTACACGGCAAAGTCTCCCCTGACGCGGGGTCTGCTGGCCTCTATAAACATGTAGTACTCCCCTGAGAAGGCTCTGTCCGGGCCCGTCACCTGGGACGGGGTCGGCCCCTTACCCAGCGTCCAATCAAAGCGGTCGTTGGTGTCCTGCTCGATACCACACAGGGTGGCCGAACCCGAACCCGTCTCAAAGTTACACAAAAAGACATATTCTGCAAAAGAAAGTGTTTCATGTATGATTATTGTGGCCTGTGCTAGAAAAGGGGCTTCTGGTGAGCCCGAAGAGGATATTTGTCCAATATCAGAATTAATTCAAGTTCAGACCAATAAGTGATGTAGTTATTATAAGGTCATCAATATATGCCACATCTAATACGTATCTTTAGAAATAATGATCTTTCATACATTCTGTTGAATAATTGAGGTCAACTTATATCGCTCCTCTTCGTCTGATACATTTTGAACTGGAGATGTTTTGGTAAAGATTTTTGACAACGGAAAGTGAAAAGAAAGACTACTTACGAGATGGGGTTGCTGAAATAGATAAAAGGAATATATAAATTTTAATAGCAATGGCTTTACAAATAAGCCATCATTGACACATTATGCACTTTCATTTTGTCAGAGTTAGCAGGTAAGACTTCTAAACCATCGAATTCTGAATACTATGTGCACTATTCTTGAAAAGGCCCAAATCAGTTTTATTTGACCCCAAGATATTTCTAAGATGCCCTCATAGCATGGCAATGCTAAAGTACCATCAGATCAGATGGCTGCAGTGCCACATACAGTTCTGTCAGGTTGTTGAGAATTTATGGTAATAGACAAGTACCGACAGTACAGTTATCACGACAAGAAATTGGTCTAGAGATTCATCTTCTCTCTAGATTTGAAGACCATTAAGATTGCTTTGTGGATCAAGAGAAAAAGATTTCTTCAGATATTTTAAGATTTCCTAAAAATGGACAGTGCAATATGACTTAAAATCAGGTTAAAGGTAATTTTGCAAGCTATGCAACAGCCGTCAGTACCCACCTTCACACTGGCCGGACTGAACCCGGATATCATCTATCGAGATGTCTCCACTGAATTCTCCCCGCGTCGTAGCCTCAATACCCAGCTGTAAATGTAACAAGCCATATCAGTAAGAGTCAGTTTTGATAATCTGTTGCTAATGTAATCAACATTTTTATCTACTCCAAAACCTCTCTGATAACTGAACTCCCTTATACCCCCTCTCTAGATAATCTTATTACAAAGGAAGAGTTTTAATAAAATGCCGAGAGCTAGTTGATCCAGAAAAATTTATATTATTTTTAGATTAGAATAGATTATAAATCTGCATTTATAACTTCATGAAATGACTTTACCACTACATAAATATCATATGGTGTCTTGCTCAGTCTCTAGGGGAGAGAGGGGCACATTGATCACCTGGGCACGTTGAACCACTCACTCTTTTTGCTATTCCTTTGACAATTTTCCAGCAGTTTGCCTACCACATTACCCCCTTATATAAATGGTTGAGAGCAGCAGCATCATATTTATTTTGGGATGCTGAGGAGCAACTCAGACAACATTGAAGATTTAGGCCCTTGAAAGTAAATATTTGCAATTGTTAAACTTTTGTTCTTTTGTTGTTACAAAACATTGCTGGCCAAAGATCTGTATGGAGGTCAAAGTATACATCTAAATGCTTCAATAGAAACTGATTTTCCTCGTGAGCATATGATGTAATTTGAATTACATCAACATTATCCATGATGGCCGACATGGGGTACATTGAACCACCAAAATTGGGGTACCTTGAACCATGCTCTTGAAGTACTAGTTCTGTTATCTAATACATATGCGCCTGTGCGTTGTAGTGCATAGAAGGACAAGGTATCACTGCTCCCCACCAGAGGGCAGCATCTCTTGCAAGGCCTCCTCATCAGCTTATAGGTGAGAGATGAGAAGATAATACTCAGTTCAACCTCTGGGTCTACTATAGGCTGTATAGGACATATTTTATTAGGCACACAAAAACAGAGACACGTAAGATATAATTTGGTTATACTATCATGATAGAATATGTAGTCTGCCAATTGGGATGATAAATTCCTTTGTAGCATATTCACAGTGCCTTTATCCCTAGATTATCACAATTTTGGAAGCAAAGCAGCCTGTTGCATCATGAAAGAATATAACCAAGGATTTATATAGACCTTGCAAATGGCAGCAATCCTCTTAAGATGGTTTATATAGACCTAAAGTGAAATTTGTAAGGCTCTAACCCAGTCACTATTCTAGAAACTTTAACTGACAGACTTTGTGCATTAAATAGGTATTTTTTGTACTCAATCCTCTTCAAAAGTAACACTAGAAAGTAATTACACCTAAACTTTCAAAAATAAATCCATAAGTCAGGAAAAAATAATGTGCAAAAGTGGTTCAATGTGCCCCTCTCTCCCCTACTTTGCTTTAATAGCAAACAGGAATTGGGCTTTTGTGTCAAAATATTGTGTCCATTTGTCCAGCTTTGTTTTTCTCTTACCTCGCTGACACCGCTGAGGTTGATGTCTACGGCAGCGCTCTGCCAGCCGCGGCCCTGGTCCCCGGTAAGGGACCACTTGGTGAATCGTGCTGCTCCCCCTACACGGGTGTACACCCGCAGGTCCCCCATGTGGAACCCGTTCATGCTGTAGTACAGCCTCAGGCAAGCGTTACCGCCCCGGGTCACATCCGAACCCTCAATGAACAACCTGTATGGTGGAGAATATAATATATTCATAACACAATTTATGTCCTCATGAATATAGAATGCTATGTCTATAGTCAGAGTCAGATGTATCAAAAACACAAAAGTGCACTTAAATGACAGATATATTACCAACAAATGAATGCATAATTATGAAGGCCCGAACGGCAGAGCAGCGACGCCACAGTTCGGTCTATGGTCGTATGCTGTTGAGCATACATGCTGTATCTTTCCCTAACAAAAATCTCTTAAAAAATCTCTAGTTGCAGTGTCACCAAAACTTTACAGCTGTATTAAACAGGAAACCCCCTGTAGATGTGTGGATGCTCACCTGGCGGTGAGGTCCCGTGGTTTGCCGGATGCCTCTATGTACAGGTAGTACTGCCCGTCCCGGGCCCCGTCCGGCCCCGTCACCGGGTACAGCCCGTTAGGGGTGCGCCGACTGTAGAGGGCGCCACTCGGTGTCTTACCCGACACCCGCGTCCAGTCGAGCTGGTCCTCCCGCGTGTCCTGCCGCAGCCGGCAGTTTACGGCATTACCCTGCACGTCCTCAGCATTACAGGAGAAACGCTCACCTGGGGAGGAAAGTGAAATGATTCTTTAAATATATCATATTTTATTACATGTCCTTCAGTTATTGATTTAACTGTCCTGATTTAATTATGAGAAGGGTTGTGTTTTTATGAGGCTCCCAATAGGTTCTAGATTGATAGCATTATTACACCATTCATGAGCTCATCTGTAAAAATCACTGTTATTAACTCAAGGTTCAAAATGAAATGTATTTAATCACATGTTTATTATCATAGAAGAAAATCCCGATTCAACTATGAGATGTTTTGTGATATTATCAGGCTCACCGTGGGATCTAGATTGATAGCATTATTACACCATTCATGAGCCCATCCGTAAAATTCACTGGTAGTAACTATCAGACTATATTCTATATGTAGTCATGATGCACTAACACAGCACTGGTGAGTGTCACAGATGACTTTTTAACTGATCTTTCAATGTCCATTATGGGATATTGCTAGAGGCTGCGTTTCATGAGATTGGGCCAATGCAAACGTCTTTGACCAGGTGCCACTTTTAACGGTGCCATCTTTGACCTCCTGACAGAAAATGGTTTATTTAGGGCAGGTAAAGTTATATTTGGAGACATAACCACTGCCATTTTCTTTATATTATCCCTTACGTATCAAAGACTTTTTTTCTTTTAATGGTGGCCGGTCAAATATGGCACCCGGTCAAAGACAGTCACATTGGCCCGATCTCATGAGATACAGCCTTGACCATTTTTTCATCGACCCGGGAGCAGCCTACACCCTCTGACTTTGTGGAAGCCCAGCATGTACTTCATGATCGAACATTGATTAAAAATATTCATATCCTTGATGATTATACTACCATCATCCAACCTGTTCTTATATGATATTTCAGAGGTAGTCTCATGTGCTAACTTACCAGTGCTGGGGGGTGCAGGAGTTGGGGGCTGCTGGGTTGGTGCAGGAGTTGGCACAGTCCCTGAAATACACAACACAGATAACAATATTTTCAACCTTTATGTTTTCATGCTTTATAATGTACTTATAATACTTTTCTTAAATTTTTCTACAGATCATGAATATAATAGTTATCTGGTTGCTAATAGGCCTTACCGTCACAAGCTCCTGGGTAGATTGTAATGTCATCTAAGGCAATGTCACTGGTGTACGACTGTCCTCTTGTCGCTTCAAATGCAATCTGTGTTCAGAAAATAGGTATGGTAATGTAGTGATATATTCATGTGGAAGGGATTAATGCACCCATTGGTATCACTATTGATGGACAGAAGACCTGAGAGCTCCAGTGTGGTATGACTTACCAGGTAATTCATGACTCAAAAAAGGAGTTGTTTCCATCTATCTATTTACTACTGTCTATTTACCACATAGTATTTATAAGTAAGTATATCATGTTGTTCCACTTAGAACCATACACAAATTTCATGAAATCCTTCTTTGGTAGAATATATTTATATATCAATGTTAATCATAGCAAATGTGTAAATGCGCATTATTGATTATGACCTCTTCAGAATGAAACCACCCTTCCTTACCTGGTCTCCATAATTGAAGTTCTGGATGGTTACCCTTTCAAACCTCCATTGGTTGCCTTGGTTACCGCTGCGTTCGAAAACGGTGAAACTCGGTCCAAACCTGTTGATGAATACTCGCAGACTGCCCATACCTGAGCCATACATGTGGTAGAAGAACTCAGCACACACTGAGCCAGACGCATCAAACATAGGGCTAGCAATCCTGAGGAGGAAAGTTTTAGAAAACTATTCAATAACTTTGCATGAATTGAAATATTCAACTACCTTCAGTTAGAATTAATGACTATATAACCCAAATGCCTCCAGAGATGGATTTACGCACTGGATTTACGTGCTTGATTTATGCATTGGGTTTACGAGACCATCAGGTGAAGCCACCAGAGACAATTCAATTCATTTAAGGCTGGTGGAGGGTCAAACAATGATCATCTTGTAAATTTTTATTTTAAATGATGATTGCATTTTTGGTAAGCGATGCTGGACACTGAATGTTGCTACCAGCTTAATGTGTCTGCAAGCTGCCGGTGAAGGTAAACTCTGTGTGCAATATGATACTTTTATTACCGTAAATTCCCGCGTACTACCCGCGGGTTGTACGCGAACCAAACCCAGCTTTCATTTGATACCAAACAAGCCCATATAGGGTGCGGGTTATACGAGGGTTTTTATCACTATAGAACAGTACTAAAATATAATTTTCCAGATCCAAAAACGGGTAATAGGATTCTCCTGAGTTGGGGGTGCGGGTTATACGCGAGATGCGGGTAGTACGCGGGAATTTACGGTAGTTACATTTAATCCCAAATGTGTCTTAAACTACTCACAGAGCAACATCTCCGGGAATTCTGGGATCGCTGCCCTCGATAAATATGTAGTAACTTCCCCCGCGGGCTGACTGGGGTCCCGTTCCCACCGTGGGGGTGGTCAGCACAATGCGCGTCCAGTCAAACCGGTCAGTGCTTGACTGCTGCATCCCACAGACATCTGTCTCAAAGCCACACGTCCAGGGCAAGCGGCGCACTGTGGGGGAATGGGTCGTTAGTATAGGGCTGTGTTTACAGGTTTATACATTGGTACAATCACCTGGATATCATTGGTCAATGAAAGGATTTCGAAATTATGAATTATGAGTATAAATATAATGACTAGTCTATGGACAGACAGTGGTACATTTACATAGAACTATAATTACTGATTGTGATAACAATTGAATCAAATGGAAACTAAATTATTCAATTAAAATATAGTGACATTGAGTATCAATTTACTTGAACACAACTGCACATATTTTTACTTGGCACAGGAGTAGTAGGATGTTAGAAGCATAGGTGCATAGATGATGTGAGGTTATTCTGTTATTTACAGTGTAATTAAATGACTAGAGCCATTGAATAGCAAAACTGTATTTTGTCAATCTAAAAGTCTTTTTTTATGAACAACAGCTTATTAATTCTTTTAGTAAACATTAAATTTTCATGAAAATTAGATGAACCTGTCTTGTAAAAAAGAAAAAAAAAGATGTAAAAAGTATATAAACGATTGAGGCCATCTGATTAGCTAATTTGACTACTAATGACACTGCATGTAATAATCAGGTCTGTGTACTATTGGTATTGATGATAACAATATTTGGAGATATTGCTTTTCAGATATCATCTTTGAAGCATCTTTGAAAAATTGAAGCACTAGGAAATTAAAGGATGTGCATGCATACATCTCTCTACCTGAATGAAAGTATTTCTTAACTTTATAATTGTATACCCTTTACCATTATCCAGTCTGCATGTATTTATACATATTGATAGTCAAATATAGCTGGGGGTGACCTCCACAGGGAAGGGTACACAGTGACCCCAGACTCAGGACAAAGGTGACACATATTAAAGTTAACAGGTTAGGTATCAAAATTGTGGGTGGTTGTAACAAAATTAATCACACATAAATGAAGGTGTGTGGATGTAGATGCACATTGATGATTTTTGATAGTTGATAGGTGTGTACAATTCAGAGGATGGATGATATCCCTCTGAGAGGGGGAACACAAAGGGTGTGAGGTTAGGGACACAAAATGGTGAACATAAAAATGCTGGTTTATCTGTAAACAACTTCCTTTGTGGTTAATCAATTCAATGGTAACTTTTCTGAAATGGTTCTTTCCCTTAAAATTGATCTATTTATCTGCAATTGAATATATACACTAGTTTATTTGCACTTGCTCATTTAGTAAAGTGACGTAAATACTGTATGTGCAGATTTGTGCATCTATTATATCGTATTTCTGATGTTAGGTTTCTAGTTTAAGAATATCTATATGTATTTTTTGTTCATCTAGTCTAGGAGTTATGGCCAAAATATAGTAAGTTTTCAAAACTTCAATCACATTTATTTATGACAGAAAAGTATTGTGGCATATGATACTATTGTCAAAGTGATATTTCTCCTAATGATGAAGCCTGACCCTAATGTGATGGTGATGTAATGTGTTGTTTTGTGAGATTATATATCCGTTCACTTTTTTTTCCTTCTATTCTGAACTATCGGGTGCTTGGCAGTACACATGTATTTCATTGTAAGTGACCAATCACTCGTAAGGGGTTCATGGGTTACGCTTCTGCTCAACTGACAAGCAGCATTGCCTTCAGTGAACACGCCGCTTGAAGTAAAACACAATTTCTTTGTTTACTATTTCAACATACAGAAATATAGTACTGCCAAGGCCCCAGACACATGTTTCTATGAGTGATCATGTAAAAGGGTTGGGTGCTTAAATAATGTGGCACTTCTGAAGGCTCAAGAAATATCTCAAAAAGATATGTTCTTCTTATCTAATCCCTATTAAAAAGGGTTGTTTCCATTTGTTTAAAGAAGTTCCTGTATTAGATTTGTAGATTAGTGCTTATACTTAATTTTTAGAAGAGTGGACTGCATTTGATAAGACAAAAGTTTAGATTTAGGAAAAGGAAAATAAAAAGATGAAATTTATAGCTAAAATTGAAGACAGGACACCTAGATAAAACTTGGGCCAACAGAGAAATGCAAGACTTAAAATCAAACAATAAATAAAAAATATGTGTTTTTATGTGTGTGATTTCATATATTATATGTTTGTGTTGTGAAATACACACGTCCTGCTGGTGGTCCGGGCGTAGGTCGGTCAGTAATGGGAGGTAGTATGGTAGGGCTGGGGGTAGAACCTGTAAGCAGACACACACAATACAGCACACAGACAGTTAGAGACAGAGGCAGACAACAACAACACCACAGTCCACCGCAACAACAGTGCACCGCACGCACAAAGGGGAGGTGGGACGCTGGGTGGGGGGATGACAGACGGGTTTCTTTCTTGGAAACTGTATTCATTAGGATTACAGAGTTTGAAATTATATTAATATAAAATTAAATTAGTTAAATAAGCCATGAATGAGTCATTCCTGAGGTTGATTTCCAGGCAACTTTTTCTGATATGGTACTGCAAATGTATTTTATTTTACACTGTACAGAAATCAATCGATATCTATGAAAATATGTACACGGCGAATTTTTATCCAGTGTTGAATTAAGTGCCAGATTTTGGAAATCTGTAAATTTGAATACACATGAAATTGTGTTTTTTTGGGAAAACCCGCAACATTTTATAAACACTAAAATATTTAAGGTTTGCAGTATGCTCAGAGCGCTACCGATATGGTGTGTTCTACAAGTGATCTGGTTGTCTAGGAGACTTGGCTGCATTCTGCCAATGATTAGGGCAGCAGTTCAACCTAATAACTACAACTTGAAGATATTATTCACAGTGTTATTTATAAAAACAATTTGCATTATATATGCATCAACCTGAGGAATACTGGGAGGGCTTTTTGAATTTTCACCATGAGATGAGGGGAAGTCAATCACTCATCAAATAATAAAAAAATTTAGATTTTAGATATTCATCAAAGACTATTACAAATTAACAATAATATATATTTATTATACACATCCTTTCTCTGTCAAGACATTTGATATTAGGATAGATGTGTATAATGAAGTAAAACCAGTTTAAGATGATTTTAGGAACCACAATACAGAGTCAGACACACATGGTTGGGTAGTGTAGAATTTGTGTATTGTGTGTCACACTGGATTACAAAGTGTTTCATTACTTTGTAATCAGATATGTGATAAAGCAAGTAATTTGCCCAAAAGATGAACCAGATAACGAATGACAGGCATATCTCTCTTCTTTCTTAGATATAAAGCCCTCCCCCCCCCCCACTAATTGTGAAGAATAGAGTGAGGCACCTTTTGGTCACATAGACAAGTACTGAATAAATATTAGTTTTTCAAAATATTTATCAAATATACCTTGTCTTGGTTGGGAAAATGAGGCCAGAATAAAATTCGGTCTGACCCTCTCGCTTGTAAATAATTATGTGTACCAATGCTAATGCCACCTCAGTGGACTACTGTACATATTTTGCTGACTGTATTATGTGCATGTCCCTTAAAAATCATCATAAACGGATCCTAACATATCCAAGTCCTATCCACCTTAGTTTACAACATGTTTATATAGATACTGAATCCTATCAACCTTATTTTACAACATCTATAAAGATATTTAATCCTATCCACACTAAGTTTACAACATATATACAAGATTTCTCACACCTCCACTATGGTTACACGATCACATATCAAAATTGGCTTATGTAGAAGATAAGTTTCCCTTTGTCCTTCTGCACTTAATAAAATAAAGCTTGGTATCCTTCGCAATGAAGCGACAGTTTACATATTTAACCTTGAAACACGTGAGCTACAACTTCCATCCATGCTGATAATGTTAGGTATCTCAAGAAAATTGGGTTAGTCTACTATCCAAAATTCATCAGTAGAAGATGCACTATATGATCTCTATTAAAGAATTAAAGTGAGCATTGCTCTGTTGAAAAAAGAATTCATCGGTAGAAAAGCAAAAAAATGAAACTCAGGCATTCTGGGCATAAGCCAGAGGAGTATATTTCAAAGTTGCAAGGATATTTGCAGTAGGTCTATGTTTATGGCACTACACGAAAACGTTTCGCATCTACTGATTAAAAAGCTCTCTTACTGCAAAGGGCAGGACTATGGGGAGCTACAATACAAATTGAGGTTGCTGTTTGCGAGGTAGGAAAAGTTGTACGATATAGGATGGTCAGTGGTTCAATGAGAGGACAATCTCCAGAACACGCGTCAGCGAGGTTGTTGAAAATTCACGTGTTTAAAGCTAGCTTGGAGTAATGATAATTCTGTGCAGAGAGATTGTTGTTGTCTCCTACATTAGTGCGTTGCTATGGTTACCTGGTGGGAAAACTGTTGGCGGAAGTCTCGTGGTAACAGTTACAACTGAAGTAAGAAGGTAGCCCAAAACAATGACCATTTCCTCTAGTCCCCACTTTACTATGGGTTTTTAGTATCTTATTTGTGATTAAATTTAGTGAGGTGAACATAAATGTTAACTTCATAGCAAGCATGCATATGTTGTACGAAATTGACAGTTAATAACTAACATTATGAATGTTACATGATAGTACAACAATACATACTAGTTTATAACATTCTAACAAATTCTTTTAATATGCTACCATACAAACATATGACACATTATCAAACTTTTGAAATTAGTCCGAGTTGGGTTTCATGCATATATTGATTAATACATAATAACTGAAATCATCAATAATTACCAGAGTGATAGATAAAAGCTAAAACTTTAATATCTAAGAACTATTCATAAAGGTCCATGTCAATATTATTCAATTAACAAAAATATTATAATAAAAATCTGATTTACTTTTGTCTGTGCCTAAAGCTGTGAGTAATTAGTTCTAATAGCCAATTTCCTCTAAATTTGGGAAGAATTTCAATTAACATTATCTTCTCTTGTCAATCACCAGATAATGCAATTGAAACCAATATTAATCAGAAAAATAGTTAGACAAAATTAGTTTAATTGAGTGTATGTATTTGGAACTGTCAGTAATGTTGATATTAAAGAGAAATAATAACAGAATTAAAATATGGAAAGTTTTAACAAATCGTCAACTTACTACTGCAAGGAACTGGGTCAATCCGCAGGTTATCGAGGGCTACATCTCCCCGTATGTCTGATCCCCGCGTTACTTCAAAGATAATCTGTTAAAATGAAATTGATATTGAAGTCTTTTAGTTGGCTATCGATTCTCTTCAAAGCTGGTATTATATAATTGTTTTTTATATGTGATGTGTAAAATGTCATGTCATATAAGTTGAGTATACACTTTATTGGCTTGATGTAGATGTAAGGTTTGTGCTAATTTCAATTTAGTTTTGCCAAGTTTAATAACATGAATAGAGTACTTGGATAGCGATTCTTCTTCTCTCTCTCTCTCTTTATACAGGAGGGTGGTGCTACTATAAAACAAGTAAAGGCTGATCCTAGAAATATTTCTGTTTTAGCACTTTTAGTTTTTAGTGGTCTGCAAAAGTTGTGCAAAATGATACTTTTACTTGACTGCACTACAGATATGATAAGCACAATTCTAACCACATATTCCCATAGTTGCTCATTTTGGCTGGGGCTTTATAAAACACACAATTTCAGAGTAGTCTTAGCACCCACCCTCTCCTGGTTGGTGATTGTCACTGTCTGGGAAGCCTGCTTCCAGGCAGGGCCCTGAGAGCCAACGGCGTCAAAGATGATCTGACTGGATCGGGAGGAATAGATGAGGAAGCGCTGCACGTCGGGCCCATTCATGTGGAAAGCAAAGGAAACACACGCATCTCCTTGGAACCGGATCGGAAGAGTCTGGATGCTGGAAAATATATGGTCAGAATTTTTGCTTAATTTCTTGGGATACAAGATTTACTCTGCTTGAGTATAGGAAGCACCATATTCAATGCCCCCCCCCCCTCATTGAATACAATGTAGCCATAGCTGTCATTCCCTGATTAAATGCTTTCAAATTAAAAAAAAAAGTGGCTTCATGGGATACAGCCCTTGCCCCCACACATGAAATACGTCAGAGGGCATTGACATTTGTCTATCTTTTTATTGACTGACGCCTCCACCAGTCTAGCACAAACTAGTCGACTTAAAGTCAATAGAGTGTCTGGTGAGACTCATATTCTAGAAATGCCACATCTGAGTGTTGTATTGATGAGATATTCTTGCCTATAAAAAAGTAGAAAGTTAATGTACTTATTAATTATTTGATTAGTCAAATAACATTGTCTGTCTTTGGCAGAAGATCTCTTTGGAATATATAAATATTATGTGAGAAGATATTCAGAAATCAAAAATAATTGTTGGATATGAAAATTTAAAAGAATCTATATATGAGGAGAGGCTGCATACTGATACAGGTGAAAATCTGTTTCTAGAACTACTGGGTATCGAATGGGGAATGATTGCATACCATTCATATACTATAGCTATACCATCAAGCTGCTGGATCGTATTCATAATAGACTAAAAATAAGCCTCCTTTTTTCGCCTAATTGAACATTTGATATTGAATTGATGAATTTGATGAATTCTTACATGAATCTGTCGTTCTGCACGCGTGGCTCGCTGGTCTCTACATAGATATAGTAGGTTCCACTGAAGGCACGGTTTGGTCCGGTCCCAATGGTGGGTGTGCTATCTCGCTGCCGTATCCATGGATACACCCCCGCGGGGGCCGATGTGACACTGCTCATACCACACAGTGTGGGCTGCTCAAAGTCACACACGAAGGGCAACACAACTGCAACAAGGTCAGACATGGTGGTGTGTAATGCATGTGTAATGCATGTGTAAGTACTCAGCTTAACCATAGACATGAACAATATATATATATATATATATATATATATATATATATATATATATATATATATATATATGTGTGTGTGTGTGTGTATATATGTATATATATATATATATATATATATATATATATATATATATATATATATATATATATATATACATATATATATATATACTACTGTGTATATGTATATATACATAGACTCCAGCCCATCTTTTTTTCAGAGCAACATTTCAAATTTCAGATGAGATGATTCACATATGATTGCATTGTAATGGTAAAGTATCGCATCCCTAACTGTTTGTTAGGTTCAAAGTCATTGTTGGCTTATAGTTAACCCAGGTTTCACCAGCGACAACATGCAGATTCTGAACCGTCACAAATTTACAGGATTGCTGATAAATCAGTGGTTTAGAGAGTTTATTATGTCAATGCAATTTATGAATATTTTGTCAGATTTTGATAAAAAAACTACAATTTTCTTTCCATCCAAAAAGGATATGAAAAAGATTGATATAGTGAACAGGAGAGCTGTCCGTGCTGATAATTCTGCACACCATCAGCTGATTACAGTTCTACACCAAGAAAAGCTACATTCTATGAATATAGCTGTGTGAATGGTACTGAATGTCCTCTCTCATGTCTAAACCTATGAGTTTGTGAAAGTATGTTGTGTGCTTTAGCTCCATGTTTCTGATAGTAGAACTGTCACATAAATTAAAGTGTCCTGCTTGACCATGAAATTATGTGAAGACATTTCCAACTCCATTCCATCATGGATATACAGTACTGTAAATATCTATGATATAATGAACTAGAGAATCTTTGAATTGCTGCCTTGAGGCTTGTTAACACCACATATCCTAATTATAGAGAAATTAGATTTTCCATATTCCCCAGCACCCTATGTTCACTAAATATATTTTATATTCAGTTGCCGATAGTCCAAAACAAAGCGTATGTTGTTTGTGTGGTATACAGTTAACCACATGGCACCATGCACTGTATATGTTGTACAGTAAGCTACATGGAGGTGGTTCAGCAGCATGGTTAAGGCACAGCTAAATGTAAGCAAGCAGAACAAGTAAAGCTGTAGGCTGTAAAGTCACATACAGGAAAGAAACATGTCAAGAAACTTTCAGGTGTGACCAGACAAATTATAAGCTGCTATATGAGTGGTACACAAAGGGTGTTCGTTCCACCAAGCCTGTTTATATTTAGTTCAAGTAGTAGTTTTACGTCACTAAAGCACTATTTCCACTGTTGTCAAATTGGGAATCTGTCGCTGATCCATCACCAATCATTCCTGCCATTGTAGTCTTTTTTTCATGATAGATCAGTGAGGCATCATCTATTTGATGGCAGTGGGATCACCGCTTTAGTGGAAGTATCCTGAATTTTTTCATTTGTTTGCTATAAATTTTGAATTTTGACCAATGGACCAATAAAATCTGATCATTTTGCTGTAGGTCATTTGATGTCTTACTGGCTTAATGGCTTAATGAGTGTCAGTGACATCATTGAATGTCAAGAAAATGTCTAATTCTGGTGGAGGCGATGAGCAATGTGTCGGCAAAAATAATTTTAATATTACAGTTGACACTGCACACAGGTTAATTAAGTCAAATTCAGATTACTTAAATGCCAGCCTTTAACCAAAAAAGTTACAAGTACACTCAAACAGTCGTCTGTGAGGACATAGTTTATGCTCTTTCAAAAAATAACTATACTAAAAATCCATCACATCACAAGATATGAGTGCCAATGCACTCACTTCATACTTCAATATCTGGCTGTTTACAAAACCAAACAGTCCATAGCAGACACTTAGAATAAAGTTAAATACTTTTCAAATTGAAGATTCTTGATTTTTGTCTAAATGAAGACAAACTTTAATGTGTTGCTTGAAGTTGCTTAAATCCGTTTGCTCATGCAGTGGGACCATTGTACCTCACTCATCAGTTCAATGATGCAATCCCATACAAAGTAATAATGGACACAGCACCAGATATGTAGGGAATAATGCAGAATATAGACGGTAAGCTGTGAGGGTTCTGAGAGTGCTGATACAAGTTTACAAACAGATGTACAGGTCTCAGACAGACTTTGGGACAATATGGAACAACACACAGTATACAAACAGAAGTGACAGACACAGGAATACATAATGTTCAGTTGTTCTGTACTGGGGATTGGATATTTCTAAATACTACACACAGAAAAGAAAAGGTGTCAACTGTGTCTCCCACGTGGCTCCGCTAATTTGACACTCCATTTTTACCAGTACCACGTGGGAGACACAGTTGACTGCTTTACTTTTCTGTGTGTACTACTTGTTGAATGAGTATTCGATGTAGTCATTTGGTAAATGACTTACTGCAGAATCCACCTCCAGGATTCCTAAACACAACAAGGCCCTGAATATATATACCGTATTCAACGTAAATTATTTTGAGCGGAAAAATCAACCCGAAATAATCGTTTTAATAAGCGCCCCCCATGGCTTATTATACAGACTACTGGTCCACCTCAGCAGCCTCTACAAAGCTTCTACTCAGCCCTAAGCCTTCATCCCTGGTTTGACCTTAACACCTGCACAGGTGTTGAGTGTTTCAAGACACACAAGGTCTGGCAACAGTAACAAAATCGGAGGAACATATCAATAATATCTGGGGGGAAATGAAAAAAGGGGGGGGGGGAGGCGCTTATTAGGGGGATGGGTGCTTATGAGGTTGAACACGGTATATATACATCTATGTGTGTGTGTGTTCTTAGTCATCTCCTTGACATTGGGGTAGTGGAGGAAGTGGTGGGGGAATAATTAGGATAGATCTACATCACTAGTGTTCATTATCAAATGATGTGCATTGTTAAATATGTGATATCAAAGGACAAAACAATAGGCCATGACAGTGTATTGACACAAAGTTTTAAAAATTGTCTAAGGATTCATAACTACTAAGGAGATCCTGACATATTGGAAAAGGAAATTCTAAATCGTTGTGTAAATTACAATGTTATGAGTCGAAACACATCTATATCACTTTAAAATCAAACAAAAATGGAGGATAATAGTTTTAAAACCCAGCCTCTAAATGAATGTATCATGGAAAATATGCTCTGACTTTCCCATATAGGCTTCAAAATCCAGCAAAATGAATTGGCTCTTAAAAACCTGATACAAAGATAACCAAAAACTATTTAAGAATCTCCAAAGTGTTGGTAAGTTGTACATATAGAGGGCGTGGTGGTGTATGTAACATGCGCATTGATTACCCTCGTTGCCATCTGGTGGAATAGGAGTAGTGGGGGGTCCGGTCGGGGCGGTGGTGGGCGGACCTAGACTCAGAGACAGGGGAGTAACGTACAGACACAACATTACACACAGGACATGTTACACATCAGGAACATACAGCACTCTGCTATCAACATCTCACATTTAACCCTCGCATCGTGCTTTAACTCTGGATGACATGATGCCTTAATGCACAATGCCCTTGGTCGTCATGATGCATGAATGCAGCCCTGGCGAGTAACAAAACAGTGTTGCATTCAAGCACCATGCTGACCCTTTTGGGAGTATATCAACCCCATTGATCAGCATGATGCATGAATGAAAAACTGGCAGGTTACTCAGCAGGGCTTAATTTATGTACTATGACAACAAATTGCATGATGCATTAAAGCACTATGCTGCCCTTAAAAGGGTTAAGAAATTAAAGCAGAAATCTCATGAGCACACAATAGGGACACAATATGGTCATCTTAAGGCTTCCTATTAGTGTAGTTTACTTTCAACTCCATACAAGGGACTCCATACAAGTGTCATTTATACAACAGAAGGCCATCCTTCTCTGACATCTCCATATAAGACATTTGTACAACAATGCATAAGGCTATCAATCTCTGACATTTCCTTATAAGGACATTTGTACAGCAACAGAAGGCTACCAGTCTCTGACATTTCCTTATAAGGACATTTGTACAGCAACAGAAAGCATCAGTCATCTCCTTATAAGGACATTTGTACAAAAGCAGAAGAACATCAGTGTTTCAAACATGTGTCTTCCATATACAGGACATGATAGCATCTCCTACATACGGGCACTTAACAGCACACTCAAGCACTGCAGGTTATACATCCAAATAAGGCAACATAACATATTATAAGGTCTAGAGGATAAAGCCTTAATACAAATGCTGGAAAGAAATTGTGATTATTTCTGACTAAAACTCTGTAAAACAAAAATGCAGTTTCAATCTTTTCTTCATCGTTAACATACCCTTATAAAAAGAATTGCATGTTGAAGAAGTTACAAAATATTCTATTTGATGCAATAGTCTAATTCACAAATCAACGGACTATCTCTTGTTTGAAATCTGTCAAATCTGTCTTCACTGTAGCTTTCTCTGACTTTGAGGCGGTTGGTAAATTGAAAATTTCATTCTGTTTAGCCTAGATCACTAAACCTAGGAGTGTTTCTGCTCAATTGCTGTACTGTATGTGCGTATTCAGGTAGAATTAATAATCCTACACTTTTATATGATTAAATTACACTTTTTTCACAAACATATAGTTTCAAAATATACATTATGATCTGAAGCTAAAATATAAAAATTTGGATTCAAGGAAAATAATTGAAATTATTGTTATTCGCTATTACAAGACATTACAGGGTCACACATTTCACATTGACTACTATGACAATGACTTAACGACATCAGGGATTAAGGTAAATATACGGCTCCAATTTACGCTCAATGCAATATATATGCCACTTTTGTCCCGAATCACTCAACGAAACACATTACTTTTGGGATAGACACAGATCTCGCTCAGATTCACGAGGACATGACATCACGG
Organism: Harmothoe impar; assembly: GCA_947462335.1. Classification (NCBI taxonomy): domain Eukaryota; kingdom Metazoa; phylum Annelida; class Polychaeta; order Phyllodocida; family Polynoidae; genus Harmothoe; species Harmothoe impar. Next base: position 31,423,045 of record OX381718.1, read on the forward strand.
TAATGTGTGCTCGTGTGTGCCGCGTTAGAGCAAAGGGATGAGAGAGTTAACCAAGGTAGATATAATATATTCTTTATCATCTATAAATTAATTGACAGATCGGGTGAAATAATCCAAATGGCAAATTTAGACGGTGATACTTAAGTCTATCCACTTGAGGGGGGGAGTGGAAGGGAATGAAGGGAGTGAAATGTTATTTCAATATGTATTTGATGTTGCAGTGTTTTTTGTATGATATTTTACTGATTAAGTTATGTTGGTAATTCAATTTTAGAGCACCAGAAAATCTAAAATCTAAGTGAAGACAAACATTGGTTCTTGTACAAATATAAGTGAAAATAAGTCATGTATAGAAAGTTATTTTAGGGAGAAAGGAAAGTAAATGTATAGTCAACAGCATATTTTCTAAAAACTTTTTTTCTCTGGTTGTTAGGTGTGGAGGCCATACCCGGTCTGGCACTAATTGGTAAGTTTCCACCTTATATCAACAAAACAGTCACTTTTACATCCTTGTAAGGAAATCTATTTTAGTACCTTGTACTTTACCCATGTTGTTAGAGGACCATGTGACTGCCCTTTAATGCCAGCATCATACATTGATGCAGACCTTTGATACACTTGACAAGGGTGGGCATGATGGACCAATTCAGCACCAGCGAATTAATCACAAACGCTGCATTGTTGTAGCATGACGACATCTGGACGTAAAGCCGTGGATAAAGAGATGAATGGTTTAGCAACTCACCAGCTAGTGCCAGACCTAGTATACTACATTAGTATCTTGTTAGTCACATCTATGAACAATTCCTGATACAACATTAAGTACTCTGTATAGACCTTATACGTATGCAGTACTCACCTTCGCTAGTAGGGGGCGGTGCGGCAGTGGGGGGCGCGGGGGTCACACCTGTGCACGAGCCTCCTGTGATCCTTATGCTGTCAAAGGCCAGGTCACCTGACCAGATGACGTCAGGTGTCCTGAAACCTCCCACGGTGCCCCTGAACTCCACCTGACAACGGGAACAGAGGCAAAGACATTGGTAAGGCCACTCAAAAAATATACCGGTTTTTCATCACTGGGCCCATCTCTTTTTATTTTTGCAGATTTTTAATGAAAACCTGATGGACAAAATTGGCATATTTTTGGTATCAAATTATAGCTAATTCTGCCAGTAATGCAGTGGACTGGCAATAAATTTCATTTTCCCAACCTTCAAAGATCAATATTAAACTTTGATTACATAAAGTATATACTTCCCTCTATATTTTAGCCCCCGAGTAAGAAAAAACAAACTTCACTCATATCTTGTTAGGGGCCTAAAGGTCACTTAGATCTACAATGACACCGAGAAGGTACATTTGAGACTGCAAGGACATTGGGGAAGGTCTTTAAGTCTGCAAGGACATTGCTGAGGGTCAATAAAGTGTGCAAGGACATTGGTAAAGGTGATCAAGTCTGCAATGACATTGGTAAAGGTCATGAAGTCTACAAGGACATTGGTTAATGTCAGTAAGTCTGCAAGGACATTGGTAAAGGTGATCAAGTCTGAAAGGACATTGATGAAGGTCAATAAAGTCTGTAAGGACATTGGTAAAAGGCATTAAGTCTGTAAGGACATCGGTAAAGGTCATTAAGTCTGCAAAGTACATTGATGAATGTCAATAAAGTCTGCAAGGACCTTGGTGAAGGTCATAAAGTCTACAATGACATTGGTAAAGGTCATGAAGTCTACAAGGACATTGGTTAATGTCAGTAAGTCTGCAAGGACATTGGTAAAGGTCATTAAGTCTACAAGGATATTGGTAAAGGTTATTAAGTCTACAAGGACATTGGTGAAGGGCATTAAGTCTGCAAGGTGAATCGCATTTAGGTCTCAATGAAGGCTGTCTAAAAGTCGACCCAAAATAGGGGTTTGCGCTCATTTGTGGCTGTACACTAATTATGTCAGTGTCCTGATTTGTGTAGAGTGTACCTAGTAGGGCCCTACACGTCCACCTGATCACATGTACTGGGCATTATATCCGTTGTGTGCAGGCAAGCTGGTCCCACCTCGACCTCTGTTCCCGAGCATCATCACTGGAACCAAAGGTTGCTGGTTAAAATAGTTCCTGTGCGCTTGGTGTTGTAGTGTTAAAAGTGCAGATGGGTACCGCGTAGGAATCCCCATCAATATACGGGGGAAGTGATGCGGTCATGGCCCCTCAGATACCAGCGATGTCGCTCGGATGCGTCCGAGGGTGAGTTGGGGCCCGCTTGGTGTGGAGGTTTACAGGGTCACTACCACTTACCCGTGAGCCTGGTTGTATGTTGCCAACCTGCCGTGTGACCCGGATCCACTGGTCGCTGCTGCCCTGGTTGTTCTCGTTGTTTCCCCACACAGAGACGTCTGTCCGTCCGTCCTGAGTCAGCACGTAGACGGACAGACTGCCGATGGCTGCCCCAAGGGTGTGGAAGTAGAAGTCCACGCAGATGTCACCATTGTAGTTCAACGCCGGCGTCATAAGGCTGCGGGGGAAAGGTAAGGTTTGTGTTCAAGTAGTTCTCATCGTTTCCAATCAACTTATCTTGTTCTTCATGAGCAACAAAAGGTTGACAAATCCCTGTACTCCTTGTACTGCCTGAATGGGAAGTACAAAAAGCAGTGAAGTATGGGAAGTCTGCTGCTGCCCTGTTCCCCCCACACACTAACCCTATACATGTGCCTACCCTGCTGTCCCCCCATACACTAACCCTATACATGTGCCTACCCTGCTGTCCCCCCATACACTAACCCTATACATGTGCCTACCCTGCTGTCCCCCCATACACTAACCCTATACATGTGCCTACCCTGCTGTCCCCCCATACACTAACCCTATACATGTGCCTACCCTGCTGTCCCCCGATACACTAACCCTATACATGTGCCTACCCTGCTGTGCCCCCCTCCATACACTAACCCTATACAGTATACAGGTACCTACCCTGCTGTGTGCCCCCCATACACTAACCCTATACATGTACCTACCCTGCTGTGTCCCCCCCTTACACTAACCCTATACATGTACCTACCCTGCTGTGCCCCCCCCATACACTAACCCTATACATGTGCCTACCCTGCTGTGCCCCCCATACACTAACCCTATACATGTGCCTACCCTGCTGTGCCCCCCATACACTAACCCTATACATGTACCTACCCTGCTGTGTCCCCCATTCACTAACCCTATACATGTAGTATGATGTACCTACCCTGCTGTGCCCCCCATACACTAACCCTATACATGTACCTACCCTGCTGTGTCCCCCATTCACTAACCCTATACATGTAGTATGATGTACCTACCCTGCTGTGCCCCCCATACACTAACCCTATACATGTACCTACCCTGCTGTGTCCCCCATTCAGTAACCCTATACATGTACCTACCCTGCTGTGTCCCCCATTCAGTAACCCTATACATGTAGTATGATGTACCTACCCTGCTGTGCCCCCCATACACTAACCCTATACATGTACCTACCCTGCTGTGTCCCCCATTCAGTAACCCTATACATGTACTATGATGTACCTACCCTGCTGTGCCCCCCATACACTAACCCTATACATGTACCTACCCTGCTGTGTCCCCCGGTACACGGGGTGCGGAGGACTCTATGAAGATGTACTGTCTGCTGTTGCCCTGTCCCCCCGCAGGACCTGTCCGCTGACTGTCGTTCACATGGATTTGTCCTGTCGGCGTCCGGCCGAACCCTAACGTCCAATCAAAGTTGTCAATTCTACTCTGCTCCATGCCACACAGCTGGTTGTTGTCAAAGTCACAGCTGAATAGGGTGGGACCTGCAACACAGAGAGCGTTCATGAATGATTCTGCAACAATTATTTCAATACATTTGCACTGACAATAAAAATGTTACACAGGAGGTTGTTAATACATATTTAGCAACCAAAACACGGTTCATCTTGAGTTCATATGCAGAAGCAGAATAGGTGCATTGTAAATAGTAAGTCATTCACTTATAGCCACAGGCATACACTAAGTCCTAAACCTATGGGGGGAGAGCTGTGATATGTAGTATATACATCAAGGCCTGCCACCTGGATTTCGGCCATTTTGTTATTATTGTTGTTGTTTGTGGTGTTGCATATGGTGTAAGGGGCCCGACTTTACTTCTTCCACATATAATAAATACTCAGGCATAGGTAAATAGATAAATACATTCTTATTTTCCTTGTATAAATTGCTTATATTTATATTAGTTAGATTGATATTTTTCCTTTAAGCCTAAAGCTTAATCACACAGTGCACTGTAGACTGCCCACTTGGAAAGTGCTCTGCAGCTATGTTGACACCCAGATGAAGGGGGACTAACATAAAATGTGATATTATGCACAATGTCATGTGAAATATACATTCATGGGGTCTGCATATATTTTGTATTTCCATATATATAAAAATGTGGCAATGCATATAATTGTAGCTTACTCCAGTTCTGCATATGGATCCCAACATCCAAGTGTCTAGATGATCGAACCATTTCAGTGACGGGCCTTTCTATATTTAAATCAACACACCTCTCCCCCCATAGGCTTAGGACTCAGAGTACGCCTGTGCTTATACTATAGTTAACCAATAATGAATGGATATGGGGCACGAGGGGTGTGTTTTGATGAATAACGCAAAAGTTGCGTTATTCATCAATACACAGCCCGAGTGACCCCATATCCATTCAACAAAAGCCCTGTGTCCAGTAGCATATATCAGGCTGTTTGTCGTCCGAGGTGAAATACATGTCTTGCTGGGGTGAAATACATGTCTTGTCTCCCAGTGGACACACCTGGACGACAAAGTTCCTTAATACAAAGGTTTGAAGGCGTCAAAAGTGGACATCAAAAGTGGGAATTTAAATATCTAGCATGTTTGATTTTCTGTGAAGAAAGCGGGCGATATCGTCTTTGTTCTATAAGAATAATTACTAAATACAAGTATTTTAAGTATAACTCTTGGATATATGTATGCTAGTGGACATGCATTTGCATCAAAAAACTGGACGACAAAACATAAATACACAGTACAAATTTCCGCTAATCACTGGACGAAAAAACCTGAAATCGTCCACTTCCCTTGTCGCCCTGTGGACACAGGGCTAAAGACAGGGAGGAGGAGGAGGAGGAGGACTGAGGGGGGTGGGGCAGAAATACAGAGAAAAATACAAACAGACGGAAAAAGATGTACAACTGTTGTAACACCGCGTTGGAAGTATGGGTTACACTCCCAAAGAATATACTTTATGTACATATGCATTCTCCCTACATACATGGATGGTCATGGTGTAGTCTGAGAAAAAAAGGAAAGGCATGTGAAAATGTAGAAGAGCTAAATGCAGTATTGATCGCAGCCTGTCTGGGTGTGCTGCCATCAAGGGCACGCACACAGCTATAGCTAAACACAGACATATACATCAGGGTAGTCTCATCTAAGGCCACTGAAATTTCTAAAATAAAGAGGCTTCTCATCACTAACTATGTGTGTCATGAAAACCATGATTTTGGGAGATTCTCCTTTTTTGTTAAAAATGGACAAATATTGGCATGTTTGGTATCAAATTAAAACTTATACTGTTAGTCATGCATTTAATTGGCTAGCAATAACTTATATCTTCTCATTGAGGTCAAAATTGAGGCCAAAAATTAAAGAATGTTGAGATTGATCTATTAGGCCCAAATTTTTCTTTGAATCCGATATTATGGACCAAATTTAGGTCAAACGTGTAGATATTGTTAACATTGATATAGGCCACATGCGATTTTGAATCACTATTATGCAAATTCAACATAATAATCAATGTTGCAAAATAAATGTCAATGCTAATTTACATTTTGTCATTGACAAAACAGAACTTCAATTAATGTTATTTGTTGAATGGTGAGATGCCATTGCCATTTTCCATGTTGTTTTATGCTGTTGATTACACAATTTCCACAATCCGGTCTTTTTAAGGCAGAATTGCACTTAGGGCAAAATAGGACCACTGTGAGTAGGTTATTCCCCCGATTTAGCATAGATGGACAGTTTTTTAGACCAAATGTTAATCAGTCATGGTGTTGTTGAGCTCAGTTTAAATTAACCCTTCAAGGATTGCGTGATACTGAATTGTTTGTTTGTTATCATTATCCGGCAATGTCATGAATGCATCATGCCGACCCTCTGAGAGTGTAAGTAGGGTCAGCATGATACAGGAATGGATTCCTGGCGAGCAGACTCACCGGGGCTGCATTCATGCATCATAACGGTTACCAGGGGTGTGGCAAAAGGTGAGTTCAAAGTAGGGGGGACTGAGGGGTATTTTCACCCTTTTTGACTACTTTTTACTTGACCTTTTTGGTTTGACCCTTTTTGGGGTTGGTCAAAAGTGTGGGGGTGGGGGCATGTCCCCCGTCCTCCCCGGTTGCTACGCCCCTGTGCATGGCACATTGCAGCACTATGCGGCCCTTAAAGGGTTAACTTCATGGATTAAAACACTAACCATGTGTGCTCTGCATACAATGTCATGATGAGGCTGTATCATCTTCATCTGTTCTAGTCTGTATATGTCCATGCATAATGCATGGTTAAATGTATAGAGCAGACTGAACGTGCTTTGCTTTCCCAATTGGGTATGTACGTATATATATATATATATTTATATATATATATATATATATATATATATATATATATATATATATATATATATATATATGTATGTATGTGTGTATGTGTGTCTTAGCCAAAATGATCAAAGTTTAAAGGGTGGATTTTCATTGAAGGATGAGAGGCTTCGTCTTGTAAAAATCCAAATTAAAAAGGACCTATATAAAGGTAAAATAAAGGCACCTCCTTTTAGAATGTCCTAGAAAGAAGACAGCCATTGAAATGACACAAGCCCAGGATACACACAAAACGATTGTCTGTGGAATCCGGGAGATAAGTCTGTTGGTTGAGTAAAAAGGTCAAATCATCATGGAATTAATGGACTGGAAATGCACCTTATACTTTTCATGCCCTCTTTGCATCCATTTTTTTTTTACTTCATTATGGTCCTTTCTAGTGTTTCAGAAATTGGGCTAAATGTAAGCTTGTTGCTCATGATTTCCCATTGCATTCCCATTAGACCGGTACTAATTCGTGTCCTCCTTCCTAGAAGGGTGCTCGGCCTCGGTAGTAATCCAACACACATGGTTTATCAGGTGTGTCATTATTGCTGTTGAGGTTCGTGGGTGTATAAATATCACATCCCAGGAATGAGTCCATTTCCGTCCTTTTACCTTTTAATATAATGTTGATATAGAACCCTTTTGTGGTACAGCATGCAGTCTGTTTCCCATTGACTACTGAGAGCACGTGCCTTCAGGGATAGGTATACACCCCATCAGTCGAGGTCTAATATTTCCAACAGTGTAGGAAGGTCCTGGTGTAAAGTTGGTAACTAGGGGCAATCTGAATGAAAGTAGATGCCATAAACATGCCAGGTCTCAATTATATTCTAATCAAATAGTACCCTGAGCATGCCGTGGCCAGTTATAATGGAGATATCAGCCTTTCCTACCCTTTCCTGTGCACTGTAAGCCATTATGAGGTACACTGTCTTATATGTAGACCAAACCTCACATGGTGAGTGTATTGAGCTATTACTTTTGTGCGTTATGAAGTGTGGCTACTATAATTATATTCCAACACTGGTAGTATTTATCTATTATTTTACTGGAGGGGCTAGTTCAGATGTATAGCTGGTAGGCAGAAGGGTAGGCTCAGTATACCCCCTGTCTGTTGTGAGGATAGAATAGTTGGGTGCCCTTCATTTAACTCTATCTCCAAGTAAGGGTACTAGTGTTTATAAATAAGATCTATGCACCATTGGTATGATTTCTAGTTGATTCTTGGCCTTGTTACTAAGTCTGTTATTCAAGAGTTGCTGCATTCACTATGTACTTATAACATAACTTCATCATCCTCCAGCAGTTCCATTTTATTTATTAATCCATGGGTGTGACAATAATCCGGGTGAAACAAATAAACTGGCATGCAAACTCACAGCCTGATTTGATAACAGTTGTTCCAATTCATAACAATGAATTTCCAATCAGTAGAGCGTTATATCAAATCACTGTCTCCCTTGTCCATCAGGAAGCAAACATGAACACAATATCCACAATGTATCAACCATGAATAACAGATTCTCTTTAAATCCCATGGGTTAAACTCTTCGTACTCAACTCACAGAACAACATCCTTGTGGCTTCCAAAAGGCAGTATTGCTAGTCAGTGGAGCCTTTGCTAGTAAAGTATTAGTAATCCAGTATGTGTTTGTTGAGGCACTTTAATCTAAGCATCTTGCCACTGGGTGTGATCTACCGTACTCCCCTAAAGATCACAGAAATCCGAAATGTTATGTTAGGTTAGTTGTCTATTTTCTAATCCCCATCATATACACCGCCTCTGGCAGTGTCTCAGCACTAAATCCTCTTCAAGCAGTCTAGCCTGCTCTTTAATTAACCCCTTCCACGCGGTAAGCCAATATATTGCACAAAATTGCATTGAGTTACCAGAAACCCAGTGGTGAAGGGGCTAACCTCGCACTCCTGCACCGAGCAGCTGCCCCCTAATTTATATGAATTTTACTCATTTCTTTTTATCTGTATTTCCCACTAGGAGACGCCCTCCGTGTAACGGGTCTGGCTCTGCCGCTGCTGCTGCTGCTGCTGACTACCCAGGTTGTCTCTGCCTACTCACCCATATAGGATTCCTAACTCCTCCCTGATCTAATGGAGATTTAAACTGTTTTGAGGCCACTCCTACTTTCTTCATAAGGCACAGCAGGTTTCCACCCCTGCCAGGATTAAGCCACGCCCCATTTAAATGTGGGAGACTCGGCTCTGCCCCCGACTGATGGGGGCCGCCTCTATTTCTAATGGGTTTTTAAATGCTTCTACTAGCATTTTCTTGTGTGGTTTGTAATTTCAGTGTGGTTTTGTATATATCTACCTACATTGTATTGTAGCATTACTAAGGTATGTAATGTACGGTAGGGGGTGTAATTTTGTTGTTTTTGGTGTTGGCTGGGGAAACTACTTTAGACGATATAGTTGTATTCATACTCGCTTGGCAATCAGTAAAAGTTCTAAGTCTCAGGTAGAGTCACTCGCTTAATGTAAGAATAGCCGTACATATCCTACTCAAACATAAACATGAGAGTCAGATACAGGTAAAAGAGTTTATTCATAATTGACAGATGAGCATCTCAGGCTTCTCCAATATAATGCACTCTAGATGTTAAGTAGTGCTTAGCCAATCATCCCGGAAAACACAGTCAATAATTCACTCGGTTATGCAGATGAGGTAAGAACAGTGTAAACAGTGTGAAGTAGTAGAGTTCACGAGTCAGTCAGATTAGAAGGTTTTCCATAATTCTCCAGTACTCATACATTGTAAGACCTGGGTGAGCCCTGAGTCAAATCCCATATGGGTTTCAGTTCCTTACTCAATACTCTTCAGGTATCCGTCACCACCTTCTTAGGATGGTGACAACAGAGGCTCACCCCAACCATCCCACAGTCACACTCATTTGCTAAATGCCTAAAGTACCTTTGTACTTCTGAGGTATAATGATTGTTCCTCTTCCTTGAGCATGTTATAACAAACAGTTGTTAGATTCTCCTTTTAGTTTACAGAACATTTCGCATGTACATCTGGGATTATAATACTTCATGAATAAACAACAATAGACCATAATACAGTGGTGGCACAGGTGGCAGTACCTAAATGTCTATAACATATCTAACTGATTGGCAGTGTTTAAACGGTTTGGTAAAAGTCCACTCCTTCAGACCTTCAAAAGGATTCTCCACAGTAACCCGGCGGTGCCTTCATGGAGTATATAAAAGGTTTCTACTTACAATAAAGGAGGTAAGTTCATCCACTAACATGGTAGTGTACCTTCCTTTCAATTCCTGTAGGTCAGTGAGGTGTTTAGATAGTGATAAGGGTTCCCGACAATGCTGAATGTTTGCTTGTTGCAACTTAGTGCCTGGATACCAGTCCTGTCCTCAGCATGGGGGGGGGGGGGGCCTCAATCCCCAACCCCCCCCCCCCCCCCCAACAACTGCTGACTGTTCCTCACTCTATCTCTGCTCGGCAGGTAGGCTCTCTCCCGACTAACTTCTCCGACTCCCTTCTCCGTTCAACCAACAGGGATTATATATGTTGCCATTTCATCTTTCCTACTACGTAATACCTTAAGAAATATAACCACTGTTTTATTACCCTTCTTTCTTTTCTTTATTTCTTCCAGACAGTGACGACTGAGCGTCCTCTTTTTCCCTTCATGGACGGCCACCAGATGTTCTACAGCGATTTATTCTGCCTGGACTTTCAAAACACCCATATATTTAACGGACTATATTTTTGCAATTTGGAACAATAATGTTATTCCTCACAAAGCCCTATTGTTGCTTTTTCCCGTTCACTGCACAAGCTCTCATCCTTAACCAAACAAACAACAGACTATACTCCCCTCCTAATGGATTACACAGGGGGACATGTTTTCTGGAGACGCAATTCATCATCTCTTGCTGCCTAAAGGCCCGTTTCCACATGAACTTATATCTGTTATGTACATGTACATCACAACAATAGTTTTTTCTAAATCCTACAGATGTCAGTCCATAATTAATGGACATCACCATATTAGTCATTATCCTCCACACAATAGGACATTTGATTCTTTTTCATACACGGGACTGGACGCTGGCTTATCCAAACAAACAACCTTCCCCTGATGAGTTAAACACAGGGCACATGTTTACTTGCGACGCAGTTACTAAAAGATCCCTTCCTAAAGGACTGTTTCCACCACTATGTATTTTCATATATCTTTAGTACCTAATTAAACCTGCCTGCTTGAACCTAGTCTTTTGTTTACTTTATTAATTAAAACTACCTGTGCCATTGTAAAAGTAAGGAGAGACAGGCTTGCTGTACTTTAACAGTACAGCTACTGGGGGGTTTACTCAGACTAGCGGCACGCTAGTCGTGTTCATTTATTGGCTGATTTCAAGCCCTGTCTCTCATCCGTCATTATTCGAATTTATTTTAAAATTTCAAAAGTTTTCCTAACATTGGTCTTCTCAACCTATCAGTCTTACCTGCTAATTTCTACTGACTACCTACTTACGGGTTTCACTATACTCTCTTCATTGTCAAAGGTAATTAAAAGTCCTCCTAGGCTCATCTACTGGGATCCTAATTCCTATTCAGGGATTCCCTTTCTTTCTATTCTCTTGTTACTGCCTTTCCACCTACTAGCCTGTAACTGTTAATACAAGCAAGCTTGTATGGGGTAATAAAACAGCATATATATATCCATATTTTTCACCGTTATACACTCTCCCTTACAAATTAGCGTGGGTTCATGCGGACCCTCAATCTCAGGTTACACAAATTCAGTTCCCGAAACAATGATCTGTCGACATGGATGTATTATAAGCATTCAAAATCGAGGTGAGTAAGTACATTCAATCTTTTCCCAACATATTATCTTGACCTTCGTCATGACATCAACACGCCATTTAGATTAGGCTATCCTCTGAAGGATTCCCTGACACAGTCCGGAACCTTCCTGACGGTGGATGTTTCAGGTAAGTAATCTTAAGTTCGGGCTTAAATAACCATAAACAGTCCCAGTCTCGTACAATTTGATTGCATGAAGAGTGATTGGTTTGGGCCTTCTGACTCAATAGCCCTTACCTGGTAAGTAAAATAGAATAAGACATCATTCTTATGCCCAACAAAACAATAAACCATCTCTTCGATGCTCTAAAAACACTTCCTCTCCTGAAAGGTGTCACAGTTGTTCACTGTTCCTGGTAAGCATTTCACCTGTTAGATCAGGACCCCAGGAGGTCACTGAGGACACCATCAGGCATCTATGAAACCCAACAGTTCTACAATTAAAATAAGTATCAATGTGCCAGAGAAAATCTTGAGAAATGGCACAGATATACTCACTCCGGTAAGCAATTATAAACTTTTGTTTATACATTTCTGTCCTATGACCCTCAAGTAAATAAATCGTAAAGTCAGGTCATCAAGAATGAATCAAGTTACTGACCTCATGCATCTCATTTTATACCCTACAGTCACCTCATGCCCAGACTGTGATAAAGCGTTCACAGTGGGAGGTACCCTTGTACACGTACCACCAAGTAAGTCATATATGTCTATACATATACCCTCATAAAGTAACCAACAAAGCGTTATAAAAGGATAATGAAAGGATGCTGATAAATATGCATCCGTACCTTTCTCTCACATTCTCTCCATGGCAGCTCTCACATACCTCCTGATGCATCAACCACCAGCTTCTTGCTGTCCACTAAAATTGAAATAAATTAAAGGAGGACAGAAGTGTAAAGAAATCCCACACCCAAAACACAATTGGGCATATTTGAGAGGATATATGAGAATCAGGACAACACGACCAAAAGAACATCGTCCAGAAGTGTGACCCAGTAAACAGACAACGAATGGGAAACACGACAAGGACAGGAAGGAAAGGTAACCTCCTCCAGATGAAGAAAAGGATAACGACCGAAGGGAGTGGACCTCGCAGCAGATGGAGATCAATCACACTACTTTTGTGAAGTGTGTGACTCGGGTGTAGATATCAGTACTGGCGGACTGATCAAAGATGAATTTGACTGTCTCAACTCCAACAAATTTCTGCTGCATTGTCTCTTCCCATCACTCCAATAGTGTGTTATTTTAGTAAGTACTTCTATCACCCAGCTTTTCCCGGGTCCTTTATTTCAGGGTTTGACCCTGCCTTGTTAACCTCATTGAGGTTTTTGTGGTAGACCACACTATTAGTGAGTCTCCCTGGTAAGTAGTTTTTCTCATCATTAAGTCATTGCCCCCTATTCTTGTTTATAGGATTACTGTTGTCTGGCCTAAAAACGCAGATTTTTACTGTAGAAATGGTATACCAAACTACCATAACTCATCAACAGTTAATCGTTCTGATTCGGTAAGTATTTTACTACTATCAATCCCTTTAATAGTACGGCCAATGTCTGACGAGAAGAGATTATTTGATAGTCAGTTTCTTTTAGCATTCATATTCTTTCTGTTCCCGAATTACACTGGGTTTGATATGAAATATGATTTATAGAGTGTCCAAACAAATAAGACCCTTTTAAGATGGGCTAGGGAAGCCCTCTGTCCCTTACAGTAGCATCAGTTATCTATCTCCCTGCCTGGTCATGTGTCTCTGTATTCTTATCCCACTTCTCCTTTTCTTACTACCCCCCTCCCCCTTTTTATTATAAACCCATGCCCCGGTTTACCGCCCAGAGCAGCCGTCCGTCTTTCTGAACAGCCCCCCCAAGTAGCAACCTTTGTCCATTTAATACCCTCAATCACGTCAACACACTCCTGCTTTCACTCACATTCCCAATCATATACCGAGCCGCAAAGCAAGCACATGTCATCTACATGTACAATATCATTATTCACAACAATAACTACCCTCATTTTACCGCAAACCATCATTACCAACAACTCAACATTATGAGCACAACACATGCAATGAGCACAACACATACAATGAGCACAACACATACAATGTCACTGTCCCGTTCTTGTTGTAGATTAATACTAGATGTCATTGTCTATTCTTGTCCTGCCACTTAGCTTGTTTTGACTAACGTACTCCATGCCAAACACCCAAGCTATAGTTCCACATGTGACCTACACACGGTCTCGTGTTGCTACTGTATAAGCACCACAGATATATATAATGTCAGTAACCTGATGACCGTTGTTCGTGCTGAGGTCGTCTTTTTCTTCATTGCTGCTTGGCTACTTTCTGACTCAATGTCCTTCATGTCAACACAACATCGTAGTGAGCACGTGACCTACACACAGCCACGTGTCTATACTTGTACAGTCTCTCTGTGGCACTGCAGCCGTTTGCCTTGTCGATTGTCTTTCTTTTGGGAGACACCACTTGTCTATTTATGTCCCACAATGCTGCACTCCCGGTTATACACACATATATATATATATATATATATAGTCCAAACTAAGTATCGGACCTGTAATAACCTTCCCGCTACTGTAAAATGTGTGAGCGTGTCGTTCAGGGGTCGTCTCAAAGGTTCCCCGTATACCATAGTCGCCGGGGGTCTCCCCAATACCCCAGCGTCAGTTAATGTCTCCTCCAGCATCTGCTGGGTAATATTTCCTGTGGCATAGACACTCACAAGTAGTATAGTTTATATCGGGATGGAACCATAACCCAGCCACTGGCACGTAACCTAATGTTCACACCAAGGTAGTTCCTCCTGCTACTAGGTGTGACATGTGGATAGGCATCACTACAGTCCCCGCTGTAGTAATTGGTTTCAAATAAGTGATGGGATCTATTTTGTTGGTTTTAGCATAGCTGACAGCTACCTGGAGGCAGCCAAAACACACACACTTGTTGGTAAGTCCAATCATCCTAAGTTCTGTGCATGGGCCTGCCAGCTTGTAAGGTACTACTATACACCGTCTGCTATTAGGGGACACTTTAACAGGTGTAATCATGAGGCTGAAATGTTCACTCTCCGTTTCTGTTGCATCCATCTGGGATCTATTGGTAACGGGCACGTAAATCACAGTAATTATATCCGTAAGATGAGCAAATTGTATGTTGGTAGAATATACCAATGGGCGTCCCGTGCTACATGCACATGGCGGGGTAATAATACTTTCGCCCGTGGGGTTTATTGCCAGCTCCTCTAGAGCCTGCAGAGTTGATTTTGAGGCCATTTTTTATAAATTCTCCATATACGTCGATTTATACTATCACACATATATACACGTATCTATGGTTTCACTCTGGCCCTTGGTCAATATTATGCTGCACAAACAAGGCCCTGTGCTGGTCATTTCTCAGACGACATATTGGTAGGGTAAGCGTCAGGGTGGCGCCATAATATTCATAGCACAGGGTGTATAATTGTCATTGTTGCTATAAATCCCCACCCAATTAAACATAGATTAACATCCGCATGTCTCCCTAATGCGGGGAATGTCCATATCTCCACATCTGTGCACACAGCTAACATAGCCCCAGCCCCGCACGGGCACCCATAATTCTGTATCTTATATCCGTCGGGCTTTGCCATATAATTCCAAGTTGTGTGCTTTTTGTGGCACCAACCCAGATTCCCGGGCTACTTCCATCCGTTAGTATGTCACATGATGTACCATGTTCAATATCTCGACTGCCTATAACAATGTGTCAATCGCCTCGGATATAAGAATCCTATTCAATCATTACTAATGGTGCTTGTTGCCCAATAGGTTGCGTCAGGGTTCCCCTTGCCAATCCATAGTCAATACACGTCATAGAGAACCAAGTCCTCAGGCTATTAAACGCGAATATACTAATTTCTGACGCCATAATTTTCAGTTTAAGCACTTTCATATGCACCGTCAATACAATCCCTGCATCAGTGTATATCACGCCGGGTTGGGTTGTCCTCCATATCCCTATATACCTTAACCCGTATGGGTCTCTGCTTGTTCTTATTTATATCTATATATATATTATCCTGGGAAACTCCCTTTTATTATGTATTGTCAACAATACAATGAATTCCTCACTTTACTATAAAATGCTCCATTGGTAGTTCTGACAGTTGGTGTCCCATTAAGGCCAGACAGGTCCACCCGGTACTATCATCGGTTTCAGTTAATGTGCAACACACAGCTCAATCTCTTCAGCACCCCCTCATAATTCTCATTCTAACTGACACACCATCTGTGTAGTACCGCCATTCCCGGTCCATCCACATGTTACCCGATCATGGCCTAATGGCTCCTTGCATCTCTCTTTTCACTTTAATATATAGTTTCAATGGGGATTTTATCCCCTTTTGTTTTAAATCGGTGTCTAGATAAGGTGGGTAGCGCCCTTACCCCGCCAGTCCAGAGTCAGTCCCTGTTCGGTCAAGATGTCGTTCGTTTTCAATTCCGTGGTTCATGCAGGGAGAAGGGTATTAGTACCCTTCAATGATATGGCCGTCGGAGGCACCTACATATATGTGCACACCCCTCAATGGGATGTGAACGGCTTCAGGATGCCAGAGTCGTCGGTGCAATTGGCCTGGATAACGACCAATTGGGACGGTTCTGCTCCCCCCGAGGGGCAGATCAGGGAAGCATTGATACGTCGCAACCTGATGCCGCCCCAGGACGTCGAGAATGCCACCTTTCAGCTCGATTATGAGGTGGCCGCGCACATCCCCCAGCTGCCTCGCCCCTCGGCCCCCTCGGCCTCCTTCGGCAGCTATCAGGAAATGGCTCACAGCTACTCCTCCTCCAGCACTGGCACGGCAGCTGTTTCCCTGGCTACATCGGGCATCCCTGTAGCTCGGTTGTCCTCCATGGGTACCGTTCCTGCGTCCCCCGCACTGGGGATGACCAGTCAGATGTCCCTTCCGGTACGTACAACGCCCGCCACTGAAAACCAGGCCCTGCCGCCCCTTGTATCTCAGCCCGCAGCGCTACAATATCCATCCACGGCCGACCCTGGTCCTGCTGTGCCAACTATGACCCTGTCCACTTCCGGTCAGCAGGCCATGCAGATTATGCCCGCGATAAAGCAGCCACCTGCGGATGACGAAGCCCCTGCTGCCGTCATTACTGAGCCACCGCTGACCACCTGGGTGACCCCGCAACCATCACTGCCTGTGCACTTCCGGTCCGACGTTGTCCAGTCCGCCGCTGTTCTACCTCACAGCAGTCCACTTCCGGTCAGCGAGGCACGCGTTCCTCCATTATTGGTCAGGCTACCCAGCATGTCGCTGAATTGGGGACGACAATCCACTTCCTGTGCTCCCGCTTCAGTACCGGAAACCGCCGTCACCTGGAGCCCGATGGTCAGTCCCGCATCTCTGGGATCCGTTTCCCTGACAGCTCAGGAAGTGTCCAGGGCCCTGGTCCCTCTGCAACAATCGACGGCCTTCTCCTCAGCTGCCGCCACCTTACCTTCGGCCAGTTCGTTATTGTCTCGGCCCCATCCATATCGGCGCGTGTCCGCGGCGGCTCCCCGACCGGCTGATTCCACTAGCAAGACCCGTGACCCAGCTTCCGGTCAGCTTCTCGCCCCGGCGGTCGCCTCCTCCAGGTATCCCCTCCAGAGTCTGCCACGGCAGAATTACTCCACTACCTCCCCCACTTCCGGTGAGAGTGGAGCTGAATCGTGAGTACAATTTTCTTCAATTATCGTCAATAATCCATGTCCCCTTGGCTGTACCATATTAGTAACTTCTATATACATTGGGTTTATGACACCAGGTGCCGCTCTGGTGTAGGGTAGTATGAATTTCCCCTTTTCTGATCTTGTTGTAATTACCATACAATGTGGCTGTGCTACCCGTTTAGATCCTTTAGGAGTATGTGTCACCCTCATAGTCGCCTGTCTTTCTCTAAGACATGTGAGGACCTGACCCATGTTCATACTACACGTTGTCTCTCCTGGCTCTATTTTCTCTCCTTCCTCAGGACCAATACAAACGCACACCCTTAGGGCACAAACGTAAAGTTTTTAAACAGTTATTTGTTCCCTTACAATATGTATCTGCATGAACATTCAGATCTAAATACAATATCCCCACACTGCTCTATCCGCCTTTTACGTCAACACAATATGAGGCATGGGAGCAGGTTTTATGACAGTCCCTGTCACACTTATTGGTCGCAAATAACTCACCGGATCCATATCATTTGTTACAGCGTGCCGCAAAGCTTCTCGGAGACAAGCCGGGCAAACACACCTGTTGGTAAGTCCTACCATTTGCTCCCTTCTGCCAGGCCCGGCCAAGGCGTATGGTATCACGATACACTGTCTATCCTTAGAAGTCAACTTAACAGGCGTAATGATCAGACTAAATGGTTCTTCATCGATACTAGACGAATCTCCTATAGTACGATTAGACACTGGCATATAAAAGACGGTCAAACTGTCCGTAAGATGAACGTATTGTATAGTGTTTGCATACAATGCCAGTGGTACCCTACCACAGTCACAATTGTCTATACCCTGTTCCGCTGTGCTTGATTCTGGTTGCCCCTTTTCCACATCAGCGGTAGGGCTTGCCATATTATGTAATGGACATGTACATCTTATCCGTATTCAACTCCTATTTGGACTGCTATCCTCCTGCTTCACTTATAAATTAAAATGACTGGCTTTTGTTATGTAGATCCAATAATCATAATATAATTGGTATTCAGTGCTCGTAATCCTCCCGTAGTTCTAACTGCAGTCGGCATGATCACCTTAACAAACTTCTAATCACTCCTTTACAACTCATTAATAATTCCAGCATGGACGATTTAAATGACCCATCCAGATCTCCGTATGGGGTGCCTTGTATTCCTTTGAATATGTTGGATATTACACGGGTTGGTGTAGCCTACTGGTGCTGAGTCACTATAGCTGCAACCCGGCCTTCGCACAATTCCCGGTATACCGGAGGTAATATCACTTGTAAAACGCAAAGTACCACTGTTAATTGTTTAGTTACTTAGGGTCTTCTCCTCCATCCGCTGACAGTAATAAATGTCAAATTGGCAACTTACTTGCATTATTTCACCCCAGCGTTGATCTCACAGGGTAAACACCCCCTTCTGGACAGGATCAGGTGAGCTAACGCGGTATAGTGACCACTGGTCAGTCCCATACTCCTCCTGGGTATTACTTTGGTTCCTCATTAATAAAGCACACGGGAGGCAGCAGACTCTCTCCCGGCGGTATCAGTCCCATATCAATAACTATGATCCTCCTATGATCATTGCCCATATATATTTGTCCAGAGAACTTCTTATTGTTGATACTAATCTCCCACTGCATAAGGCCAGGCTCTGTGAGTCTTGCTTGTATCACCTTCCCTTTCATCAAATCGTCTTCTTGTCCCAAAGGTGCGGTCACTGTGACCGGAGTCTTCAGATATGTGACACCAGGTGACATGATCAGCAGAACGTATATCCAACAACTGTCGGTTAGTGGCTGCCGGCCGCGTTTTATACACACCATCCCACATTCAGCCGTGAATAGGCCTTGCCACTTTTATTTTCTATTTTCTATGTATTGTTCCCACCATATGTCTCTGGCCTATTCAATAATCATTGCTATTGTACCTCCGTTCCAGAAGGTCACTACCACTCTGTCAACCCAAGCAGTTATATTATAAACATACCATTACTCTTTTCCGTTTCATCTCTTGTTCCTGTGGGGTTTGCCTCCCTCGGTCATTTCTATAGATCTCGTTTCTCAGGATTGCCCATAACTCTCACCCTTTGTCTGGGGTCATTTTCAAGACAGAGGACACCCATTGCATCTCCTGGTTATCTCATCAAATGGTTTATTACGCCTTTCACATCGGGTTCATTCGTCACACTCCAGTCTCTGTCATCAGGCTATAAATTCCTACACAATCACCCAGATGTTTGCCCTATTGTGGGGTTGTTTACCCCGGAGGGCAGGGTGTCAACCCTGGAGGACCCTGCTTGGCTACTTGATACCCATGACTAACGCGCCATATAATGCCTCCAGATGGTCTCCATTGTAACCCTACTGTAACCATTGTGCCTTTTATTACCCCTGCGCCATTCTTGTTGCAATCCATTGTCCCACTACCAAATGTGTCATTTGTCGGCAACAACTGTGTAAACATACACACAGACATATTCTCAGTGCCAAGCTACGCAGTATGATTCTGGTCATAATCTCTATATCAGAAAATGTCCAAATTCCATACCCGAACGGAGATGAATCTGTACTTGCAGATGAGTGTCCTGGGTCCTTTACTCGTAGAGAAACACCAATAGTCTCAATACAGTGTTATAGTTAGTACATACCTCTCAATTTAAAGGGGTAATTCACAAATAATTCCAGTCTATTCCACTCTCCTGTGGTGACATCATGAGTCATTACTCACTTAAATGTAATTATCAATGTGCCTCTCTGGGCGTCACATTATCTTTAGCGTCCGTATTAACTCAACTTAGATCTCCAGGGCGTGCAGGTTTCCATATCCTTACATCCCCATCTAGTCCTTATTTTTTTATTAATCCGATGCTTTTTTATAAGGGCCAAACTCATGACCATGCATCTTGAACTCGCCGGTCCTATGCATTTTATATTAAACACTCCTCCCAGATCTCCAAAAATGAATATATATGTATCTCTTTTAATTCCACACTAGGCCACTCCTATTCCTGTAATTACTCATTTCCCACCAGTGTAATTGTTCATTACCATAGATATTTCCAGTCGTTTTGTCATCATGTATACATATTACTCAAGGCCTTACAATTGTCTTCCCCAGCCAGCTTTTTTTTGTATCAGCCATAATTTAGTCGACTAAAATTGTGTAGTTCAACGTGATGTCATTTAAAGGTATGTCAATTAAAATTGTGGCGATTAGAGTTGGTTTAATTCAAGTTACATTGATTCACCTGTGAAATCCTGAATAGTCTATCATATTTTCCCTAAGTTCAAATTATCAGTTCAAAATCACCAACCATAATTACTTGCCAACTCTATTGGGTAAATTCCAAGGTGTCAATTGGAGAGGGTCATTCCCGACTTCCAAGGTCTTTCTTTTAGAATCGTAGATTGTTGAGGTTATAGATTGTTAGGCCGTAGACTTTCTTAAGATGTAGATTTTTCTTACATTTCCTAGGTCATAGATCTCCTAGTCGTAGACTTATTAAGTGATAAGTTTCCCAAGTTATAGATTTTGAGGTTGTAGATTTTGAGGTCGTAGATTTTGAGGTTGTAGATTTTGAGGTCGTAGATTTTGAGGTTGTAGATTTTGAGGTCGTAGATGTTGAGGTCGTAGATTATGAGGTTGTAGATTTTTTTATGTCGTAGATTTCTTATCTCTGTGCACTTAGACACTCCCGGATTATCATCGTGGGTTTTTCCAACCCTGATCATACTGTCTCAGTAGTATACTGTGTATCGGAACGGGACCATGCCCAAGTACCGCCCATCACTCATTGGACCTTAGGTTGTTTGATTCAAGTGGCGTCGGTTCCAGTTGTGTCGATTAAAGTTGTGTTGATTAAGGTTGTGTCAATTAAAGTTGTGTCAATTAAAAGTTGTGTCGATTAAAATTGTGTCGATTCAAGTTGTGTCAATTAAAGTGGTGTCATTTGAAGTCGTGTCAATTCACGTTGTGTCAATTAAAGTGGTGTCGTTTGAAGTTGTGTCGATTCACGTTGTGTCAATTAAAGTGGTGTCGTTTGAAGTTGTGTCGATTCACGTTGTGTCAATTAAAGTGGTGTCGTTTGAAGTTGTGTTGATTAAAATTGTGTCGATTAAAATTGTGTCGTTCAACCTCGAAAAATCCGAAATGGTCCATTACACTTCTAGTAAGTTCTAATTGTCAATCAAAGTCACCAATCACAATTTCTTGCCAATTCTATTACGTATATTCAAATTATTAGTTCAAGATGGTCAGTTCTAAAGTTCCAATTCTACTTATTGTTTAACTATAATTGGTTGATGGTAAGTTGTCATTTGATATTTGGCACACTCCAAATTGTCCATGGATATTTTTGTAGAATTTTCAGATTGCTATTTGAATTTCTGAGGATTCCAAGTTATTCCTAGGGTTGTTGTAAAAAGTCCATTGGTCGATCTCAGATTTCTGGTGAAGTGCCATTATCGAGTTAGCCATAGTTTATCCTGCTTATTCAATTCTCGCCTATCTGGCGGTATTTTCTTCATCGTCTTGCTTGATAAATCGCCGGGCCTCAGCATCCTTTTCCAACCATCTTTGAACTATCCCTTCTTCTCATTGATTTAATTGCTGAGCCCTCAGTAGTATATAATGTATCGGAACGTGACCACGCATCCTCTAGTGCTTGTCCTATTAATACTCTATTTCTTCTGCCTTCTCAAAATTCTTCTTATTTGCGGCCTTTTAAATATTACTGTCTTAATTCTTCTTTTGATATAATGTGGACCATATGCTAGGGAACTTGTTCTGCAGCACAAGTCCCTCAGTTCCTTCTAATGTTACTTCTCCTATGGCCTATATACAGTCACTCTCTGCTTCTTCCTCAAAGGCACCATCTCTTTGAAGGAACATTTACTTCCTGTACTTCTTATAATGATTTCTTCCTGAAAGGAACGGCCTCTTTCAGGGAACTATTCTCTCTGCTTCTTCTTCAAAGGCACAATCTCTTTGAAGGAACATTTACTTCCTGTACTTCTTATAATGATTTCTTCCTGAAAGGAACGGCCTCTTTCAGGGAACTATTCTCTCTGCTTCTTCTTCAAAGGCACAATCTCTTTGAAGGAACATTTACTTCCTGTACTTCTTATAATGATTTCTTCCTGAAAGGAACGGCCTCTTTCAGGGAACTATTCTCTCTGCTTCTTCTTCAAAGGCACAATCTCTTTGAAGGAACATTTACTTCCTGTACTTCTTATAATGATTTCTTCCTGAAAGGAACGGCCTCTTTCAGGGAACTATTCTCTCTTCTTCTTTTACTTCTTGCAAGGAATTTTTTTATTCTTTCTATTTTCTAGGGTCTTTCTTCCTTGAAGGAAATTTCCTCTCCAAAGAGACCCACCTCATTCAAGGTATCTTCTTCCTGAAAGGAACCTCTTTTAGGGCATTTTTCTCCCAAAAGGAATCTATCTCTTCCAGGGTAATCTATCTCTTCCAGGGTAATTTTCTCCCGAAAGGCATCTATCTCTTCCAGGGTAATTTTCTCCCGAAAGGCATCTTGTCTTGGAATGTGACACGCACAGGGTGCTGTCCCTCAGTGACCTCTTCGATTTGAGCTTTCCTTTTGGTGTTTTCGCTCCCACTGAGAATTAGCCACAAACCTATGCTACTTAGATATACTATGGCAGGAGTGCCAAGCACCTGGGGGCTATGGCGATTCAGCACCTCCCCCACGGAGGCTTGTTGCTACACTGTCCAGGTGTGACCCTGAAAGTTATTTCATGATCAAAATCACCCCCTGTCATACTGTTCGCAGAATAGGACCCGCTGGTTAGTCTCTTATCCACGTTCGCTGAACCAGCGCGAGGTAGGCAGGTCTGGCCAGACCCTGTCCCCTTCGCGCATGAACGCCGAAATTACCTTCGAAATTATCACCATATGTGATCCTTTGTACTATGTGAGGGCTGGTCACCATGCCCCATTACAGGCTGTATCCTATTGTCGCTACCCAGTTAGACTGGGGCAGCCTTGTCTTCGGATCTCAGGAGACGTCCGGGGTGATCAATCCCTTCAGCCTCCATATTGACCTGTTCACTTATCACATCCAATGTCACCCACACCTTCACCGCCATGCACACTGCCAATACCACTGCCATTACCACCATCAAACCACCTACCTGTACTGGTACTATTGGGATATCCTTGTCTGTGACACTGTCATTACTGTGTCTCCCGCGGGCGGTCCTAATTGAGCCAGGAGCCCATCCGGTACGGAGAGCGATGTACCTCCCATCTAAAGACGGGACGCAGCTCTGAGGTTCTCCACCAGTCTGTACGGTAGGGGGTGTAATTTTGTTGTTTTTGGTGTTGGCTGGGGAAACTACTTTAGACGATATAGTTGTATTCATACTCGCTTGGCAATCAGTAAAAGTTCTAAGTCTCAGGTAGAGTCACTCGCTTAATGTAAGAATAGCCGTACATATCCTACTCAAACATAAACATGAGAGTCAGATACAGGTAAAAGAGTTTATTCATAATTGACAGATGAGCATCTCAGGCTTCTCCAATATAATGCACTCTAGATGTTAAGTAGTGCTTAGCCAATCATCCCGGAAAACACAGTCAATAATTCACTCGGTTATGCAGATGAGGTAAGAACAGTGTAAACAGTGTGAAGTAGTAGAGTTCACGAGTCAGTCAGATTAGAAGGTTTTCCATAATTCTCCAGTACTCATACATTGTAAGACCTGGGTGAGCCCTGAGTCAAATCCCATATGGGTTTCAGTTCCTTACTCAATACTCTTCAGGTATCCGTCACCACCTTCTTAGGATGGTGACAACAGAGACTCACCCCAACCATCCCACAGTCACACTCATTTGCTAAATGCCTAAAGTACCTTTGTACTTCTGAGGTATAATGATTGTTCCTCTTCCTTGAGCATGTTATAACAAACAGTTGTTAGATTCTCCTTTTAGTTTACAGAACATTTCGCATGTACATCTGGGATTATAATACTTCATGAATAAACAACAATAGACCATAATACAGTGGTGGCACAGGTGGCAGTACCTAAATGTCTATAACATATCTAACTGATTGGCAGTGTTTAAACGGTTTGGTAAAAGTCCACTCCTTCAGACCTTCAAAAGGATTCTCCACAGTAACCCGGCGGTGCCTTCATGGAGTATATAAAAGGTTTCTACTTACAATAAAGGAGGTAAGTTCATCCACTAACATGGTAGTGTACCTTCCTTTCAATTCCTGTAGGTCAGTGAGGTGTTTAGATAGTGATAAGGGTTCCCGACAATGCTGAATGTTTGCTTGTTGCAACTTAGTGCCTGGATACCAGTCCTGTCCTCAGCATGGGGGGGGGGGGGGGCCTCAATCCCCAACCCCCCCCCCCCCCAACAACTGCTGACTGTTCCTCACTCTATCTCTGCTCGGCAGGTAGGCTCTCTCCCGACTAACTTCTCCGACTCCCTTCTCCGTTCAACCAACAGGGATTATATATGTTGCCATTTCATCTTTCCTACTACGTAATACCTTAAGAAATATAACCACTGTTTTATTACCCTTCTTTCTTTTCTTTATTTCTTCCAGACAGTGACGACTGAGCGTCCTCTTTTTCCCTTCATGGACGGCCACCAGATGTTCTACAGCGATTTATTCTGCCTGGACTTTCAAAACACCCATATATTTAACGGACTATATTTTTGCAATTTGGAACAATAATGTTATTCCTCACAAAGCCCTATTGTTGCTTTTTCCCGTTCACTGCACAAGCTCTCATCCTTAACCAAACAAACAACAGACTATACTCCCCTCCTAATGGATTACACAGGGGGACATGTTTTCTGGAGACGCAATTCATCATCTCTTGCTGCCTAAAGGCCCGTTTCCACATGAACTTATATCTGTTATGTACATGTACATCACAACAATAGTTTTTTCTAAATCCTACAGATGTCAGTCCATAATTAATGGACATCACCATATTAGTCATTATCCTCCACACAATAGGACATTTGATTCTTTTTCATACACGGGACTGGACGCTGGTTTATCCAAACAAACAACCTTCCCCTGATGAGTTAAACACAGGGCACATGTTTACTTGCGACGCAGTTACTAAAAGCTCCCTTCCTAAAGGACTGTTTCCACCACTATGTATTTTCATATATCTTTAGTACCTAATTAAACCTGCCTGCTTGAACCTAGTCTTTTGTTTACTTTATTAATTAAAACTACCTGTGCCATTGTAAAAGTAAGGAGAGACAGGCTTGCTGTACTTTAACAGTACAGTAATGTTTTTGTACCTACATTGTTACCCATTTACACACACCTATTTTTTATCATATATCCTTATTTTATTCATATCCCTACCTGGCTGTTGGAGACCCTTTATACCATTAAAAGACTTTGTTCTACCGTCTCTGTGTTGTTGTTCTAGCCTGCTTTACCCCTTCCCCTACAATCTACCCAGCCCAGTATTGACACAAATGTATCATGATCCCTGCCTGCACGTGGCTGGGAAGGACTATTGTGTTGTTGTTATGCGTGTGGCATATTTACCTGGTTTACCTCATACCCTTAGTAGCAGCATGCTTTGACATATTTGTCCATTAATATCAAGTTTTCCCCTAAATTTTTCCAAAATAAAGTTTAAAATCCGTGTATCATGTGACCTACCTGTCTGTGCGCTAGTTGTTGGTAACCGGCTCAGCACGGCAGCTACCAGCAAACACAGCAGTGACGTCATCCTGACACATGACGTCATCCTGCCTTCATGTGACGTCTTCCTGTGACGTGACGTCGTCCAATGTGACGTCACCGTGACGTGCATGACGTACAGCTACGTCCGTCTACCAGACGGCACCTCTGCACCTGGAGTAGAAAACAGTGACAGGATGTTTACCATAAAGTTACACAGGTTACACAGGTGAGGCTAAGGAGTGGTCATTATTTAACAACACGGGGTTGGTGGATTTTCACGCAATCCCACCCCCTCCTCGAGAGGGATCATAATGTCTCTGCCCCCCCCCCCCCGATGGGTCGGTATTATTCCACTCCCACCCCCCTCTTTGAACCATAGTAAGGGAGTGCTCATTTTTTAACAACAGGGGGGGGGTGGTGGATTGGGGGGGGGGGGGGGGTAAAAAATTTGGACCCCTTGACCGGGGGGGTAACAAATTTAGACCCCTCTAGGGGGGGGGGTCAAAAAAATTCAACCTGTTTTGAGGGAAAAAGCCCGCGCGTTACTATGCTACAAAGGGGCGCGAACGAGCGCGATTTTCAACCCCTCTTGGGGGGGGGGGTGAAAAAAATCGCGCGCTCCGCGCAAAATCTCACCACCCCCCCTGTTATGAAAAAATGAGCACTCCCTAATGCGCGGCCTTCTTTGTCAAAAAGGGGTGAAATACTTTCGGCCCCTCCCTCCAGAGGGGTCGACATTTTTTTTGGCCCTCGTGGATAAATAGTGACCACTCCTAGCTGATATAATCATTATCTATGACCAACTCGCCTCAATTGAGGTTATACGCATAGGATACTTTCTGTATGACCTCTCGGTGACATGTATCTGTGTACAGAATGGTTCAGTTAACTGTCTGCAAGCAATGGACCGATACCGTGTATATGTACATGTATATACGTGATCCACTGTTCACCGATGCGATACTCCGCTATCAATTTACTAGCTAATGTCAATTTGATGATATACTTTAAGATCATGATGTCTAATAGAGTCATGAATTAGCCAATCTCTCTCAGCCCACACATTTACCAGGCTCCAACAATCATGTTAGACGGTATGTCTATATAGTACACTGATAATCTAAATGCTCTGGGCCTTAGTCTGTAGTGGCAACCCCAGGTTAGTCATATGGATATCAGTCAGGATGACGAACTGATAATCAAAAGTGACTAAGGCAAAACAAAATATGACAGAGCTCTAATACTCATAGGAATAGAATGACTAAGGTGAGTCTACTGACTACACCTGATAGTATTAACTAACCATGATTAACTAGGTTGGTCACTATTGACTAAGTTCTGGAGTTCAAAGATAATCTGTGTAACCCGCTGGGCAGTAACCCCGGCAGTAACCCTGGTACCTCTCATCTGAAACCAAAAGCTGTCATCGTAACGCACCAATGCAATGCTAGTAACTCTCCACCACATCAACTCCGTCCAGTTACCACAGCTGTATGCATGCATTATGTGTGTGTGTGTAAACCTTGGACAATGGTAATTATCCTTGGCTGGTGCCTTGGGCAATTACCCTGTCCTTGGCTTATAACACTTATACAGCAAGTCACTTGTACCATATAATACATATTTATGAGCATAGTGTATTGAGCACTGTACCATCTGTTTATCTGCCAAGCGTTATGTGGCCGCACATTCCTGCTACATAGAACTGAATAAAAACCTTTCGAATTTGACCTCTTTGGTAAATATTGGACAGATCTCTCCCAGGAAAGACATATATACGGTATATACATCTACATGGGACAACGGGGAAGTAGCTAGGCTAACTTTGTAGTGCAACCACACTACACCAGGGGGAGTCTGTCTTAGATTGGCACATGTAGGAGGCAGTTGGTAAAGCTGAGAGGTAGTGTAACCCTGGATGGATCCAAAGCATTTAAAAGGATGTCACAGGCAGTAATAGTTCCTTGGTGGAGAATTGTATATATATACAGCCTCTCTCCGAGGACGATAAAGAAATGTAGTATCTTTACATTTACAATGTTATTCATCTAGATATGTGGCTAAACTTTGTCCTATCACATGGAGCTTGAATTTTGAGCTTGAATACTTCAGTAACTAGCTGGGGAACCTACTATTTTTTCTGCACATATTTGTAAAGTACATAATATTCTGGTTTTATGGTGGTGAACCTGTGGAAAATCTAGCTACTTGTAGACTACCGGAGTCAGCCACCCTACTACCAGCCCTAACATGGCAGATATATGTAAATAAGACCAGGTTTTGAAGTTCCCAATGTATGATTGTGAGCCTATATTGTCATATACCAATAGCCATAATGAAATGACCTAACACCTGTCCACTGCTACATGTGTTACCATCGGTACATACTTAGGCCCTAGATATAATCTAAACATTATAAGTGAATATGATCTCCCTCATAATGTGACACTATCTACCTTGAACAATAACACCTGTCCCATACAAGAACAATACTAAACATCTTTCCTGTTAGTCATGACTTTAAGGTCATCTTCTATCTTTTGTTACTTATCTATTTATTTTTGAAACTAGGGCGTATGTACAATACTAAGCACATGGACCATCGACTGGAAGTGTAATAATCCTTGGCTTTTATACCTTCGGTATGAATAAATGAATTTACATACATGCATTTATCAATCAACATAATTTCAGGCAGCAAAAAGACCGTCTTACAGGTGTAGTCCATTCCCATCACACAATGCGTGGGAGGCAGACGCTGCCAACCACCAGACATGTCAATGAAGCAGTCAGTACCCCGAGGCTACCTGAGTGCACTCCGCCATACTTTTGACACTATATCCATGTTAAGAAAACGCAGAATTAGGGGTAGTTTTTGGCCGCTCTGTATTGACCTCGAAATGGAAAAGGGGTGTGTTTTCCCAAAAGGAAAAAAATAACAACAAAAATCAGAAAAGGGGAGGGTTATATTACTGCAATATTGTTGAAATTGAAAAAGAGGTAAAATTTTATGTTTTCCTGACATTATGGGTCGTTTTAGACACCTAGCTTATTTGGAGAAATTCTTTTGGTACTTTGGTATAAAGTTTATTTGAACAAGGAATCATTTAAGAATGAAAAATGTCAGAGTTTATCAAGGGAAAGCTGTGCTCTTTTACATCAGATCAGCGCAAATAGGGGGTGTTTTTTTAACCCAATGATGAGGATGGTGTCGTACTGTCTATTGAGCAGACGCCAGACAAAACGTGTGCTTCAGGGTAGGGGCCCAAAATAAGGAATATACGTGGAGCACCAAGAAAAAATGCACTCTCTCACGCCGGAACAGTATTCACTACCAGTCTGCAACTAATTAAGAGGGCCTCATTTTACCTAATTCAAAATCAAATAGGCATGAGCATATAATTATGGGCTTGACCCTATGTTTTACCCTATCTAGAACGGCAGGGCTGGCACTTGACAGCTTTGTCCAACGGTTTGGGAAATGTTCAAGCCTTTCACTGAAAGTTTCAGTGAAGGATAAATAAGGCAACAAAAAAAAAACAGAAAGTATATCAAACCTACGTTCCCAGATGTTTAGATCTTATACAAACAACCTGAAACATGTTCTGGAATTTTTGTCTGATCCTAAAGTCTAAAAGAGGGTTTACACTTTTTTCGACCAGGAGAGTTAAAAGTCCTGTCACACACGGTCATGTAACCGGACACACGCATGTTGCTGTACACAGAGAATCTAAAAGCCCCGGCCCTTAGTCTGTAGTGGCTGTCCCAGGTTGGTCATAAGGACATTGGTCAGGCATGTGCTATTTAAAAATGACATAACAACATAATGACTAATGCTTTACTTTACTTACCCTAAAACTCATTGAAATGGAGAAGACTAATGTGAGTTGGTCAGTACTGACCAACCTGGCAATACTAACCAACCTAGGTTGGTCGTATAGAGAGCTAAAAAATGACTATCGGTAACTTGGTTAGGCTATAGTGACTGAGGGATTGGTCATAGGGAGCCACAGAATATCAGTGTACTTGGCTGTATATAGTAACAACTTGTGGAGGTGCTACTTTACATATTCACCTGTCTATACCTCCATTTCCTATTCAGTGTTGTCGTCCTGGGATAGATACTTAGTGCCCTATTTGTGTATGGAATTGTAAAGTTTCCAATGTCTTTCTTGCATGGTCGGCACCTGTTGAAAGGCTCTACCCTTAGTGTTATCTTTTGTCAAATAAAAATGTCCAAACCTCAAACTAAAAAGAAAAGTTTATTGTAAATTCTGGCGTATAAGCCTAACTCTCAAATAAGCTGCATCCCCAACTTTGACAGAATTTATAAGCCTGACAGGGGGTCTGAAAATAATAAATTTAGTATTGTAGCCTAGTATACTTATTCAAACTTGCATATAAGCTTACTTTGTGCTGGTTCTATAAGCCTCACAGGCGATCTGATCGACGCATGATGTATCAAATGAAACCCTGGTGGGTAACTCGACTGTGCTGGATTCAGGCATCATGCAGACCCTACAGGTTTGAATAACATGCTGCAATAGGACCCGTACAGTTTATTCTCTCTTTTTAAAAAAGAATATAATATGTGCATGGAAATATATTAGGGCAATTAGTACTGTAGCCTACATCGGTGCTGCTGCTAGTGGGACATTCTAGGGGGTAGGAAGAGGTACAGTGAGTGTGATGGTGACTAGGGGAATAGTTCTATGGTAACGGCCTTATAGTGCCCTAATGTGTTATGCATTTGGTCGGCATGATGCATGAATGCAGCCCTGGCGAGCAGATTCACCAGCGCTGCATTCATGCATCATGACTATAAAGAGCATTCTTCCTGGAAGGGGAGAACAGACAGCAGTTGGTAGGGGGTCATGCATCATGTCGACCCACTGCGAGTGCATAATGCACTCCCTACACAGGAAATATAACTGCCCCCGCCCTTAGACTGTAATTGCTATCCCAGGTTAGTCATAGGGATGTTCAAAAGTGACCGAGGCCTAACAATGTATGCCTTATTCAAAAGTCTAAAACGCATTGAAGTGGAGAAGATTAAGGTGAGTTGGTCAGAACTGACCAAACTGACAATATTAACTAACCTAGGGTTGTCGTACAGGGACCCAAAAAAATGACTAACTTCCCTGCAAACAAGATCTCAGGCAGAACTTGTGCGGCTCTTGAGTCACAATTAGGGATCCCTGCGAGAATTGTGCACGTATCTGGTACGAGAATATGTGAACAGCTTTTGACTGTGTCATATTCTGTGGAATTCCACGTTATTTATATCAAACACAACTTGGGAAGTGAGCGTTTGCAACTGGGTAGAATCCGGGTAGGTCACAATGACACAAGAAAGGCATTTCTGATTGTAATAAGGATATGTTCACAATCCTTGGGAATAATTCGTGCCTTTCTTGTGTCATTGTGATCTACCCGGATTCTACCCAGTTGCGAACGTTCAATTCCCATGCCATTCTTGTGTCATTATGATCTACCCGGATTCTACGCAGTTGCATACGTTCAATTTGCAAGTTCTGTTTGGAGGGTTGGTTAGGCACTAAAGTGACTGAGAGGTTGGTCGTATAGGGAGCCAAAGAATATTGAGTTTGAGTTTGAGTTTTTATAAAGTTTATTGACAAAAATAAACACAACAAGTTGCGACTTTCAATATCTTGTCTTTTCATATCAAAGAGAACTATGCCACTCAGCATACAAAATGCTGAGATATACAATATATCAATCATATCAACATGACATATTACACAATTCATCAAGCAATTATGACAATAATAATAGTAATAATCAGCCATCGTAAATAAGCCAGTCAGGCATAAACTGTGCAGTATAATCACAGAACGGCATCTTACAGCCTTACAAAATCTACAGTCAAAAAGTGTAGACATACTAGACATCACGGTACTTTACAATCCGTTCAGGTGAACCACTCAAATGAACCATTCATACAGACGGATAAACCTCAGATTTTGGACATAAATAATATACTTGTGGCAAGATTTTGAACATCAGCATCAATCTCATTCCATATCAGAGCACCTCGATATAAGGGGCTTTTCCGATAATGTTCGCCCTTTGGACGCTGCAATTTAAATTGCAGTTTAGCATTACTTCTTAATATTCTGCGAGGTATTGGTGTAGGGTTGTCATGAAGTACAGAACTCCCGCCGTCATACTTTGCAGTTTCAGCTTACTGAAGAAGCCCTGACAAACCCAGCAAGAGGTCATCTAGCAGTTGCCATAGCCTTTCTGTGTTTCCTATACTTTTTTAATTGGGGGGGGGGGGGCAGACTAACAATGTGAAGGGGGGTTGGTGTGGTGACCAATACTTTGCTTAAGTGTTGTACTAGGGTATTTTGAGGGTGCTGAATCCGAATCTGCTCTGTGTAAAGTAATATATGTGTCGCAACAAGGTCAAATACTAGGTCTAAGGTCATGATTTGGTGTAAGATTAAGACTGAAATTTTAAGCAGGGTAATAGCACTGAAAGCAAATAGGTCATTCTATTTTATTTGTAATCACTTGTAGTGGTACTATATCAACAGCATGTCTAAGACAGATGTAAGCCAGATACATAAGATGAATAAGCTTCACCCTTGATATCTTTATATTTGTTTCGAAATTTGTGTACTCATTTCAGTCTCATTTTTACATCAAATTGTGACATTTGACCTTG
Organism: Harmothoe impar; assembly: GCA_947462335.1. Lineage (NCBI taxonomy): Eukaryota > Metazoa > Annelida > Polychaeta > Phyllodocida > Polynoidae > Harmothoe > Harmothoe impar. The sequence continues at coordinate 31,455,710 of OX381718.1, forward strand.
AATTTGACCTTGATGCGACACAGATATCACTTTACACAGAGCAGATTCGGAATCAGCACCCTCAAAATACCCTAGTACAACACTCAGACAAAGTATTGGTCACCACACCAACCTAAAGTTTAATATCAACATTTTGTCTTTCTGGCCCCCCAAGTATTTAGCAACTTACCTCTTTAAAGTCAGAGAATTGATTCGGCTGGGTTCAGTGAGTTAGGGGCTGGTAGAAGAGTACACGATCGGTAACGCTGCACCCTGAGAACTATATGTGGTTTTTTTAATGAAATATGGCCGTGCCATTGATTGAACCAAGGAGCCCTGTATTTTACCGACCCATTGAATAACCTATAGCTGTATTACACGGCCCACAACATCATCAAAAATGGCGGTTTATTTTCATTTGTACGGCATAGAAAAGGCTTTTTAGTCTCGCCCCTTTTAAATCATAATTTTGAATGAAAAATATGAGAGATAAACACAGAAACGCACTGGTTTAAGTCTGTTGAAGGGTTATCTCACTTGTTGACCATGGGTCGGCATTCCACTCTGCCTACATCGTGGAATGCGGCCGCATGGTTAACGTGTGAGATAACCTCAAACAGACCAAAACATGTAACCATGTGATGTTGCTGACGTTGTTAAAGCGGATACATGGTTGGCCAAAAAGCACTTTAGCCAACCTTGTTGTACAACGTCATGCCAACGCTGCCCACGTTGTGCCAACGTTGGCCCATCGTATCTTTGCTAGCTGGAACGGTTCCTAAATTCTTAAATTCTAAGCACTTTATGTAATACTAGTAGTGCTCATAGGTGAATGTTAAGATTCTAAACACTTTTCTATGAATGTGTTTAAAATCTAAACACCTATTTGAATGTGTTTAGCTACATTTGTTTAAAATCCAAATACTTTTGAATATGTGTCACTTTTCGAAATAGAGTATAGATAAGTGCTTAGAATCTAAAAACCTTGTTACTATGTGTTTAAAATGTAAACATCTAAACACATTTTTAAAGTGCTTACTTGAAATATGTTTTTGAATCTAAACATTCTCGTAACGTGTTTAAAATAAGTGTTTAAATTTAAACACTGTTTTTACAAGGGCCGCACAGTGTTCTAATATAATGTGTCCTTTGTCATCATGATGCATGATTGCAGTACAAGTGAGTCTACTTGCCAGGGCTGCAGTCGTGCATCATGCTGACCCTGCAGGGATGTATCCACCGGCGGGAAGGTATCATCAGCATGATGCACAACTGCAGCCCTAGCGAGTAGACTCATCAGTGTTTTATGACGACAAAGGTTGTCTCTTAAACCCCAGGCCACCGTATAGAAAAAGTCGAGAATATGATCAAAGTAATAACTATATCATACCATTAGCAACATGTACAGTATGAAAAGAGAAATTAGCATGAGGTTAGGTGAAATACCATCTTTAAGGGTTTCATCCCTTCCCACCCCATAGGTCTACCCTAGATAGGTACCTATTAATTGGGCTAGAGCATTGTGTAACCCCCGTTGAGGTACTGGAGGGGAGTATAATGGCATAACGGTGGGTAATGTCTGCTGCCCCTCCCCCACCTACAGCACTGATAAGGCGCCCAGTATGTCTGTCTGCAATAATTAATGAGACTCTTGGTGAATAATTGACGGAGTTGTTGTGGGCCGGGATCAATACTAGGTGTAATAATGAACCATAGAGGCTGATACCTGTATGTGCCTCTTCCCTTCTCTACCCTATGTTGTCTATTTAACTCGGGCTCGAGAGATCCCTTTCTTAGCCACTTTCTCCTGTTCTCCAAGTGTGTGCTCTTTCAGTGCTCTGAGGCTCCCCTTTCTTTTTTCTTTCTTATACTCTTTCCTGTCCCTCCCTCCCTCCCTCCCTCCCTCTAGTTCTCCATCTCTCGTTCTCTCTCTCTCTTTCTCTCTCTCTCTTTCTCTCTCTCTCTCTTTCTCTCTCTCTCTCTGGCCCTCTCTCTCCATTTGTCTCTAAGTTCCTCTCCCCTTTTCTCTCCTCTCACCCCTCTCTTCCCCCATCCCACCCCTTTTCTCCTACCCACTACACCTCTCTCTTCTCCCATCCCTTTCACTCCCCCACCACACATTTCTTCCCCTATCCCCTTCCGTTGTCTCTCTTCCCTCTTCCCTTACCTGTGGCAGTGTGAAGGCGTCCCATACAGGTGACGACGTATTCCTTAGCTGTATCTGACCCTTATGTTCCTGTAACAATCTCCATGTGAATAACTCCAGCAGACATGTCCTCCGGGGGTTAGCTTACAGTGGCACCACACCAGGTACCTTAGCACCACAACAACAGAGGAAGGCAGTCCTCCAGGGTGTGTTTACTTCCAGCTCCTACTGCAGGTGTCCTACTGTCCGCATCCTTAAGGTGTGGAGCTTACTCCAGTGCCTGACCTGGGTCCTGTGTAAGGTAGTAGGCTGGTTATGGTCTTACCAGCATTGCAGCATCTTATAGAACCAGGGTTTGTTTACCACCAGATGTCCTAGCACCATCATCTTATAAGCCTATGCTCCTGCACCTAGACCCAAACACCTGTATAAGGTAGCAGGCTGGTTATGGCAGGCCTCCACATGGAGGCATCCTACAGGGTGGATCCCCTCCTCCTGTACTCCTCCAGTGAGGGGGTGATTCCCTCAGCCCGCTCCAGGGTGCTATAACCACCAGGTAGGTGTGTGCTCCTGCCCTGTTCAGCCCACCACCTCCTCCTCCTCTGCCTGTATGTGCACCATCCTACAGCGCCAGGCACTACCTGGGTACACTGGGTCCCTGCACAGGCTACAGGTAGAGGAAGGACTCAGGCAACTGCACAGCCCGGAACACAAAAGCACCTGTGTGTTTTACGCCTGCCCTGCTCAGTACACCACCTCCCGCTCAATACCTGCCTGCACCACTAGACTCATCCCACAAGGCACCGTCTGGGTACACTGGGCCCCTGCTACAGGTAGGGGAAGGGCTCAGGCAACTATAAACCCGGGAACACAACACCACCTGTGTTGTAGGCCACCCATCTCCTCCACCTGTCTATGTGCCTCTACATGGGTAAAAATCGACACGGGCGACACGGCGACACAGCCGTTTTAGGCCCTTTTAAAAATCGACGGACACAGGAAAATCGGGGATAAAAATCGACCCACAGTGGGTTTTCTCTTTGTTCTTATATAGCTAAAAGTCGACACAATGCCACTGCCCTACTGCTAAAATTCGACTCGGCGACACGGTCAAAATTGCGGGTACCCATGTAGAGGCACGTCTATGCACCACAATAGTGTCTATCCCGTGGGAATTACCTGTTCCCCAGTCAGCTAGGTAAGAAAAACACAGGTAACTTCAAGGTCATGGTAATTATAAGTGTGGAAACTGGGAAAGTGGGAAAACCTGACTAAAGTCACTCTTTCTATGCACATTGACTTCCAATAATAATGACTGATACTGAACAGAGCAATAGTGAGCCCAATGTATGTCCACACCAGTAGTTTAGCAGTTACCAGTGGTATTGTACACCACAGGGGCCTAGTGCACTTCCTGTGTTGATGGTCTGCCTCCCTCCCACAACCCCAAAGGCAGCCTTTGACCTGGGTGACGAATTAGGAAGTATATGGCAGGCTATGCACGTCATCATTAGGTAGCCTTTTAATGATTGTCTAATTTTGTATTGCACCCTTTCTGCATATATAAGTAGATCGAGACTTCTACCGCTGTACCAGCAGTAGAAGACATAGGCCTTTGGGCTAAGTACCATAAAACCTCGCGAAGAAGCTGTGGCTAATACGCGAATCAGATCGCTGATGCTGCTTATAGGAACGGCTTGGTGCGGCTTATGTGAGGGTTTTTGCTACTACTCAAGTATGGTACAGTACTATACTATTACCATACTATACCATTACCATAATCCCCAGTGTGGCTTATAGGATCGGCACAAAGTCTAGGTGCGGCTAATATGCGAGTTAGGCTTATACGCAAGGTTTTACAGTAAGTCACTCCGCCAATCCGAGTAGCTTTTTACTCCACAGTCTAATGCTTCCAGCCACATGTCCCTCAAAGTACTCCCACCTGTTCACCATCCACAAGACATTCCAAATGCACCCCAACAAATATAATCCTGGTTTTGTTTCATGTCAAGTCCACTCTTCTTTTTTGAGGGACTGGCAGTGATAACATTAAGAACAACACCTCATGTATTGCCACTATAGGATCCTATGTAGCTGCTGTCTAGACTGTAGAGCCAGATGTGTCGGACTACATATAAGGAGAATAGTTTGTTTTTTTAATTTCCATTGCTAAATCCATAAAAGGATTTTGCCCTGTGGTCATGAAAAGTGTTTGAGGAGAAGATGGCGCCCACCGCGAACTTCCTGGCATGTTCTGATGAACCCGCAAGTGACTCTTCTAATGTGAACTGATTGAATGGTTTTCTTTTTAAATATCTGTAGTGCCTCGCTTTTTCATTTACATTACCTCCCCCTTATCTGATAATATTCCCCTGATATTTGAAACAAATTTTTTTGTCTGTGTTTTTCATGAAACAAATTTTAGTTCCAATTCTTGACCGGAGGAAAGGCCATTGTAAAGTCTGTGTATACAATGTAGTACTCTAACTGTACACATTATGTATGCCTTGTAGTGTACGAGTAGCATCAATTTATCATTTCTACTGCATTATTGAATTATGACACCCACGAGTGGGTCTACAGATTAACCCTTTAACCATGGCATGTTGTCCCACAGCAGCTTTTGTCACCAACACAGCGGTGGTGAGTAACCAGCCAACTAAATTGGAGTACATGTACCATGACGACCATTCTGTAGTGCATCAAACTGTATTGTCATCATGATGCATGGCGAGTCCCAGTGCCATGGATGTACCATGACAACAAAGGTGATAATGGCGTCAAGTGATATACTTATAGTATATACGGGCTAAGTTATAGATTTGGGAGATCAATCCTAAAGGTTTTATATCTGGGAATTAAAGAACATAGGTTATAGATCACAGTTTGTGATGGTAAGAATAATGCCAAGTATACAAAATGTAGTTAGATGTATTGGATAATTGGGGGTCTAGGGCCTGAATCTACCTTAGTGTACTAGGTTTAAGCCATTGGGTGTGATGCTGCAGAGGCGGTGCATCCACCTTCTTACCTCCAGGTTCAGTTCAGGGATCCCAGCTGGGAATCTAGGGGGATTCTTAATGAAACTCAGAACGGTTATGTCGTATTCCTTCCATCTGGATGGTGTAGCTGGAGGTGGGGGACAGTTATTGAAGTGATGGCCTACAGGTTTGTCCCTGTTGTTGTCTATGTCCCCACTGTGACCTTGGAAATGATCCATTAGTTGTTCCAAAGTTTGCCCAACATATTGTATGCCGCAATGTTTGCACGTAATGGCATAGATTATGCTGGCGCTCTGGCAGTTGAATTCTGTCAGGGCTCTGATTTTTCTTCCATTAGTCGAGACCACTTTAACTGTACCTTTCATATGACACAAACTTGTGTCAAACCAAGGCCCCAGCCTAAACTTAGGAAACCACATCCACCTCACTTTTCTCCTAAGTGCTAAACAGATGCTTGAAAACAGCCCCCATATATGGACATTAACTAACACTCAGCTGTGAGAGTGTGTCCCATTGCATTCAGGAAGTGAGGTCATAGACTAGATCCCTGCCCTCTGATTGGTCAGAGCTGTCAGGTAAGCAACGTACCCATCAGCATAGAGAGCCTTGTCAACAGGCATTCAGTAGTTGTGAAAAGTATAGGAGAGAGTAGTATAATACGTTTCTCCCAAAATGTAGTAAGGTATCAACTATAACTTTTCCTTGCGTCAAGAGTCAACTTTTGTAGAGTCTGACAGGAGTCAAAGCAAGTGAGCTTCAACAACTAGGCTATGATAAAACCCAAAGTTTCAATTTCTCTCACAAATAAATAAATGTAGATAAAGGAGCCTAAACACTTCCCACATGCTCCATGATTATTTCCTCTCTAGATTTGATAGAGGAGAAACACTCGTTCACAGAGGTCAAAAAGAACCACGCAGAGAACAATCCAGCAACCAACCATTCCCGGCACGTCTCCCAGCTCCACCTGCTGATTTACACCACTTCCGGTGCCGTCATGCCTCAGTAGGCCCGTGACGTCACAGCTCCCGGGGGAAGATCCCTCCTCCGTCGGCATGTTGCCTCCACGCCTCACCGGGCAGGGGGTGTAGGTGGGGGAGGATGAGTCATTCATTGTTAGATGGGGTCCTTTTCTCCTCTCTCTCTCTCTGACATAATGATTTAAAAAAATTAGCCTCCTACTCAGTGGGTTGATTTTGAGAAATTTCTCCCCTTTCCCCAAAAGGAAGTGCATCCAATGGTAAAATAGTGATCGCCTTGAACAATTCAATCTACCAAGTTGAATTTAGTTTAAACACTCCTCAGCCTAGAGGTGTAGGCTGTGTCTCATGAGATGGGGCCAAGTGTGAACGTCTTTGACCGGGTGCCAGCTTTGACCAGGTGCCAGCTTTGACCGGCTTGATAGAAAAGGGTTCATTAAGGGCATTAATTTTGACTATGAAGACGGTCAAAGCTGGCACCAGGTCAAAGCTGGCACCCGGTCAAAGCTGGCACCCGGTCAAAGCTGGCACCCGGTCAAAGACATTCACACTTGGCCCCATCTCATGAGACAGCCTGTAGTCTATTAACTTCCCCCAAACCTGGGTTACATGTTTGACCCTTCAAGAATGGTGTAGCTTTAAATGCGTTATGCCCTAGGTTTCCATGATTCATGAATGCAGCCCTAGCGAATATACATCACGTCGTTCTTCCATAAGGGTCTGCATGATGTGTGAATGCATCACCAGCGCTGCTTAAGTGCATCATAACGAAATTTGTTGCAGTTATGATTAAGTATCCCCCTAACTTTCACTTAATGACACGGCCCACATGGATCCCTCTGCCAGGCCTTGTGGCTCGTAGAACCATCTGGTAGGGAAACACCAGGTGCGTATACTACCCTCTACGGCGAGGTATACAAAACATGTTACCTCTAGTACCCTGCACAAATGGGAAAAAAAGAAGAAAAGTAGGTGAATTGTGGGTTTGTATGTCTACAATAGTGGTTCTCTGTGCCTAGGGGGAGACGCTGGGGGTCCCTCGGCCTTTTGTAACTGCGATAGTAGGACCTATGGTTGTCTATGGACAATACATATTCTAACAAAGACATGTATACATTCCCTCTGGGGCTAAAACCTATTTGGGCAACAGATAACCCATTATGACATACGAAGGCCATCATTACGGGTCTATATCCCCCAGAATAAGATCGATTTGATAGCCCCATCTTCCAGTGCACTAATCCAGACAACATGATGCCCAGTTATCCTCAACAAAAACATATTTACAAATAAGGCCACACTTGTTGTGACCTTGTCCAGAACTTGCCTGGCCTGGTCACGTGCTGGAGTAGTGACATACATGCGGAGGTGACCAAAGTGCCGGAAGGGCCGCTCCTCACCAGGTATAGGAATACAAGTTATACATGCTTTACGGGAACTTTACAATAAGCGACATATTATGTTTAACAGCGATTTTCGGTCAACCATACATAGTATCAATATGTTTTTGTATGTTATGAATGATGAATAAAGAAAAAGTTTAAAATTGAATGAAAAAAGAGGTGTCATTAGGTTCCATTGCCTTTCTGATACCAGCTGTAGCTTGTACCTATTGGCATATAACCACACGAACCTTAGCTTCCTCTACAATGTCCATTTATAGTAGCTAGGGACATGCACAAGGTGGTAACCCGTGGTAACAACTATAGAGGGAGGGTAGGTGGGACTATAAGGAGGTGGAACGGTAAATTAAGTCATGCAACATGGGCTAAGGTAGTGCTCTCTTGCCACAACTAGGTAAGGGTCCTGGTGGTACCTAGTCCTGTACAGACTCCTGTCACAGCTAGGTAAGGGTCCTGGTGGTACCTAGTCCTGTACAGACTCATGCCACCACTAGGCAAGGGTCCTGGTGGTACCTAGTCCTGTACAGACTCCTGGCACAACTAGGTAAGGGTACTGGTGGTACCTAGTCCTGTACAGACTCCTGCCACAACTAGGTAAGGGTCCTGGTGGTACCTAGTGCTGTACAGACTCCTGCCACAACTAGGTATACCAAGATTATATACCACAGTGTTTTGCAGAAAATTGAAAAGGTTTAACCACTACCACAAGCATTAAAATAATTGAAAAGCGTTAGCGGTTGAAGGCAAAGTGCCGCAGAGTCGCTTCCTCAGGGAATCTTCTACAGAATGGCCTTGGTGCAGTCTAAACCTTACCGGGCACAATATTAAAGCCATCTGTGGCTAAAGGGTGAACGTATAGACCAACAGGAGCTCCCCTTTACCTGAACTAAATCAGGATGATTTGCTGCAAGGTTGTTCTAGGACTCCATATTTCATTGGACATCCTACTAAGTGGTAAGCATTTGTGTTCAATCTTACTCTCAGCCATTAAAATACAACGGGATCAATACTTGCTCAAACTACTAATAAAAAGAATTTTGGATTTTGAATCATTAAGATCAACAGGATCAATATTTCACAATCCACATAGCAAAGTAGTGAAAGATTTACTGCTTGACCAAGTGTGCCCCTGAATAGCTACTACTTCTCAAGATGTTAAAAATTGAAGATAATTGATTGAAAACTCCAGAAAACTAGAATGTACGGCTATAGTGGAGAGGTTACAGTAGTGTAGCCGTCACATAAAGTAGGAGCCCCTGGGCATGCTGTCCCCACAGACATAGTCACAACGTGTGGAGGTTGGGGGATTTCTTTAACCCTTTAAGGGCAGCATAGTAATTTAATGTGCCATGCCCTTTGTGTTCATGGTACAACTCTGCATGTATACATCGTGCCGATACTACGGAGTTGATAAATTCATGAATGATCAGTATGATGCATAAATGTAGAGTTTAAGAATCGTGACAAAAAGTATAGTGCATTAAAGCACTATGCTGCCTTTAATTGAAAGAGATTGAGAGGATGAATGGGCCATGCAGGGAGGCCTGGGGCACCGATGTCAACTCGTGAGGGGAAGTGCTTCAAGCCTCTGTTTCGATTTCTCTCCGGCATGACAAAGATTGGGAGAAAAATACATGATTGTGTTCAAGTAGGGCAATCATTCATCCTGTTGAGTAAGATTAGTAAGACGATAGTAGGAATTGGGAACATTGGTTGGGTCAAAGGTCACAGTTAGTAGTCATAGAGGAGGTAACTTCTGGACTGTTAACAAAACAAGGAGGTCAAAATGGTAATAGTTTAGGGCTATAGACTAGCCTGTGAACGAGGAGCTATGCATATGTGCATTTCTCCATCGGGAAATAACACAGGCACTTCTAGAAATCCTTTGGTGCTACTAGCTACGGGGTTTATCTCTTGCATTCAAAGTACAACTCACAGACCATAAATTTTGTATTGGTGTTATGCATAAAGCGTGACATTACAAGTGCCATTCTTTAGTCATTCCTATATGGGCCCTATATAAAGATCGCATTGTTCTTTCCATGCACTGTGCGATTTTTGTTATACATGTGCTTTATTCTTGCATGCATCACGTCGGCCCTGTTATGTGTGTTTGATACCCTACTGAAGGTTCGGAGAGTCGTTGGAATTTAGAATATACATTGTATCAATTTATATATCTGTTAAATTGCAGCTCGTACTACAGATTACAATAAAGCCACACTCAATATGTTCTCATGTGCTACAGTTACAAAAACTGCAACCAGCCAGCAGCAGATGAGATTCCTATTAACTGAGCTAGAATTGAATAAACTGTATTGAGGAAATAAAAACCGCAAAACCTGATAACAATACATCCAGTTGGGCTTTGATCTTTCTAATGGAGCAAACCTTTTTACATGTAACTAGCTACCTTTCCCAATGCTCCTACCAACCTCCCTGCATCCCCATCCCACCACCCACCCTTACCCCTGGGGACCACAGGTAGTACATTATTGAGTACTTTGTAGCAGGACTACAACAGGTGTACACAACTTGTTGCTTGTATCGTTATCCCCAACACTCCGAGGCAGGGGCTGACAGAGGGAGTTACTCTCTGAGTACATTCTACAGCAACCCAGTCAACACGGCTAGATGGCCCCAGGTGGGTCATAGTTAAGCTTCCCACCCAGGGCCCACTTCGTCTTGACCAAGGCTACCAGGTGGGGCCATATGGGCTTGACTATGCTCACAATGTTGGGCCGAGCCCACCTGGGCCCAACTGAAAGCCCTAACAATTGCCAGCTAAACCCCAGGTCTGCCCAGATACACGCCCGTAGGCGGCCCATTTGGGTGTGTGTGTTGACTGGGAGAGGAGGGATGTAGTAGATAAAGATGGCCATATCCATACATAGCGGTAAGTGGCACCATCTCCCACCACAGAATACTTTGAGGGGTCAGAATCTGCAGGAGTGGTGCCGCTCTCTCAACACAGCCATACTGTATGTGTAAATTCAGTGGCATAAATAGATATGTGGTACTTGGCCCACGTGAAGAATGATTTGAGTCATCGTGCCATGCAAATAGGGTTAACTATCATTGTGCGGGCATATATGCAGTTTTAAAGACGAGGGATGTATTAACCCGTTGAGGACCGTACGACGCACTAATTCACCATGCCCCTGTTGGTCATTGTGCCTGGATGCACCCATGTCGAGCAACTCGCCAGGCCTGCATTCAAGCTTCATGCTGGGCCTATAGGCATCTAGCCGGTTGCATTATCAACCAATGAGATAATTCCCTGGCCTTCACTGCAGAATTCTTAGGGGGCATTATGTAACAGCCTGTACCCATTGTGATTGCTGTATCAGAGCTTATCTCGCCGGTTACTAGATCAAGCAATGGTGCCCCCTACTAAGGAACCTGCAACATCGGTATAGGGTTGAGACAACTGTCATTTTTTGCGACATACCGGTATTGAAGAGTTAAAGGTGTTTTTGCAGACAGCCTACTGAGTAGTTAGAGTGTACCCCTGTTAGACTACTTCCTCCGTCCTGTAGCCTGCCCTACTCCCCCCTGACTCATTGCCTTACTTTAAACTCTATAGATAACGGGAGCCCTGTAAGGTGCAGCTCTCCGGGGTATCAAGGCTTAGTGTATTAACCCTTTACTGCAGGGTGCATCCTCCATGGTAGTACAGCGTAAGGTATTTACCCTGTCGGGACGGTATCATGCCTCAAGTTCCATGTGCCTTTGTCATCCTGATGTCCTAAAAACTGCATTTGTGCATCGTGCCGACTCTTCTGGGGTGTATAAGTGTGTGATTGACCCCGTATCGGCATAATGCATTAACGCTGCTGCACTGCCTTTAAAGGGTTAAGGTGAGGTGTTTGTCTGACGCCCTGACGCCTATTGTAGTGGATGAGAGAATAGCGCTGCCAGAATGCTCTGAGACACGAATACACGTCGTGACTATTAATACTGCACTCTCCAATCATCGCGGTATCCTTATTGGGAAGAAAAGGTACCGATAGCATTTTCAAGTTTGTCAAAATTATGGAATGCATCGCCACCTGAGAATAATAATTATCGCCCCGAATTGCAATAAATTTCCTTTTCCTTTTAATAATTTCGCTAAACATTGATCCCCCCTGGTCCTATCAAATTTAATCGGACGCTACACTTGATTTACCAACTCTAAATATTGTCAGTATTCGACAGTGAAACGCGTAGACTGTTGACCAACTGCGTTTATGTGAATACATGTGCTATAGGAATTGATTATCTATGGACGATCATTAAGATGAAGGAATTCAGTCTGCAACTTTGGATGTTCATTGATCGGCTCAAAATAAGTGATAAAGTTGTTACTAAGCAACATACCAAGGCTGTATTGATCCTCAAAGTGAAGGGATTCCTCCGTTATAACTTCAACCACACAAAGAAAAGTAAAGGAGTCAATTGTGTCTCCCACGTGGCTCTGTTAAAATAGAGTCAAACAGCTAATGCTCATATGAAGGGTCAACTTAAGTTGACTCTTTCCCATCGTGTCAACTTGAGTTGATTCTGTACTAGGCCAGGTATGTTTCAGGTAACATGGGAAGAAAGACCTGGGTCGGTAGGTCGGACATTTATTTTATTTTATTTTATTTTTTAACATGAAAGTACTGGCCATCGTCCGTGTAAACACTAAAAATGACCGAAAAAGTGTAAAGATATGAGATTTTCTTCAAGATTGCACAAAAAAACGTAGGGTCGGCGCTGTTTTGCTAGGGTCGGTCGGGTGGCCTGAAACAAACCTTTTCGTTTTATTTGGCCTTATCAGTGTCAACCCTAGATGACTCTTCATGTAAGCAGAGTCAATAGCTGTCTGACATTCCATTTTTACCAGAGCCACGTGGGAGACACAGTTGATTCCTTTACCTTTCTGTGTGCATCCGTTAACAGAAGATGTCCCATCTTGGAGTGTAAGCTTGTGATCCCCGATACTACTAAAACTAACACTGTGACCAACAGATACAAGTGAATCTCAGCAAAAAGCAAAGACAAATAGATCCTTACCTTCCAGGCCCTAATCTATTGGCACTATCCCAAATAATTCCAGCTCAGTGAGTTAGGCGCCATCTATGGAGATTATAACCGCACGTGGATCTATCCATTTGATCCTATTTAAGTGTAATGGAGATTTAATTTGTGATCCCCGATACTAATCAAATAAACACTGTGACCAGAAGTTACAAGTGCATCTCTGCGAAAAGTAAAATTCTCATCAAAACAAACATTCCTACCTTCCAAGCCCTAGTCTGTTGGTATTATCCTAGATCATGGTAGATTGCACACAGACTGGGTGTCACAATCCCACGTGGAGCCATGCAATTGAAATACAGATCCTCAAGTATCTAAGAGTAGAGTTTCCTCTAGAAACTAAAAGCCCAGACTGCCTTTTATCTACCGTCTGTCTGGAGCAGTTCTAATTGCTCCGAGTGCCTCCCTCGCCCCCCCCCCCCCACGTCTCCCCCAAGTTACCATGGATACCTGAGTGTTGTTACAAACTGACTACCCATAGTGCATCATTAATGTGGTCGTCAAGGATGTGGTGTGGTTGCTACCCGCCGTGTCGTGCACGCCGCCATTGTTTATGGTCAATAGTCTGCCTAACGTCTATTTGTACCCACCTATAGGGGGGGGGGGATCAGTCCTCTAAGGGCCGCATAGTGCATTCATGACCTCTGTCGGCATGATGCATGAATGCAGCCCTTGCGAGTAACCCGCCAGGGCTGCATTCAAGCATCATGCCGACCATTCAGATTCAGGGTTGACAGACTTCTGGATGGTCGTCATTGATGCATGAATGCAGTCCGGGTGAGTCCTGGTGAGTAACTCGCCAGACAGTCATGTATGATGACGTCCAATGGAATAGAACATTAAAGCTGTATGCGGCCTTTAAAGGCCTAGTAGTGGGTTATTAATTCATATAGCTGTGCATATAGATGCAGGAGTGGTAGTATTAGTATAGGGCTAATAAAGAAGATGGTGTTTTTTTATGGGATGCCAATGGTTGATGTTTGTAACAGGTGGTTGGAGGAGGGTGGTCAGTTATTGATCCTGGTCATAAATAGTGGATGGACACTTACAACGCTGTGTCTGTATCATGTTATATAACGCAGCCAGCACTACCATCAAGATATAGGTTTTAATTCTAAATATTTATTTCAATCCCCCTGTACCCGCCACTTATTCAAGACCGGTACTTATTTGAATACTCCTGCTTAAGCGAGCCTTTACGACATTCCCCTTTGTTCATTGGAGGTAGATGTCTTAACTCGTTAAGGACGACATGTCGCTAAAAGATGACATTTGTTGTCATGATCATGCCAACCTAACGGGAGTGTCTCAATCCCGTATGGTCGGCATGATGCTTGAATGCAGCACTCACGAGTTACTCACCAAGGTAGGTCTCAGTGCAACCAAGGCCCTTAGCCCAAAGGGCCACAACCTAGTGGGCACAGAATTCAGCTCATCGTTAAATCAACATTGAATCAACATTGAAAAACAGTTATCGATGTTGATCCAATGTTCTGTGCACACTGGGCAAGTGCCCTTTGTTATTATGATGCATGATTACATCATGCCAACTCTTCGTGTGTGCATCAACCCTATTATGTCGTACTGATGCTTGGATGCAACCTATAGCCAATTACTTCCCAGGGCTGCATTCATGCATCAAGACGTCCGAGGGGATAGTGACCTAACGTAATATAGTATGCGGCCCTCAAAGGGCTCACAAACTTGATTCTACAGCCTAGACCTAACAATTCTATAATGATATATTTCAATAATCAGGATCTGTTAGAGAAGAGCCATCATAGAAGCACATACCTTTACCAAATGTGTGCTCAGATGAGTATAGCTCCGGTGTCTCCCCTATATCTCCTGTGTATATAAACTCCAAAGGAGATATCCACTGTCCCTACTGCATCCCATACGTTATGGCCACCACGGATGTTGTAGACATTCACACTCTCAGCATGGTATCATCATTCAATGTGCTCTGACAGAAATGTCGTCTGCCAAGTCACCATGGCAACCAGGCGTCCTGTCTCAACATTACTAAGACGTGCCCACCAGGGGTCAGGCACCTGCCCCCTGGCGGACCGACAATGCAACTTTGCCCGCAGCCATTTTGAAATCTTTTCATAAACATGTATGGTCGGATTTCAACCTGTATAAATCTCGTCTGGGTCTAGCAGACGACATTAACGTACCACAATGTAGGATGCCTGTCACGTGACAATCATCTCAGGGACTCCTTGTTGGCGAATGGGGAGCCCCATGGGCGGGAACGCCCAGCCCAAATCTCGCAGCTTGCCCGAGGGCAGTATGAGACTTGACGTAGTGTCACCGGAAGTGGTGCCTTCAGTTTTATTTCAATTTTAATTCGTGCCAAAGATTCTGAGGCTACATTTCCTAGTGTCAGGTGGGTGAGTGGGTGAGTGGGTGAGTGGGTGAGTGGCAGGAAACTTAGTGATTGTCAGGAAATGTCATTCAGAAGCAGACGACATAGAGACAAATACCTCCCAGAATTCCCGCCTCCACTTTGCCACTGACCCCAAGTACATGTATATACCTGACGCCTAAGGAAGAAGTCATTTATTACTAGAGGGAAGGGGTGCTTGATGTACCTCAAGTGCTCTTACCACAAAGACCCTTTTCTTTTTTCTTTCTTTCCTTTTTTTTTGGGGGGGGGGGCACTTTTCAAAGTTAGTACTCCCTTGGAGGGGGTGGGGGCAAGATTATTTAAAGCTGATAGGTGGGGAAGGTGAGAAAACATACACTAGATAATGATGACAGACTCGTCCCTAAAGGACGACTGGTGGCAATCCAATATTTACCTGTGGGCCGTGTGTGAGGACTCAGCAGGGCTGAGGGGAGGGACAGCACACCAACATAAACACCTTAACAGTGGGATCCCACCTATATAGAGACCTACATAAAGACCACAACAATGCTCTCTGCCGGGTAGATAGTCCTTAACCTTTTCAAATCTCTTCAGAAATGGAATCTCAATTCCCACCAGTCCAAAATGGGCCCCTTTTAGGCTTGGCCGAGTATAAACATTTTGATCACATTTTATCTGTAAGTTTGAGTATACAGGAAACGCCTAAGGGGCATTGTGGTAAGATCCCATAATCAGTTAAGGGCCGCATTGTGCTTTGGTGTGCTATGCCCTTTGTCAACATGATGCATTCATGCAGCCCCGGTGGGGAACTCGTTTCACCCCCTCAATGGAGAGTGTACATGTATCAGCATAGTAGAGCCGGTATGGTGCATGAATGCAGTCCTGGCGGGTTACTCGCCAGGGCTGCATTCATGCATCGTGAGGACTATGAACATAATGTATTAAAGCACTATACCACCCTTACAGGGTTAAAGGCTCCCTGTGTACTTCAGACTACCAGCTGCAACGTGCAGGCCCCACCCCACACCTTGGGTATTATAGTTTACACGTACACGTCTTCAGATATCTCCTCACCCGGGCTTTAACCCTGCAAGGGCCGCATAGCATCTGTCGTCATGATGCATGAGTAACTCGCAAATGTTGCATTCGAAGCTCATGCCAATCCTACAGGGTTGAAACACTGACTGTCACCGCCATCGGGTCGTCATTGTGAATTTGAATACAGCCCTGCCCGAGTTACATTCATTCATCATGACGACAAAGGCCATAGCACATTAAAGCACTGCGCGGTCCTTAAAGGTTTAACAATGGAGATCCCCACTATGGGGACACCCTACCCTAACATGGAGAGCCCCACCTGGCCAATTACAGCACCTGGCTCCCTCACAGGTCAGGTACAGATTCAGTTACCCACCGTCAGGGCAGGAAATATAGCGTTATTCACTCACCTTACTTCATGTTACCATGGCAACACCACGCTCCAAGTACACAAACAAGTATTCTTGGCGTTTTCTTAGATGTCAGTTTATATCAACTGCATTAACCATTTAAAGAGGCTACATGTGTCTTCATGATGCAACAATGCAATGCCAAAGAGTTACTGCTCTGTGCTGCATTGATGCATCATGCCCACCCTGCATGGCTGTATCAGCTCTGTAGCGTCGGCATGATGCATTAATGCAGCCCTGGTGAGTCATTGCTGATTATCTTTGCTTAATAACCCTTTCGGGGCCGCATAGTGTTTAAATGCATCATGACGATCCTACACGACCGGGGCTGATACACGACCTGCGTTGGTGCATCAGGCCATGACTACAAATGTTGCTTTTTAGCGACATGCCGTCCTTAAAGTGATAATTGGATTTACATGTACTGCTTATCTGGCGTACAATATGATAAACTAATATGGATATTAGTTTATCATATTATCCGTGCAGCATTACTTTTTTAACTTGGCGGGGTGTGACATGCGCACCTTTACATATATCCAACCCTCTCCAAGTGTATAATGTAGGGTTGTTCTCCAGGAAACGTTCACATAGCAGTGTGCACACGTGTGGGTTCTATCATAAATCTAAAGTGGGGTTTGCAGGAAATGTTCCTGCATTTAGCTTCGACTGTAAATCTTTTTGACTAGTTTGCTTATTATCTATCCTTCCCCATTAGGTGACAGCACTTCCGTCCGCGTCTACACGGCGGTGCGCCCCTTCCTGATGTCCAATTGGCCTTTCTATAGAGAATCACGCTGGACTTATTGTGATTTATGCAACTTTAACCAAAAGAAAACCAAACATATAATGCAGAAATAAATTAATAGGAGAAAGAGTCAGTTCTTCTGTCACTTCTGTAAACATACGACGCTTCCATATTACCTAAATTGTAATTCCAGTACGTATATAAATGCATCAGGCTTTCTTTTAAGCATGATAAGATGACCACAATATAGAATAAGCGCTGGTCTGGTCCTGGCATTGAAATAGATAAATAAACTACAAACGGCTACTGCCCCCATTAATCCCCGTGTAGTAGGTAGTATGTAACATTGATAAGCTGGTGGTGATCGAAGTGATCAGAGGTTACATAACACCAGACTCGTTAGCACCTGCTACAGTAATCAACCCTAGATAACCCTTTAAGGGCCACATGGTGGCAGTGGCAAATCTAGGATTTGGCAAGGGAGGAGCCCACCCCTTCTCCTGGTAATGCAAAAAGGTGTTCTCAGGTTACCCAACCATACCTTATTTATCCAGTTTTGGAAAAGATCCACTGTTTTTGGCAATTTTGGGGCTATTCTTGAGCCGAGCAATGGTACGCGAGTCAGCACTGAGGTTCGTGAGTCAATTTCTTAGTACTTTTCAGGCTAAAGGTAAAAGAAATTAATAGCTTTAAAAACACACAAAAAAACGACCTACCTACCCTAAATTTTTAGACCATGTAACCTGAAACACACCTTTTGCTTTTTTAGCCTAAAATGAAGGGACGCACTCCCTATTTTTGGGCTAAATTGGGGTCTAAAAGTGACAAATAGACTCGTAACTACAGGCAATAAGAAGGGCTCGTGCGCCCCCGTCTAAAAGTAACTCACTAGTGCTGCATTTACGCATCACCTCGACCCTACACGTGTATATCAGCCTCATATGGCCGGCATGATGTACTAAAGCAGTATCAACGAGTTATGGTGGCAAATATTGCCTTGTCATAACATGCTGCCTTCAAAGGGTTAAATGTATTATTAAATATCTTAATCAACCCTCAATTCTATATAAATATATATCTATATATCTATCTATCTATCTATCTATATATATATATATATATATATATATATATATATATATATATATATATATATATACATATATATATATATATATATATATATATATATATATATATATATATATATATAGACTTAGGGTACCCCATTCAGGGTCTAGCTGATGGAAGATCCCCTAATAATCTATCTCAATGGCCTTTGGAGGTGTTAACTTGTTACATAGGCAACGGGATTAAGGGAAATCCAATACATTTCTAGGTTTATCCATGTGAGGGATACAAGGGAGATTTAAGCCTACAGCGTGTAGAATATGATCTGCATTCTCCCAGCACAGTCCTTGTACCACACTTGAATAGTGCATGTATAGGGAACAGATGTATATTCTAATGGTTACGGGTCCATCGTTGCAGTGTTGGGTTTGAACCACCGACCTACTGCATGCGGACGTCCTAACAGTAAGCGACTTATGCAGTGGGGTACTAGTACATGTATTTGTCATCCTGACGTATGAATGTATCAGGAGCGTATCTAGCATGAATGCAGCGCATAGTGCATGACTCACCATAGCATGCTTCATGTGCAAACATTAAAACCTTCCCCTGCGCCCACTTCCCCAGTACCTCCCACCTGTTGCCTCCATGACCCTATAAATGAAACTTAAAAAGGGCAGTAGAACTTCACTCAAGCACTGCTCGTGAATTAAATATGCCTCAATCTGGTATCGGGCGGGTGGGTTGTACGGCATGCCAGGAAGGTCAAGGTTAGCTAGCCAGTTTAGTTTGTATATGTCATTGCCAACCCATCATTTACATGTTATCAAAGGGCAATATAGTAATGCTCAGGGGTCAATATATCATGCTTAAGTACATGCTTAGTGTTTGCTCAACTTTACTTTACTTTACCAGTCATCTTTAAACAAGATATCTCTGGGTGGGGGATGGGATCGTAGGCGATTCCTCTTCTGGGGACAAAAGAGGTTTTGGCACGCTGACATGCAAATCAACCAACACACGCCATTGTTAGGGAATGGCCATTCCGTAGGCTGAGAAATGAACATGACATTTGGAGACGGTTAATGCTGCCCTCATAGGACTATTGAAGAAAAATAAATATATCTGGAAGTTTGTCCCTTTGTCCCTGTTTTGTACAAGACACAACATTGTCAGACTTACACTGGTACACTGTTACATTGACACAGACCGCTGTTGTCACACACCTACCTTTGTGTTGTAGGGAACTCCCCTGTGCAGTCTGTAGGTACCTAGTTCTGTTCTGTGGCGACATGATAAATGGCACCAGTGGGTTGGAGTTGGCCCCTTTAGCCCGTTAAGGACGGTATGTCACTAAAAGATGACATTTTGGCGCCAGGGCTGCGTTGATGCGTCGTGCCAACCCTTCGGGAATGTACCAGTCCTGTAGGGTTGTCATTATGCATAATTGTACTTCTGGCGAGTTACTCGCTAGGGCTGCATTCATGCATCATGGCAACCAAGGGCATGATGCCTCAAGAATCTCCGCGACTACGTTGCAGCTTCATGACGGAAAATGATGCTTTAAGGCAACATTCGTACTTAACCCTGTAAAGACGGCATCATGCCTTAATGCTGGGAGTGTATCAAGCCCATAGTGTCAGCATGATGCATTAATGAGTAACTCATCAGTACCGTAAATTCTCGCTTTGAAGCCGCGGCTTGTACGAGAGTCAGAACCCCAGTGCTCCTTATAGGATTCTCCCACCTTCAGACCTCATTTGCAGCCTATATGACTCTCTCAAGTTAGGGGTGCGGCTTGTATTAGGAAGGTTAGGTTTATACAATCTACGTTCTGTATAACAATATCTTCATGACAACAAAGAGCATAGCACATTAAAGCACTATGCTGTCTATAACAGGTCAAAGCATGTTAGAGATGGCCTTAGGTAGGCCCTGTGTCAGAAAGTTATTGGTGAGGGTATTGTGAGGGAACAAAGGCCACTCACAGACTGACCTGACCGGTCACCACCTGTTCCAGGTCAGCCACTGTGGTCTTACCAAAGTGCCCCTCACCTTTCTTTCCTCACTTTTTTTTAGAAAGAGTAACAGTCTTGTAATTTAGTTTGTTTAACCTTTTTATCGCTTCATTTTTATCTATAATGAGGCCAGATCTTTAAAACTCCATCTGCGTTTGACTTATGTTGATTGATAGAGGCCTATTGTGTAAATGGTTTTTCGTGTCTTTCTAGCTTAAATCTTAAATTACCTCCTCTATATCTTAGATGTTATGCCATTGTTCGTTGCAAACCTCTCTTTTCATTCATTCATACATATTCATGACAAATATTGATGAACTGTGACAATGTGTGTTTCTAGCTTAAGTCTTAAATTACATTAGCATATTTTACCTGTTATGCCTTTATAATACAAGCCTCAGCTAGTAGATGGCATAAACTCCCCACTTATGTTGTTTTGGCTATTTCTGGCCCTTTTCAGGCTTATACCCCTACAGAATAACCAGTTTTGCACCAAATTTTTGGTATATGCGAAAAAAACTTCCTAATAATTCTGGAAATCTCTATTTTTTGTGTATTGGCCCAATGTTTTCCGTTTTCTGGCCCTCCAAAGGCCCAAAAACCCCTAAAAACATCAAAAACGCTAAAAATGTCATGTTTTACATGTCTCCCATGTGTACTGAGGCAGTAACAGCTTATTCCTAATATCATTTTCTATTAGGTCTATGGTATAGTCAATTGATTCACGAGGATTTCACAAGATATGTTCCGTATTTCTTTCTCCACAGTCATTTAAGTGTGTTTTGTCAGCAAAATATTCAAATGTCATTTCAGGTTGATACCTCTATATAGTAAGTAAAGAAGATCCACACAGTCTCTATTGTATCCCAGATTGTGAGGTAACTCTTGTGTCTTCTGCTGGAAAAAAGAAATTTTGAAAAATATCCAATAATCTTGCCTCCAGGAGCATACATATGTCTATTGGGATACATATTTTCCGTCACGGAGTCACCAGGAATATTCGTCACGGAGTCACCAGCCACCCTGATGAAAATTCAAACCTTCATAGAATTGTTAATACCCAATATATTTAAGTTATCTCTGTTTTTTTTGCTCATTTATACAAGAAATTATTTCCGTCACGGAGTCACCCGGGTGACTCCGTGACGTAAAATAGGTTAATAGGGGTACTTTAGGCCTATATTGTGCAAATTTGGTCTAACCAGATATCATGATGCTTCACATTTCTTAAAGTACACATGATCAGGACACTATAGAGTGAATTTAACCAATAATGGGACCATTTTGAGGAAACTAGGGTAAAGTTGAGAGTATGTAGTTGAAATGTTCATATTTCTAAAAAATGTTCAAAATTCATCGGGCTGTATCTCAAAAACTATTACTCGGAGGATATCCATTCTTGATATGCTTCAAGATATATGTTGGCCCAGCTTGTAAACAAAATCATTAGTTGCTGTGATGTATTTAAAACATAATGTTCATGATCATGGATTTTTGGTCACTGAGTCACCTGAAAAAAAGGACAATAAACTTCACGAGGCGATAAAAACTGAACCGCTAGGGTGAGAAATGTATCAAAAAGTGTTCCAAGGAGCCAAGATATATACCTTTCAATATACTAAACTCGTTTAAACATATTAAGAACTTTCTGATTTGCCCTTCCTCTATCCTAAAACAACATAAGTCAGGAGTTTGAGCTGTTTGTTTGATTAATGCAAGGTTTTTGTTGATTAACTATGTTCTAAATGAATTGTAATGTTGACTTCTTAGGCTCTTTTTAGAATGACTGCAAACGTATTTAGCTTTCAAGCACGGTATCTCTACAGTAAATGCCTACTACTTTATCAGATAAATAGATGATGGTTACGTCTGTAAGGTCTAAATAGACTGCCAAAATTGCCCAGTGATAAAATTGACCTAATAATCATCATTGTAGATATCGCCAAAAGGTACCTTTTCACGTGTCTAGAACAATACATCAGGACTAACATCATTTGTAAGCCTGGAGGCATTCCACCCCTACACCCCCCCCCCCACCCACTCCCCTACCCACCAATGCTTCCATCTGAGAATCAATCAATATCCTAAATCGATCTCCATAATATATAAAATCAATCAATTGGGATGGCCTGTATTCGCTGGTTCCCGGGATCATTAAGTATTGACTATGCCCGACTCTCTCCGCTGCCGGAGATCAGCACGCTGCCTTGTGGTGGTCAGTTAGGTATATCTCTGTCCCAACCTGCTTCATGGGCACTTGTTCACACCTGTTTCAATGATTTTTATGAAAGTTTGAGATGCTATTGTCAATCAATCTTGTGGCATAGCCATAAATTACTGACGTCATCTCTCTGCCCCAACCTGCCTGTTCACATCATTACTTGTGTCTCTGCCCCAACCTGCCTGCCCCGGCTGCCTGCTCACATCAGTACAGTACTTGTATCTCTACCCCAACCTGCCTGTTCACATCAGTACTTGTATCTCTGTCCCAACCTGCCTGTTCACATCAGTACTTGTATCTCTGCCCCAATCTGCCTATTCACATCAGTACTTGTATATGTGCACTTACCTGCCTGTTCACATCAGTACTTGTATCTCTGCCTCAACCTGCCCGAGAATCGAATTGGGTCAGTATCGTAGTAACAGAGATACAGAAAGAGGGTGTGCTTGGAGAGTGCGGGCAGAAGGTGGGTGCAGGGTTGAGGGGAGCGTGAATGACAGCATGGAGGCATGTGGGGCTGACAGGGCGGTGGTATCATGATACTTAAGTATGGACATTATGGAGTATTATAGGACATAACATGATGCTTTCACAAATAACATTCAGTGTGAATACATTACTACTGAGGGGGGGAAACGATGCGTTTCAGGTTACATAGTTTGAAAATCTAGGTAGGGTAGTTCGGACTTTTTCAAATTTAAATTTCCTTTATCTTTGCCCTAAAAAGTACCCAAAAATCTGGCCTGATGAAGAATCATAAGTTTTCTCCTCAGTGTTTAGTTATTGACGTCTTGTAGACAGAGAGAGGTTCCCTTTGCAACTGCTAGGTTCACTGCTCATAATCGTATTACTCCCTATACAACGTGTTTCCAATACCAACTAACATATAAGAGATACATGTAATAAAGTTTTCATTGATGTATATGTAAAGGGAGCTGTTTCACCCCTCCAGGCTTTCCGGACGAACCGTACACACAGAAAATGTACATCGTTTCCATATTGCATAAAGGTAGAGGCATATTTTAAAGAATTCTGGGGTAGTTCACCCCCACCCCCGACCATAACGCCTCATTTGTTCCAGTGAGAACTACCTGCTGGGAATGAGTTCTTTCCGAAATGTGCACATGTTGCTAGCCCGGTAATGTTATGACCTTTGTAAAAGTTCAACTCTGACCATGCTTCCTTGAAGCTATACTTAGTAATCATGTTTCAGTTCAAGTCAGAACAGATGCACAATGCTTTGTGACATTCAGTCAGCAGTGGTGGTGTTGTGTATGTGATACTGTGGGAAACCTCAGGTTACCATTGTGCATGACCCTGTCCCAGGGGCTAACGGTCATCAAGTTGTGGCTAAAGTGAGAAATATGTTCTAACCTGGGACTTATTATAGCATACACATAATGTAATTAAGCATACAGCACGATCTCCCAGTGGGCACAAAATTCAGTTCAACGTTGAATCAACATTGCATCAATATTGAATCAATGTTGACAACCATTATTTTATCAATGTTATGTGCCCACTGGGCTTTGATATTGTGTCATATATTTGAAATTTCTGTAATTTGGTACTAGTACATAATCACAATGATCAGTGGCGTAGGAAAAGGCGGGGCCACGGACCCCCCCCCCCCCCAAATCAATGAGGACGGGGAGGGGGGTGGGGGTGGCTGAATATGTTTGCCCCCCACCCTCCAAAGTTGCTAAGCCCCATATTATGATATACACAATTCCCAATCCTTTAATACCGCTCCTACATAGGGGAAAGTGGGGGGGCAGGGGGGCCTGGACCCCAAATCAGAATTTTCGTGTGGACACAACCCCGGTGTGTCTGCTATAACCCAACGCCGATGAACTAGTACATTGAACTCTCACCAGGTGGAGTAACCATCACCTTCACTCACCTGAGTGGTGACCACCGTGGTCACACCATACGCTGCTGACCAGCACCGACTACAGACTCATTTTTACTATGACCGGTCAATACAGATATTGCAAACCTTGTGGGGTGAAACACAAGTGCCCCACTGGTCTAAAGTGCCCATTTGAAGCTGCAAAAAGTGGTGCAGCAGGAGCTGCTAGTGATGCTGGTTCTGAGTTATACGAGGTCGGTGAATGGTACGACATTGGTGACAGGCGTGGGAAGTCACGGACACGCCGTCAAAGTCAACAAGTGCCGTCAAAGTCACCACGACCTTCAGCCCAACCACACTTTGATGTCAATCCTTCGGAAGAAGAAGGTGGGGCGAGTGGAGGTCTGAGCAGCGAGGAAGACAAGGGTAAGGAAGCAGAAAAAGAGTTCCTTCATTTTGTGAAAAACGTCAAACTTGTGAATGAACGTTTGACGTCAAACGACCTGCGGTTGTCAAACATTGAAGGGTTGTTACTCAAAGTGCTTAAACTTACCCCAGATGAAATGGAGACAGGGAAGGAGCCTTCGGAGGGCGATAAGGCCAAGGTGAAGAAGGTCGTGGTTCCTCCAGATATAAATACGTCTTCAAAGCGGAAGAGACGTCGTCGGGCCCAGCTGTTGGCGGAGCAGGAGTCACAGCGAGCCGCGGCCAAGGCCAAAGCCGAGGCCAAGGCCAAACCCAAAACTCCAAAAAAGTCAAAGTCTCCTAAATATGTACCGGCTTCTTCATCGTCAGACGAGTCGGTACCGGAGGAAAAGCCCAAGCACCACAGGAGGAAAAGTGCTAGGACCCCCAGGAGGAGCCAGGAAGTCACCCCCGACCATAACGCCTCATTTGTTCCAGTGAGAACTACCTGCTGGGAATGAGTTCTTTCCGAAATGTGCACATGTTGCTAGCCCGGTAATGTTATGACCTTTGTAAAAGTTCAACTCTGACCATGCTTCCTTGAAGCTATACTTAGTAATCATGTTTCAGTTCAAGTCAGAACAGATGCACAATGCTTTGTGACATTCAGTCAGCAGTGGTGGTGTTGTGTATGTGATACTGTGGGAAACCTCAGGTTACCATTGTGCATGACCCTGTCCCAGGGGCTAACGGTCATCAAGTTGTGGCTAAAGTGAGAAATATGTTCTAACCTGGGACTTATTATAGCATACACATAATGTAATTAAGCATACAGCACGATCTCCCAGTGGGCACAAAATTCAGTTCAACGTTGAATCAACATTGCATCAATATTGAATCAATGTTGACAACCATTATTTTATCAATGTTATGTGCCCACTGGGCTTTGATATTGTGTCATATATTTGAAATTTCTGTAATTTGGTACTAGTACATAATCACAATGATCAGTGGCGTAGGAAAAGGCGGGGCCACGGACCCCCCCCCCCCCCAAATCAATGAGGACGGGGAGGGGGGTGGGGGTGGCTGAATATGTTTGCCCCCCACCCTCCAAAGTTGCTAAGCCCCATATTATGATATACACAATTCCCAATCCTTTAATACCGCTCCTACATAGGGGAAAGTGGGGGGGCAGGGGGGCCTGGACCCCAAATCAGAATTTTCCTATCCAAAAATAAAAGCTAATGCTTAAAGTTAGTATTAGAGTTGTTTTAAGAAAAATAGGCCAGTTAAATCATGTTATCATCATAAGTATCAGTCTCTTCTGTAATTCGATGGAAACAAATATGAGTTACTTAAAATGGAGCCAGTGACCCGCTTTACCAAAATGCAAGAAAAGTGAGCGCTTTAATTTTGAATTGTCATTAATAAAGAATCTTACTAAATGTGTGAATGGTACAGAAAGCCTGAATATAGCTCAGGTGTCCCATTTAACTTGAATCTAACCCACATGATCATTACAACCTGAACTAGGCCCCCACTCCCATAATGACTGAACCCAGTTTAATGCTAAATAATTAAAGACAAGTGTGCTCCCTCCTATCAGCGGAACCGGAACTCCAACCCAGCAACCCTTGATCTTTGTATACTTCACCCCGACCCCCCCCCCCCCCCCGCCAGGTGAACAAAATACCTCTAGGGTACATTCACCATGAGTCGGACACATAACATGAGACGGACATGGTATGTCATGTATGCAAGTCTTTCATGTACGATAAGACTTCGAGTGGTTCCTTGCAGAAAAAAAGACACCTAAACTTTACCATTGATCACACATAAAGTAATTAAAATGCTTGAATGTACAAAAATGTAAGTGTGCGTCACATCGGACTCAAGGTGAATCTACCCTACTGCTGTCGGAGGGTTGGACACAGGCCAAGGATACAACAGAAGGTGGGTTGGGTTTGGGATTATTGAACGAAAATATAGGCCTACTTATCTGTTAAAGGTCATATTAATGATAACAGATGTCATCGGATCTATTGAAGGCTGTGGGAACAAGGACTGAGAAAGTCAATGACAGGAAAGGAATGAGAGAAAAAAGGGAGGGCAGAAAGGAAGGAAGAAGGAGTGAGCAAACAAGTATGGTAGTACCATGGTAGGAAGGAATGCCGAAGAAAGGAGGACTATGGGGGATGTAGACAAAGTAAGGGGGGAGGAAAGGAGAAATTAAAGGAAGGAATAAATGAGGAAGGAATGAAGGAAGGAAAAAACAAACAAACAAAATCAAAGGAGGAATAAAGGGAGAAGGGCAGGAAAATAAGGGAAGCAAAAAGGGAGGGAAGAAGGAAGGAAAGGGGACTTACAGTGAATTGAGGAGGAGGCATTGATATCAATGAATAGATTTAAACGGAGGATGGAACAAATGAAGAAGAAGGAGGACGGTTCCTAAAGTTCGTGGAAGGTATAGTTATCGGTTTGCCAGCTTACTATGAATATTGATCCTTAAGGAGAGTTCTGGGATAAGAACGACTGACCACAGCGAAATGAAAAACCAACCCTCGGGGGTTCTTCTAATCAGAAATGTAAAGCTGAGAGACATAAATGATAAATGGTTTGTTTCAGGACACCATATAAAGTAGGGCCAAGCCACCATCTTCATAATGTTTATTTCAGTTAATTCAGGTCAAAACAAAGGTATATGTGAGCCATGTGTTTGAAAGGGATTGATTCCGACCAGCCTACCAAATAGGAGAAAACCATTGTAATGTATTCATGTGTTGTACGTGGATGCAGACACCATTTTCAGCTCCATTACCCGGGCTCTTCAAAGTGTGGAGTATGGGTATGAGAGTGGATGGTGCAGACACTTACATATTATATACGTATCATTAACATAATCTTTAATTTGTCTCAATTGCTCTCAATTGCTCTCACCTCTGCACGAGATTAACCCTTTAAGGATGGGCCTTTAATGCACTAGGACCTTTTGCCAGCATGATGCATGAATGCAGCATTGGTGAGTGATTTGAGTTATGCATCAGGCTGATCCTATGGGTTGATACACTCCTTGGGGTCGGCATGATGCACCAATACAACGCAAGCGATTTACTCGATGGTCCTGCATCAGTGCATCAAGAGGGCATATGTGTCTCATCCTGTCGCTAAAGCCACAAGGATTAGACCTAATGTAATACATATATTAGACCTAATGTAATACATATATTATTGATCTATGTAACTGCTATAGGCTTAATCCACCAGATTAATACTCCGACTGCGTCACTACACCTAGACTGTAAAAGATCAGTTGCTTTTTGTAGGTATATGGTAGAATCTGCTGTAGTTGTACAGCTTAGTACAGGTAAATGGTAGAAACTATTTGCAGTGTAGAGCCACTAGACTAGCCGAATACATTTCAGACCAATCAAATAACTCCCTCTATTCAGTGCGGAATTTTTAGGGTGCAACTGGTGCTCGACGGGACAGACAACAAGAAAATCTGTCCAATCTTAAAGACCTTAAAATGGCCACTCTTAAAAACTTTACCCTCTTAAAGTCAATGGACTATCTTAAACAAAACGTTTATCTAAGATAATCGGTTTCTCCCCCTATTCCCCAGATGGCTCCAGATGGCACTGGTAAGATGGCACTACTTTTGGTTACAAGCACTAGTATTATTATTGTAGACATCAGGGGCTCAGGCCCAGAACCCCCATTCCTTTTTTTCTTTTTCTTTTTTTTTTTTGGGGGGGGGGGGGGGAAATGACATTCTTAAATAAATGTTATTATCTTAAATTTAATATTCCAACGTTTTTAAGATTGGACACTTTAAGATGGTTTAAGACTGGAGAGATGTTTTTGTTGACGCTCCCGCGTGAGTCTGTCCACTAGTGCGCAACTGGTACCCATGTGGCAGTTGTTATCGGGGAGTATCTCGCCAGTACCAGCTTAAGTAACGACCGCGCCCATTAGATAATAGACTTGATCCCTATATGCCTTGCCCATTTTAACAACCAGTACTGGGAGTAGCAGGCATGCAGTCCTCTGATTGGTTCAAAATATATAGGTTGTTATATTATCGGCCATTATAGGCGCCCCAATGGCCCACTTTTATTTTGGGTAATTTCTTATCTGGATATGACTTTCAGGTTAATCCCTTTACTTCACACCAAAGACAATGGGGAGGAACTTGAGATAGGAGTGTGTTACAGGTTATCACCCGTATCTATAGGGACCTTTAGCAAACACGTAAAAGCTCATTAAACGCAGACGTAGCCTATCCCTTTAGCACTACTACGTCTGCGTTTAATGAGCTACGTTGGGTTTGCTAAAGGTCCCTAGTGACCAAGGTTCTGAGGTGTGCAGGGGGCAGATAAGACATCACCCATAGTCTTATGGCAAATCCATTATGGCCGTCGGGGGTGTTCTGCCCAAAATGGCAGCCCCCATGACTCAATGTGTCTAAGCCTTATAGCAGAGTGTAAAGGAATGTAGGATGTGAGGCAGGTGGGCCGCCTCCTACACCCCCTCTTCCCTCCCTCCACTCCCAATAGCAGCTTATTGATCTTTCATCGATTTTATTGATTTCTCCCTATTGATGGCTGACCTGGCAGGTTCCCGGCGCCTCCCGGTCACCGCTGGTGTATGCCGACCACGAACCAGCGACACAAGGAGGGTGCTTTGTTTATGGTGTGTTCGTGACCGTCCCTACAATATATACCGTATTTCCACATGTATAAGCCCGGCCTACAATTACTACTGTAAAGTCTTGTGTATAAAGAAACCGCGGATTTTGATACCAAACATACCTATTTAGGGTGCGGCTTATACAAGAGTTTTTATAAGTATACTACAGTGCCAAATTAACTATGTTCAGACCCCCTCTGCGGCTTATATAATGTCAAAGTTAGGGGTGTGACTTATACGCTAGGTTTTACGGTAAGTGGCAAATTGACCAGGAATATATACAGGACAGGCTTATACATGGGGCAGGCTTATAATACATGAGAAAACACTCTGGTACCTTCTCATAATTTCCAGAATCTTCTACAATTCTGACACATTTATTTCAATATAATGTTTGCTCACCAATATAAGCATTATTTCTCCTCTGCTATTTCATGGTTACCGTACCGTCGCGATAAAGCGCCTGGTCTTGAAAGAGCGCCGGTCTTGAATAAGCGAAGAGTGCCCCGGCGCTTAATCGCGACGGTACGGTATATCAAAAGGGGGTATGGTTTTGAACAAGTTTAAACTTTATTGTCCACAGAGACTTAAGATTAACTACACTGAAAACTTCAGGGTCGTCATATCTGATCCATATGGACCAAAGTTGTCATGATGACGACCTTAGGTAGTCACATGGATTGGGTAGTCAGAATGACTACCTTAAGGTTGTTGATTTAGGTCTTGTAAATTTGAAGACCTAAAGCCATCAGTAATGACAACACCATTGGCTAGTCATTGGGACAACCTAGGGTATATCTGGGTGTTGGACATGGAACATGCCTTGTCACGTGCTGCCACCCAGGGCAAATTGATTGAAGTAAATTTTCTATCATGAGACATAAACTGGTGACAGGGAGCAGAGTAATATCTATACCCTCAAGGCCATCATTCTCACCCATACACAACTTATTTATAACAAGTAAAGCTACTTAGTTTAATCAAGAGTAAACCAAATATGTGAAAGGGATGCCTCTCGTTAGGAGGTGAACTAATTAGAGACTATATTCATACACCATTCTCCAGATCACTTTCCATAAGTCATTATGAAAACCTAGGTCGTCATAATGACTAGGAACCTTCCTCTGGGTTTTCAGTGTATTTCTCTGGTTGTGAATGCTACCGATTTATTTCATGTGGAGAAACAAAGTCACTATGCTTAAGTACTAGAATGGCTGTTCTCCACACCCCCGTGGAGAAACTGATGCTCATTCTCCATGGGGTGTTTCTTCATGATGACGTCACTGAAATAGCTATCAAACCAATCTTTAATTGTCATTTTTAGATACAATTTACCGATAATTACATGAACTAAACACTCTAATCAGTCTGAATTCCTGGTTTCTCCACCAGTTGTACCTTGGATCATATCACACTCGGCGGAGCCAAGTGTGATATGATGCAAGGCACCACTCGTGGAGAAAGCTATCATTCAGACAGATCATTGTGGACCTCTGTCTATATATTGGGTGCCTATTTCACAGAGAAAGGGTCTAGAATGGTCTAGGGAGTGCGACCCCCTCCCCCTCTTGATTCCTTTTTAGATTTTTCTGGGGAAAAAAGTTTGTTCCGTTGCAGAACTTTGTAATTTAGTGGACCTCGTGTCACCCCCTAGATTCACATTTCTGGATTTGCCCCTGCATGCATGTACAGCTATGGACAATCAGTTAATTCCAGAATGGATTGCCATTTTCACACTGTACAACTACAATAATAGGCTCGAATATAATTTGATCTACCAGTATGTAAGTTCAATAATACACTGAAATCTTAACACGCCTTATCAAACCTATACCGTGCACCTTCTGTGTTATTGTATGTATGCATCCCTGAGAACATCAACATGCGGCACCTGGTGGGGGTTTCATTAGCTATTGATGGCTACCCTGGATTGCCTTCTCTGCTGGTAATTGATTTAACTCGGTACAGACACCGAGCTGGTTACCTGCCTCCAGACAAGGCGGCAACCATGTAGGGACAGTTTGAAACAAGTCGGAATCAATCTTCTATACCTCCCCCTCATCCCTCCCTCAATACCAAATGCCCCTTGGCTTCATTCTCTCACTCATCTCTGCCCCAGAAAATCGTGGACACATTTAGCCATGATTGGCGAACTTTGGTCATGACCAATTTATTCAAGACCAAACCTCACCAAAGTTGACCAATTTGGTCTTGACCAAACCTGGTAGAGAGGCGGAGAAAGGCAGCCCTGGCTGGTGTGTCTAGTTCACACCAGAGAGCAGCACCTGGGCACGTACAGGTGCATTCTGAAACACCGGTTGACTCAGGAAACCCCTCTCTGAGGGGTCATAGGCTGAAGCAGAGGCGTCACTCCGCAAAAATATTTATGGTGTCGACTCAGACCCAGTGTCATGAATTCATGAAATGAACCAAGTTCATTATGTATAAATCATGCCTATACGACTCTGTATTCAACGATAATGGTGTTTTTTTTAATTAAGTGATAATATTAACCTGAGGGTTAGTCGACTCAGTATTGCTGAAAAGCATTATGCTAAATTGAAATTGAATCTAATTGCTATAGATTTCTGTAGCTGTTCAGAGATGTACTCGGCTCAGAGGGCACCACCTCATACTACAGAATGGCACCTGGTGGCAAGGAGTGCCTGGGCTGATCAGATCAATCACCAGCGGTGGATTAGGGAAGTGCTAAAAAAGTTTGTTTAACTTTTCTAGTTTTCATCATTAGATAAATATACATATTGAATGTGCAAATACCCATGGCTCAAAACAAACATTTCCTCCTATTCAATGTATTCATTTTTATATGTTTACTCCTTTGTAACAGTGCAATGGTATCATTGTCATCATTGGTGTATCGATGGTCGATCAATCCATGTCTGATATCATATGGCCCTGTATCAATACAACACTAGTCTATATTTTCTTTAATCCGGGATTGACACGATATCTATTATCGTCTGAATCTCCTATTGTATTTCATCAATTATCACATTATGCTACTCACTTCTAGAGAATGAGGGGTTCTCCTCCCTCTCTCTCCTCTCTGCCGCTTTCCCTCTCCTTCCTACCCCCCTCCTCTCCCATCACACCACCACCCCCCTCCCCACCTGCTACCTGTACATTGCTACCCACTACATGTAAACTGACGTCATGTCTATCTGACGGACTGTGGCCATGTGTACCACTCGGCTTCCCCGTGCCTGGTGACGGCTGGGGTATAGTAGAGTAAATATGTAACAATTTCAGCAGGTATTTGGCACCTCTGGCAGAAAACATGAAAAGTTGCACACAGGGTCTTTACATAATACTGAACTCATATCAAAGAGGATACATGATTTTTGAAGAGTATTTCCACATGAAAATATACCTTTAACTCTATATGATAGTGCTGATTCCAAATCTGCTATCTGTATGATGGTATTTAGAAATGATCAAGGTCAGAATCAAGGTCAAAGGTCAGAAATCCACTAAACATCAATACATGTATAAGGAAACACTAGCATGGTGATCTGCTCTGTCTCTTTGGTTGTCTGATCACTAAATCACTTCTTTACACATTTCCCTGTGCATTAGATTGTGTGTTAATGTTGAGCATGCTTACATAATGGAACACATAGATTCTCAAGTTTAATAAGAATTAGCATGTGCTTTTGTACAAATTCTGATCATGTAATGGTGGATCTCTAGGCATCTGGACTAGGATGTACAGAAGTTGACTGGATAAAGGGTCATAGTGTGCTAGGCATATGCCCCATCCTCATCTACCTCTTACAGTGGTGCTAGGACAGGTACCCCTGGACATCTACCCCTGGACATCTAGCCTCTGGACATCTACCCCCTAGAACTTTTATCCCCTTGGACATCTATTCCCTGGAATTCCAACCCCTTGGACACCTAGCCCCTGGGGCATCCACCCCCTGGGACACCTACCCCTGGACATCAACTCCATTACAACGTCTACCCCCTAGGACATCGACCCCCTTGGACACATACCTCTGTACATCTCCCCTGTGGGACATCTACCCTGTGGGACATCTACCCCCTTTACACTCTAGGACTTATACCTGGGGACATCAAGCCCCTGCACTTGCCCATATGGTTGAGTCATATTATGTGGAGGTGAGGTGCGAGGGGGTAGATTTCTCCAGGGGAAGAAGTCCTAGAGAGTAAAGGTTCAGGGGGTAGATGTGCAAGGGAGTGGATGTCCTAAGGGGTAGAAGTCCTAGGAGGTAAAAGGCCTGAGAGGGTTAAGTCCAAGGGTTAGAAGGCCAAAGGGGTAAAAATCTTATGGGATAGATATCCTAGGGAGTAGATGCCCTAGGGGGTAG
This sequence comes from Harmothoe impar, assembly GCA_947462335.1. Lineage (NCBI taxonomy): Eukaryota > Metazoa > Annelida > Polychaeta > Phyllodocida > Polynoidae > Harmothoe > Harmothoe impar. The sequence goes on from OX381718.1 coordinate 31,489,462, forward strand.
ATGGTAGGCCCTAGGGTAGATTCTGAGGGGTAGACTCTAAGGGGATCCTTGCCACGACACCCTTCCGGTGCACTCCAAATTACTGTAATACCCTGTTTGCCACACCCGACCTTGTCCTGCCTCGCTCTACTCTGCTCTGCTCTATTTTACTCTACTCTGCCTATTCTGCCTTACTCTGCTTGGCTCTATGCAACATGACTATACTCTGCCTTACTCTACCTGGCATTGCCTTACCCTGCATCTCTCTACCTTGCACTGTCATGCTCTTCTTTATATTACTATGCTTTGCCTTCCTCTGCCTTACCCTGCATTACTCGATCTGCCTTACACTGCCCTGCTCTTCTTTATATTACTATGCTTTGCCTTCCTCTGCCTTACCCTGCATTACTCTGCCTTTTTCTACCCTGCTCTACTCTACATTACTCTGCTGCTCTGCCTTTGCCTTACCCTGCCCTACTCTGCCTGGCTCTATTCTACATTACTCTGCTCTGCCTTACTCTGCCCTGCTTTACATTACACTTCTCTGCCTTGCTTTGCCCTTCTCTGCTTTACATTACTCAGCTCTGCTTTACCCTGCCCTGCTCTGCCTTTCTCTACTCTACATTACTGTGCTCTACCTTGATCTGTCCTGCCTTACTCTGCCTGGTTCTATTCTACATTACGCTGCTCTGCCTTACTCTGCCCTAGAGAGTATGCAAGACATATCTACCCAATAACCAGTAATATATATGACATACATGTATGTTTACATTTACATGACCAAACACCAACATCCATGTGAGCAGTATTATCCTGTCTTATCTCTAAAAAGTATGTACATGCATTAAGGACAATGGTTAAGGACTAAATGGAATGAATTATGCCATTAGGAATGTTAGTTTATGATTTATGTCATATGGAAAGGTTTAAACAGCCAAGATCTGTTATCATGGTGAGGGTTTGTTGACCTATTATGCACAACAGGTTTGACCAAATGACTTTTTTGGTTAGTAGAAAGCAGTAATGAATATATGCAAATTACCACCTTATTATGCATAGCCATCCAATTAAACACTACTTTTTCACATGCAATAAATACATGTATATAGGTTTCTATCATTAGGATTATCCTTTGAATTTTATTCCATTCTAAAATAAATAATATATATTTTTAAAGAATTAAAAGTTAATTTTCTACTTTATTTTTTCAATGTCATTTTACATGTAGTCACATTAATAAAACTGAATGTATCCTCTTAGAATCGGGTTCAGCACGTCTTAGAACCCATGTATACCAAATTTCATGCTTTCTGCCAGAAGTGCCAAACCATTTCACATATTTCTTGTACTAGTAGGCTGTACAGAGGGTCAATATTGGGGCAGGTATATAGGCGTGTAGCTGGATGAATTATCAACCAATGAGATAATTTCCTGGGCTTCACTGCGGAATTCTTAGGGGGCATTATGTAATAGCCTGTACCCATTTTGATTGCTGTATCAGTGCTTATCTCGCTGGTTACCAGATCAAGCAATGGTGCCCCCTACTAAGGAACCTGCAACCTCGGTATAGACATGTAGGTGGATGCATTATTAACCAATCAGATAACACCCCTACATTCACTGCAGAATTGTTAGGTTGCATTATGTAACAGCTGGTACCCATGTGACTGCTGTTATCAGTGCTTATCTCGCCAGTACAAGCTTCAAAGTAATGGAGGCGCCCACAGGACGACCAGTTTGACCCCTATACATGGATTCTGCTATTCATGTAGAGTGATTTGATACACATAATTATGTACACATGCTAATAGCTTTACCAAATGCATCCTTTGTGGTTGTACTTGGATTATTTTTTCTGTATCAACAATGGGTCTATTCGAGAGACGTAACGGAATGTTGCGGAATTTATGTCAATAATTAACTGACGACCTCAAACAAAAACTCTTTACAAAAAGTATGGTTAAAGGGCGCAAACAGCGCAATTGTATTTATGTAAGTAGTGCATCGAGTTGACGGTTTTCACAAGGCGCATACATGCATTCCAATGAGTGTATCTTCAGAGATGAAACATCTCATGACCAACTTGAAGAAGACCAATTTATTTGATTGAAACATTGTTTCATTAAACATGCTTACTCAGCAATTTTCTAACACGTTGTGTCTCTCAGCAAATAAAAAGTCAACTATACTGTACAATGACTGTCTTTGTTTTGTATGATATTTAATGACCAAGCCACAAAAAATATGACACCTACGATTCCTTGGCAAAACGTTCATTTGCCTTTTGTGAAAATAAATTAAGAACTTATTATTTTAAGATCCATTATATATATATATATATATATATATATATATATATATATATATATATATACATATTTATATATATATATATATATATATATATATATATATATATATATATATATATACATCTATTCTAAATAGATGAATGGTAAAGGCATAGACATCCATGTATTGTATCTGTAATAGTATATATAAATTACTGTAGAATAACATTTTTCGCTGTGTGCATACATGAATATGGAGCTGTGTAACTTTGTAAGACCTGGAGAGCTACCCCTTCCTAATACCCCCCCCCCCTCACACACACACATACTCAGAGACCCTCACCGTACAACAGGTGGCTCCCCCTGACGTCATGTGGCGGTATTGATCTGCCTGACAACACTCACCAGGCAATTTAATGGTAACGAATTTATAGCGGATTTAGCAACATTTGAATTACAAAGTATAACGGTTTAGGTGTTGGGGTCAGAGCGGATTTTAGGGGGTGATAACTTAATGGCGAGTTGGTGGATTGCCACTATAATGTTAATTGTTTTGATAGTCATTTAATGTGTATGCCCCCCCCCCCCCATAATCCACCAAACCCACGACAACTCCATTGTGTACATGTATTACAGCTTTCGTATCGCACAATTTCAGGGGCCAATGAATACCATTTGTTCTCCAGATAAAATGAGATGAACTTCAACCCTGGCGAGCAACTCGCCAATGCTGCATTTATGCATCATGTCACCCCTATGGGGTCGATACACTGCAAGATTCGGCATGATGCACCACTACAGTGCCCGTGAGTTACTCGCCAGTGCTTCACCGATACATCAGGGCGTCCACCACGACATAACATGGCTGTTATTGATTAGATTATAACATTACATTTCTATCCGTATTATGTCCTATGAGTAAGTCTATATCAATACATCCCACATACACAGCTGGTCGACCAGAGTAGTAACCCTTTAAGGGCGGCATGATGCACCAAGTATCATGTAAATCAGTCAGCATGATGCTCCAATGTACAGCACCGGTGAGTAACTCGTCAATTCTGTAATGGCGCATCATGCTGACCCTGTCAGGATATCTTAACCCTGTAGGGTCGGCATGGTGCATGAATGCAGCACTGGTGAGTTACTCGTCCACGCTGCATTCATGCATCATGACGACAAAAGGCAATACCACATACACCATACCTGAAGGGTTAAAGCAGACCAGTTTGTGGAATAGTGCGTTAGCAGGCCGGGTCTGCAGGGTCTGGACAAACCGGTATAAAAACGGAAATATCGATTTACGTTTATATTCTATGGCAAATATTGTTGCTGCCAAGTATAGGTTATTATGGGAGATAGGGATTGTGTATGTGTGTGTGTGGGGGGGGGGGTGACTGAGTATCCGCCCTAATACGCCAGGTGAGAGTCACCTATAAGAATAGAGGCTGTGGGGGAGGGCCGACTCCCTCTACATATCAATCTCTTTCTAACAGGGTGATTGGCCAACTTTCCCCGAATACATAAAGCATTGAAAACCTTGTTTTGTCTCTAAATATGAAGAACAAACTACGGACTACCACATTAAGCGTTATAAAATTCGTGTATTTCATGGCCTCAATCCACGGTATTATGTATAGCCCTACATGTATCAATAGCCTTCCTGGGGTGCTCTTGCCCACTGTATTAGAATCGAGTTAATCTAACATCAACCACAAATATAGGCCTTACTTTGTTTCATGCAGATTGTTTTTCTTTTTTCGATTCACAATTTTGCCTGACAGAAACTAGGTGACACCGTAACATGTTGTCATGCTAGACCACGATTACAGTGTTTTTATCCGGTTGTAAAATATGCACGATATAAATTATTTTAGAGGGACAAATCTTGAACCATAATTTCAGTTCTAGATGTAATCCAACTTCTAGATGTCCCATGGCTGTGCTTCTGGTTATGAGTTTGAATTGTCATGAATGCGATAGACCATGCAGGCGTCAAGAGTCAGATGGTGTTGTTAGGCCAACCGGTGTTTGGGACGGAGTCTCATGTTGGATTGTGATATTATAGTTCAACCTTGCAAAAAAATACCCCTGAGCAGGTTATGGGTTAGGCCAAAAAAAGCTATGTTTCAGGTAACATGGGAAGAAAAGGTAGGGTCAGTAGGTCGGATTTTATTTTATTTTATTTTTTTACCATGAAAGTAGCCGACTTCTCCGAAGACCCTAAAATTGACCCAAAATGGGTAAAAGTATGAAAATTTCTTCAAAATTGCATGAAAAACGTAGGGTCGGCCCTGTTTTGATAGGGTCGGTCAGGTGACCTGAAACAAACCTTTTTTGGCCTTATTAGGGGACAGGCAGTCTCTGCCTCCAGAATCTGGACGATGTCAAGACTCAAGCATATCATTAGAATTTTCAGAAAATGGTTGCCATGGTAACCAAAACCTTGAATTTTGTTGATTCTTTATCTTAGTATGCCATGGCAACCATTTCTCAAAAAGCTCAACGCTGTCAGATCTACAGTGTCAATAATCTGAAAGTACATGGTTTCAGGTTGCCTGTACCCGAATCAGCCATAACTTGTTTGCCAGGAAAAATCCAGCCATAGCAACTTGACTATTAATCAAACATTTTTACAAAATTGCTTTTGAGGTAACATGCTGTCCTTAAAGGGTTTATAGCTGACTGTTTTGTAGTTTTGATGGTTTGTTTCTGAATTATTGACTGGGTTGGTTTAAACACCTGGGCGTCAAAACCACCTCGTTATGGCCACCCTATAATACATGGTTAAAACATCCACCAAACAAAGTCAAAAGGTGAAACAACTAAACCATATCCAGGTGTGGTGTATGTGCTGCCAGAAGTAGAGGTTGAATTACCCCGCTACATGCCTGTTACTGAATTACCCCGCCACATGCCTGTTGCTGAATTACCCCGCCACATGTCTGTTGCTGAATTACCCCGCTACATGCCTGTTGCTGAATTACCCCGCTACATGCCTGTTGCTGAATTACCCCGCCACATGCCTGTTGCTGAATTACCCCGCCACATGCCTGTTGCTGAATTACCCCGCTACATGCCTGTTGCTGAATTACCCCGCTACATGCCTGTTGCTGAATTACCTCGCTACATGCCTGTTGCTGAATTACCCCGCCACATGCCTGTTGCTGAATTACCCCGCCACATGCCTGTTGCTGAATTACCCCGCTACATGCCTGTTGCTGAATTACCTCGCTACATGCCTGTTGCTGAATTACCCCGCTACATGCCTGTTACTGAATTACCCCGCTACATGCCTGCTGCTGAATTACCTCGCTACATGCCTGTTGCTGAATTACCCCCTGCCACCAGGCGTTATCAGCCTGTTGCTGCAACCGGGAGCGTCCATAACCCTTTAAGGATGGCATGCCGCTAAACGATTATATTGGTTGTCATGATGCACCAATGCAGCCCCGGCGAGTACCTCGCCATTGCTGCATTGGTGCATCATGCCGACCCTTCTGGGGTGTCTCAACCCCATAGGGTCGGGTATGATGCTTGAATGCAGCACTGGCGAGTTACTCATCAGGGCTGCATTCATGATGCATTAATGCACTATGCCGTCCTTAAAAGGGTTAAACGCCGCCTAAAGCCTCAAGGCTTTATGATCATGTGTCGTCATGGTGGATTAACTCAATTAGCGAGTAACTCGCCGGTGCCGCATTGGTTCACCATGCTGACCTCTTCAGTAGTCTATCAATCCCAGGGTTAGGGTGGGCATGATTCATTGCATGATCCATGCATTGTGCCAGTGGTTTCAGTCAGGCGTGTTCCACCACTCCGATTTGCGGTTACTCATTTTGTTCACTGTAGAAACAATTCTGAGATATGTGGTGGTAAGATAAATCCCTATATTAACTGGACTAATATAAATCATCAATCTTTGATAGGCGTTCCACAATGATTTTCTCCTATTGATCCCCCGTACGCGGGGGTTAGATATACTTCTGCAAAACAATCACTGCATTGTCCTGAGATCCCGAGAACTCACCTAGATGTGGCAGCATAGTCTGGTCACAACTACCGTAAAACCTCGTGTTGAAGCTGCGGCCAGTACACAAGTCAGATCGCCAGTGCGGCTTATAGGATCGGCCCAGAGTCAGGATACGGCATATACGTAAGTTTTGAGATGTATACTGCATTACTAAAGTGCCCGTAATCAGATTCCCTGTGAGGCTTATAGGATTCTCCAAAGTAAGGGGCACGGCTAATACGTGAGTTGTCCTGAGGCTGTTTTTACGGTACCTAACTAGAATGCCGCCCTGCCTGTAGCCTGTACAGATGTCAGTCGTTAAAGACCAGACAAACCCATTAAATATGTAAATCAGCCTTTGTCCTGATGCACTCAGGAGGCCCAGTAGCGCCTTGTAAAACCCTGGTACAGGAATATGTGACCTAGACCTATTAATGGGATTAAATCGTGCTGTGTGGGTGGGGTGAGACACGCTACACTGAAAAACTCTGGACAGCTCTGGAGTCTGTAAGGTCGTCTTACAGGATGACCCTAGGGTCTTCTAAGTGAACAGCATAGAATCAACTAGCTTCAACTCGTCAAATTGACAACCTGCCAGCTTACCATCCCACAAGACGACCCTAGACTTGTCAAGGTCGTCAAACTAAGATAGTTGATGCAGGCCTAGATTAGCCACAGGTGGGGGCTCATCATTGCATAATGGTGGTAGGTCTAGGGTTTCAAATGTATGAGTTTGGTCTGGTTCCAGATGACAAGATCATTTTATCAATTTGTTTATATACATAACCACACATAGAAGTGATATTTAATACACTAGTGCCACCAAGGATTCACATAGTGTATCACCAAGTCTTAACTGAGAATAGGTTACTCTCCAGCAACGGACTATAGGCTTGTGTGTGTATAATACCAATATAAGGTGCATGCACCTACTTGTGCCCTGGTGAAAGACACACAAGAGGTGTCTTCCTTCTACACATGTGCTCTATTTTTTAAATGTTGTCAAAAGTATGCATTCTTTACATTATCTTATTTTTTTCCTAGATACTTCACATAATCCTCCATATTAACATATATGTATTGTAATACTCAGTATTATATCAACATAGGAATTAATCAATTTGTTCCCAAGGGTGCATATTTATGCTAAGTAATGGCCACCTGCAGGGAGAATGGTGAATCACTTCTAGACAAGTTTAGGGCTGGCATATGCCAGGTAGCTCTAGATGGGTCTTCTTACTGAAGAGTTTTGCTTGCCAGCCCCTCTTCTTGTCAAATTGACAAGGCAGTGCCAGGTTTGCCGACTCTGGATTTTTTCTGTGTAGAACAGGGATAAAATAGAAATCGACCTGATTGCAGTGTTATTGTCCAAAATGTTCATTTTAACACTTTGAGGACAGCATATTGCAACATCTGTCGTCATGATGCACCTGCAAAGGTCGGCATGATGCAGGAATGCAGTGCTGGCAAGTTACTCGCCAGGGCTGCATCATGACGACAAGGGTACAGTGCATTAATGAAACAACCCACCATTAAAGGGTTACTAGTAGGCTACCGGACATAGAAATTGTACATTATCCACAGAATGGATGGACCCCCCCCCCCCCCCCACCACACCCCCACACCCTTAAGGTATACGTGGGAGTACTTGTATACATACAACCACAGTACATGTAATAGAAGGAATGACTACTATTGTCCTGTGCCCGATGTTGCATGAATTAAATTGTATTAAAAATGAATCTCCCAGGATTTGACGAGGCTGACACAGGGGAGATAACAGATAGAACTAGAATAATGTTTATGAGATGCACCTCTTATGGTACATGAGCACCACCCAGCGTGTGGGCTCACCTTCAGGTGGGAGATTCACTATGTCAGGTGAAACTGAAAATCGGCCATTGATTTGAGTGTAGTTGACCACACATGAGTGGTGGGGCAGATCTCCTGTGTCTACCATTGATCTGATAGCTGAGGGTATTCCCCGTCCTGGGGACTATAGGTCTAAGGGGATTACCCTCTCCTTCAATGGTATACTGAGAATTCTGTACTTTATATGGGGGTGCAGAGGGGTCCCCCCTTCAGGTCGGAAAGTCGCCGAAATTAAGGGGTCCAGATCACAAAGTCGCTTTTTTGGACCCCCTTAAGTACTGTCAATTTTATCTAAAAGTCGCCATGTCACTTTTATTATTGCATTACCGGTAGGTCGAAAGTCGCCTCCAAAACGGCCCAGGTCGCCAGGTCGCTTTTGACCCCTCTGGAGCCACTTATATAGCATAGGTCCAAAAGGAGTGGTCATCATTTAATAATAGAGAAGGGGTTGTGCTATGAAGCAATGCGAGTCGATTCAAGAAGGAGGGGGGTGGGAAAGGGTGGGGATATTGGTTTTGATTTACCTTCTTAGTCCTGGGTATAATCTGATACTACCGTGAAATTCTGAAAGGGCTGTGGATTTATTGGAATTTGAATGACAGCAAACTCACCAGTTAGCTAAACTGCCACCTGGTGAGTTTGGTTGGAATTTAATAAAAATGTTAAATCAATGTTCAACTAGTTGGTTGATGAACGTTGCTTTAAGTCCGAATTCTGAACGTTGGTTAATGTTGAATTAAAGATTTCTGGGAAAGCGTTTATCTTCTAACTGTATTCTAACATTGAACCAACGTTTTTCAAATTACATTTTCATCAAAACCTTATATCAACATTGAAACCCTGGCGTTCAAACAATGTCTTCTCACGAACATTAATCAGATGACCTTTAGTGAACTATTAGTGAACGTTATTGAAGGTTCACTCAACGTTTCTTGTTACCTGGGGAGTGACTCGGCGGTGCTGCATTCATGCATTAAAGCAATATACTGCATGCTGGGACAATGGCAGCATAGTGTCTAATATTGAATTAAACCAACTGACTGACTTGGAGGCTACATGACCTACTTAACTGTGCCATACCGACCCCCTCTCCAACCTTTATCCCACCACACAGATAATCTTTAGGCCCCAGAACTTGGTCAATAGCGACAAACCTATTTATATATTTGTTGGCTCCCTATACGACCAACCATGGTTAGTTATTAAATACTATCAGGTATAGTCAGTAGCGACTAATCCACATGAGTAATTCCATTCCTATGAGTACATGTATAAGGCTAAGTCTTCTTGGGTAAAGCTTTACAACTGTAGTCATATTTCAGTTCGTCTTTCGGACCAATATCCCTACACAGAGAGAAGAAACCGAGTCAAAAGGGAGTCCAGGCTTGCCTCCAGAATGACTCCCTTTTCTGACTCTCTTTCTGACTCTCTTGACGAACCTGACTCCCTTAAAAGGGAGTTAGGTGACTCCCTTAAGAGAGCCCAGGTTTTGCCTCCAAAATGACTCCCTTTTATGACTCCCCGCTACAGAGAGAGTCCAGGTCTATGCTGCAACTCCCTTTAGAAAGGGAGTCTAGGCACGTGATGGCTCCTTTGGAATAGAGAGTCATAATTTATAGGTAATTCCTACCCCCTAACCCTCTATATAACCATTTCAATAGCTGTCTCCCTAGCTGATATTTCTACATTATGTTGGTGCAATGCCTCACAAGGAGGAGGGATCTCAGAAAGATCCCTCAGAGTACATTAGTTAATATACAAAGGAACATATGAGCTTTTGGGATTTAACTTTCTCATGTTGCTACAAATTGGGTGTCTATACCTTATACATCATGCTTATGCTACAGTTAACTGTAATTATTTCATGAAATGTAATTCTGACATTACATGTTGATGCTACAATGATATACACGTATCAGCATAATTATCAATGTCACAAATAACATGGATCTAGAGATCTGAGCATGCAGAATATTACCATTTTAGGTATAGTGCTACCACCTAGCAGGCTTAACTGTAACCAACTGTTTGGCTTCCTTGGAGGAAAAGGGAGTAGGGACCCTTGACTCTGATTAGAAACAGAGTCAGATGGCTTCTTAACATATATGCTAGATGGCATTACAGTCATTGTACAGTAGTGTCACCTAGTGGGTTTCCTATTTCCATTTTGTATGCTCACCTCTGCGATTCCCTTAGGGAGTCCAGGTAGCCATTGACTCACCTCAGCTGACATGGACTCTGTTTGATCTAATTGAAAAGGAGTCAAGGCTGTTAGAAGGGGGAGTCAGACAGTGTGAAAAGTGAGCCAAAGGGACCCTGGCTCTCTTTTTATAGCCTGGACTCCCCTTGTGACTCGGTTTCTTCTCTCTGTGTATGACTAACCTGGGATAGCCACTACAGACTAAGGTCCGGAGCATTTTAGACTATCAGTGCACCCCCCCCCCATCCCCCTACACACACATACTTGTGTGATAGTGCGAATAAAAGAAATCCCAAGATGGTGTTTTTGTTGTCCCCTTTTTCTGGGTAATCACCGTATGGCGAGATGAGCCGAGGCTGGAACAGGTTGCTAAGCAACCCACGTGTGGTGATGTGAATTATAGAATAAAGAGCTTCCGTACCCAAGAAGCAACAGGTGCCTTTTTTTTTTTTACTTCTGCGCATATATTAACCCCTAGTTTATTTCACGAGGATTGATTTCTGAGACCTATGTAAGGGGGGGCTTATTAAAATGGATATTTGAGGCTGATTTTCCCACTCAAAATTATGTTTTAAGCACCCAGGGAGCTTGTTAAGTCGAATACGGTATTCATAAACAGTTAGCCGTGGGTTGTGGACCTGGAGAAGGCTCGTCACCTTTGTGCGAGAGTCTCGACGTGAACAACATCGGGTTTTCATTCTCTAGATAATTAATGTATCGGTCTTCACATATTGCTGCTATAAGAATCTACTAATAGCTCAAACAATTGTGCTAGACTGTCACTAGACAAGGTTGAACTATTGAATGCTATTGACGTACCTGGTAGCAACCCACATACTCTGAATTAACTCTTTAAGGCAGCATAGTGCTTTAATGCGATATGCCCGTTGTCGGCATGGATGGATGAAGGCTGCCCTGGCGAGTAACTTTAACACCACATGATGCATCCATGTATCATGCCATCCCTACTGCAAAGGCAAGGCCAGTAGTTCCCGGCCTACACCCACATCCAGTCACCCTCCCCGCACGCACCATAACCCACCACTTAGGTATCAGAGGGTTAACATCACCTCATTAAACGTGAAATAATTCTAAACCCACGTTCCGGCACATAAAAACACCCCCATTTAACCTCGCTAGTCGCTTCACTGAGCCCCTCCCCGCCCGGAGCCTGCAGCGGGGCACGTTCTAAGAAACACCAGCGGACCGTGACCCCGCCAAACGTTGCTAGGTGATGTGAGGTTTGTTTACCATGGTTACCGACTCTGGGGTCAATAGTGAAGCTTTCACCTGTTGAGTTCTAGCTGTGTGTGTGTGAAGGGGGGGGGGGGGTAGGACAATCCATGAGCGCGGATGGTATGGTTGAAGGGTGAGATGGATTGAAGATTCATGAATGGTTTTGCACGAGCATTAAAGAACCTATATCGATGGTTTTAGTGATAGGAAAGCTCGGTAAGCAATGAATGAGGGATATAGAAATATGTTTTCCCTGGAGGGGGCGTTGACGGGCGTTAAGATTAATTTAATTTAATTGTGACTTAAAGTAGCACTTTCTATTGCCCAAACTTTTTTTTTAATTCTAAGAGAAATCCTGTAGAATATATCACCTGTTTAAATGATTTCTAAGATAGAAAATTCAATGGATACATCCCAATCTATTTATTTATCTTTCTATTTATTTATCTGATGCTTGAATGAATGTATTTGACTTGTATATCACCATGTGGATGCCAAATAAAGTAATTTAAAAGAAATGCACATGAAATGAGTCTGTACCATGCTTTTTTTTTAAAGACATGCACATGTAGGCCTACACTTATTTTTATGTTATCTTATTTATATTTGCATTTTATCGTTATTTTATCTGTATTTTATTTTATTTTATTCCATTTGTATTGTTACTTATATCAGATTTGTATTTTCAACAGGGGACTGCTGTGTACGCAGAGAAAAGAAACAGAGTTAAAAAGGAATCTAAGCTGCACGCTAGAGGAGCCCAGGTCCTTGTGACTCCCCTGGGTGACTCCCTTAGGGCAGGCAGGTAGTCAACCAGGCCCTATTATTAGTCAGCCAGAGCTCCCCCTAGAGAGGGCAGTCGTTCTGTAGGCAACCTGGACTCCATTCTGACTCGTATTTATTTTCTCTGCGTAGTCCGATCTGATGGATACATATATTCTTGTTTCATTGGCTATTGTTGAACGATTTATCTTGCTATGAATCTGCTGTTTACTAACGCAACTAGAACTAAAACGTAACTCATGGTAAGTTTTCTTCTAACGTGTGTTGAAGAAATGACAGCATTACTGATGGAGAGTATGGTCAATACCAAAAAGAGTAAGTGTGTGCTGTACGCCTCATGCAGTAGGAGCCCCCTAACTGGACCTCTAAGAGTCCACTTGGGAGGCACTATGCTAGAGTGCCTGCCTGTGTACACTTACTTAGGGATACCTCTTGACTCGAAACTGACCTTCGAACAAGCGATTGGGGAGTTGTCCAGAAAAGTAAACAACCGGTTGTTCAACTTGGCAAAGATCAGGAACTTGATTGACAGAAATACTGCGTTAACCATATATAAGACGAGCATAGCAACACTGTTTGACTATGCCTCGTTCTTCTATGTGGCGGGCAGTGACTCCGGTCTGTTGAAGTTGCAACGCCTACAGAACAGGGGCCTCAGGAGTAGTAGTAAGCTGAACGTTAAGTCCATAGGTGCAGGATCTAGACTAATTGGTCACTTGAAACCTCTTAACAGACTAATTGACCCTGGGGTAATTGAGATTAGCTTTGAGATTAGCTTTATCAAGCAAGATTAGATATATAGACCTAGCGATATTAAGGTGAATGGACTTAGGAGCACAGGTAGATAGTGATCTTTGATCTTAGTTTTTACCGATAGTTTACTGAGGATTAAGTTTTAGTGTGGATAAGGACATAGTTGGGGTGATTGGATGTAAGCTATATACACAATCGGATTAACTTTACTCCTGGTATGATTGTTTTTTGGTTATTATGGGATCCCTAAAGAGGGATCCAATTTTTTTTTTGCGGGTTCGCCAACGAAATGTCATAATTATGACACTAACGTTGACTGAACCCTGTCTCAACGACTTGAGGAGAGGATCAAGTACACGACAAGCGCTACCGTTCCAACCCCAAGACTTTCATATGGGAGGCCCCCCTAATTGGGGGGCCTATGCCATGATGAAGAGAGTTGCCGATGTCCGCACGGTTCAGAGACTATATCATATTAGCACAACCGAGATTAAGGTGTTTTAAAATAAACCCGCTCTATTATGTAGTACTGCTTGGTGAGGGTAATATATAATTATTGTTTATTAAATTGTTATTATATTTCATTTATGTTTATAGTCAATATTGCTTTATTAAGCATACAAAGTGTGATTTAACATAGTGGAGGGTGGTTGTTACTTGCGTTTTTTCTGCAAAGTGTATGGTGGCGCCATCTGTGAAGACATGATGGAGGTTGTTTGCGCTTACTTCTTTCTTTATCCGCGAGATGGCGCCACACTATGGGGGGATGTCATAGTTAGCGCTCGCTGAGGGGGTGGGTGTGTAGCAGCTAAGTGTAACATAGGGAGTTTTTTGGAGGGTTAACATGACTAAACTGCTTTATCGTGTTAGTGGTAAAGTTAATATACATAAATATATATATAATAGACACTATTGAGTGATATGTCGTCTGCGGAATCTAGTACATATATATTAATATCAATTTAGATAATTGTCTGTATAATAGCGCAGATGTACACAGTTCTAAGATGAGTAAACAGCTGTATAAGTAGACGGCACCATTTTTTCCTAGTATTATCCTTAATACCAAGTTCTTATCGCTTATCTATCTGTGCTACTTGGAGAGGGATAACGGGTTGGAACAGAACGTTCAGGCTAGATCCTCGCGTCTACACCACAGCCTCATTTGATATTGTTGGTTGTTAGTGGGACACGTCAAGGTTTTATTTGCTGTAAGAAATCTACAATCTGAAATGGAGTCTTCTCGTGTTGTCTGGAATTCCTTTTCTTTATCTAAGTACATGGAAAGTGTGTTTGATGAGAGAAGCCTTCTTCAATTTGCTGAAACAGAAAATTTACAGTTCAGAACCGAAGTTCAGGACCGTTTGTGGTTAATTAGAACTGGACAGGTATGTGTAATGATTATATTATTATTATTATCATTATTATTATTATTTATATATTAGTAAGGGCATTAATGGGTATTATACCTGACAGATTTACTATTGAGTTTATTTGGATGCCCCAATCCAATCATAGGGGGGAGTTACATAAGTAGCGTGGATGTGTGATTGTTTAAACAATAGTAGCAGAGTATATTATGCTAACAGGTGTTTCAACCAGAGGATGATGATGATGATGATGATGATGATGATGATGATGATGATGATGATGATGAGAGGAAAAACGGCGTTGATAGAATCGATTCTCTTCCTGCTCTTGACGCGTATATTCAGGACAATGGACTCGATTCTGAAGAGCGATGTCTTCGCGAAAAAAGGCTCATTCTTCAAGTGGTAAGCGCCATAGAGAGCAGTCTTTGTCACATATGTAGATTGGGTGTTGTTGTTGTTGTCATATTATTATATCATATTATAATATAATATATTCTAAATGTGTTAAATAGCGCTATAGTGTCTATATGTTGATATTTCAGAAGCAGTACAATGCCGAGGCACGCTTGAAACATGATGTGCATTTATTTTCTGTAGAAAGTGATTTGCTCAATTGGGCTAAAACAAACGGGTTGGAATTACATCCCTATATTCAGGAGCTTGTTAACGAAATAAAGCACTCTCTTCATTCCACAGCTGTAATTACTCCCAAAATGGTATCCCTTAAAAGAAAGCACATAATGGTAGGCGGGGGCGAATCCAAGAAAAAAACACCTAACCAGAGCCAGGATTCTTATTCTGAAAAGGTTCAAAGGTTGAGGGAACTAAGGGAGCAGGAAAAAATCCAGAAGCAAATTGCTGATCAAATCGCTCGGCAGGAGATAAGGGAACAATTAGAAATTCAAAAACAAATTGCAAACATGGTTTCTTTTCAAGAACTAAAGCAACAAAAGGAAATCCAGGAAAAAATATGTCAATATTCAAAGCTACCCCCAAATATAGATAGCCTGGAGGAATATCCACCTCTTAACCTTGACTCTACATCAAATCCTTCTGCAAACAAGTCCAAATCCAAGAAAAAAAATATCGCAAACAAAAATAAGATACAATCTGCGTGTACCAGTGATAGTCTCACTATCAGTTCTGGTGCTAATTTAGCACCCGTGCTGGGTAGTAGTAGTAGTAGTAGTAGTAGTAGTAGTACTGCTTCTCTCACCCAAAATAAAAAGAAAGCAAAAAAACAAATGGTTGGAACAACACCTGTTATATGTTCAACTTGTGGACACGTGGCAAATAGTAGAAAATTGTTGCATCTCCACAGAGGCTTACAACACGGGGGCGCTGATAATCTTCAACCATTGCCTTTTTTAATTGAAAACCCTCCTTGGAAACTAGAAAATGGAGAAATAGATGAAGATTTAAAAGCTCAATATAACGCTAACAGGCGTTTTATTTTGGCTCCTAATGTAAAGGGGAGTGTTGAAAATACGTATAATTTTCCAACAAATGATTTAGAAGGGGGAGTAGAAGAAATTATTTCCAATTTAGATTCTCTTTACTTACAAGAATCAGAAACATTCAAATTGAATATAACGTTTGGAGTAATGCTACAAGACATTGGAACAAAAAAGCACAGATATTTTGTGCCTCACCATAATCGTATGATCTTTGATAGGGATATGGAACAAGTTTCTAGCTCTGTCGATTTGGAAAGAATTAAGGAAAAAATTCGTCAGTTTGACTTGGATGCTTATTTTAAAAATGTCCGGGTCAATACCAAAAGCAAGCTTTCAATGGTGACAAATATTGTATATTATGTGTCAAAGTCTGGCTACCCTCTAGGAAAAGGTTTTATACCATTGTATATAAAAAACAAAAAATGTGTAGAAGCACTAGAACACCCTCCAGGCGCAACCTCACATTACTACAAAGACTTTTTGTGTGCATTTAGGTGTCTAGGTATGCACAATGGTCAAACTAAGAATCGACAGATGGCTAAGTCTGTTAGTATTTATTACAAGAAATGGCGAAAGTATTTGTCTAATTCGATTCCTAAGGCAGCTAAAAAGTATGGCGGAATAAGTTTGACTGATCTACCAGAATTTGAAAAATGTTTTGAAGTGTCTATATATGTCCACGATTTACAACCCGACAACGTCGCTGTAACTGTGTATAAACCATCTACCCGTTACAAGTCTGTTATGCATTTAAACATGTATCAACACCACTTATCGTACATTTATAACTTTGCGTTGTACGCGTCAAAGTTCCAATGTCCTATGTGTTTAAAGCATTTTAAATTTAACAACAATTTTAAACGTCATTTAACAACTTGTGACAGCCGAACAAAACTGAAATTTCCCGGCGGTTTCTTTACTCCGCCCTCTAACCTGTTTGATGAGTTAGAGGAATTTGGATATCAAGTTGAAAAGAAAAACAGGGTCTTTCCCTATTATGGTGTTTTTGATTTTGAGGCGCTACTTCAAAAAATAACATTAAGACCAACAAACAAACTGTATTGGAACCAGAAACACGTTCCAGTTTCGGTTTCTTTGTGTAGTAATATTGATTTATATTCTAATCCAGTCTGTTTTATAGATGACGATTTAAACGGGTTATTAACTAAAATGTTTGAACACCTATCCCTAATACAAAAGGAATCTGAAAGATTAGCAATGGATAAATGGGGTTATATATTAAAGGGCCTAAAAAAAGAAATGAAAAAATGGGCACCCCCAGAAGCTCAGGAATATGACGATGATGAAAATATGACTCAGAAAAAACAACAAGATAATAAAAAAAGTAAAGATTATGACAAAGATTGGGAGGGAGAGGAGGAGGAGGAGGAGGAGGAGGAGGAGGAGGAGGAGGAGGAGGAGGAGGAGGAGGAGGAGGAGGAGGAGGGGGAGGGGGAAGACGAATTTGAAAAAGAAATAAAGGAAAATACTCCAGCAGAAAGAAGTGGCATTCTTTTATATTACAGAATAAAAAGAGTTGTATCCAAGCTTGAAAACTACATAAAACAACTTCCAATACTAGGATTTAATTCGGCAAAGTATGATCTTAATTTAGTTAAATCTAAATTTTTTTCATTTTTACAATTTAACGAACCCGGATCAGAAGGATATGTAATTAAAAGAAATAATGCATACACTTCAATATCGACAGAGTCTTTCAAATTTCTAGATATTTCACAATTCTTATCAGTTGGCTGTTCCTATGATAAGTTTTTACGGGCTTATGAAGTAGAAGAAAGTAAGGGTTTTTTTCCATATGATTACTTTGACAATATGGAAAGGTTAAAAGAAACACAACTTCCTCCACATGAAGCTTTTTATTCTAATCTTAAGGATAAAAATATCACAGAAGAGGACTATAAATACTTGCAAGAAGTGTGGGACAAGGAAAATATGAAAACCTTTGCAGACTTTTTGGTGTGGTATAATAACAAGGATGTCCAACCATTTGTTCAGGCGCTATCAAAATTACAAGAGTTTTATTTCGACAGGGATATTGACGTATTTAAAGTGGCGATTTCTGTTCCTGGTGTTGCAAGAGCAATGTTGTTTAAAACAAGTAGCAAAAGCAACACTTTTTTTCAACTGTTTGGGAGGGAGGATGAGGACTTGTATAGAACTTTTAAGAAAAATATTATTGGAGGACCATCCATTATATTTAACAGATATCATAAGGCAAACGAAACTTTAATAAGAAAGAATAAAACATGTAAAAAAATTGCTGGATTTGATTGTAACGCCCTCTACCTTTATGCCATTTCACAAGAGTTACCAACAGGGGTGTATGTAAGACGGCTAAAGGAAAATAATTTTAGACCAGAAAAACAAACTCAATATGTTACAATGTTTAAGTGGATGGAGTGGGTTATGAAACAAGAAAATAAGCACATCATGCACAGGCTTAATTCAAATCGTGAAAAAAGAGTTGGCCCATACCTTGTTGATGGCTATTGCGCAGAAACAAATACAATATATGAGGTAAGTAATTATAACATCAATATTAAATACTTATATAATGTAAGTAGTAGTAGTAGTAGTAGTAGTAGTAGTAGTAGTAGTAGTAGTTATATAATTAGTCATAATAGTCATATATGTATTACTCAGTTTCAGGGATGTTATTATCATGGATGTAAATGCCAGAAAGGACGAATGGATGAAAACCTTCGACTCAAGAGACAAGTTAAAACCACGGATAGGGTTACATATTTGGAACATGAAGGTTACACCGTATTGGAAATGTGGGAGTGCGAATTTAAAAAGTTAACTTTTACTGAAACTGGCTTTGAAAACACTGACTTAATTCCTCAATTTGCGAGAAAGTATCCCGGTGAAAGTAACATAACGCAGATATTAATGGCTGTTGAAAATGATGAATTATTTGGATCTATTGAGGTTGATATAGAGGTCCCAAAGGTGTGGAAAAGGGGTCTTGAAAAGAAGTATTCACCACAGGAATACTTTAGCGAAATGAGTCCTATATTTTGTACATGCGATGTTGACTATGACAGTATAGGAGATCACATGCAAGATTATGTAAACCGATTTGAACTGTCTAAAAAGGACAGAAGGCTTTTAGTTGGAGGAATGTCAGCCAAAAAAATTCTTATCGCGACTCCTTTACTTAAGTGGTACATGCAGCATGGGTTGGTAGTTACAGATATACACCAAGTGGTAGAGTTTACTCCTAAAAAGTGTTTTAAACCTTTTGAGGAAGAAGTAACTAAGTGTAGAAGAAACGGAGATAAAGACCCGGCAAAGTCTGTCATTGCTGACACAATGAAATTAATAGGAAATAGTGCTTATGGCTCACTTATTATGGATAAGGAAAAGCATCAAACTGTAAAGTATGTTAACAATGAAAGAGATGCATGCATTGCTGTAAATCAACCAGTATTTAGGAAAATTACAGAATTAGATGATGACCTGTATGAGATAGAATCTGTAAAAAAACCCATTAGTCTAAACCTTCCAATATATTTAGGTTACTTTATCTTGCAATATGCTAAGCTCCGAATGTTGGAGTTCTATTATGACTGTTTGGATACAATTTTAGATCGTTCAGACTTTGAGTTGGTGGAGATGGATACAGACAGTGCCTATTGCTCCATTAGTGCAAAAAGCCTAGCCCAAATAGTCAAAAAAGAAAAGAAAAAAGAATATTTAAGTTTAATATATGATCAATGCAAAGATAGTCAAGATAGTGTTCTTGCGCAAAAACAATGGTTTCCAAGGGACTGTTGTGATAAACATAGAGCTTTTGATAAGAGAACTCCAGGGTTGTTTAAATTAGAAGCAGAGGGTGATATTATGATTGCGTTGTGTAGTAAAACATATATATTAAAAAATGACACAGAGGAAAAACTTAGTTGCAAGGGAATCAACCAAAAAAGTTTAACAGATCCAGTTCATTTATACAAAGAGGTATTAAATAGTCAAATATCCAAGTCAGGGACAAACAAAGGATTCAGACTTAAGGACAATACCATTTTTACTTACGAACAATCAAGGGCTGGTTTAACCTATTTTTATTGTAAAAGGGAGGTATTATCAGATGGTATTAGCACTAAACCTTTAAACCTTGTGTTATCACCGTTTAATATTCCAGACTTTGAACCCTTTTACGACAAGGAGCACCCACTATCAAACGACTTTCCATCCAAAATATCCGTTTTTGGAACTAGTTTTAACAATGTAAGGGAGGCCTACACGTATGCTTTACGCAGCGAAAATATTGTTGAATCAGAAAACTACGTTCAAGAAAGCAAAATTAATCTTTCAATTCAATGGATGGAAAAAAGAAGAGAACTTATGAAACAAGTTTTGATTGAAAAAATGAGGTCAAACTTAAGGGTGAGACAGAAACTAAAAAAAACTGAAAGCTTGCCCTTATATCATACGGTATGTGATAGGTATTGGGGTATTGGCATGAGTCATAGAATGGCGTCAGTTTCAGAACACCATAGAGGCTCCAACGTGTTGGGAAAATTGTGGGAGGAAATTAGAGAAGTTTATTTCAATGAAATTCATGCTGACATAATTGAAAGGTGTGATTTATGTCATTTAAAAAGGTCTGATGTCAAATGGCACAAGGAAAGGGAGGAAAAACTCTGCTCTAACTGTTTGCCCTAACACCGCTCCTCCAGGGTTGTGCAATAATTTATTAAAACCTTGACACAATCAATATCGCCTTACTTATTCTTAAGATGTACGAGGTAGAAGATCACATTTTTATTACTCCTACCACTATGGTGGTTAGCGGGGCTACCGGATCTGGTAAGACTACTTGGCTTAAAAAAGTATTAGAAAATCCCTCACTTTTTAGCGTAAAACCTGATAGAATAATTTACTGTTATGGAGCTTGGCAACCCGCCTTTGAGGACATGAAACAAGTGGAATTTATAGAGGGATTAAATATACCCACAAACAATGGAAAGGACCACATGGTTGTTATTTTGGATGATCTAATGTGTGAGGTTGTGCAATCACGTGCTGCCCAATCATTGTTTACTGAGGGGTCTCATCACAACAAAATAACAGTGATTTTTATCCTACAAAACCTTTTTCAACAAGGAAAACACGCTAGAAGTATCATGATAAATAGCCATTATATTATTGTGATGAAAAACCCCAGAGACATTCAGCAAGTTAAATTATTGGGCAGACAACTTGACCAGGAAAAATTGGTGACAGAGGCATATAAAGACTGTATGAAGCAGCCCTACGGTTATTTAGTCATAGACCTGTCTCCACACAACAAGAACGAGGACCTCAAGGTAAAAACCCACATTTTTCCAGAAGAAAATACCATTGTGTTTCTTCCAAAGTAGTATCTTCACCATGGATTACAGTCTCGATTCTGTAAGATTGGATTCTTTCCAGGATAAGCTAATACCAATCATAAACTTTGATGAAATGGTTCAGTCTGGGTTTTTTTACACTGGAGAAAGTGACATGGTGGAATGTTTTTCATGTGGGGTTAGACTTCATTCGTGGGAGAGTGTTGACGTTGCTGATATAGAACATATAACACACTCCCCCTCCTGTTCTTTTATAAAAAGAAAAATAACAGAAAATTCAGGGCTATTGATAGAATTAGTTTGCATGCTATTACAAGAACGCGCAAGCACGAAAAGGGAGCTTGAGTGGGTCAAGTCGTGGATTACAACACCTGTGTTGGGTTATGCTGATATGGATAGTGACTCATTTAACACCCAAAGCTCGATGCTAGAAGACCAGGAGGACAAGGAGTGGGACGTGGATGGATACATGACAGATACCTCATCAAATTCGTCCTCTTACATTATTACTGACTTATAAGGTATGAGCACTTTGTTGCGGTCGAACACATCTTTTTTGCAGTTGTTGTTTGAGACAACTAAAAAACAGGCCTTATTATTACTGAAAAACTCAACTCCAACACAGGCCTTGGTTCTTAGTGAAATATCATACAACTTGTTGGATTTACCGTTGACGACAGAGCAGGAAAAGGGAGTTACAAAACATAAAAGGATTTTAAAAAGATTATCCAAGAAGAAAACATCCATTATATCTAAGCAAAAACTATTATCTAAACATAGCAAGGAAATCTACAATTTGTTAAAGGTTGTGGAGCAACCATTACTCAAATTAATATGAGGAAAATGGTTTTAATTCCCTATGAACAATATACAAGGGATAAAACTATAAATAAATCCAACGCAATACCATATCTCTCTGCAGCGTCTACTTTGGATATTGCACCACCAATTTCCATACCTTCGTTGCCGTTAACAACAGCAACAACACCAGCACCGACACTGTCTAAGCGAAAACATCAAGAAGAAGAAGAAGAAGAAGAAAAAGAAAAAGAAGAAGGGAAAAGCCCTGAAAAAAAAGAAAAAAGGACCTTGGTTTACAGTCTACCACGTGAAGGAGGGGGAGAGGGAAAAAAAGAAGAAGAAAAAGAAGCAGGTCAAAGTACTTCGTTAGGTATTGATTTAATTTTATTACCCATTGAAGAAAAAGACAAAAAAAAGGCTGAGACACTACTAACATATGCTTCAAAGGAAATGAGATGGAATGATAAAGGAGAAATTATAGTTCATGGAACACTTCAAAAAGGGTCACACATATCTGACTTGCTTAAACACGCTGTCAATCCAACGGGCAAGTTCAATCCTGTTGGTTCTAGTGTGTTTTACCAAAACATTAAACACGCCCCAACATCCATTTTTCATCCTTCCAGAAGAAAATTAATTGGAAAGGGAGAAAAGAACTACCACTTTGATCCAAAAAATGACAAAAACCGGAAACTCCCCCCACCAGGCATACCCATAAACACTAAACCTCTAGACTTAATGAGTCCTAACTCGTGGGCAAACCAATGGCAGGTATTATAGACATAGATGAAACATTAAATGAAATATATTATGATCCTAGTAATCCTGCCTCTTTTTCCAGTGCCAATGCTTTGTATCAATCTGTTAAAAATCTGGGAATAAAATCAAAACAGGTTAAGGACTGGTTAGAAAAACAAAATGTATATACTTTACATAGAAAGGTTATCAGAAAAATTAATAAACGTCCTCAAGTTATTTCTTCATACAAGGATTATTTATGGGACGTGGATACAATGAATTTAGTATACTATAAAGAGGCAAATAAGGGTTATTCGTATGTTTTATTAATGATTGATATATTTACGCGTTATGTTTGGACGGTTCCACTTAAAACTTTAGGTGGAAAGGAAATGGTAAAGGCTATGAAAACCGTATTTTCAAAAAATAAGCCAGAAAGAATTCGTTCTGACAAAGGAACAGAGTTTTTAAATAAATGGGTCAAGGCTTTGTTTAAAAAGGAAAAAATTAAGTCTTTTAGCACTACTAATGAGGTCAAAGCCAACTACGCAGAACGCGCAATTAGGTCAATTAAGACAAGATTAACCAGATTTATGCATAAGAATAGAACTCCCCACTGGATGAAAAAGAAAACTCTCGAAAAAGTCACAAAAGCATACAACAACGCCATACATAGATCGATAAAAATGACTCCAACACAAGCAAGGACAGCTGATAGGTATGACGTATGGAACAATCAATATAAATCACACAATCCTAGAATAAAGAAAAAACCTAAATCAAAACCAGTTTTTAAATATAAGGTAAATGATAGGGTTAGGCTATTGGGTGAAAGATCCCCCTTTGAAAGAGCTTACACCGAAAAGTGGACCCAGCATATTTACACAATTACAGAACAATCTAGTAATCAAAATATAGCTTTATATAGTGTAAAGACATGGGACAATGTTCCGATAGAAGGAAAATTTTATGAAAGCGAATTGCAAAAGGTTAGCGCCGATGGTGAAATAGTCTATGAGATCGATAAGGTTGTAAAAAAAACTCAACATAAAGGTCGAGATGGGTATATAGTCAGGTGGGTTGGTTGGCCAGACAAATACAACTCGTGGGTTCCAGACGAGGACGTTCAGGATACAACATTCACCTTACCGGAATAGGATCATGTATGTTTTTATTAGTTCGATTGATTCAATTAAAACCCACCTTGATAACTCTGCTATTGAATTTACAGCCGAACTAGCTAGAGAAATTAAAATAGAAGGAGATTGGAGTTGTGCATTAGTAGAAACTAACATTTGGAGAATTGGAGAAGACTTAATTGTGTGTTGTGATATAGTTGAAAACAGTTGTGTACACGGTAAACTAATTCCCATATTAAATATTGTTTCAGAGTCGGGTAGCATTGCCAATCCATATTATTTGCCAGTGTGTGTTACTAGTATAACGAGAATAAAAATTAAACTACTAACATCGACAGGTGAAATTCCCTCTCCAACAACTTTACATTCAAGGTTTGTTTTGCATATTGAAAACAACAACAATATTTAATTAAGTATTAATGTCTAATATATATATAGCCTGTTTGTCTATCAATGCTATATAAATGAGTTTTATAGAGTACAAATATAGTTCAATTGGGAATTCCCCATTGAACATTGGAACTGAAGTGTACGGGCAAGGGTTTTATGTTTTAAACCGTGTTGAAGTGGGGTCAAAGATTAAAAACGCAATCATTATAAACCACTTAAAAAGACCAAGCACCAATTTATCCTGTCAGTTAAGCTCGCCTAAAAAGAGTAAAAGGTGTTAAGATGGCCTTTGTTCCGTATAAACCATCTTCCGGAGCGTGGAATAACATTGAAAGTGAAACATATGGACAAAAGTTCTATCCACTACAGGAAGGAAAGGGAAAAGGGAGTCCTATTCAATTGGTGTCACCTGCACAGGGATCGATACAAAGAGCAAAATCGGATTTAAAAAGACAACTCGACAAGACTAGGTGTCAGACTGCGTCCGGTGCTCCCCCAAAAAAGAAAAGAAAAAAAACTCCAGCAAAGAAAACAAAGAAAAAACCGGTAAAAAAGAAACCTAAGAAAAAAAAACCTGGGCCAAAAAAGAAAAAAAAATAAACGTAAAAGGTGATTAAAATGACTTTTGTGTTAGATAAGGCCAAGGAAGGGTATGATCCCCGACTTGGTTTATTTAGTGTCCCACCTGTGGAAACTGCAATAGAAGAAGTATATACTAAAGAATACAGACCTATAGGAGCAATAACTGAGAACTCTACTTTGGAATTTGATGTATATAACACTTCCTCTGACTATATAATATTGGAGGAAATGGCATTACTTGTAAGAGTGCAAATAAGAACAGACGCTAACACACCCATCAACGCAGCAGATAAAGTAGGATTGATTAATTTTCCGGCGTGTACAATGTTCAAACAACAAGACCTCTCAATTCAACATAAACTTGTTAGCAGTTCTGTCGGAACAAATTTTCCATATAAGGTTATGTTTGATACATTATTAAACACGGGAATGATGGATCAGACAACATACATGGCTTTGGGAGGGTTCTACAAAGACACAGCCTATTTCATGGATAATATAACAGAAAAAGGTTCTGCTAACATGGGGTTGGCAGCTCGCATGAGAAGAACAGAAGAGGGTCAAGAGGCCTTGTTTAAAACTCGCCTTTATAATGACGTAACACAACAAAAAAGATTAATGCTAAACAATGTCCCACTTAATCTTAAGTTATATCAAGCAGAAGATAAGTTTAGGTTAATGTATAAAAATAGAGTGGCACCCGACAATGATTTTT
The DNA here is from genome assembly GCA_947462335.1 of Harmothoe impar. Classification (NCBI taxonomy): domain Eukaryota; kingdom Metazoa; phylum Annelida; class Polychaeta; order Phyllodocida; family Polynoidae; genus Harmothoe; species Harmothoe impar. The sequence goes on from OX381718.1 coordinate 31,515,140, forward strand.
TTGGATCAAAACAAAAGTCAAAAGACACAGAAGTGCAAGAAGGGACACCTCCGTCAACTCCCGTTCCACCTCCCGCAGTTAGCACCGCAAAATACTACAAGTAAACATAATCGACGCAACATTAGTCGTTCCATTTGCTAAAATTAACCCAGCAATGCTGTCTCGACACGCAGATAAAATGTCTAAGGAAATGGCTCTGTATCCAATGACAAGAAGCGAAATTAAACCATATAATATCCCTACCGGTAGCTACAACTGGGTCATGGATAATCTTTTTCAAGATTCAATTCCCAAGCGAATGGTGGTAACATTTCTGACATCATCCTGCTATTCTGGCCACAATGAAAAAAATCCATTTCGTTTTCAGGCATTTGACTTGAACTACTTAGATTTTCAAGTGGATGGGCAAGCAAGTGGTTCCAGGGTATTGCAACCTGATTATGCTCACGACAACTATCCAAATGAATACGCCACAATAATAGAATCCATGCCACACTACCAAAAAGAACCACCGGATATAAACTACACAGAGTATAAGCTTGGTTATTGTATATATGTGTTTGATTTAGAAAAAAGTAAAGGGGAAACCTACTCCAATCCTTTGAGAAGAGGTCAAACTAGGTTAATAGCCAAATTTGCAACGCCAACCACCGAACCACTAACTGTATTGGTATACGGCTCATTTGAAGCACTACTTAAAGTGGATCAGGCTAGAAATGTTATGTTAGAAACATGAACGAACTAGAAATATCCAACTATTTGCGCGCCGATGAGTTTACAAAAAAATACTTTAAAGGTGTGTTGTCCTATGACGAATTAAAAATGGATAAAAATGACTTATCTGGATTGTATATAGTAAATACTGATGTATCTACAGGAAAAGGTTTACACTGGGTTTGTTTATTTTTAGGTCAAGTGTGTGAATACTTTGATTCATTGGGACAAAAACCGGTCGAAGTAATGAACTTTATTTCTAACCAAAAAAAACCCTATATTTATTCCACTAAAAGATTACAAGGTTATCAAAGTACTGTCTGTGGTGATTATTGTATACTATTTTCATATTTTAGATGTAGAGGTGTAAGTTTGGAATGCTTTGTAAAAATGTTCACTGATAATTATGCACACAATGACTCTTTAATAAAGTTATAAAATGTTTATTGCCTTGGCTTGTTATAAATGAGGTAATAATGCATACGTGCATACACATGATAATCAATGTGGCTATCCTATCTGGATTGGGTAATTACTTACCGGTACTAACTAACTAACTAACTAACTAATACTAATTTACTACTCACAGAACGGAGCAATATTTATCTAGTATAGTATAAAGTAGACCAACTATCTATTCCATATTACACATCAGGTAGCATATTTAAGTAATATAGATAGATCAATACATCAACTAACTAATTTATTAAGTAAATAGTCAGCGCTAAGCGCGTAACACTTTAAACAACACCAATCATAACCTTTTCGAGCAAGTTATTACTATCTAACTAGATAACTAACTAACTAGTACACGTTAAACATTTTACATAGTAAAAGCGGCGCAAACTAATAGCCTAGCTTGGGCGTGTAATATGATCATGGCAAAGTAAATAAAAGCGCCTAGACATTTTACAATTGCACGCGATATAAACCTAGTCACCGCTGCGATTAATACCATCAAACGGTTAACTCAACATATTTGTACGTCTACACATACACACTATTAAACTTAATGGCAGTAGTTAGCTGGTTACATGGCAGCTATATAAGTATGTGACTCACATTAGACCCGCTTAAATAGTCATAAAGTTTACAGACCTTTTTAACGCGTTAAGTAGTATAGTATTGATTTAAAATAAACTACTATTTTTAACACTTTATATTTATGTCAACATAACTGTTTTAGTTAGCTTTGTAGAAGGATCTTGTTTACACGGGCTCTGATAAAACAATCCACGCACACACACACACACACTCTTACTTAGACCTGGACCTAGACCTGGTGTTACGCGACGGAGTGTCAACGTCCACATTATTTTCTTCACTGCGTTTTGGGGGTGGGGGTGGTGGAGCCTCTTGATGATGTTTTTTGGGGGGTAATGGCGGTGTTGGAGGCATAGCTTCGCCACCAACACCACCATTACCTGCTCCACCACTCCCATCCACTCGCACAACTCTGAGGGGGATATCATAAATGTGGGACTGATCAACAATTACGAGGTCGGGCTCGGCATCCAGGAAACGGGGTCTAGCAGGTAGAAAAGACTTCATAATAGGAGGTTGACATGCAGCAGCGGTTCCTGGACCAGATGTGAAACCCATCGAGACAAGAGTAGATCCGGAACTGTGGGGTGGGGTATCGGGGGCTGATATTGTCTGCGCCGTAGCATTGAGACTGACATCCCTGAAATGATAATATATATATACTCTACTACTACTACTACTACTACAACATTAACAGCAATATTAATAATAATCTATGCTATACTTTACTACTACTACTACTACTACTACTACTACTACTACTACTACTACTACTACTACTACTTATAAATTAATAATTAATTACACACAATAATAAATAATTGATGATAATATAATAATAATAATAATAATAACGATAATAATAATAATAATAATAATAATATTAATTATCACATTAATGCAATCATGGGTATACATCTAACTTACCCAAACAAAACGTTGCGGCTGTTCAACGTCCTATCAAGTAGGAAGAACCGTCTTCTCAGCCAGCACCTTCTTGCACCCAGTCCGAGCCCAATCAATACTATTGTTCCCACCATCAGTGATGTTGGCACCGTGACCGCAATTATTACAATATCGTCTCTAGTATACTCTGTTGCATTTTCTGAGGCGCTTGTTGCTTGCACGAACACAAACTGGATATTGTCCTTTTTTGTCACCTCAACCTCGTCTTGTCCATTTATCCTATCTGGTCCACTTGATGTACTTTCGTCTTTTAAACTGTCTAAGTGATCAATCGGTGTAGGTGTCGGGTTAACTGTGGTAGTGTCACTGATAATAGTAACCCCATTTTTTGCTGGTGTAGTCGCCTCTCCCTCCTTCTCCGATGTTGAGTCCTCTGACACAGTCCCCCTTTCAGTTTTACCCCCTTCTAAATTGGGTAAAAGGGTAGGGTCGCTTTGCGGTTTTAGCACCTCTGGAATAGGCGAGTTACTCGCAATGACGGGCGGGGGAGAAATTACAGTGTTTTCCTCAATAGGAGAAGATTGGGTCATAGTAGTTGTTGTGGTTGTTGTGGTTGTTGTTGTAGTAGTCGTTGATGATGATGATGATGATGATGATGATGATGATGATGGCGATGACAATTGTGCCGAGGGGGTGGTGGTTATATAGACAGGTCTAAAACAGCTGCTAACCACTTGTATGTCTCCATACATCCCTCCTACACAGTCCAAGTTCCCGTAACTTACATCTATTATCCGAACGTTAGGAAAGACCTCCCTGGTCTTGGTCACAACGTCTTGGAGATCGTATATAGTTGAAGCACGGAAATCCAGCCTTTCCGGCCAGATGTGTACATGTCGCTCCCATGCCTCGATCTGTATCAAACCGTCGATGTATGCATCCCTGCACGTAATATCTTGATTGGCACACTGACACTTGGTACAGATCCATGCTTCACTGTAAGTAATTGTCATAAAGACGACCAAGACGCAAAGCATCAGCATCATTACACGCGCCATGACGAATTTAAGTAGAGCGCCTATTTAGTTATAACAATGTGTGCGTATTATCGCAGATACAATGTACACTACTCTCGATCAAAACATATCCTTTATTGTCTGCATTATTATCATTATTATTGTAGTAATATTCCTCAATCAATAATAATAATAAATAAATAAATAAATAATAACGCATTTATTACACACACACACATAAATACGAAACTTGACTCCAAGTGGTGTGAGTAGTTTACTCTGTTTCCGCTAGTCGGCGCAATGGTATTGGTTAATGTGCAATACTTCCATTCTTTCCCGCTAGATGGTGTGACTGAGTCGTGCGTATTGCCGCTTAAAAAAGTTTAGAATGAGCGGGATGCGGACGCTGTATTGAATTCCACCGATAAGAGTCACATGGTGTACATACCACTATCTATCTTTACGCCCCTCCTTTTGTGGTTAGTCGTTGTTTAACCAGCATCTTGTGTGGCACTACATTTACTACAACCACCCAATAGCAAGCGCAACTGTATCCAAGCAAAATGGGGAGAATTTTTATTACCCTGTTTCTAGGACTATATATTATGACACCCTGCTACGGACAACATGCTATGTGTGGTGATGGAAGTGGTTGCTTTTGCTATCCAGAAGAAACCCCGCCGAGTATACAGTGTAGAAACACAAGCCCGGACACGCTATTTATTGGGGAACTAGGCCCATTTTTTCAAATCCTGGATTTTCAACAATGCTTTATAAACAGGTATGAACCAAAGACATATTTACATTTCTCCTCACTGAAAACACTTGATTTAAGAAACAGTCTGCTACATTTTGACTGCGACTCCCTTCCATCGGATATTAACTTTACTATATTATCCGACTGTGCACCACCCACACCAAAGGACACCACTACCACTACTAGTACTAGTACTAGTACTACTACTACTACCACCACTTCCACTTCTACTCCAAAGACAACCACCACCACCACCACCACCTCACAAAGTACACCACCACCACCACCACCATCATCATCATCATCATCATCATCATCATCATCATCATCATCATCATCATCTCCAGCTTCTAAAACTACAACAACGCCAACTTCATCCAAAAGCAGCAGCAGCAGCACCACCACCACCACCACGACCACCACCAGTCCCGCCACCACCACCACCACCACCACCACCACCACCACCACCGCTGCTGCCGCTACCGGAACTGGGCCAATCCCCACAGTTCCTAGTGCGCGTTCAGATAAAACCGTGCCTTATATTGTTTTAAGCTGCGCGATTATATTCGTCATCCTAGGATTAGGTCTTTTAATCTTTTTTATTCAAAGAAGAATAAAGAAAAAAAACATCCTCAGGTCCAATTTCAATAGAATATATTATCCTGACGGTTTTAATCAAAATGACAATGACAATGGAAATGATGACGGTTTAAACATCTCATACTCAGACCCTGCCTTTGGCGGCGTGGAATTGGAAATGATTGACTTGTTTGGTGATGATTTATAAGCGTAGAAAGAAATAATTGACTTGTTTGGTAAAAATAACATAACTGAACGTTGTGTATAACTGCTGTTTATTCATACATTAATAAGTTTCAATTAGGTTAGTGCGCATTATTTCTATTAAACATTTATGTATACGCACACAAATACAATCATGTAATGATATCTAACCTAGTAGCGCCCAAAATATTCATATTCTGCCTTAAACACGTATTAATCATTCATGTATAAGCACGCCAATTGTAACCTATTAGTAGTGCCTAAGATAGCCATATTCGGCCTCAAACATAACCCCAGCTTGCTGGACAAGCTGAATCGGGTCGCAGGACCCAATCACAGCCTCCACGCATTTTGCACTGACATACTGCTTGTTTCCTAAATACGCGGAAATAAAGGTGCAGCAATTAAACAGACGCAGTGGAGGAATCTTAGAGCGCGCCAATTCGCCATACGACTCGGCCTGTGCCTTAATAGGGGCCAGGCACCCATCAGCATGGTTTGCGCTGTCCACGCTTGTGGAGAGGCAGCCACTACATGCCTTTTTCGCGCAATCCTTCACCTCCAGGTCTAGCATATAATGAAGCACCTTTTGAGCAACAATGGAGGGAGGAGGAACTGTATAGTCCCCAGACTCTATTTCGACTTGGACCTGCGCATCTTGCAGCAAGTACTTTTGGTGGTGGGATTCCAGGGACTTTTGACAGTTACTATGTGACAAAAAAGACACCACTGATTTCTCCAGCACCTCCCCCGTCCCATTACATATACGCCATTCGTACAACTTTGTTTGAAAGTCCACTCTTGGTTTTTTGAACGCGGGTTCCGAGTCGTCCTTGGTAGGGTTGGGGTTGGCAGCAGCAGCAGCAGCAGTAGTAGTACTGGTGGTCATATTGGCTTGGGAAGGAGCTGTAAAGCACGCTCCCCCACTAGCGCCTGGCGAAGGAAGCTGCAATCCAGCGGACAGGTAGGCCACCAAGGCAGGATTGGAGGAGGCCCCATCTCTCGGTGTAGTAGGGGTAGTGGCCACAGCTGTAGCCATAGCGGCAGGAACCGTCGAGCCCAGCGGTATGCGCACCACCCTTTTGGACGAGGTGCCTCTGTAGCGACACTGATTCAGATCTAGGTCCTTAAATTCGCTTTCCAAAATGTTGATGGAAAGAAGCCTAAAACGATACAATAATACAACACATTACTTAGCAGTCATAAATAATATATATTACTTGTAAGTTTAGTAGTATATTGTCTGTACTACTACTACTACTACTACTACTACTACTACTACTACTACTACATATATATATATTATATATATATATATAAGTTACATAATATTACTTACCCAATCCTTTGTTCGCCCTCGTACCGGGCAAAGCCGATGTAGACCCGCTGATCGACCTCAAACAAACTTTTCTCTACTGTCCACCCAGGTGCTGGTGTGTCAAACGCCTGTGACATTTCTTCCGTTGGCACTACCGATAAAATCATTTCTCGATTTTCAATAGACCACTCAACAACCTCCTTGGGGACACGCACTATCCTGTTTCCCTTGTAGGTGGTTCTTTTCACCTCGAAGCAGTCAAAGCATCCTTTAAAGCTGGTTTTAATGCTAAGAATTTGAGTAGACGTCATGTTAAAGCTTTTGTGTGACTGTATCCTTGTCCAGACAATCTCAAAGTGGGACGTGGCAAGACGCTACTATATATTATTATATATATTAAAAAAATAACACCTGTTGATACATGTTCCTATTTAGCCATGCTTTAACATGTTTAGATTAGACTGATAACAAGTAACGCTCCTTTACCCATTTATGCGCATATAACGCCTTGTTCAAAACAACATGATATATAACAATACATGTATGATCAAAAACCTCAACATCCTTAGTATCCATGTTAGCCTTGTATTTATAGACGCTTATTTATACATAACATTATAAGCATTATAACACAGTAATGTAAGTGTGTGTACGTGTCAACGTAATCATTTGATTGGTTAAAGTGCAAAATATAACACGTTCAACGCCAGGTCAACGTAATCGTTTTGTTTGAACACCTAAAAAACAACAAACAAAACAAACAACCTTATCACTATGTTACTTTCATCTTATCTATAAGTCCTGATCCAGGCCCTGCTCAATCCAGGCCCTGATCAAAGAAAAAAACATGCCGGTATAGACGTAAAATAATAAATTTTACCTGTAATATAAAACAAGTAATCCTTATATTTAAAGTAACCATCTTTAATCACACCAATCCTTTTGAACAATCCTAACCATTGTCTGCGCAATTAATATGTTAATTATAGTTGGATTATGCTGTCCAATATTAGCATACACACATTGTCAATATCCAGTGTTAGCATTGTCTATCCATTACTTGATTTATGCATTAGCATACGCACATTGTCACTATCCAACTATAGCTTGATCTAGTCAACGTTTCATTAGCTTATTAAACATATTCTGGCCTGATATAGTCCTCCTTCCTGATCATTTCAGCCATTTCAAAACAAACACACAGAAGGTGAAGTTGAACTTCCGTCAGCCCGAATTCGTCGTTATTGGTTTTGGACAAAAAATTGAGCTTTGAACCCGTCATCTTGCAAAGAAAGAACCCATCTATTTCATGTGAAGAAGCATATTCCTCACAAGTTGGAAAAAACCTAGCGCGCAGGTTTCCCAGCTTCCCAACCATGCTGCGCCACGCGTCCTCCGGGATGGTTATCCTAGTGTCCTCCACGGTGTTCACCAAAAGAACCCTTACTCCGCCTTGAAATTCTTTATGCTGTATCCACAGCTCTAGACCTTCCTTTAATCCAAAGACGGCCCTAGACTCCTCCACGTATCCATCAACAGTAGGCCAAACCTTCATAGTTAAGGTCGGCTTCAGAGTTCCAATATCTCCCCCCAAGGTGTTCGTGTTAGTGCTAGCGCTCGCCATTTTATTTCAATAAACCTTATCTAGCTATTAGTCATGTGACTCACCATCTAGCTGCGATCTTTCTTATCCGCAATGAACTCTCAGTAAAAACTAAGATCAAAAATCACTATCCTATCTACCTGTGCTCCAAAGTCCATTCACCTTAATTATACTCACTATCTACCTGCGCTCCTAAGTCCATTCACCTTAATATCACTAGACCTATATATCTAATGTTGCTTGATAAAGCCAATCTCAATTACCCAGGGTCAATTGCTCTGTTAAGTGGTTTCAAGTGACCAATTAGTCTAGATCCTGCACCTATGGACTTAACGTTCAGCTTACTACTACTCTCAGGATCTGTCTCAACACGGCAACACATGTCTACCATATAGACGAGCTCCACTCTATGAGTGGGACAAGTATGTTAGCAAGAAGGTGGGATGAACTTCTACTAACCCTCATGCTGAAGAAGTACAAGGCTGAGTACCCGGATGTTGAAGGAGTGGTTGGGGATGACGCACATGGAGACAGACTCTTGAGGTCTGACTCCAAGTTGTTATTCTCGATGCGCAGACCAATCACAGAAGGGTACAAAAAGTCCCCGGGATATAGAGGAAGAATGTTATGGCATGTTCAATCTGAAGATCTCAAAAAAAGCATATCAAAAGCACAGTTCAAAAGAAAACTGAAGAGGGTAGTAGATCTTCGGGAGAAATACCCCAAGAAGCAGTGATTGGTACTGCATAAGTCATTGGACTGATTCATATGAGTCTGATGGGTATCTAACATAGTTTAAGATAAGAATACCCTAGTATTAGGAGAAATGGTACAAGTAGTAGTCTCATCGTGCGGGTGAACTTGTAAAACTGTCTGAATTGATTATTTTGTAGCGATGTTATTATTGTCCTGTATGTAGCTATTAAGATGTACTTTACTCTATTTCCTGTGCATATGCATAGTCTATCTCATCAAATCATTACCTGTTTACCCATCCCATGTTGTTGTATTGAATTGCGGTGTAATATTACAAACCATAGTCTACAAGAATACAGAGTACAAGATTATATTACTACCAATGTGAAAATACATGTTTTCTGCATCCAATATTCATAAATGTACACCACGTCTCGAACGTGTTTTTTGTCAATAAAAGAGTTCGCCTAGAGCTCATTGAACCAAAAAAAATATCTGATTGGGCAATTTTTACAATACCCTTAGCGAACTATAGCCCACCACTATCAGTACACCTCACATAAGTACCAGGGTCTTAAATTTTAACTTAACTTAAATAAGCAACCCTCACGGATAAGCATGGGGGTCTTCAATTAACCAATGCCGTATATTCTGGTCTCAAATACATAAGCACAACTCTCGTACAACCGCCTGGTGTATAGAGGAATTAAAGTCCATAAACAGACTGGTGCTTATACCGTAACGTTTCACGTTGAAGCCGCGGTGTGTATGCAAGTCAATTTGATACCAAACATACCTATATGGATTGTGGCTTATACAAAAGTTGTGGCTTGTACAAAAGTTTTTCTAGTATACTGTAGAGTACTAAAGTATTAAATTTTAAGACCCCCTGTGCTTATATGAGGCTTCAGCTTCTACATGTATGTTGTATGTTGAGTCTGCACCGGTCACACCTACACCACACCTACTCGTCCTGCACCAGGTTAAATATCGAGTGTAAAAGTCTCCATTATTCACAGCCTCCTATAGTAAACCCGGGTGCACAGCTCTTATGTCACCACCAGGGTGCAGCACGGGGGTGCGGGTGCAACACCCTCTAACCCTTTAATGATAGCAACGTATTTTAAAGTTCTATGCCCTCACGGTCACACAGTGCTTTAATGCCTCATGACTTTTGTCCTCGTGATGCACCAATTCTACTGTATGTGTACAGTTCATTGTAGGTAAACAGTAGAATCTATCTACTGTAAATATACAGTAGATTCTACTGTAAATCGATTCTAGGTTAGATTCTAATGTAGGTATACAGATTCTATTGTGTACCTACACTAACTATTTACAGTGCAACCCCAGCAAGCTACTCGTCAATGCTGTGTTGGTGCATCATGACGACCCTTCGTGGGTTTATCAACCTCATAGGCTCGACATGATGCCTGAATGAAGCACTGGCGAGTCACTTGCCGGGGCTGCATTCATGCATCATGACGACAAAGGGTATATTATATTCAAGTACTATGCGGCCGTTAAAGCATTATGTGAGGCCACTATTACTGGATTACAATAAGCCTCAACCATTTAACTCTTTTATGGCAGCAACGTGATTAAATGTGCTATGCCTGTTGTTGCCATGATGCAGGAATGCAGCCCCGGCAAGTAACCAGTCCTGCATTGATACATAGCATGAAGGCCCCGAGTATACCCACAATGCGATACTGCAAACTTCCTGTAAATTGACAAGTAATAACCTTGGATTTCTCCTAAACCAATGGCTACTCTAGGCCCAAACATGACCTGAAATATTTAACACGTACCCACACTTTTTCTATGGGTATATAATTGGTTTGCACTGAAATTTTCATCAAAGCCTAATATTTCTGTGATAAAAATCAATAAAGTATTCAGCATAAAGGGTTCCTACTATTGTCCCCTGTCATGTCGGGCCAAGCCAATGTTGTATGCATGTATTATGTTAATGTATTCCTGGGACAGACTAACTGCGTATTTGTAGATGAATTTCTACCACATCAATAATGACCATAACATTGTCTGATTTCTGCAGCCCACATCTCAATATGCAGGATTAATAGCCATATGTGATGCATTTATAATCAGATGATATTGCTGTTGCACTGAGGCTGTTGTGAAATGTACGGGTGGGTCTGTATTGCTACATTAAATTATTTATTTATTCACAATGTTCAATATCGATAAAGTGTGTCCCAGTTTATAGTCCCACCAGATGTCAAGCAAATAATGTAGTACTATAGGGTACATATTGTCATACAGAACGGTGTATGATTTGTATGTACACAACAGGCTTTATTGGTACACTGATATTGGCAAAGGATTCTCAATCAATTGATAATGTAAATGCATGTATACATGCACTATGGCAGCTATATTTGTTATATGTCTACACTCTAGTTCATGATTGTTCTAGTGTTGTTGATATTTTAAAACAATTGTTGAATATTCATTGAGAAATGCTTGTCACATGAAAGGGGGCCTAGCGGAAGGAATGCAATGCGCATATGCTAGGATGATGTATTTACTTATGTATTTTTTATTTTTTATCCAATAAACACGTTTTAAATTAAGTAGAAAATGTTGTTGGTTAAGACCAGGAAAGGAAATCTGCAACACCACTCCAGTTATAAAATGTGGTTGACGCTAGCATTTCTGGAATAAGGATGGGCCACATTTTGACGTGAGAATGGGCTAGCTCTTGACGTGAGAATGCGCCAGGTCTGGGCTTAAGAATGGTCCAGGTTTGGGCTTAAGAATGGGCCAGGTTTGGAGGTGAGAATGGGCCAAGTTTGGACGTGAGAATAGGCCAGCTTTGGACGTGAGAATGGGCCAGCTTTGGATGTCAGAATTGGCCATAATTGGGCATCAAGGTCGGTTCTAATGAATGCAATGATTGTAGAAAGAACCAAGATTTGAGGTCAGAAAGGGCCTCGGTGTCTGAAGGCCTATGTTAATAAATGAGTCAAAGTTCCGTCCCGAATTCCGTACACCAAATAGAGCTCGGATAGGGCTATATCCATAATATAATGTTAATATGGGCAATATCACCACTCACACTTAACCGCATAATAGACTAGAATAGTACGAGCAACGTGAATGGGACACACTCGGTGATCATGCCGCTTTATGCATTATGCACTATACCAGTCTAATGTCCAGTTATTCCGTACAGGAGGGATCATGCACAATGTGCTTCATTAACCATTAAGGATGGCATGATGCCTCAATGCCCCGCTCAATGCTTCATGTCGATGAGTCGTCATGATGCACTGATGCAGCATCGGTGAGGTGCAAATTAAAAAAAAGCCAACCCTTCAGTGGGGTACCCTGCCCTTAAAGGGTTGAAACAAAGATCGATGTTTGAGTCGATAACGGCACATGTTGCCTGTTTCTCTGGGTGGATGGTTAGTGCAGCCGATATCAACCTGTGCCAGGTCATCCAGCCTTAGGGAGTGGTACTTTTTTCAACAGCATGGGGGTGACCTTTTCTGTGCGCGGGGCGAAATTTTTCCGTTCCCCCTCCCGATGATACCTCAATGTGGAAAATTGTATGTAATATAAAAATTATGATGTATAGCCTGGGCAGCAAAACATATCTGTAAAGCGATAACCAATTAATTGCTTTTGTATTTTTATCACTCTGTAATGAAATGAATATTACATTTGTATTCACATTAGTATGTCACTTTTCCTGTGTGATCTTTATATATCGATTTGGTATCACCTCGTCCTTCCTACCCCCTTCCAAAGGAAAATAGCCATTATACCGACTTTTCCCCCCACTTTTTTCACTTTTCTCTCTGACTGTTCATCTAATCAATACTGAAGTTCTGAGGTTCTCATGTGGTAACAATGAAAGTGCTGTTTTCAATAATGCAAACTTATTTAATAATTCATCGCAAGTATCACATTGATTGAAACAAACATAATTTTGTCTGTACTTTTATATTTTTCGCGATTGCAGGATAAAAAGTTGTTCAACTTGACAGTTGACTCATCACTGGCATGCAGATACCACGGTAGAAGTACATGTAGTTCTCTGGGAACCGCCGCTAGGGCCCGACATCTAAACTGTGCTGGGTCGGGACAGTGATTCTTGTACCATAGGAACCAGCGAGCAGGAACCGGATATATGGTGGGAGAAGTCCTAGAGAACTCCCAGAATACTTTCCGGTTTCTGCTAGCTGGTCCAAAACACATTAATGATTAAGGATAAGTTATTATTCCATTAGCTATAGATATTGCATGACTAAGACTCGTTAATCAATGATAATCATGCAGGGTATATTACATAGTATAGCCAAATCCTCTTACACACAGAAGTAGAGTTAACCCGATAAAGACGGAATAATGTTTTAATGCATCATGCCAGTCGTATTCATGATGCATGAATGCAGCCTTGGTGAGTAACTTGTCAGTGTTGCATTTACGCATCATGCCAACCCTACGGGATTGAGAGGCTCCCAAAGGGTCGGCATGATGTACCAATGGCGAGTTACTCGCCGGGGCTGCACTGGTGTATTACGTCCACAATTGTCATATTTTAGCGACATGCTGTCCTCAAAGGGTTAACGCAGAATTAGGACCCACCCCCCCCCCCCCCATCCCCAATCAGTCCGCCACCATCTGTTACCTTTTACATGTGTAATTAAAAATGGGGTAACATGCCCCCCCCCCCCCCACACACACACACTCACCTGGGGAGGCTGACATTGGGGTTAAGTATCTGGTTAACCTGTAGTCATGCATTGGTACCCAATATGCATGAACGTAACTCTAACATTGAATTACATGTTTTTCCAGCATGAACCTTCTGAATTACCTAAGTCAGTTTGTTGTGAACTTATAGAGATGTATTTGTTATGGGTTTTTTCTCATAAGACAATGTAATGGGTTGGACAGAAACGTATTAATCATTGAGAACTAATCGGTTATGGAAGATCGTTGTATTAACCCTTTAACGACGCCGTGAGTCAGTATGATGCACCAATGCACCGCTGATGAGTAACTTTGTTGTCCGTTACTGCATCATAACATAGGTTGTCATGAAAGGGATCACAATTGGCATGAATGTATGAATGCAGCCATGGCGAGTTACTCGCCAACACTGTATGTATGTAATCGCCATAACGACCTACAAAGGGCATGGTGCATTGAATCACTATGCGGTCCTTCAAGGGCTGAGACGGCTGACTCCCCTTATGGCTGTATGCAGACATGAGTGCTGGCAGTGTCGGCAGCAATGATACCAAGATGGAGTGATAAACACATGTTGTGTACGACCACCCAAATAGTGCCTCATGCAGGAATATGAACAGTAGGCTAGGGTAGTGGTCAGTTTTAACAGTGCGGGGGAGAGGGTTATGGTTGAGGGGGGGGGGGACCAAAAGAAAACTGGACCCCTCTTAAGGAGGGACCCAAATTTGACAATTCAGTTTTTAGTCAAACACCAGTGTGTTACTATAGCTCAAAGGGGTCAGCCACGGTCAATTTGAACTCCTCCCACGGGCGGGAGGGGGGAGGTAAAAAAGGACCAGTCCCTCAAGTAGCTTGATATTGGGTGATGGTGTGTACAGCTTCTTCTAAAACACTACATATATCCGGTATTGTATTGTAGAACAACATAATGTATACATTTAATATTTTATAGCTATATCTATAAACAACCATTTTGACATAGAAGTGCCCGATCTCCTTTATACTTTCAGAAAGTCTGGTTAAATAATCAGTATATAAAGAGGGGAATTGCCCATAAGACATGATGTGAAAATTAGTGTTTCCCATTGGATCCCATGGTTAAGAGATTTTTGCTTAGGTGGCCAGACTACAAAAGTTAGCACTGTGACTTGTTTGTTTTTTCACCTTTTCTATTGGGTTACATATCAAACTAATATAAACCAGGGTTTGGATTTACCAGTAGAGGATCGAAATATTCCAGCCACTATTGCATTTGGTTTTATTATATTTGTCAGGATATTCTAAAGTTATTTTTCACTCCATGTCTGCCTGGTCGGTATTCCAGTCTGACCTAGATCCCAGTGTTTGGGGACGGATCCATACATTTCCTGGATGGGTTGATATTATATCCTGGTTAGGTGAATAACACCAATAGTAGGGAAATAATCCATATCCGGCTTCCTGGTGGGTGGTGCGGCCACTATACCATAGCAACCGGTGTGTGGGGGACCCTTTATAGGCAGCATAGCGTGTGACCTATTGTCGTCATGATGCATGAATGCAGCCCTGGTGAGTAAGTCGCCAATGCTGCATTCATGCATTATACCGACCCGAAGGGTAGGTATGATACATCAATGCAGCACTGGTGAGTTACTTGCCAGTGCTGCATCATGAAGCTACATGAACCCGAGGCATTGAGGCCCGATGTGGTGCTTACAGGATTAACCCTTTAAGGGCAGCATGTCACTAAAAGATGACTCGTTGGCTTGAGGCACTGATGAGTAACTCGCCAGGGCTGCATTGGTGCCGCAGTGGTGCTGACCATTTAGGAGTATGTCAACCATGTAGGGTCGGCATGATGCTTAAATGCAGCACTGGCGAGTTAATCGCCAGGGCTGCATTCTATTCATGCATCATGACGACCAAGGGTATGATGCATTAAGGCATAATACCGTCCTTACAGGGTTAACAGTGATAGGTTTTTGTCACCCAGACAGGTCGATATGAGCCATGTTTGAGCAGCCACACCTGGCCGGGGTACCTAAATCTGCCGCTGCTACTATAGACCAAGGCAGCATGAGAGGGTGACTTTTTCATAATAATGTCGGGTTAATGTTAGTTTTAGTGGAATCATTGTTTGTAATGGCTACGTTTTCGAACACCTCATATTAGGAAATTCTCGGGACAATTATCTCTCAAATGGTATGAATTAGAATGGGGAGTTTTGAGTTTATAGCTGTAAATTTAGTCACACTTTTCCCAACGCTGAACATCACATTCATGGTTCAGGCACTGTGTATTGAGATTTATTTTATAAATCAATAAATACCGCCGACAACCTGTGGTGTCAACACCAGTACGGGAGACTATCAATGAAAGAGTCACACTTCAAAAATGTTCAAAACTACTTTTCTGAAAAGTCACCCTTTCTTGCTGCATTGGTCTATAGCTTGATCATGTGACAGTGGTATTCAGGTAGCTGGGACTATGACTGGTCTCACACATTGAGCATCAATTACTGACCTAAACTATGGATAAGTTCAGATAGAAATGAGCGCTTTAGGGGAGGGGAACCAAAAAAAGTCTGCACCACTCTTGAGGGGTGGACACCCTTTTAGTGCTTTCCTCTAGCAAGAATTTTGGACTTGCTGCTAAAAGGGGCTATGGTCAATTTGAAACTAATCTTGGGGGATGGAAAATATATGTGGACCCACGATAGGGGGGGGACCGAAAAATATTTGGTGCAGTACCGCGAAAATCCACCAATTCTAAGAATACGCTATTTTGAATATAATGTACCACCTGGCTACAACATCTGAATACAGAATAGCCTTTAATTGCTGCAATAATGCTGTGTTATTGGGTATGCTCATATCATATATGTATCATGCTTCTACAATGTATTGTGGGATCTTCTATGATATGACACAGTGTATATATGACCAAGTTCAGTGCCAGGGTTCAATGCCTCAACACACGGCCTGTTGTAAGGTAATGACACTGGTGTGTAGGCCTCTGTCATCACAGGATATACAGCCCCTGGTCAGGGTTTTATTGATTATAGCATTTACCCTACATTGATTATAGGCAATGCCTGGTTTATATTCAGGGAATGTGACTCACTGCTAAATACCTTTATACTGTGTCTGTCAACATTGACATGCCTGATATTCACACTGTGTCAACATAGCTTCACTGTCAGGTGTCAACACTGTGTCAACATAGCTTCCCTGTCAGGTGTCAACATAGCTTCACTGTCAGGTGTCAACACTGTGTCAACATAGCTGCACTGTCAGGTGTCAACACTGTGTCAACATAGCTGTCACTGTCGGGTGTCAACATAGCTTCACTGTCAGGTGTCAACACTGTGACAACATAGCTGTCACTGTCAGATGTCAACACTGTAACAGCATATCTGTCACCAGCTGTCAGGTGTCAACACTGTATCAACATACCTGTCACTTTTACTATCAGGTGTCAACACTGTGTTAACATATCAGTCACTGTCAGGTGTTAACACTGTGTCAACATACATGTCACTGCCAGGTGTCAACACTTAATCAACATACCTGTCACTGTCATGCCCAACACTGTGTTAACATATCAGTCACTGTCAGGTGTCAACACTGCATCAACAAAGCTGTCACTGTCAGGTGTCAACACTGTGTTAACTTACCTGTCACTGCCAGGTGTCAACACTGCATCAACATACCTGCCACTCCCTGTCACAAGTGTCATGTATTAATCAATGAAAGTCATGAAGTTATTTACATGTGTAGGGGCTAGGGTTATACGGGTATGTTATATGACGAGTACTGTTGGATGTTGTGTTGCGAGCTCAGTCCGAACCCTTCAGTCCGACGGTAGGTGGCAGCACCTACCCCGGGCTTGGGGTATGGACAGAGGTCGCTATAGGCTTCCGGTCTGCGTGTGCGCGCGCAGGCTGGCTGCCTATATATACCCAGCATCTGACGGTACTCGTCGGTTACTCTGAGCCACGCTGGCAAGGAGACCCTGTGATCATTACGGCTGATTAGCCTACTGACCCGTTCCGAACTCTATAGGGAGTTCGCACACATAGATACTGCTTGTCTAGGTTTTCTGAATAAACCCGATTTGCAACCTGTAACACTTGATCCGAACTGTGTCGACTTTGTTCTTTAATTGATACTCTACCAATATCATAAAGAGACAAAGTATCGTTTATTACACTGGTGCCGTGACCAGTTCTGAGTGAAACGCAGGTTAGCCTGTGCAGTAGCGCAGACCTCCTGCTCTGGACGGAGCAGCGAGGTCTCCCGATGAGGCGTCAGCCTTATCACCGGAGGGGTTAGATGCCGTCAAGGAGGCAGATACCCGCAGGAGTGCGAATGTTCCATCCAGGACAAGCGCATTTTTGGGATACAAAGGTCCCGAAATAATGAATTGCTCATTAGATGAAATGAGCCTGTCAATGTTCAACGTTGGTGGGTCAAGATCAGCCGCTCCGAATCCACGGAGGGCTACCATCTTGGATTTGTGCGGCCCGAGATGCCGTCATCCATGAAGCAGAGGAGACCCGATCAGAACTTGTTCGGGACACTGAAGACTTACGGGAGGCTCGCCGAAGTCTACTGTCAGAATGTGACATTCTGAAGGCAAAAAGAACTTCTTTGGAGAAGTTTTTGTCAGAGACCAGGGAGAGTATACAGGATAGCAGTACCTCGTACGCTTCCGCTGATAATGACAGTCCGAAAGGTCCTCATTACAGGAGTTTTACAGACACCCCAAATCTTCCTATGGGACGTGGGATGACTGTAGAAGGTGCCTTGTCTACTTCAACGCCAGGACGACCACTAAAGGTTGGCCGAGCAAGGGGTAGAGGTAGGGCGAGTGATTACTCACCTAGGGTGGGTATCAGTGGTATCCGTCCAATTCCGAAGCAGGTCTTTTCGGCTCCGACAGGTGTAAACACGGCGGGCAGGGGAAGGTCATTATCGGAGTTGGTGCGGAGTCCACGTTCTCAGTTGAAACTGGATGAGCAGCAACTGGATTCGGAACGCTTGAAGAAAGCATCCGAACAAGATAAGGCGGCCAAGACCGACTTAACTCCCTCGAGTTTGTCGCAATGGCGAGAATGCCAAGCAAACATACTGTTCAATGAACAGAAAAACTTGGAATTGGAGAGGCGAGATGTGTATCGCAAACAGCAGGCTGCTCTTGAGCAGCAACAGGAACGCATGAAGGAAAATGCAGCCCTCGCTGAGGAATTAGCAGAGCAGGAGGCGGCGGTTTTGAGAGCTCGACAAGAAGGGCTCCGAGCGGCCGGTGAAGCTGCGAAAGCTAAATTGGCGGAGGCACAGCAAGAGGAGGAGGCTGAGAGACAGGCCAAGGAACTGGAAAAAGAGAAAGCGGCGCATCAGCGATTGCTTGCTCTGGCCCAGCAGTGTCAGTATATGACTGACCAGGAGAAAAATTGGTGGTTCAGTCAAGGTGTGGACCCCACTAAGGATTTGGTGTCGTATGGTACCTACCAGACCTATCTGGAGAGGCAGAATAACTTGCCTACCAGAGGCGCTACTCCGGGGACGACTCCGGGCGCAAAGAGTCCGAGGAGGGCTCCAAGGAGAACAATTCTGAGTACAGAATTGCAAGAGTTGTACGATACAAACCCAGCAATAGCTGGGATCGGATTGCACAACGTGGGTACAGAAAAGGACGCCTCGGCTTCCATTTCTAAATGCCTGGCGATAACCTCTAAAATTAGGGGGTCATCCAACGCTGCTAGACGCATTGCTAGCGAGCCTTTTCCCTACTGGCAGAAAAACTCTTGGGAAGAGTGGTTGGGAGCCACCGTTGAGGACATCAACCTCAGTGGGTGGGATCAACAGGATGCAATTCCGTATGTCTGTAAGGGATTGCGCTTGGGAGATGGCCTGATGGCCGTGGAGCAGTGGAAAGATGAATGCGGACCCCGCGGCACTTTCAAACAACTGGTAGAGATCGGAACTATCCTATACGGAGACTCCGCTCGGATTGACCCGATGGTCGCTTTTAAGAAGCGAGTGCAAGGCAAGCACGAGGCCCCGAGGGTTTTCGAACTTGCACTGATGAGACTCCTGAAGAAGGTACATCCAGCTTCAGGAATCCATGATGCCTTATTCTCGAAGGAATTGTTCTCTCAGTTTGTTGCTGGACTGAGGGACCCAGAAATACAACATGTGGTGTATGATACCTGGAGAGCAGATACGTCATTAGATGACCTTTTTAAGGCCATCGACATACATGCTCTCAAGAAGTCACTGTTAGGGGACCGGGTGCCCACCCGGGCCTCGGCCATTATAGAATGTTCTCCGGAGCAGTCTGATGGTTCGGGCAGTGAGGAAGAGGGAGCGATAACTTCTGCAGCTCAGTTTAAGAGGAATGGGAATTCTTCTAAAACGCCGTGGAAAAATAGGAAGCCGGAAGTGGGTGGAAACCCTCCTCCGAAGCAGGAATCATCGGACCCAAAAGCTCCGATAATGGACGCAGCGTTTTTCACATCGCTGTTTGAGAAGATGACGACTTCCATTCAGGGGGCTACACAGCCTAACCGGAGGAAGATCAATCGGCGGACCGCCAAGTGCTATAGGTGCCTGGAGATCGGTCACTTTGCTGCGGAGTGTACGGCTCCGACTCCGAAAGTTCCCGGGAAGGAGGGAAACTAGAGGGGGTGGTCCGAGAAGGCGAGCGGACGACCCCTGCATATGATGTACGCCAACATACCAGAGAGGTAGAGCCTAGTGAAATTCCGAAGGCAGGAAGGGAATCAGGGGTGGCTTCGAGCTTGAGGGGCTCGGATGCCGGCCTGGTTAACATTCCAGTCCAACAGTTGCCCGGCAATGAGGCAGGGAGGCCCATTACGGATCGGAACGAGGAAGTTGCGGCTGTCACAGACACCGTGTGGGTAGGGAGTACCCAGCTTTCCCCGGATCATCCATGTTTCGACCATTTGAAGAAACATGGCCTTGATTTGGCTGCTCCGAAGGATTTTAAACGCTTTACTGTAAACCCGTCTCCGCTGGGGGGGAGGCGGTGGTATGTGTCTGTTACTGTGGCCGGTAGAGCGGGCGAATTTTTAGTAGATACGGGAGCTAGCCACTCCTTTATCTCCTCTAACTTCTATGCTCTTATGCCGGATAGTCGTGATAACTTCAAAACGAGGGTAAACGCCTGTTCGGCCGATGGGTCAAGTATGCAGACGTATGGGCGCGCGTTCATACCGCTCCGAATTGGAGGGAAGGAGTATGTGGCTTCTCCCACCATTGCGGATATTGCAGACGACGGTATACTCGGATTGGACTTTTCGGCGTTGTATGACGCGGTCCTGAATCCGGGTACAGGGGTACTCCTGATAGAGCACCCGTACCGTGCGGTAGAGCAATGTGTGCTCCGACAAGTGTGGACAGTGGCAACGGTGGTCCAAACTGTAAAGATTACTCCCGGACAGACGTGTGACGTGCTGGTCCGAAGCAAGGGGCTTAGGAGAGAGGAAGAGGCAGTTGTGGAGCCGGATGTGGCCATGTTGGGTAGTATCGGTTTGACGGGCATGGACACCCTAGTGGGTGATGGTGCTTGGACCGTAGTGCCGGTATCTAACCCCGGGTTGGAACCGAAGTATCTAAGGAAAGATACAATACTGGGGAAGGTGTTCACCAGTGAGGCAGTAATGCCTGCTGGACAGGTGAGCATGAAGGGTGACCCTTCTCCAACCGCTCTGAGTGAGGGACTTGAGAAAATGATCTCCGAAACGGATTTGACGGATCGGAGGGATCTCGATTCCCTAAGGAGGCTGGTAGTGAAGTATCAGGATGCATGGCAGGTGGAGGGGGAGCCTTTGGGCCGAACCGACAAAGTGTTGCATTCTATCAATACGGGTGATGCACAGCCTTTCAAGATGCCTTACCGACGCTTGCCTTTGGGTAAGAAAGCGGTGGTAGAGGAACAAGTGAAGACCATGTTGGAACAGAAGGTGATCGTGCCTAGCACTAGCCCCTGGTCCAGCCCGGTCCAGATGGTTACTAAGAAGGACGGGTCTATCCGATTTTGTATCGACTATAGGCGCCTGAATGGGGTAACCAAGAAAAATGCATATCCTCTCCCCCGGATTGATGAGACTCTGGACTCTTTGGGTGGGAACCAATGGTTCTGCACCCTTGATTTGCAGTCCGGATATTGGCAGATCGGGATGAAGGAGGAGGATAAGGAGAAAACGGCTTTTACAAGTCACATTGGACTGTATCAGTTTGAGCTGATGCCCTTCGGGTTGTGCAACGCCCCGGCCACTTTTGAGGCTATGATGGAAACTCTTCTGAGTGATCTGTTGTGGCGCAAATGTTTGGTATACTTGGATGATGTCATTGTCTTTGGCAAGACTTTTGAAGAGTGTGCGTTGAACCTCGGAGAGGTTTTGGAACGAATTCGGTCCAATGGCTTGACATTAAAGCCGAAGAAATGTGAACTTTTTCGGAAGTCCATGGTCTATTTGGGCCGGATCATCTCCACCGAGGGTGTGCAGGCTGATCCGGCTAAGTTGGAGACTGTGGAGACTTGGGAAGTTCCAAAAGGACCAAAGGATATCAGATCCTTTTTAGGGTTCTGTTCCTATTACAGGGACTTCATCCCCGGATTCTCTAGGGTGTCTCAGCCATTACAACGGTTGAGCCATTGGACTCCGGGGAGGAAAAAAGAACCCTTCCCATGGGGGATGGAACAGAATGAAGCCTTTAAAGAGATTAAGGCGTTGTTCCGAACCACCCCGGTGCTGAGATACCCTACGGAGAAGGGGCATTTCATCCTTGACACTGATGCGAGCAATGAGAGCATCGGGGCCGCATTGTCCCAAATCCAGGACGGAGTAGAGGTCCCGCTGGCGTTCGCTAGTAACAGTATGAACAAGGCACAAAGAAATTATTGTACTACCAAGCGAGAGCTGCTCGCAGTAGTGGTGTACACGAAGAAGTTTCGGCACTTCTTATATGGAGGAAATTTCACACTCCGTACCGATCATTCGGCTTTGAGGTGGCTCCTTAATTTTAAGGACGCCGAGGGAATGATTGGTCGGTGGTTGAATCACCTCAGCGAGTTCGGACTGGAAAACTCTCATATCCAGCACCGAGCAGGCACGAAGCATATTAATGCTGACTGTCTGAGTAGACGTCCGGTACGCCGTTGTGTGCGTCCGGAGTGTGGGGATTGTGGTGCTCACAATGCTGTGGTAGCGAGTGTGCGTTTGCCTTATGATGGGTTGTTGCAAAACCTGTTGGATTGGTCCGCCGACACTATAAGGACGTACCAGATGGCCGATCCTACCATAGCACGACTGAGGGAGCTTGTCCCTACTGGGGTCTGTCCAGTGAGACCCGAAATATCACTGGAAAACCGTGAAATGCGACGTTTCTTGGCTCAGTTCCACGAACTGGAGGTCCGAGACTCGTTGTTGTGCAGGTGGAAGACTTGTCCCGGAAAGCGGAGGGTGTTACAAATGGTAATCCCTGCTGCTATGAGGAAAGACATCCTGTACTACTGCCACGGCCATTCCACTAGTGGGCATTTCGGAAAGAAACATTCGTTGGAAAGGCTGAGTCGGAGATACTACTGGCCCGGCATGTCAGGCGACCTTTTAAGGTGGATCGAGACCTGTCCGGCCTGTTGTTTAGGCAAACCTGGTCCTGGATTAGGAAAATTGCCACTGCAACAAGAGCTATTCGGAGTGAGATTTGCTCGAATAGCTGTGGACATTATCAGTGGAGTTAAACCCACTCCAAAAGGTAATACGTGTATGATGGTGGTCTCGGACTACTATACAAAATACACCCGAGTGTACCCACTCGAGGATCATACCGCTGCTACTTGTGCGGAAGCATTGGTGAAGGGGTGGATCCTCCATCTGGGGGCTCCTTTGATGTTACATAGCGATCAAGGGAGAGAATTTGAGTCCAAACTATGGACAGCTATGTGCCATCAGTTGGCTATATGCAAAACTCGGACCAATCCGTACCGGCCACAGTCCGACGGGCAGGTGGAGCGGTTCAATCGGACCTTGATCCAGGTTTTGAAGCCATTAGTGAACTCCCATATGGATGATTGGGATGATCAATGCGAATTTGTGGTGCATGCGTATAACAATACGGTCCACACTTCGACAAATTGCACACCGAACCTCTTGGTGTTCGGAGAGGACTTGATCATGCCGGCGGATTTGGTATTCGGGGTGGTAGGGATCAGTCCGGAAGCACCATGTACGGTGCTATTTGTGGAATCTCTACGAGAGAGGTTCAAATTTGCCTACGAAACAGTTAGGGCTCATTTGCTCAAAGCTGCGAATTGGCAGAAGGTGGGTTACGACACCGGATTGAAGTTGCGACGATTCGTAGTGGGGGATAGAGTGATCCGCCTACACGAACCGCTCTGCAACGTCAAACTGGCGAATAACTGGGATGGACCACACACTGTGGTTAAATGTATCAGTCAAACGACTGTGTTGATTCAGTCCGAAGCGGGACGCATCCGGACGAGCCATGTGGCTCGGTTGCGTGCTTGGGCTGGAAGGGAGCTCACCCCGGAAACGGAGGTGGAGGAGGGAACTTCGGAGGCTAAATTTGTACCTTTGGAAGGGGTGTCAGTGGATACCCCTAAGAGAGTGGTACAAAAGAAGCTCCGGAAGACCGTGAAAAAGAAAGTCTCGGCAGGCGAAGGAAGAAGGGCACGGAAAACTAAAATCAAGGCTGGAGTTTTAGTTAAGAACGAGTGTCCTTCGGCCAGGTTACGAGAGGTGGACGGGAAACCCGTTCGGCGAAGCCCAAGGCTGGTGGCTAGAGGGGCTGTAACCTAGCTTGTTTACACAACGAGTGTGGTGTCCTGTGTTGTCCTATATGTTATATGTATGTTACCAACAGGGGCGCTCAGAGTCAAGAGGAAAAGAATGTAAGAGTGCTCCCCGAGGGTGGTGGACGGATAATCCGGTGGGGTAATCTTCGATTTCCCATAAATATCCACTAATACTCCTGATGAGCTCTTTATTCGAAGTATATTTTGACTTTTGTGGGCCGCCTAAGTAGCAGTGTGATCCCCCGAGCCCGAGCTGCGGGCGGGAAAGGTCGTTACCTGATTAAACAGTAATTGGGTCACACCGGGTAACGGGATCGCGTCCAATCACGCGAGACGCTGCGCATGCGCTTTGTTTTAAAAACAAAAGCGAGGGAACGCCATATTGATTTTGGGCTCGCCCCGGTCAATAGCGGTGTTGGTCGGCAGCGTGGAAGTTGGTGTTTTGGACGGCTAGAAGAGGAGAAAAGTCAGTAAAAGAGTTGTGAGCAGTGAGTACTCTTTCCTGGTGCGTCTGAGACAAAGAGGGAGACGGGGAACTAGTGTTTTCCCCGTCAAAACTCCCGTCGAAAGACACTTTGCCGAAGTGAGGATGGCCGAGCAACAGCTCCGTCAATCCGAACTCACCGGACACTCCGAGGTGGCATCCGCCACCGAGGAGGCAATGGATGCTCAGAGCCCTAGTGGTGATGAGTTGAGCCAGACACTAGCGGATCTCCGTGTAGATCCGGCCGTGTCCCCGATCCGAAAGTCCCCGTCGCCGGACGGCAGCGAGGACTCCGGAGTGCTACAAGGACTCGCCTACACCCAGGTAGCGGCGGATCCTTCCGAGACGACTGCACGTCCCTCCCGGATATGCAGTCTCAGCATATCACCAAACCTCCAGAAGACGGTTGCTCGCAAACTGTCTATGGGGAGTGGGAGTGATTCCGACACTTCACGTCCGAGGACGCGCGGTGGGAAGGGTGCTACCCGAGATCGGTCCAAGTCGGCCGATACTAAGGCTAGTACTAAGGCTATCAAACACACTGGTGTGGGGAAGAAGCCTCCGGGAAAGGACGAGCCTAAAAAGCCCGCTCCGAAGAAGGAAAGTACTGCGAGTACAAAGAAGCCGGGTTCTAAGGCTGCCACTGCAGCGGCCTCCAAGGATCCGAAGACGGTGGACCCCAAGGCTCCTGCTACGAAGGTGCCTAAGGGTCAAAAGAAAGCTGATCCGAAGCCTGGTGCTAAGGACCAGCCGGGGAAGGGGCCGACGTCCGACGACACTAAAACTGTCAAGACTCCGGGTCCCAGTAAGTCCAACCTACCGATCCCTGCCAAGGGGAAAGGTAGTGGGAAGGCAGTTGTAACCACAGCTGCTCCGACCCCAGCCGTTGACGTGTTGTCCTTCTCGCGAGGGCTGGACAACAGCTCAGCTGCGATGGCTAGTACTAAGGGACATGGGGGAGCCCGTCCGAAAACGGTAGTTCCTCCCGAGGCACCTCGGACCGAGGAAGCTATGGATACATCATCCGCAGCCCATACGGTCCAGGTAGTGCAGGATGTGCTGTCTGGCATCACATTCAACCTCCCGACTCCCCTGGAGCCAAGAAAGGAGGTACCCGTTCGGGTGGAGTTACCTCCTCCAAAAGAGGTACCCGTCCGAGTGGATACTCCTCCACAGTCTACCGAGCCTGCTCTGGAACCATCCAATACCATGGATATTTCGGAGGAAGCCGGGAAACTGGACCAGGCTGCAGGTGGTGGTCCATCTGGATCGGGGGTGCAAATTCTCGCTCCACATCAGCATGACGCATGGGAGAAGGAGGACGCCGACGTCCCATCCCTGCTCCGAGGTGCTATCATCGATCAGATGAGCGCCACAGAGGTCAGATCCTTCGATCTGATCCAAATGCGAACCTTCCGGGGGCTGGACGAGTTGTCTGCCAGGTTCCCGGCTTGGTTCCCAGATCGCCTAACGGCGGCCATGAACGATCTGAGCAAACAGTCAGAGACAGCTCGCTTAGTTGCTGAGAGCGAGGGACGTCCCGAACTTATCGCGGCCTTGGAGTACGACCTGCAAACTGCAGCGGAATTCAAGACCGTGCATAACCGGCGGGAGAAGAGGAGACATCTGACGCCAGCGATGAAGCTGGCTCGGAGTATGGAACAGAAGACCAAAGAGTCCATTCTGGATGCCACTCTGGAGGATGAAATGATCCAACAGAACACGGCCGCGGCTAGGTCTGCAGACACTAGTCAAATGGAAAAGGCCAATCGGAGGGACCAATACCTACGAGAGACCATCAAGGTAACCTCTCGGAAGGGGGGTCGATCCGACGAGGAGGTAGAAGCGGTTCTGAAGGGATTGGATGAAAATACAATCCCGGACGACGAACTTCAGGTTCTGGTCCGGAATGCACTCCGAGCCAATGCTGCAAGTGGGTTTAAGTATTTTAAACCCATGTGTGTGAACGACTGCGTCAAGGACAAGCGGGCCTCACACATTCCGGAGGAGGTGGGTCCTGACGGTCTCTCTGATGACGAGGAGTGGATTAAGACGGATCCACTCGAGAAGTCGGTACAGTTGTACCACTTTGAGCTCCTGGACAAGGTCCGAAATGGTAGTACCAAATACCATTCGCCTTTCCAGAAAGCTAAGTTAGCATGGGCTATGGCTAGATGGCATCCATTTAGCAAGTGCCCCTTTGAGCCTTGTCTGAACGTCGACGAGACACTGGAAACGCCCCGAACTTGGCCTAGCAAGGTTCGGTACGCAAGGCATATTACCCGCTTTCATTTGCGTCACTACATGCGGTATGACTGCTTGAGTGTGGGTACAAAGCAGAGCAAGGGTTGTCCGAATGGTGGCTGGTTCTACACTAGAGCCGATATCATCAGGCATCTTGCTAAGCAGCACGGGTTGGCTCTGGATGTCGCAGCGGAACGCATCCAGACAGCCCATCAGGAAGTCTACTCCCACTTCCCTCCAGTAGTGGGCCGAAATGAGAATCTCGAGGTGGATTTTGGCACCAACGAGAGAGGAAAGGTCCGGGTCTTTTACAAGGTAAACCCGGACGGCAACTACAACCGGGTTCCGGAAGGTGAGCTCTTCGATGAATTCGAGGAGTACCAGAAGCGTACCAGCACGCGAAAGGTGCGGCGCGCTCAGAAGAGACCTAGTGGGTCTTCGGAGCAGGCCGACTCTAAGAAGGCCAAAACGGATGAAAGGAAATCCGTTATGGAGAAGGCGGATCCGGGCTATAAAGGGCCGGCATTCACCTCTCACACGACTGACTGGAAGAAGGGTCCCCAGGGCAGGCCACCTCGGTCTGTTCCGGAGGATCCGAACTCCAGCACGATGGGGTCCTTCGCAGAGGAGTTCCCCGAAAATGAGATGGTTCCGGGTGATGAGTCGCAGACTCTAACCCAGACCGGTAAGACGAAGGCTCCAGCAAAGAAAACGCCGAAGCCAGTTCAGACCCCGGATCTCCCACCCGAGACCGCAGAGGAGGGGCGTCTAGTCTTGCGACTGAAGAGCCCTCCTTCGTTCCCTCCCGCCGACTTCACTTCCTATGAAGCCGGACAGGAGGCCTTCGGTCAATGGCAAGACAACTTTCATCGGTTGCTTGCTGGCCTGAGTCAGGAGGTGGCGATGTTGTCCTTAAACACGGTGCATCATCTCCATCAGAGGGAGGTCGCTACCCAGAAGGCAGCGGCTACGGAGTCCGTACAGGAAGAGCGTGAAAACGCTCGGACTGAACGATGTGCTGCTAAAACCGAAAGGAAGAAGCAGAAGTTGGCAGTTAAGAACGCCGAGGAAAAGCTGGACCACGAACGTCGTCGGTTCCGGGACTGCTTCGCGCATGAAATGCACGAGTGGGATGGAACTCGGGCTCAAATCGAGCTCTGGCTCCAGGAGCTGACTCTGGCGGAAGCTGCGTCGGACTCTGAGGAGGAAGAGGAGCCGGCTCAACCCGGTTCCGAAGACGAGTCGGACTCCGGATAGGATTATCCTATTCTAGGAGCCGATTAGGAGAAAGGGGGGGGTATCCTAAGTATACTAACCCTACAAGCAAAACCCTTAAAAAGGGTTTAGGAGTGTCCGGACAGAGGAACGCGGCAGGCTGGCTACGCAAGGATCCAGTCTGCCAGGTGGTACTGACGGAGGAGGACAAGGAGATCCGGAGGGGACGCTGAACTCGGGACTGGAGCACTTTACCAACATGGATCCGATACACGATGTTTTTTTATATAAACTATGGATATCAGGACCGAGTGCTCCTAATTATAAGTCCGAAGATCGCCTGGAGGCAGGACTATTTTTTTCTCTATTTATCACCTAAAAAGCTCCCGAGCATGAGCTATGAACTTTCTCGTTCCGGTGAGTAAGAGCTGAACGAAGTAGGTTCTGAAAGCCGGGCGGAATGCAACACCATCAACAGAGGATCCGGATCTTCGCTACAAAACCACGTATGATGTCTTTTTGTAATAATACTTTAATATGTCTTTAAAACTTTAAAAGAAGTGATATTGTTTATCACTTAGAAGTATTATTCATTACGAGTTTTATTAGCTCGGGGTCCTGAAGGGACGAAATTTTTTACTGTGATATTGTACTTTTTCAAGTGTTTGTATACTATATGTATAGATTAACTCCATCTATCCTAGGGAATGGGGCGTAATTGTCATTACGGTCTATATATGTAGAAATGTGTGTAATTAATACCTTTTTGTGTTCAACAGTATACGTCATATTGTTTGTAAGGTATAACTTTAATAAACCCCTAAGGTGGTATTTATAAGATAATGCCAGTCCGAAGTGTTTTCGGACTTTAACCTTAATTAATTTTTTACCTCCCGGTTATTATCTGGTAGGGGGTAGTGTAGGGGCTAGGGTTATACGGGTATGTTATATGACGAGTACTGTTGGATGTTGTGTTGCGAGCTCAGTCCGAACCCTTCAGTCCGACGGTAGGTGGCAGCACCTACCCCGGGCTTGGGGTATGGACAGAGGTCGCTATAGGCTTCCGGTCTGCGTGTGCGCGCGCAGGCTGGCTGCCTATATATACCAAGCATCTGACGGTACTCGTCGGTTACTCTGAGCCACGCTGGCAAGGAGACCCTGTGATCATTACGGCTGATTAGCCTACTGACCCGTTCCGAACTCTATAGGGAGTTCGCACACATAGATACTGCTTGTCTAGGTTTTCTGAATAAACCCGATTTGCAACCTGTAACACTTGATCCGAACTGTGTCGACTTTGTTCTTTAATTGATACTCTACCAATATCATAAAGAGACAAAGTATCGTTTATTACACATGTAACTGGATGTAATAAATCGATGTATTAAATTTGCTGCTAATCAGTATCAAGTACCTGCTGTATCTCTACCAGCCTATACTACATACTATAGTAGTGGGTACGTATTCAAGAGGATTTTGAACCTGATCTTAAAGCATGTCCGCTGTCCCCAGTACTCTAGTCTCGTGAGAAGTGTAACCATTGAGAATTCAACAATCGATTCAAGTTGAATGAAGTAGGACTTTATCTTATTGCATATTGTATCTGTGTTGTAGTATGATAATAGTTCTGGCTGCATAATGCAGTTCTTCATAGAGGAGCTCCATTCATGGACGGACTACAACACTGTAGGCTGGAACCCTGCCAGACTGGTGTCTCAGCCAAGGAGATATACAATTAACCCTTTATTGGTAGCATAGTGCTTTAGACTGTCTCACAAAATTTGAAAAGTTGAAAGTCTATGACTGGGAACCATCTATGACCGGGAACAATGTATTACCGGATGAAAGAAAACGGTTTATTTACATAGAAATGGGTGGCTAAATTAATGGATGTTTTAATACGTTATGGTACTTATTTCACATATTTTATTCTATTATTGTTATCATAATGATATAGGCTTGTCGGTCATAGATTGTTCCCGGTCATGGTTTTCACCTGGTCATAAATTGTACTCGGTCATAGACTTTCAATTTGTATTGATTTGGTGAGACACGGCCTTTAATGTGCTATACCCATTGTTGCCATGGCGAGTATCCTTGCCGAGGCACCTTCGACCCTTCTGGAGGGTATAAAACCATCAGAATCTGTTACTCGCCAGGGCTGCATTCATGCACCAGGACGACCATTTCTTGACATTCCTAGTTACAGCAGCAATCAATGAGTCATTGTGGCAAGCTACATTTTTTATATCTGGGCTCCCTAGCTATCCTCATTTATGGACCATGTTGACAGAAATACTTTTATGGGCTGGGTAAAAAATAATAGGTTGTAATTCCCTTCTGGTAACATAGAAAAACTTCTATTACTGATATTACATAAATGTAAATTCAAAAAAGGAAGAAACTGTGGAGGTTCGGGTGTAGACTAAGGTAGCTATGGTTTGGTCAAATATGTGATCTGTCGAGTATATGTATATGGCAGATACAGCAAGTCGGCAAATAATAATGAACAATTTAAATACATAAACATTACCTATTAAGACATGGCTATCAATAATGGGAGTAAATATTGACAAGCCTGCACCTGGAACGAAGCTTAGGCTTTAAACAAAAACTGCAGCAAACGAAACGCTATATATCCCACCTGGCCTCTTTATTGTTAGTTTGTTTTTAACCCTTTACGGACCACATATTGCTGTAATGTGTCCTTAATCGTCATGATCCTTGAATGAAGTCATGGTGGGTAACTCTTCAGTGACAGTGCTGCACCCATGCATGCATCATGCCGGCATCATAATGATACAGGACCTAATGCATTAGAGCACTGTGCGGCCCTTAAAGGGATATTGATAGTCGGTTTAGTTGATACAAGATATATCAATGGTCAGTGGGTGGGTCCACAACATGTTCTAGAAATAGCTGTTTTTCATTTGGCTATACATAATTATAGGTAGTAACCCAATAACCAATATGCCTGCATCACCTTTCAGCCCCAGGTAAGTAGATGCTGTATGGATGTATGATAGGAATAATACTCTATTGTCACATTGTACAAATTGTATAGCCATGTTGATATGTCTCTATCTGTTGACATCTATATCACCGTCTCTATATCTATATAAGGACAGTAATGAAGAATCCAATAGCAATAACTATATATGAGTGCACTATAAATATTTTAGTATGTACTGTAAACCTAGTCAACTGTGCTGCTAACCAACACTATTTATTGGCGCATTTATGTACATGGTGAAATAAACCCCTCACGACAGCAAGAATGCCAATATTAAATTCAAAGTATTGAGGATTTGACTATGTGAATATGTCCCAGTGTAAGGTTGACCTTCTTCTGTAGGTGTTCATGGTTCCTATAATAATGTCCTAATGCCCTCACACGGCTTATACGGGGTGTGATACAGCCTAACACAAGATACCCACCATATATAGTAGAAAACACAGGCAACATGAGGTGAACATGAACATGAACTAGTATACGTCTGACCTACCTGTACGCTGGGTCCCTGTGCCGCAGGTTACACCATACCTGGGGTGTAGAGGTGGGTGGCACAGGCGCTCCTCCAGGTGGATGTAGTGAGGCGTACCTGGATCCTCCCTCCTCCAGTGTCAGACCTCCTCCAGGTGCTAGACCTCCAGGTGTAAGACTCTGCTGGCACAGTTGGCACGGGCGGCACCAGGGGGTGCTGCTGGGGGGAGGTGCCGAGGTCAATGAGGTGTGACTGGACACGTGTAGCTAGCCGGCAGTGGAGGCATGTATCAAGCCTATCTCAGGCTCAGTTAAGGCCTATATGACGTTCAGTTAAGGCCTATATGAGGCTTGGTTAAAGCCTATGTGAGGCTTGGTTAATGTATAGGCCTATCTGAGGCTTGGTTAATGCCTATTTGTAAATGTATTAGGCTCAATTCAGACCTATTTTAGGCTCAGTTAAGGTCTCTATGAGGCTCAGTTAATTAATGCCCATATTTAGGGTGTCATCAGGTTCAGGGTGGTATTGGTCCTACTTACGTACAACTGCTGACCCGATAGGTGGGTCAGCCCAATGTGACGGCACAGCTGTACGGAGCCTATTGAAAGTATCCACGTGAAGATCAATAACATGTAATTCCACATATGTAGTAGGCTCGGTCCAGGCCTGTGTGAATATTAGGCTGAGTTTGTGGCAGTATTAGACCTATATTAACCCCAGTTTAGGCATGTTGTTGTGGGTTCCAGTGGCCAGGACCTGGAGGTGTGACTGTCCATGTGACTGGGACCTTATAGGCAGGTGGTAAAGCCTCACCAGGTGACACAGCATGCAGTCACCCTATAGCCTGCAGGTGACTCCAATGACAGGCCTATAAGCCTACAGCCTCCCCCACTGTCACACCATGCCCACTGCTGGTAGTAAATACTCCAGGGTGTCTGTCAGCAGTGATAGGCTCCTCTCAAGGTTCAGCTTAGGCCTGTATACATTCAATTAAGACATATAACGCCTATGCAAGGCATGTATAAAGTCTATACAAGACTGGGTTGAGGCCTATATAAGCCTACACCAGAATTAGTTACGGCCTATATAAAGCCTATAAAGCCTATCCAATGCTCAGTATAGGCCTGCATGAGGCCTATAACTGTTACAGCAGGTTTCCTCCAGGGTATGGACATCCAGTGTATGGCAGTGAGTAGGTGTGGCCTTGCACCCAGTCCCCGGGCCTACTTTCCATGTACTACTACCCTGTATGGGGTCAGTAGGTAAGGACTCTCCTCCCTGGGGGTGTGGGTGTAGGGGTGTAGGGATGTATGGAGCTCCTCCCGGGGGTGTAGGTGGGAGTATGTAGGTACTGGAACTACAGCCTCCTCCCTCACTCCTCCACGTGTGTGTACGTGTGTGGCCACGGTCCAGCTGGCCTGCACGGCCTGCTCCAGTGGCTGAGTGATGGGAGGGGGGGGGGTGTAGGAGGGGAGTGAATGCAGTGCGGGAGGGGAGCGCAGCAGCAGCAGGCCACCACTGGTTGCATCCCTCCCCCCCCCCCCCACCCCCTGCAGCAACCACCACCAGTAGCACCGCGTCACGCATCATTGAACACCACGTTGGACCGCCTGCCTGCCTGTCAGTCACTGCTGCCCGTGCTATAGCGATAATTTGGGTTGCCATGTTAGTTCTGAGCTCGGAATTTCACGTGAGATCTCGGCAGTGGCCACACTCCCACTCATTATACCATTATGACATGCCAGGAAGAGGCTGCATTACGAGGGTAGAACCAAGATCTCACGCAATTGCTGATGTCAGTGTACACATAGCATTTTAACATTTGTGAGAACAAGTCCATGCCAGTTAGAGCTCTATAACTCTAACTAGGCAATAGGCCACAAGCGAAATACATATTAAATCAATGAAATAATTCCCTCCATTCACTGCCGAATTCTTAGGGTGCATTATTGTAACAAATGGTACCCATTGTAACAGCTGTCATCATAGTGCCTCTACATGGGTACCTGCCTTTTTGACCATGTCGCCGTGTCGAATTTTAGCAAAATGGCTGTGTCGCCGTGTCGATTTTTATCAATATGGAACATACTAGTTACTTTGAAACAAGTCTGTGTCCGTCGATTTTTAAAAGGGCCGTGTCGCCCGTGTCGATTTTTAAAACGGCCGTGTCGCCGTGTCGCCCGTGTCGATGTAGAGGCACATCATACATACATACATACATACATACATACATACATACATACATACATACATACATACATACATACATACATGTATATATAAGAGAGAGGCGTTGATGACTTCAAAACATACATGTACTGTTATAACTGCTGTCATTGCTACTGTTACCTCTGGAGTAACTGCTAATTCCTGCTGCCGTTTCTTCAGTTTCATCAACCCCATAGTGGCGGCATGATGCATGGATGAAGTTACTCGTCAGTGCTGCATTCATGCATCATGACGAACGGGTAGATAGCACCAGGCCTTAAAGGGTTTAGTATCAGCTGACAGAAGCTGGAGGCAATCTGGGTCACGTCATACCGATATTGACTGTCAATTAGTCATTCACTTTGGACATAACTAGAGAGCCAATCAGCAGTTAGGGATTGTTAAGATAGTTAATTGGGGAACTCAGTTAATCTAATTGATTTTGGATGTCCCAGCGTTTGTAGGTTGGACATCATACATTCTAAACATAATGACTAATTAATATCATTCTATTATACATTATTGTACATATATATTTTAAACATAATGGTCTATTAACCCTTTAAGGGCGGATGTTGGTAAAAGATGACATTTGTCATCATGATGCACCAATGCAGCCCCGGTGTGTAAGTCACTGGTGCTGTATTGATGCATCATGCCGACTCTACGGGAGTGTCTCAATCCAGTAGTGTCTGCATGATGCTTGAATGCAGCAGTGGTGAGTTACGCGCACGGGCTGCATTCATGCATCATGACGACCAAGGCCATGATACATTGATGCATTATGCAGTTCTTAAAGGGTTGATATCATCCTGTTATACATAATGGTGTCATCATCAATCATGTGTATTTCAATTAATCATTTATACACTCTTTGTTTTTCAATTGAAATGTGAAAGCCGCAAATTGACGATTCTTCAATAAACCAACACGAATAGATTCATCCCTCACTCCCTCGCTCTCTCCCTGCCTCTCTCTCTCCTGCTCCGTCTACCTCTCTCTCTCTCTCTCTCTCTCTCTCTCTCTCTCTCTCTCTCTCTCTCTCTCTCTCTCTCTCTCTCCTCTCGTAGGCGGAGGGAGAGCCAGTATCTATCTTTCCATCTCTCTGTCTGCCTTTAAGCTTCTTTAGGCCTATCTAGTTAGGTAGGTTACCCAGATTCTACCATTTCACCCTTGGACACACCTGAATGCCTTCATTGATGTATCAGGTGGCCCGTGCAGTTTTAGTTTTACATTGCTTTTACTGAGGTTATTTGTTCTGCATATATCCACAGTGGGGCCGTGCCTCCTGCCCCACCATCCAGGCGTGGTTTCCAGGTTGGGATGGGGTGTTTGTTTGTTGACTGCTGACTGGGTAAGGCGTTGTGATGGTTACCACCTCCACATTAATGTACAAGTGGCCGACCGGCCACTCAGCAAATTTGAACACTACAGCTATAATGCCTCCCCCACCCACCTTCCTCTCCCTCCCTCCCTCCCTCCCTCCCTCCGGAGTCCCTGCCTCTCTCCCTCTCTCCCTCCCTCCCTCCCTCCCTCCCTCCCTCCCTCCCTCCCTCCCTCCCTCCCTCCCTCCCTCCCTCCCTCCCTCCCTGTCTGTCTCCCTCCCTCCCTATTCAGTATGTGAGTGACTATGTCACAACTCCATAAAATGACGTCAAAAGTAACTTTAATTTTAAACCATAGTAATTTATAACATTTTACCCAATCCCAGCCCCCCCCCCCCTTCCAGGTAATAAAACACTGCTCCGTTTTAACTTCAGTTTTTGGTTCAGACTCCCGTGTATAATAATATTGGATGACCTTTGGTTTTTCTATCATGATTCTTAAAACAGCGTCGCCCAATGTGGGGCTCGAACCCACGACCCCGGGATTAAGAGTCCCGTGCTCTACCGACTGAGCTAACCGGGCAGATGAGCAACGTGTGCTCTAACATTTATTCGGACGTTGCATAATGATAAAAGAGGTCGCATACCCTATTGTTATCATGATTATCGGCCATTCAACACATGCACACAATGTCGTGTGTCGTTACCAGACAAAAAGTGTTTAGAATTTAAACACTCATTGTATCCGTTATTTTAAACACTTATCAAAAGTGTTTAGATTCTAAACACTTTTCAACTAAACACTTTAATAAGTGTTAAGGTTTTAAACATTTAATTGCAAAGTGTTTAGGTTTCAAACACTTATTTTGATTAGTGATTAGTGTTTAGATTAAAACGTGTTTAGAACAAAAGTGTTTAGATAAATGCATAAAATCTTAACACTTATTCAAAAAGTGTTTAGCTTTTAAACACTTATTAGCTAAACACTTTCAATCTAAACACTTATCTAAACACTTTTTTGTAAAGTGTTTAGAATTTTAACACTTTTTACCTAAATACTTATATAAACCTCAGGGATGTTATTGACATTCGCCATATTGACATAATGCAATATATGTCAATATAATTATGTCAATATTTTTTATGAGAAATAGTTCTCTTCAAGTGGGAAAAAACAATGCATGCACTTGTATCATGGTACCAGCATATGTGCTTGCATCCACTGCATTGCTGGCATTATTAGCTTTAATCTGATACAAAATATGACAATAAAAGGTGTTCTCCACTGTTTAGTAAGAGAGGAAGTGGGGTTACCATAATAGACATAATGTTCTAAGTCTAACAGTTGAGCTTACAGTTGGGGTACTTATCCTTTCCTCTGGCCTTGGGTCAGATTCCTACCTCGCAGCAGTTTTGTGTTTCACATTAATGCTTATTATGCGAACAGTTTCAGAAACAATAATAGAACTGGTGTTCTTTGTTTTCGTTATCTTTTCAGCTTATTAAGGCAATAAAAGGTGTTTCAGATGTACTTAAAGAGTTTAAATATTATACTGCTATACATAGTAGTTATAGGACGTGTACTAATCTGTACGCAGAATACCATTAACATATAAGGCTCCTTTACTGAATACCCCTACAGATTGGTACTAGGCATATAACTACTTTATACCACTAGCTGTATGCAGTATACAAGGTGTCAATGATTGTTGTTCTCTGTGCTTACTGTGATATAAATTGAGCAACGACATGTCAATAATCGTCATCAACATAATTGGATGTCAATGACATCCCTAGTACAATGTCACGTTATGTGACATACATGTTCACTGTTGGCCTGCATGATGTATATAATTTTCTCCTGGTATCCATCCCAGGAATAATGTATTCACCAGGGACTGTAGATTTGCTCTGTGTACGTATGACTATAATGGTGTTATAATTAGCTTTGTGCCATATAAACTTGTATAATATAAAACTTAAAAAGGGACCCCTAGCAAACCCGACGTAGCTCATTAAACGCAGATGTAGTAGTGCCAAAGGGATAGGCTATGTCTGCATTTAATGACCTTTTAATGAGCCACTTTGCGTTATTAAACGTAATCATGAGATATAATTGACACAAAGCAAACTTAGTATACCCTATCCTTTTAGACATCTCCATGGGGAAAAACAGTCTGAGGCTCCTTATTGTTAAAACTGTGTATGCAATGTCTGAGGGCACTGGTAATATAAAATATGGGTGTGGGATGGGAGAGTGAGATCTTCAACTTTTGTGAAAGTTGGGTAGCCCTGAGAAGGACTGTTGTGTGGTGGCCCTGACAAGGGCCGTTATGGGGGAAGGGCCATAGGCTTACTTCTTAGCGGCAGCCTTCTTGGCAGCAGGCTTCTTAGCCGCTGGTTTCTTAGCCGCTGGCTTCTTGGCAGCCTTTGGCTTGGCTGCTGGCTTCTTGGCCGCGGGCTTCTTCGCAGCTGGTTTCTTGGCTGCAACCTTCTTGGGAGTCTTGACCTTCTTGGCAGCGGGCTTCTTAGCTGCCTTCTTGGCAGGAGACTTGGCCTTCTTAGCTGCTGGCTTCTTGGCAGCCTTCTTGGGAGTCTTGACCTTCTTGGGGGCAGCCTTCTTGACGACCTTCTTCTCCTTCTTGGGCTTCTCGACCTTGCCGAGCTTGAAGGATCCGGATGCACCGGTTCCCTTGGTCTGGACGAGCTTGCCAGCGGTGACAGCAGACTTGAGGAAGCGCTTGATGAAGGGGGCGAGCTTGGCAACATCGACCTTGTTGTTGGCAGCGATGTACTTCTTGATGGCGGCCAGGGAGGATCCCTTGCGGTCCTTGAGGGCGGTGACGGCAGAGACGACCATCTCAGCCACTGGAGGGTGGGCAGCGGCTACCTTGGGCTTCTTGGCTGCAGGCTTCTTTGCTGCGACCTTCTTGGCTGGGGCCTCTACGGCGGCGGGTGCGGCGGCTACGTCAGACATGGTGAGGTTGGTGTGTGTTGATGCTGTAGGTAGGTGTGTACTGGAGGAGTGCAGGAGCAGTGTGATTCTCAGGACTGGACTCCCCTGGGTCTCCACTAATACGGGCCGCCCAGCGCGGACCTGGAAGTAAGCACCCTACCGCGACCCGCGCCACCTTTAAATCCACACCATCTGTTCTAACAATATGTGCTTTCCTTGCCGCACTCCCATCTATTTTACTCCTCTGGGAATCATGATAGCTATCTATGATCAAAAGGATCATATTCCAGAGAGATTTACACATCGATTGGTGTAACTTTTATTTTTGTATTCTTATTGCAAGTAATTGAATTTAGGCGGAAACATAGGAATTTTGTGACCACTTTTTATAGTTACAACGTTCAACGCTTTATTACTTATCAGAAATCGGTCAAATATGTTTTAAAGTTGTTTCACTGACTCGGCATACATGTTTACTTGCAATATCATGTAACTTTTATGTATATTGACGCGGTTATATCGAGGTAATATCGAGTTTCCTGAAACCATGAAACACAACTCTGAGCCCCGCGCCATCTTGGTTCCCCTCCCCACCCACCGGGATACGACCACGGAAATGTCTCATAATCTCAGCGGAAATAGTATATAGTGTAAAATGAAGGTTAGCAACACTATGAGAGTGTTATAGAGTTTCATTCGGTGGTTATTTGTATTCATTTAGAGCTGTAGTTTACCCGTAGTCCGGGTACATGTGTATTGGTGCACTGTGGCCGGGCAGGGGGGAGACGTGGTGGTTGGGGAGGGTGACACACATGGGCGGTATTGGGGTATAGCATCAACTTGATATAGCATTAATACTATTTGGCTAATATTCACTATACTGAGACATCGACAAGGCCATGTAGTTGTGGATTTATTCACATTGGATTAGTTTGTCTTATTTCTAATACATCAGAATTAGGCAAGTTCATGTCATCTCAGGGGAACGTGAAATCAAAATGGCGACTGGTTTTGGCCCGGTTTTGGTCTAGTAATGACACAGCCTTGAGGATTATTTTTGTCATTCTTTTCACTTCTGGTATTAAAGTCATCACCAGACCATGTCGTCATTCACCCACAGTGTATCTAGGAGCTCTGTGGGTTGGACTTACTGGCTGGCCCTGGTTTGATAGCATATAGACATGTATAATATCATTGTGGTTACATTAGGTGGTAGTGTATCTAGTGCCCGGGATCTATTGTTAGGAGGATGTGTTGGGTGAGGGGCGCGGAGACCGCCTCCAGCAGCAGGACCTCCCGGGTAAAGGTCAAGGGGCGCCCGGCTTAGTGCGGCCGTGCCCCGTCACTGGGTCATCGTGTGGGGGATGGTTCTATTATTAGATTAGACTAAAAGATAATTTGTATAAAGGAGATGGTCCCGGAATGTATGTCAATTTTTAGATTAAGAACTGAGGGTCTCATTTTCAAAAAAAAAATCCCGCTCACCTAGGGAAACTTTGCTAAAACCTAAAGTCTCGCCGCCCCCCCCCCCCCCCCCCCCACTCCACACCTAAATCAGCCCCTGACTTGTTGAAGGGCCAGCCGCACAGCCGCACACCTCTGACAAGATAAAATTGAGGTCCCCCCCCCCCCCCCCCGCCCGGGCAGCAACCACACCTAGCCGTACCAGGCATGGCTAGTGCTGTCAGTGTTGGGAGTGATCACTTATCCACTCCACTACCAAACAAGAAGGGGGCAAAACATTTCAACCTCTTCACGGGGCAGGGCATGAAATTAATATCACTCCCATCCAGATCAGAGAATAGGGGCCGGAGTAGGGATTAGGGAGTGTTTTAATTACACGCCGGGGATCTGTGCAGGGCGGGCCGCGTTTAGGGAGACTGTCATGCCACGAAACCCCGTATATCTTACATTTAATAAATGTTAGATAACAGTATGTCATATTAGATCATAATTATGATTATTAATACCATTATCATATTCTACCATATTTCACCACACATTATACGCCCTAAAAGGACACTTTGTATAATTGTACATGTCAGTGATATGGTCACAGTATATTTCTACGTGCACATGATATTTGGGGAAGAATGTTGACGTTTTGAGGTGCAGGTCTTTAAAATATGTGCCACATATATTGTACTTGTAAAAT
The DNA here is from genome assembly GCA_947462335.1 of Harmothoe impar. Classification (NCBI taxonomy): domain Eukaryota; kingdom Metazoa; phylum Annelida; class Polychaeta; order Phyllodocida; family Polynoidae; genus Harmothoe; species Harmothoe impar. The sequence goes on from OX381718.1 coordinate 31,555,601, forward strand.
CCCGGATCTTATATGAAAAAAATACATGTATATATATATGTATATACATATATATATATATATATATATATATATATATATATATATATAATTATATATATAGTGACCAAGGTACACCTGTATGCCAATGGTAGGTCAGGAGAGCAGGGTAGAGCACATGTGTAAGGATGACTCTGATGAAGAGTGGAATTGATGCAGTTAAAGGTTGTTGATGCAGATATGGGTTGATGTGAAAATGTTACACGTTTTACACTCTCCCCGGCATATTGGCCCTTTCAAGAAAATCTAATTACATAAATCATTATCAGTTTAATGGGCATGTTCTTGCCAAACTGGCCATTAAAAAAAATTAGACTACTTCACCATTTTTGACTCTCTTCTCAGCAAATTGGCAATTTGTAAAAATAAATTGACTCTTTTTTGCAATATTTGACCTTTCTTCCCTAAATTGGCCAATAAAAATAAATCGACTCTTGGTGATTATAGTCATTTTTCTCAATTTTTGACACTTTTCTTGTCATACTGGCCATTTCAAGGAAATTTGAATTTTTGAGATGTTTTACCCCTTTCCTCAGCACAATGACTATTTTCCAAAAATTAACTCATTCTGTGATTTTTAATATTATTCTAGCCAAATGGGCCATTTTAGGGAAAGTTCTTCAAGTTCTGGAAAACAAAAGCATCAGGGAGAAGTTGACTTCCATTGATGCAGATAACGGCTTTTTGATACATATAAATTGATGCAGATAACGTTAGTTTTATGCAGATAACGTTTGGTTGGTCTGCCGTTATGTGCATTAGTGCAGTTAACGTTAGTTGATGCAGATAACGGTTGTACATAAGCCCCCCCCCCTCCCCCCCCCCCGCCGCCTCGCCCCACAGCTCTGAACCCCCCCCCCCCAATAAACAAATAACGTTATACACCATTTTACAACGTTATATAACGTTATATGCCAACGTTTTTCTAAGACTCTTTAGTATGGCATAACGTTATGTAAAGTTTATAAAGTTATTTTAACGTAAAATACCGTTTTTTGTTAGCTGGGCCACCTGTGGGCTGGCAGACAGGTACAGACAGGTACACCTGTACCACTAAGACACTGGGCACTGGACACTGATTATCCAATGGACATCCAGCTTTTATGTCACGTGACAATATTAACCAATTAGATCTACTGTTACATGTAGATCAATCACGTGACCTCTTCCCCGTCCCTGCCCAGGCCCACACAGAGAAAAATATGAGCGTCAGCTGGACTCTCCCCAGAGTCAAGCACTGCCTGACTCAGGTAGGAGAGTCTGCTGGACTTTCACTTCCATTAAACGACAGTCAGGCTGAGCCTCCGTTGATAGTCCCATGAAGTTACTCTCTTTTGAGAGTCAGCCTGATCCTTGAAGGACAGTCAGGTAAGACAAATCTTCATACCAGAGTCAGCCTGACATTCTTTCCATAGTCAGGCAATGTCTGACTCTGAGATAAGGGTCAGCTAGCCTGAGCTTTCTTTGTTTGCTACCAGGTGGGGACACAATACAGTATTGAGCTTAATGGTAGGATATATGACACCATTCTTGTGGATTTGGGAATTATATACATTAAGATCCTGGGATCACTTCTGACATATGTTGGTACATGCGCATATATCTCTATGTTGTTACATACCTAAATGACTTGTTGTCTGTGATCTAGCAGACCCTTGTTTGTTCAGGACAACAATATTATTTTAGATTTCAGGGAGGCAATATAAATCTTTTAAAACATTTTCCCCCAATGCAAATAAGCAACTAGTGTTACTGTAAAGAAGAGATTACAGCTATGCCTAACTTTCATTGAGGCCAAAGTCCAACATTGCTAGACTCATATCCACATGTGAGTCCAGCTTGGCTTGACTCTCGATGACCAGAGTCTGGCATCGCTGTACTCTCACTCTAGGTACAGTCCAGTATTGCCAGACTACCCTTGAGTATGAAAGTCAGGCAGTGCTGAACTTTCGTAGATGATAGTCCAGCATTGCCTGACTTTGACTGCAGCAAAAGTCCAGCACTGCCTGACTTTCATCACAACGAGAGTCCAGTACTGTCTGACTTTCATCATAATGAGAGTCTGGACCATGGAAAGGCAAAAGTCAGGCAATGCTGGACTCTCATTCTCATGAAAGTCAGGCAGTGCTGGACTTTCTCTACAGTCAAAGTCAGCTTGACTCTCACATGAGGGTGGTTTTGACGACATGGGTCTGACTATGGCATGTGAGTCCAGGTGACTCTCACATTTTCCTCTGTGCAGTACTAAAGGCAGGGGCAGTACTAGGCAGGGGCACCCCTATACCTACACCAGCAACACCGGGCACCAACCTCCAACCTGCTCATACAGCAAACAGGTAACACTTGAATCAAATTTAATTTGTTTGTTCAAATTTAATACTCTTACGTTCTCTCTCGTATGGTAGTTTATTGGTGCATGGATGTGACATCCCTATACTTCAGGCCAACTTTGTCAACTTTGTCCTGGCTTGGTTTAAAAGTAACCTCAATTCAACCTCGGAATGTCGTTTTTGGGGGACTGTTTTTCACATTGGCATGGTGGTGTAGTTTCCTGGCTCCCACCGTCCTTCTCTATCAGGCCACACCCATTCTCGTAGTTTTAATATTTAGGTGTTAATATCACATACCCTGGCTTTCTGCTAGTATGTGTATTCTATTCACAGAAAAAATCCAGAGTCGGCAAACCCAGCACTGCCTTGTAATTTTGACAAGGAAAGCGGCTGGCAGAGAGAAGAAAAAAGGAAAGAAAGAGAGAGAGACATTCTGATGGGGTCAGGGTCCATTGGTGGCTGAGGGCCCATGCATGGCTATAAGGCCTAGTAAGGGTGGGGGGGGGGGGGGGGGAGTGACATTCTGAGTATGAGGGGCCCATCCCATTCACATTTGAACATTGCATAATGAGTACCAATACATATGATTATGGAGGAGCACCAGTTGTGATTTGCCCTGTCCCATTCAACTGGGCTGATGGATTGATGTATCCTTCCCCTCCATATCCGTCATATCCCCTCCAGACCCACATCCCATTACCTTCCCTCCCATATCCCCACATTCCCTTGCTTACCTCCAAGTATTCATAACCCAAATAATAGAGGCTAGAATCTTAATACATGTTGTTCCACAATGGCTGAGAATGCACCGTTTCAAGTGCATATCATCAACATTTTATTGGGAGGCAGTCCCCCACAAACCCCCTAGTATGTCTGGCTACACGTCAACTCCTGTGTTCGCAGGGGGTGCGAATAGACATTGACTCTAAGTTAGTTAGAGACTACTATTATATCTTCTCCATGAAACCACGTGACCAGATTCTGTATGGGGGCCGCCATGTTGTCACAGGCAACTAGGTCACGAGACAGCTATAAATAGAGCGCGGACGTCGCACCCTGAAGGAAGAGGGAGGGGGGGGGGGGGCGGTGGTCAGTATCCCGGCGGCGTAGCCGCTGGTCGGAGTCTAAGTTGGCCAGGTTTGGCCCACCCTCTGGAGAATCCTGGATCCGCCACTGTCATATACATTGTATGTTAATATGGAGAATTCTGTGAGGTATCTAGTGAAAACATAAGATAATGTAAAGAATGCATGGTTTTGGCAGCATTTAGGAAATAGATGATAGGTCTAGTCTCTAGAGTGAACACACCTCTTTTTTGTCATTCACCAAGGCAGAGGTAGGCATAGATCCCTACTACTGGTATGATCCACATATATGCCTACAGTCCATTGCTCCTTATGGAGTTGTGACTCCCCTGTATGGAGCCCTCCAGGTCATGACGCCATAAGACGGGGAGTCAATGCCAGGTAGGGAGTCAATTAGATGTGACTCTCTTAGAATAGGAGTCAGTACAGATAACTTTATTATAGAGACCCACTAATATCAAGGAGTCACTTTAGAGTCCTGGGGAGAGTTACCTTAGTGATCGAGGCCTGACTCTCATTTGAGAGTCACAGTGATTCTACTTCTTTTCTCTGGGTGGTGGATTTTCTTGCTAAATTTTTACAAGCCCACGGTCAGAAATTGGCAAGAGCCCTTTGAAGCATAGTATAATAACGTGTGCGGTTATTGCTAAAAAAACATGTGGAATTTTTTACTCCCCCCCCCTCCACCCAAGAGGGGTTGAAGGTCGAAATGTTTTTGTCCCCTCCTCCCGTAGTTAAAATGTTCACTCCCTTAAAGAGTTTACTCTTGACCAAATATTCCAGTTTTCTCACCTTCCTTCTTTCCTTTACCCACAGCCGCTACGATCTCCTCACCACCTCCTTCCAACGACCAAGCTTTAAACGTGGGGCATCGTCGTTCCAATGGTCGTTCTCAGCGTCATGGCGGTAGTTGTGCAAGACACCTCTCCCGGCTGGGGTAATTGGGGAGAGAGGGAATTACTGTGAAGGAGAGGCATACGTGACTGGCTTCAGTGGCGTAGGAAAAGGGGGGGCCAGGGGGGCCCGGGCCCCCCCAATCACAGAAGAGGGGGGGCCTGAACATGTTTGGGCCCCCCCCAAAATTTTTCAGGACCCTATACTATAATATACATAATTCCCAAATTGTTGCTCTCCCACATAGGAAAAAGTGGGGTCCAGGAGTCTGGGTCCCTAATCAGAATTGATGAGGGCTTAAATACTACTTTCCATATAACGCCAATATAAGCGTGTATATGCGCAATCATACATGAAAGCCGATGCTCAAAAACTGGTTGGAGTGGGTCCCCATGGGCCCCCCCAATGAAGATTTGCTTCCTACGCCTCTGGGCTTCCGTCTTAAAGTTGAGCGGCGCCAGGGTAGAGGGGATGATACAGCACTCAATGGCATTGAGTTCTCCTGCAGCATGGGCGGGAGGGACTAGAACTCTGCTGTGTGAGTGTAAGGGGTGATCCATTTAGTATGTCACGCCCGAGGGGGTGGGGGGGTCTTTTTTTTGTGTGACAAAGTGTGACGAGGGGGTGGGGGGGTGTATAGGATTATGTGACGTCACACTTTCAGATTTAAAAAAATATATATATTAAATAAATGCTGTATAATTGGTGATATCTCCAGGCTAAAAACATGCTGGTGGTTGTAGTAGACCTACAACTACCAGCCCCATCCACTATTGACAGGTCAGCCTTCATCATCCTTCATCTGCTTAACTGACCTTCGTTCCATGCAATCACTGTAGAGGGTAACACAAGATCCCGTATACATGGATGTGCGACTGGCAAGGTTATATTTTGAGCAAGACGCCCCTTGCCATGGGTCTGCTTTTCCCAAGAAATCCCCCTCACAAGGGCTACTTTTCACCAAAACCATCCTCACCAAGAGTCTCTTTTCTGAGATTTAAACAAAATCTGTAAAAACAAGCAACAAAGGTCACTTTTTACTAAAAATCCCTTTTACCAAGGGTCACTCCTCAGAGCATTTGGAGAGCCAGCCACATACCTGTGTTGAAATAAAAATGAGTGCCCCCCTCCCCCAGGTAGCAGTACCATGCAGCACACCTTTTATAGGGCACCTAAGTTTCCCTATAAAATGTTGTCGTAATTTTATCGCCGTTTCTAACAAAAAAATACCCAGATCTAAGTTGGCCTAAAGAGGTCCTAGATCCAATATTTTATAGCCCAAATCTCGATATTAGTGGAGATATATGAAGACAAAAAATGTCACCCATCCTTCAAGCCTGCAGGTGATAATATGGGAAGCCCAGAAGCGCACGGAAATTGGCCATCATGTGACCAGACGTAGGCGCGCCCTATTCCTGTGACCACTTGCAAGAATCCATGGATCAAGGCCACAAAAATCTATAGGGTGCCACCAATATTCATATAATTTTGTTATTGCCTCTTTAGGGAGTGGTCATTTTTTAACAACAGGGGGGGTCGGTGGATTTCCGCGCGAGTGGGTCGAATTTTTTTTGGTCCCCCCCGCGTGTGGGGTCGAAACTTTTTTGGTTCCCCCCCTCCAGCAGGTTGAAATTGAGCGCGGCCGAACCCTTTGAGCTATAATAATGCGCGGGCTTTTCCGCTAAAAAGGGGTGTAATTTTTTTGGTCCCCCCCTCAAGAGGGGTCCAAATTATTTTGGTCCTCCCCCTTCAAGGGGTCCAAATTTGTTTGGTCCCCCCCCAAATCGACCAACCCCCCCCTGTTGTTAAAAAATGACCACTCCCTTAAACAGTTGTAATCTGAAAAGGTTCTAATCGATAAGGTACATCATGCCTAATAACATCACTATTTGTAAGGGGGGGGGGTTGTGAGCAGATTTGTTACATACTTTTCTGGGGGGTGTTTGGAGAAGTGTGACAAAGTGTGACATGGGGGTGGGGGGGTGTTCAAAATGGCCCAAAAAAGCGTGACATACTTAAGGCCAAAAAAAAAAAAAGGTGTGTTTCAGGCAACCCGACCCTAGATTCAAAAAAGGGCCGACCCTAGCATTTTTTTCCCAATTTAGGAGATTTTTTTTTTTTTTTTTTAATTTTTGTTACTTTTTTCCTCATTTTTTCCTAATTCTTACAAGAAAAACAAGCTCCCAGTAACCTCAGAGGCCTGAATAATTGATTAACATCAGGCTTTCTAATAGGTATATCCAACAACGGGGCCCTTGATGGGGGGGTCCCCATGTCGCATGTCGATTTTAAGAAATGGCCATGTCGCATGTCTATGTCGCTTAAAAATGCTCATGTCCCATGTCGATTTTAAGAACTGTCCATGTCCCATGTCACTATCTTTTTAAGCCTCATGTCGCATGTCACTAGGCCTCATGTCGCATGTCGAATTTAAGAAATGCCAATGTCGCCATGTCGAATTTAGGGGTCTAGGGCCATAACAACTTCTTGATATTCCTAGTCAATGGAGGAATTGTGGAGTCATTCTGGAGAGTCGGGCGTTGATTTGTCGATTCGTGACTCAATCCTAGTACTCTCTCTATGTAAAAAAAAATAAAAATAAAAAATAAAAAATCCGACCTACCTACCCTAGACATTTTGACCATGTTGCCTGAAACACACCTTTTTTTTTTTTGGCCTAATGGATCACCCCTAAATATTTTTTTCAAAAAGTGCTCTAATCTACCCATCTACCTATTATATTATGATGGCGAATAACTGATATATCAAACATATCGACACCGAAATAGTTAATAACTGATAACCTATAAAATTTGATACCAATGACATCCCTAGTTCCCACCCGAACCTTCGTAAGTGTGAAGTCTAGATCTCGGACCACCAAAACGAGACTACGGTGAAAACGATCATACAGTAAATCTAGGCATTTCAGACATTGTGGCCTCTGATTGGTTTATATTGGTAAATGGGAATTAGGGCAAGCTTTGATATTATGCATTTATAAAATCTGTGATTTGTTCTGATATGGGAAATAGAAATTAGCAAGCACTACCCAATGTCAGAGTAGGCTAAAAAAAATTGTGGAAAAAAGGTGGAAATTGTGAGTTCTGCAGCAAAAACTAAGATGGATTCTGAGGTGAGTGCCTTCACAGGTCAATAAAAAAAGACTGGATTGGTAAAAGTGGGCATTTTCTGGTCTCATAATGAATAACTAACATGGCTCTAAAGTATAAGGATAATTTTGATGAGATTGAATAACCTTTGACCACTTTTAGGGCATGTTATTGTACATTAAATTATAGTGAAAAATGTTTTGGTGGTCCGAGACCTTAAATCAGGGCATGTCAATTTATCAAAAAGTCTTGAAAATGGACCAGAGGCCATTTTTGAGCTTAGAGTTGCTTAGTTTTGATAAATTAATACCAAATCAGGCAAAAGAAATTGACAAAAATGTGTAAAACAGGGGAAATAAGGGTTATAGGCCTATCAGAATTATTGCAGAATTAATTGATTTTCACATATAGGCCATTATAGGCCTATTTTTGCTCTAGTAGGTGGGCAGGGATAAGTAAAATCTAGGACTTATGTCCAGAACACGTAAACCAATCCATATCTAGGCTGTTTACTACCTACTTGCATGTATATGTGGCCAAGGGAGGTGTTAGATGTAGGTTCGGGGCTTATTTGCGAGAATCGGTAGGCAGCCCGATTCTTAAATATCGGGCCATTGATATGGCCGCAAGACACTTGGAAATGAGTATTTTTCTACAATATTTGACAGAGGTAGTCCTTGGATAGGTAGAAACTAGGGAATGACTAGAAAATACACTTGCATAACAAATAAATCCCCCGAAAATGGTGATAAAATCAAAATAATTCAGTTTTTATTGCAATTTTTATTATTTTTTCATATTATTTCAGTGTCTGTTACAAAATCTCGGAGGAAATCCACACAGATAACTGTTGTTTCATGTACGGGCCTACCTAGACAAAATCTATGCTGAATGTGATGAATCTCACTTGCCTATTTCCTGAGAAAATTGCCTGAACATGCATAGGAGTGTCGGTTGGTGAAAATAGGCTAAAAATAGGCCTATTTTAAGGTTCACCGGGGTATCAAATACCCTCTGTAGCTTGTGATTAGGTGACCCTAGGGCTCCTTTCAAGTTACAATTTGATAGAGACCATCTCAAAGATTATATAAGTGGTGTTTTGGGAAAATTGAAATGCTGAGGCCTTCCTTAAGATCTCGGACCACCAAAACGAGACTACGGTGAAAACGATCATACAGTAAATCTAGGCATTTCAGACATTGTGGCCTCTGATTGGTTTATATTGGTAAATGGGAATTAGGGCAAGCTTTGATATTATGCATTTATAAAATCTGTGATTTGTTCTGATATGGGAAATAGAAATTAGCAAGCACTACCCAATGTCAGAGTAGGCTAAAAAAAATTGTGGAAAAAAGGTGGAAATTGTGAGTTCTGCAGCAAAAACTAAGATGGATTCTGAGGTGAGTGCCTTCACAGGTCAATAAAAAAAGACTGGATTGGTAAAAGTGGGCATTTTCTGGTCTCATAATGAATAACTAACATGGCTCTAAAGTATAAGGATAATTTTGATGAGATTGAATAACCTTTGACCACTTTTAGGGCATGTTATTGTACATTAAATTATAGTGAAAAATGTTTTGGTGGTCCGAGACCTCTAGCGGCAAAGTTATAGTTGAGCTGCGATCCGCCAGATGTCGCGGCGGCCTCGGACGGTGACCACGCGTCCACAAAGCGTGCATCGCGCGTCTCCCAGTCCAACATGGCGGCATCCATGGATAACAAATGGTAGGATTTTCCGAAGGCCCTCAACCCAGATATTCGGCGGATTATCACCTAGTGCAAGGTAGGTCATGTTGTCCAGGGCATTCTAGACGTCGTGAAGATTTATCAGGATGCATTGATGTGAATTGAGAAAGGATGCAGTGTATTTGTTTACCGCCTTGGCTTTGTTTTTGTCAAATTGTGGCCCTCAGCAGTCAGTGACACTCTCAGCTGTCACTCAGTCTCAGTGTTCTTGTTGTTGTCGGTGACGTCAGCACTTACTCTACTCTATCCTACTCTGGGCATCGTTCAGGCTGCATACTATGCCAACTGGTCGCCAATGCCATCAACTAGTTAGGGATATAGGCCTACACCTAGGAACTGTCACTATGTTTGTGTCAGAACACTATTCAGAACACAATGTCAATGATGGCCAGATCATGCAGATGGGACGGGGGGGTGGGGGGGTGGGGGTCCATGCCTAGGGCAAATCGACATGGCCATAATGACAAGGTGATATTTTAGTCATTAAGGATAAGTTTGGAGAACCGTAAGGGAGTGCTCATTTTTTAACAACAGGGGCCGGGGCGGTGAGATTTCACGCGTTCGCGCCCCTTTGTAGCTTAGTAACGCGCGGGCTTTTTCCCTCAAAACAGGTTGAATTTTTTTGACCCCTCCCCAAGAGGGGTCTAAATTTTACCCCCCCCCCCCCGGTCAAGGGGTTCAAATTTTTACCACCCCCCCTGTTGTTAAAAAATGAGCACTCCCTAAGCCACACCAAAATAAAAGGTCAATGGATTTATACAGTAGGCCCAGCAGTATAGGCCCCTACACTTTTGAAAAAAATGGTGAGTGTGAGGGAATTTAGGGAGTGCTCATTTTTTAACAACAGGGGGGGGGGTAAAAAATTTCGATCCCTCTAGGGGGGGGTGACGATATTTCGTGAACTGCACGCTGAATCTCACCACCCCACCCCCCCTGTTGTTAAAAAATGAGCACTCCCTTTAATAATATTAATCTTTTTTTTAAAAAATTTTTTAGCATTGGATTTTGTATCAAAATGGAAAAATCAAGCGATCACTTTTTTTTTCTTTTTAACCTAGCCTCTGACAAAGGTGTTAGTGAATCAATAACAAAAAATAATAATTAGTTGATCTGGGGGAATTTAATAGAAGATAGTTTAAAAAATAATCTCAATTTGTCTCAAAATGAGGCTAGCCAAATACATTGATCACTTTTTTAAAGGGGTTCTGGCCCTACAGTAGGCTGCACCCAATCACTCATTCCTGTGTAGCGGGACTCTTTATGCCAGCGGCCATTGCATAACCATTGCATGATCTGGTACTGGCACTCAGAACTACTGCCAAGATAATCACTGATGACAGCTGAATTAAATGTATGTTTCGAGTAAACATACTGCAGAAATATATAGGGAGGGTAAGTCGGATTTTGATTCTTTCTTTTTAAAATTCTTTACATATACCAGAGTTTACATCTCTAGGTTCTATTTTGATTGAAAAATAAGGGAATCCAGCAATTCTTATCAGGCTATTGAAAATCATGTACAATCTCCAAACCATAAGGAACGCATATGGTTCATAAATGCAGCACCGGCGTGCATGCATCATGCCGACAAATGGGCATTGGGCATGAAATGGGCTCAGTTATAGTGCCCTTGGAGGCTTTTCTCTTGGAGATATATAGGGTAGGTTCACCAGAAGTCGGCCGCTCCTGTACATTTTTCCCATGACCAATTTTCAGGAATTGAAAGGTCCAGGACTAATTACTTCACATATTTCCAAAACACACAAAAATAGAGATATTGAATGGGGGAACCAGGCCTGGTATATGTAAATTATCCTTCTACCCGGTTTCATATCAAATAGATTCCTTTATCAGAATGTTTCTGATGGGTCTTTTTCACCCCAAGTAGGCCAGATTGCACCTCGAGTCGTCCACCTCAGAGTTCAAGTTGTAAAAGCTCTCATGCATTACGCAAATTAAGTAGGTACTAAGTAGCTATCTCAGGAAATAGTTTGTATAATGCCTATGTGTACACCTATTTAACGGAAATAGTCAATTGATCCATTGACAACACAAATTAATTGTATTTAAAATAGACCACAAAAAGTCTTAATGTGGTGCATGTGTCACGCACAATATCGGAATTTGGGCAATATCAGAACTTTTACATCTCAATAATAAGACTTTTAAAATAAGTTAGTGTGCTACACAAACAGAAAGGTAGGATTAAAAAAGTATTTGCAAAGAAAGTTTACTGTATTCGTTAGCTCTTTGTTGGGTTACAGGCAACTGAACTCCCTTTTTTTTTTTATCACACCAGAGACATTACTGCCACACCTTATTCACACATACAGTGAGGTGTAGGATACATAGGGACTTTCTACTGAATGTTATTACACCTCCAAGGGGATGGACATCATACTCAAACAACATTGACAAATATATCTAGATGTTATATGTGCAGAACAGTTAGGAATTCTGGAACTGCCCAATGTAAGTAGGGAGCAATTCCGAAATTGCCCTGCGTTCCGAAATTGTACATGGGCAATTCCAGAACTGAGCTGGTTCTTATTCTGCGCCTGACACATGCACCGCAATGCCTCCTTAGAACTTTGGAATGCCACTAGATGGTGCCACAATCCCATAGATGATTCAGGGTGTTAGTTATATCAGCATTTTCAACTAAATTACTTATGGTCCATATACTAGATATATATATCTTTCCATAGAAAAGCATTTTTACAAGTGCATGTTGATATTAACTTTTTTAAATGCAATTAAAGATCGGTATTTGTGAAGAAATGTTGTTATCTTTAATATAAAAACACGTAATACATGGTTACTTCTACATGTTTTTATGAGATGATAATAATTCCCAATACCAAAAGGAATTATACCACGGTATACTATAACACCCTCTAAGTTCATCATACATGATGAGCGGCTACAGACCATGTCGGGGACGGTGTACCACCTCACACACCCGCTGACCCCCAACCTGCAGCGCTGTGATGTAGCAGACCACATTGGGAATTTACCCTCTTGGCATGTACAAAATAGTCAGAATTAGATGTGAAGGATGGTCGACTTGGGGTGTGTGGCTGACTTCAGGTGAATCTACCCTACCAGTAATTTAAAATTGAATCGAATTAAAAAGTGAATGCTTTGTATGTAGAATATATTTTATTTCTCGAGGCACCTTTACATTTAAGGCATATAAACACGAGTGAGTATAAACTTTTATCTTGAATATAATTATCTTCAGTGGTTATAAAATATAAAAATATAATGATTTTCATTAAGTCAATCATTCAAACAGTATTTCGCATTCACAGAATACAAAGTCTAAACCCTCTAAGGACAGCACGATGCCTCAATGCTTCATTTCAATTTCTTGTCATGATGTGCTAAAGTAGCACTGATGAGTACACGGCAGCGCTGCCTCGATGCATCAAGCAGACACTTCAGGAGTGTATCAGGGTCATACACCATGACAACAAGTACATTAAATACTATTAGGCTGTCCTTAAAAGGTTAATCATCTTGTGAAGGTTCACAATATTTGTACACAGGGAGCCATTCTAAAGTTTCTTGAGTTGGCCGTGCTGAGAGACGGCTTTGTCAGGAATAGTCAACTGTTTTTCACACCCTACAACAGGCTGTCATGATATCATATTGCAAAGAAATAAAGATAATGCATTTTGCCAAGTAATGTATTTATACAAAGGCACATGAGATGGCTGTGATATCGTGTGACGTTTAACTAGCTTTAAGGATGGTACGATTCAGCCCCAGTGAGTAACTCTATATCAACCATGTAGTGTTTGCATGATGTAAGATTGTAGCTTTGGAGAATTACTCTCCAAAGCTGCATTCATCCATCATGATAACAAAAGTACATGTGGTAGTCCATTAAAGCACTATGCGACCATTAAAGGGGTTAACCCAAATCTGTACAGCAGCTAAATGCATCAATCATTCACCATCATCTCTCTGCCCATTCACACTATAAAGATCTACTATATGACTGCTACATTTTTACATGTGAATATTTACATGAATGAGAGGCAAGACCGTTTTATGCTTCCATAGTGGTAGCAGCATCACAAGTTTCAAGTGGACTAACAACGATATGCAAATATATCCTTTAGAAGAGTTTTTTTCAGGTTTGACTGTACCTACCCAGGGAAAGTATCACTTGGAACCCTTCTTGAAAATTTGAGCCTTTTTCAGCAAAAAAGCCTTCGCGTTACTCTAGTTTAAAGGGAAGCAACTCATTTCAGTGCAATTGAGGTTTGAGGGGAGGCATAAACAAAATAATTTGTACAGTGGTGGAATTCTGTGTCCAGTGTTGCCAAAATGACATCGGCATAATCACCTTTTGCCGATGTAGAATTGTAATGGTCCATGTGAAGCTATAAGACATCGGCCATAATGGCTGGCTATGATCTCAGCTTTCAGACACTGGAATTTTTTTTCAAATATTCCCATTAGCAGCTGAGTTAGGTCCATCCAACTTATAAGCATCTTCCTCAATGAATTTAAGCACTTTCAAAGCTATTCAGTGAGCTGTTCTTAAAGAAGTATTACAATCTGTATTCATTTATATGAAATGAGGGCCCATGTGGCCTGTGTAGAAGGAAAAAGACCTATGTAAGATCATGCGACACAGGCCACATTGGCCTGTGCACGTAAAAGGTTTTCGGCAACACTGGAGTCAGAGTTTATCAAAATTTCTTCCAATCTAGCCATGAGGAATGTCAAACTTTTTCTAGAGCATTTATCAAATTTTTCTGACTATTTATAAATCTTTTGACATGCTGTAAATCAAAGATCAGAAAGTGACTGAAATCTTGAAGTACAACTTTACCACAAACACCACAACCTCAGACCTTAAATCATAATGCCATATGCTGCACATATAAAACACCTATCTGCATACATCACTAGAGATCTTCATCTACCATGTGCTTTCCTCTGTTAGTCCTGATGACTCTAGCGTGTCATAAAGGGGGTTATGGTACGTGGAGGCAGCGTCAATAATCCCAGTATCCTTGCAATGTTCGTCTTTATCGTCAAGTATAAGGAACTTAAAGCCGCCCCCGGCCTGGCCCCGGCCAGGTCGGTGGCAGCAGTGTCTCCTACACTTCCACAGTAGGAGAGCCACCACCACAATCATCAGCACCAGCACCACCGCTAAAACACCGATCACCACCGCCATCGTGCCAAACGTGTGCTCTGATGTAACAGGCGCTGTGATTGGTGGAGGCCGCATGGGGCCGTCGATGATGTGCAGGATGCCGTTAGTGGCTGGGATGTTTCTGTGGATGACGATGGAGCCGTTGATGGTGTAGGTTCTTTCATCTTGTGTGTAATCCATGCTGAGTGCATCCCCTGAGAGTGTGATATAGGAGTAGTTACCATCGAATAGACTTGGTACCAGCTCAAAGTACTCCCCTACAATGTGTCGCTTGGCATCCACACCGGTCTCGTTAACGCTGGTGTTACCGGCCCAGTTCTCAGGGACTATAAGGGTGTAATTAACTGCAGCTTTCAACATGTGTTCTGGTGAGTCATCCCCTCCATCCCCCGTACTGAGGAGGCTGTAGAAGTCCTGAGTCACACCCAGGGTCCGGAGAGACTCCACCAGACTCACAATGCGCGTGCAGTTCAGCCCATTCCCGTAGAACTCAGGCGGGCAGGTGCAGGTGACGCGGTGACTAGTGGCCTGTGAGGACACACACAAAGCGTTAGGGTCGCAGCCCCCGTTCCTGATACCACACACGTGTGTACAGTTCGTGCCGTCACCCCGGTAACTCTCGGCACAGCGGCAGTGGGTGGTGTTCCCGCGGTGGATGCAGTCTGCGTGTGCGTGACAGAAGGTGCAGGGGTCCACCTCACACTGGGAGCCCTTCTTGATGTAGCTCTTATCACAACTACTGCAGGCCTCTCCGGTGTACCCCTCCTTACACCTGCACACCCCTGATCCCTCAATCCCCGCTGAGCACTTCCCGTGGGTGTTACAGGGACTGGTGGCGCCCCCGGGGCAGGGTAGACAGTCATACCCGTAATACCCCGGGCAGCATTCCCGGCGGTACCCCCCAATGTGGTCTGCTACATCACAGCGCTGCAGGTTGGGGGTCAGCGGGTGTGTGAGGTGGTACACCGTCCCCGACATGGTCTGTAGCCGCTCATCATGTATGATGAACTCATTGATGTACACCTTCCCACTCCTCACTGTAATGTTCAACAAGCTACTCGGTCCTGATCCCAAAACTGTCGGCTCCTGAGTAAAAGATGGAAGTGTATCCATGTAGATACGTTTCGGGATGATATAGTAGGATAGGTACTTCTTCAGATCAGTGCCATTCAGCTTGATCTTCCAGTGGACATTGTCTAGAATGAAGAGTGTGAAAGCATCGAGGGCCTCTATTTGGGCGGTGAGGTTGGTCTGTGTGAGTGCAGCTGTGAAGAGTGAGTACCTTGGGTTTGCTGCCAGTAGGTGGGACAGGTTCACGACCGGTGCCTTAGGGATCAGGCAGTCATCAATGATGTGGATCAACCCATTCAGTGCCGTGTAACCTCCCGTCACAATGTGCGCTTTGTTCACCGTTAACTCTGAAGTAAAGGTGACTTTGAGTTCCCGCACTTTACCAGTGCTGTCCTGAGCCAGAGTTGGTAGGAAGACATTTCCTGTGGCTGAATGACTCAGCATTTTGAGTTGTTGTAAGGTGTAGCGGTGGGGGAGGATATAGTACTGGACTCCAACTGTTGGTGACACGCAGGATGAACCCGCTAGTGTGGCATCCAGGACGGCTACATTACTGGGAGCGAAGATGGTGTACTGGGCCGTAACGTTGGACAACATGGCGGTGAGACTACTATTAGCATCGAGCAGCCGCTTAAAATTGTTGAGGGTCAGAATCAGCTGTAACTCATGCCACAGTGACCCGATGCAGCTGATACCGTCCCCTCCGTACCCGGCACCGCAGGTACAGGTCCGGTTACCGGGCCCCAGCGCCGTACACGTAGCCAGACCGGAGCAGCCACCATTGTTAAACTCACACATGTTGTTAGGGACGCAGTGGGTGCCGTTACCGTGGTAGTTGTACAGACACACACAATGGCTCTCCCCGGGGGCCGTGCGCTGACACACGGCGTCCGGGTGGCAGTGGGAGGCGTTGACGTCAGCACAGGGGGTGCTGGGGTAGCAGTAGGCTCCGTCCCCCACCCATCCCCGGTTACACTTACAGGTGCTGGCCCCTGGTGAGAGGTAGCTGCAGGTGGCCTCTTGGTGGCAGTCTCCGCGGGTGGGCTGGGTGCAGGGGTCTATGGGGGTACAGGCGTCCACTCCGTCACCACTGTACCCATCCATACACACACACCGACGCATGGTACGCAGCTGCAGCAGCTGTAAGGGCGAACATACCAGCATTAGTAATAGATATTCTCACATTTCGAAACTTACAGTTGCCATTAGAATGTAGCTGATTAGTTGTATGAAGGGGGTACCAGTTTGAATTTATTAACTGCTAAAACCCACTATTTTGTAAATATTGTAACTCGAATACTGTAAATTCTCGCGTATAAGTCTATCTTGCGTATCATAAGCTGCACCCCCACTGTAGTACTGTGATACATATGCGGATGAAATAACATTGATAAGTAACTACAGTTTTTTTAAACTTCAACATAATATTCTATGTAATGTTATCCGTCCAAAAAATGAGTTTTGAACACATGGTCCTGGGCATAATTGTAAGGTTTTTGATGTTTGAAATAAAAAAAGATAATAATATGGTAAGAACAATGCCAGGTAGGATAAATATGCCTTTCTACTTGTCCATCTACAACAGATTCCATAGTATGATGGTAATGGCGTTTGACTTCTGACTTAAAGGGGTTCTAGTCTCAGGCATGCCATACTAGGTAGGGTTTTATTATCAATGATAGCTTTTATTGACAATAACACAGAGGTTATTACTGACATGTATGTGACATGCAATAAGTTATGTGTATTGAATCTGTAATACAATACGTTAAGTAGTGATACAATAATTCATGTAATTTCGTCGAATAAGTCATACAATAATTATGTAATTTCGTCGAAGACCAAATTAGCCCCTGGTGTCCTACCCCAGAACTACAATCCCCGCCAGCCACCTTAAAGGTGAAAATATGTACAGCCTAAAATAAAATATGCTCACAGTAGACACAATAATTCCCTGTACTCACCTTAAAGTGCAGTAGTGGAGTAGTGTCCGTAGGGCACCTGTGCGGGCTCGGTGCCCTACGGATGCTACTATAACCTTTAACTATAAAAGCTGCGAGTTAGGCCTATTACCGTACTGTCGCGATAAAGCACCTGGTCTTGTATAAGCGCCAGTCTTGAATAAGCGCCGGGGTGTAGGGGCTTCCAAATGCTTCTTAAGCACTTAAATCGTGACCTTGAATAAGCGCCTGTCTTGTATAAGCGCCTGGGTAAGAGCCCTGTCAAATTGAAGAGTGCCCCGGCACTTAATCACGACGGTACGGTATATAAGATAATTCCTGGTCCTCACCTTAAAGTGTAGGCTGGAGTAGTGTCCATAGGGCACCTGTCCTGGCTCGGTGCCCGGTAGTAATGACTGCAGGAGCTGGGTGCTATTAGACAGACTGCAGTAGGCGTGGGCGTGGCAGTGGGTGTGGCGCAGGGTGCCACACTTCTGTCTGTTCAGGCTGCACATCACCCCAAAGTAACCCTCCTGACACGTGCCCGGTTTGCAGAACCCGTGTTGTGTCGAGTCAGCGTAGTTACGACACTCCCCAAACACACACTTACAATCCTCCGTGCAGTTGTTGCCGTACTTTTTGGGGTCTGTACACTGGTTGCATAATTTACCTAAAGATTTAGAGAAATTATATTTTTGAATTAAAATGTAGTTTAATATATTATACTTTTTTCTAGTTCTTTGTAGAATTGATATGGAATAAATTACCAAGTTTAAAGTCAAAATTTATTTCTTTTGGTACCAAAACCCCGAAAAATGTCTTCCGAAAAGATTTACGGTTAGGCCCAAAAATAAGGTCAGTCAGGACACCTGAACACAACTTTATTTTTAAATGTACTCCCTACATACAGTACCTGTGTATTCAGGGAGGCAGGTACAGGACCCGTTGCCTGTTATCCCCTGGTTACACTCCCCGCGCCCCCTGCACGGGGTCTGCGGCCCCCCCGGACATGGGTCGCAGTTGGGTCCGTAGAAGTTACTGCAGCACCGCGCCTCAACCACCGTCCGGTTACATTGGGGGCGACACCCCGCGATGGTCACGTTCCTCCTGTAATAAAATTTAGGTTAGAAAAGCCATGAAATAATGTGTTTAGGTAGCATGGCAGAGAAAAAGGGTTCATAAAATAACAAAACCATGAAAATTTGAATGGAACCATATTCTGTTCAGAATAGATTTTCTAGATAGAAAATGATAAGGGCAATACTCTGAGAAGGTACGGGCACCTCCCTCATGGCTGTAAACAGGTTCCTGTTGCTTACCCTCCGGGGGGATGATGGGTGAATGTGCAGCGTTGATATGAGTCGTCCAGCACGACGTCTGACACCCCCAGACACTGCGGTACAGCCGAACACAGGCCGCACCGCCCTGCCACCACCACCTGCAGATATTTAGATGTATATAAAAGTGATTGTTTCAGTATGGGATATACAATATTCGACGTAATATATAGACAAATGCCAACGCCCATTGTCTCTGTTGTATTTCACGAGTGGGGGCTGGGGCAGTATACCAGGAAGCCACAGGCTGAGTGGGATGCGCCCTAGCCCCCACAAGTGGAATACATCAGAGCGGTATAAATGTAGTTGGCATTTGTGTTTATTTTTTTATTTGAAGCCATTTAATGAATGAAAAACAACTTTTTCTTAGCCCATTGAATACAGCCACATTGTATTCAATAGGGGCATTGAATACGGCCCTTCAGTGCTAAAGCATAGGACATTTTGTATTTCAAAAAAATAAATACCCTTCCCGTAATAAGGGCCCACCTAATAAGTGCACTCTCTCTAATACGTGCCCGCCCCTTTGGAGGTATTTTTTAGATTATATTAGAAGAAAGCCTTAATTTTAACCCTTTTTGGGACAATTGAACACTAATTGAAATGCCATGAAGATAATTCCATAAGGGTCCAGGCCCGGGGCTCCAGGGCGCATTACTGGTACTGATTGTAGCCATGTGGTCCCCACCTCATGCATATTGATGAGGGAATGATGGCTATTTCTAAACTGCTGCATGTACAGATATTACAGATAATAAACTCCATGGTTTGAATCAGCTTGGAGTTTCTGTCCTTTCTTCTATCAGAGACCAACTGTAAATAGCCCTTGGGTGCGGGTAATGTGAGCGGTTTTGGCAGTATAGTACAGTATTGAAATCTAAATTTTTGGACCCTTGATGCAGGCTATAGGGTTCTCCTAAAGTCAGGTTGCAGGTTATATGTGAGATGCGGGTTATATCCTGGAATCTACAGTAATTCTCCATTAACGTACCGTCTTGTTGACATCACAGCGCCGGTTGAGGATGGGCTGGATGGACTCTGGTACCAGCACCCCGGTGATGTGATGGTACAGACCGTTAGCTGCTGGGATGTCCGACTGGATCAATTCAATTCAATTCAATTCAATATTATTCAGACGCAACCCCTTTTAGGGCAAAGGAATAAGTGTAGGATAATAGCCGGGATGTAGCCGAAAGGTACATTTAGCATCACTGGATACATATGCCATGAACGTGTGTTTAGAGACATAGCTAGGGAGGGGAGAAAAAATTAGGTCAATGGTGGCATATTCTTTTTCATGATAGATCTTTAGAGATTTAAAAAGTTGGTATCATTGCCAGCCAACAGATGACACTACTGGGCTATGGTTCATTGAGCTTAGGCATGGCTAATGGGCCAAGTCAATTAGGCCAGTGGGGCACCTGAGGTGTTTTTTGCTAGTGAGTATACTCTTATAATAGACTTTTCTCTTACCTGGCCTTACACTGTCCCATGTTTAACTGATAAGGCTAAGCACTTGGAAACTATCTATGATATAGGTCTTTTTGATTTTGGGAACTTACAATATCATATTTTCATACCCCAGTACTAGCAGTAATCTATCATTGATGGGTATTTGGTATATAGGGATAATACATCAAGGAGGTGGAATCCTATGGGAGAATAATGCTATGCACATTTTTTTCAATGCTGATGGCTAAGGACGTCCCAGATAGCTAGGGCCCTGAAAACTGGGAAATGCACACTTTTGTTCACATACGTTCCGATACTCATACTAGTAATATGCTGAAAATATTTTTTTGAAATGCATAGAGGTACAATATGTCTATAATTGGTGAGAATTTACATAAAGCAATCTATGTCAGGATAGATGTCCTTGTTACTTTTCCTAGTTCCTAGCACTTAAATCTTGAAACTAGGACAAAAATAATGTCATTCTAAGCAGTATGATTCACACAAATGATAAATCCCTGCATATCAACTGATCACATCTTCTGGCCACCATGTGCGTTGTGGCGCCATCTTGTGCGAATATTCTCTCCTCCCTAACATAGCATATGAAACGAGTTAAAATACATACAAGATACATAGAGTAGCACCATGCCTAGTCCGATAATGAGGTTGAGCATAAATGTGTTGGCTGAACGAACATAGCTAGCATGCATAGTTTCATTGGGTGAGGCCAACCCTGTATTTTTGGGGCCAACCCTATTTTTTTTAGACATTTTTTGAAATTCTGGGGAAAAAACGACATTTGGGGTTTTTACTACTAAGGTTTTTACTTAAAGTATTGGTAAAAAAAAATCGACCTACCGACCCTATTCATTTTTGACTCAGGGTCCATACCCTGAGGCATATACGACGCCTTTTTCTTTAAGACGTTTTTTAGCCATTTTAAAATGCTTATTACTCACTTTCTATTTTAGTTAGAAAAAATACAATAAAATAAAAGAATGGGCAACATCAAGGGACAAATATCTCCTTCAAAAAGTAAATCAATATCTCTTTTCTTCTACTCACAAATCAACTGCCATCTTTGCGTATGTTTTCTCTCTTTTCTTTAAACACTTAAGTACTGTTAAATGACTACCCTCTAAATGAACTCTCCATAGGCTGCAAGGTTAAAAAATTAATTGGAGCTGATAGAAATGCTGTAGCACATTTCTATCTTTCTGGCATAAATCGACCATCTAACATATGAAAATGCCATCCAACTAAGCTGAAATGCCCTCTATAATATTTAAATCACTTAAATGAACTTCATATAATACCCTGTACATACCAAAAACAAGGATCACTTTTATTTACAATATGGACATGGGAGAAACCTTTTCATTCAGTGTGTGTTGGACATAGACGTGAGAAGACAAAAGACATAGATAGCCAAGATCGGGGGACATAACAATTTGAATTTGGGCTCAAGTACCCCCCCAAAAAAAGTCAGTGTTCAAATCTTTTCCGAATATACCCTTTTTTTGCGCGACTTGCCTCACTCGGTGTGACTTTCTTAGGGCACTTGCGTCATACGACCTATAAGTTGTGTGGTGCAGGTAGTTGTCAGTTCCTGATATGCTATACTTGTGACGCACAATTTGGGTATGCTATCCGAAACGGTGCAGCCAGGATATAATAGGGGGAGCCAGTCAGGAATCCTGGAGAGAACCTGGTATGGTGACCAATGCATGATATGGATAGTGGACTAGGGTAAACCAAAGGTGCTGAATCCATTTCTGTTATGTGTAGAATGATATCTAGGTTGGAACAAGGTCAAAATCAAGGTCAAAGGTCACGTCTTTAAGGATCCTATTAATACAAGAGTGCACCCTTTCTCTTTCTTACGATGATAAATGATACATTTCCCTTCACACCTCTCCCTGACCCTGAGTCATCTGTGAGTTCACTCACATGCTCAATCTTTGACTAACCTGGATGACACTGGTCCGGTTACCGTTGAGCAGCAGCTGACCGGTCGGTGACACCATGACCTCCACTATGTTGTTACTCAGCGTCTTAACCCGAGTCTCCATCATCATGTCCCACGAGAAGTACAGGTTGTCCACGATGTGGTTCTTAAAGTTAGTAAAATTACATTTTGTAAATCCTACTTAAATTTGTTCTACACACTGTTACAATATGATATTGAAAGGTGAAGAGATAATCAAATACATTCTATGGGCAGCAAGAATGCAGATAGAGGGTACCTACCGGTATAGCTATAGGCCTGTAAAGTGTGTTTTTAATGGGTGTGACTTATTGCCTGCACACAAAAAGTCGCACCATGGCCTTAAATTTGACAATTATATCAAATTTAAGTGAAATCAGTTGGAATAGGAGTGAATAAGTATGGTCTCTCTGATCATTCTGACCCATGTTAAGGGAAATTGACTTTAGAGGTCCAGTAATTGGATATACTCACTTTAAGGAGAGTCACCAACTTGGGTTTACCCTCAGGGGACTGCAGGAACTCCAGGACTCCATCCCCTAGACTGTTAGGTAAAAACGAGTTTTTAGAACTATGCTTATTAAGCAAAAATTTAAGTTTACATGTGTCTTGTTGCATCAGTATTCAGGCTAAAGGATCACAATTTAGAATTCCAAGTGAGTATATAAAGCTTCAACACTTTGTCACCACTTTTTATAACAGAATAGTATACATAAAATATATTTAAGTATAAGTAAAAGTATATAATACATTGATTGATTTTAGTACTGCAGTATACATGTAGAAAGTAGCATATAAGCCATCCCTTCCCTCCCTGACTTGGCCAATCCTATAACCCCACACTGACAACTTGCATACTACCTGCGGCTTCTACGTGAGAATTTACGGTATTATAATTGAGGTGTTTTCACACCAATACGTTATGTTAGTTGTGGTACAACACGGAACGTTTTTATGGGTTAGGGCCATTTAAACTGAAAGATGGTGATGGGGTTCACTCCAGCTGCGGTACTGCACCTCATGGCATGCTGCGGCACGGCACGTTATTTCCAGAAACCAGAATGTTGGTTTCTAGAAAAACGCAACACACAGTGACTCACAGCGCAGACTGAGCAGCCAATCAGAGAGGAGCAGCTCAGTCTGACAGTCTTTCTTGAGCAATAGAATAAACACAGGACTATTGCAGCATTTTGCTGCCTTGGTGTCAACAGCTCTGCAGTACCACTGAATAACGTACCACGTTGGTGGAAAAGGGGTGTAACGAGTACCTCACCTGTCCCACAACTTGTTGCTGGGGGCGAACAAGGTTAGGTTCCTGGTGGTGGAGTTGAGGAGTCGGGTGAGGCCGGCCGTAGCCACCAGACCCTCCAGGCGGTTATACCTCCCATCATACTGCACCTGGGGGCAGGGAGAAGTGGGACAGGGGTTTATTCTGCTATTTAACTCAACATAAAAGTTAAAGCAATTACATGGGTTTTCATAGAATAGCAGAAGAGGTTGAATCTTTTATGATATATGGATTCAGATTTAATATAACAAGTATTGATACAACACCACCATTACAAGACTATGTAAATGATTGACTGAAATACAATGTACAACCAAACATGGTGGTATTACAATGTACTAAGTTGGGTGGGAAGCAGGGGGGATGAAGATGATACCAAATTACATGATTTACAATCACAATGGGTTAATTTATATACCATAGATCCATGCATAAACATATCTAATATAGATCCACAAAATTCAGACTTAGTAAATGACCTCTACTAATCCCAAGTGAATATCCAAAATCTCCAAAAACATGAGACATCTGTCTGCATTTGTACAGTTACAGGCTACAGGTTTGTGAATTGGAGAGCATATCTATATTCATATTTAAAATACTTAATCATATTTAAAATACCTGCTGCAGTAACGTCTGCCGCTTCTTGTAACCAATCACAGGCGGTTTATCCACCAGCTTGTTAATCACGTGAATGATCCCGTTAGACGCTGGGAAGTTCCCCCGCACGATCTTAGCCCGGGTTGACGTTCTGGAGAGTCGGTATTTGATCTGACTTCTCCGTGCGATGACCGTTATCTCGGCGGGGTACCCCTCGAGTGTGTAGAAGATGGTGCCATTGACGAGTTGGTGTAAGGTGCGAGCCACCGGGAGGATGTGGTTCTTGACGGTCTGTGAGGCAGCAGCCCAGTCACCCATCACTGCCGGGAGGTCCACTCCTGAGAATACAGGGATGTCAAAAAGTCAAATTTTATAGGTTTCGGTATTCACTACTTTAATGTTGATAAAGTGATATATCAGTTATCTGATATACATTTTGTACAAGAATAAGGGGTAGATTTGACCCAGGAAGTCCACTCCTGAAAATACAGGAATTGGATTTGAAAATTGTTAAATTGTAGGAGAATTTCTGAGTCTCAATATATAAGGTATTTAAAGACACTGAATACAGGTTTGATTGGCAGCGACAAAGCTAAGGGGTGGGGTCAATTAAAATTTTAAAAAATTAGGTTCGACCTTAAAAACTATGATAGCAATGATGTCCCTACCTGAGAAGCCTGCGTCTGTGGGTACAAACACAGTGAAGGACCTCACATGCTGCAGAGCCTCCCCCAGGCCGTACTGGAACAGCCGGATAGCCTTATTGAGCTGATTCCTCAGTGGTCTCTCAGCGTTCATCCTCAGCAGGCTCTGTAGGATGTTCCCGTGACACACCTTCCCATTACCCACGTACCCGGCATGACACGCACACCGGTAGCGGTTAGGGGACAGCATGGTACAGTTGGCGTTCTCATGGCAGTTCTTAAACCTCGGCTCACAGAGGTTGACGACGGCACAGCCAGAGCCATCGGTGAAGTTGGCGAACCCCGGGAGGCATTTACATGCATACTTACCGGGACCAGCGTACTCACATGTAGAGCTGTTAGCGGGACATACCGGGTCGTCAAGGTCCTGGCAGGGGTCAATAGGGTCACACACCAACCCGTCACCTTGATACCCGACCTTACAGGTACAGGAGTAGTTAGCAGGACCGGTCATCTCACACCGGGCGTCCCCGTCACAGCCATCAGTACCCTCCACACACATGTCCACCAGGGTACAGGTCTGCCCGTCACCCCGGTAACCATGGAGACACACACAGCGCTGCCCCAGGTCAGCGTGACATTGGGCGTTATCCCCACAGTAGGAGTTGTTACATTGTGCTAGCTGGTCACACCGCTCCCCCTGGTAACCAAGGTGACAGTCACACCTCCCGGTGCCCGTCACACCCGCGTCACAGTCACCATGGTTACCACACATACAGGTGTGGTCACACTCGGCCCCGTAGACGTCGCTGGCTGCACACCTCTCACAGGCGTAGCCGGTGTAGGCTGGGAGGCAGGTACAGGTACCGTTACCCTCCAACCCCTCTGCACACGCCCCCCGCTGGGAGCACACGTTGGTCGTGTTGAGCACCCCACCCTCCGCATCCCCTGAGGTGACGGCCCCCGGACACAGGCGACAGTCCGGCCCCCAGCGCCCCACACAGCATTGTGGGTACTCAAGCATCAGCTCACACTCAAACACACAGAAGTTGTGTCCGTAGCACGGAGCTTCCCGCACGAAACGCGCGGTCTGGGGGCATCCGAAGGCCCGGGTCGCGAAGCACGGGTTGCAGCTGGTGTTGACCTTCTGTCTGTAGCTGACCTTGCCACATGGGTAGAGGTCGGCGCCGGAGGTCGTTACAATGTCAAGGTCAGGGGTGGTCACCACGTCTGTAGTACCAGCCGTGGTCACCAGGGGGGCGGCCTTGGGCGCAGGGGTTGTTGTACGGCTTTGTTGGTCAGATTCAGCGATTGTTGTTTTCTGGCCAACACCGATTGTTGTCTGAATGACCAAGACTGGTGTTGTTGTGTCGTCAACACCCGCATTTGTCTGTGACTGCTGTGGCACTGTTGATGCATGTGACTCACCGTCGCGTATAGAAGTTGTAACAACCGGTTCAGCTAAACCAGTACTCGACATGTTAAATACCCGCTCTGTGGGAGGTTTTGTTGACGTCACATAGTTGCTGCTGGACCCACTAGGTGTCAGTACCTGTGTGTGCCTCTGTCCGCTGGGGGTGGGTGTGGTACCCACTAGTTCCCCTCCCGGGGTCGCTGGTTCTGTGCCGTTCCCTGACGTGTTCCCGGCGGTCGTGGAGACAGAACCGAGCGTCCACATGAGCCCTATCAGCAGGGCGGTGGTTGGGGTGGGGCACCGCATCTTGCTGCAAGTAGACAAATAAGAAGACTTATGAGACAAGTCTATATGTGAGAGGAACATACCGTAAAACCGTGTGTATAGGCCGTGGTCAGTTCGCCAGTGCGGCTTAGAGGATAGCAATTTCCAGACCCTCTCTGAGGATTATATGATTTGTCAAAGTCAAGGGTGCGGCTAATACACCCGGCTTATACGCAAGGTTTTACAGTACTGCAGATGTCATGCCATATTGCCGTCACGATACATCTGATAGAGTGCCGGTATGTTTTAAGTGCTGTGGGTAGACTAAGAGGTGTTTTAATTCTCTTATGCACTGAAATAGGGGGATTCGCACAGTTATTATGCCTGCCCTAATATCTCTGCAGCCTCTGGCATACATTGCAGATGAAAAGTTGCATTGCTGCATGCGGCCCCAGGGAGCAATAGTTTTTTAACAACGCGGGGGAGGGTGGTGGTGAAATTGTTTTGGTTCCCCACCCCGCCAAAGCCACACCACCCCCCTGATGTGAAAAAATAATCACTCCTTATAGGACCCAGGACCCTGTACACAGGCTACAGTAGACTTGCTCAAGTCTTTGAGTTTAAATAAAGAGAAAAACGGATGTTTTCTCTGATATACTTCTTCAAGTGTATGATCAAAGTGGGAGCAGCAAGGGGAGGAGAGTTGGAGGTCGGTGGCAGGGTAGGAACTCTCACTGACGCAGGCCAGTCTAAGGCTACTGTAATATATAGAGAGGGGGTAGTGACCCTCTGGCTATGTGGTGGAGGGTGACAGACTAATGTGTTTATCAGATGCGGCATCAGACTGCAGTTTTTCCTGCTGCACGTGTTGGTCATATTGTGTTATGGTTATAGTAGGCTGAAGTGTGTGAGCGGGGGTGGGGGGGGGGGGGGGGGGGGACACTCCAACCTTACCCCTCCTGGCTCCATACTAGACATGAGGGTGACTGGGTAACGGTACTGAGACATAGAAAGATGCTGAACCCTTTAAGGGCCACATAATGGTTTCATGTTGCCCCTGTTGTCATGATGTCTGAATGCAGTCCTGGTGAGTAAATCCACCAGTGCTGCATTCAGGTATTTAGGGGTGTCGGAAGAAACTTGACTTTGGGGGAGGCGCGGCGGCCAAACCAAACAAAGTTCAGAAGGGTGTGCGATTCTGAGTTACTTTTTTTTTTTTTGGGGGGGGGGGGGGGGGGCAAAAGATACTCTTTCCCCCCCCCCCTGTTCCGACACCCCTGATTATGAACACCCTTTTGGGGGAAGTGTTTCAACCCTGTAGGTTCGACATGATGCATAGATGCAGCCCGGGTGAGTACACTCTCTAGAGCCGCATTAATACATCATGCTAACAGAGGGCATAGCACAATTTAAATCATTATGCGGTCCTTAAGGATCATTCTGACGATCTCAAAATCGTATGTAAGGCCGTTTTATTTTGATAACTTGGATTACGGATCCGCCTCCGAAATTTTTGGCATTTTTTTTTTTAACCTTTCTCCTCCAAGATTCTTTTGAGAATTAAAAAAAAAAAGAAGTACATGTTGACCAGCAGAAGGAAGAATAAGGCCTTTCAGATTGGGAATTTTACTCAACATATCTACCTTAGATAACCGAAAAATGAGTCTTTCCATGCCTTTTAAAAAAAATTGTTTTATTCCTCTGCCCTTCGAGAAATTTTTTGATCCGGCTCCTCCCGTAGGGCAGCTTTTTTTTCCCCCCTCTGCCCTTCCAAAAAGTTGGAGCCAAAAGCCTGTAATCCAAGTTATCAAAAAAAAGGTGGCCTAAACCCTTTGAGACTTGTTATAGGTCATTTACAACATACAACTAATGCCCAAACCGAATATGGAAGTGATTGACTGTGACAATACTGCAGCTGTCCACAGAATGGGAATCTTTACATTGAAAATAACTTAGTTCTGTCCTAATGACATCACATTTGTTAAGAATTGTGTATGTATGGACTACTCATCAGATCCTGGTCATATAGGTTGGGGACTTCTCCATCCTGTAATATATCAGAATACCAGAGTGGGTTACTGTTGTATTTCTATGATAATTAGTGCTATAGGAATAACTATGATAAAAATGAATATCCAACATATCCAAATGGAACATTCTAAACTATAGTCATGGACCATTGACTATCTCATCAATAGGCCTTGCTGACACTTGCCTGGTTAGTTCAGTCGGTAGGCTAGCTGCCTCTAGATCATAGGTAGTCAGGGTTCGAGGCTCTCTTGGGGAAACTTACTAAATTGTTTTCAAAAATTTGCCCTGAACCAACACACCAGGGGGAGATTCTGAGAATGTCCACCAGGTGGGGTTAATGAGTTTCTAAAGGCTCTGAAAATCTCCACTGGGTCCCGCCACTAGTTTCCCAGAATGATCCTAAAATGTATACATGTATCACTACCTCAGACTGATCTAGAGAAAGAGGGGCCTTCCAGTTTAGTTGATTGATGCTCACCGACTTGACTGATTTCACATATTCCTTGATAAAAAGTATTTTCTAAGAGGGGTAGCATTTTAACTGGTCACAAGCAAATACTCATGAGCTATTATTTCCCCTTCATTTCTTTGCATTCCACTTTTGTATCAACATTTACGAGATAGATTCAAAATTTAATGTATCAATTATCTCTATCCGTAGGCAAAAGCTATCAACCAATACACTGCATGTACCGGTACTTGCCCCAGAGTACACCTGGTGGACGATATAGTGAAGTAGTTACCCCGTTTGCATAATTCTACTCGTGCACGTCACGGACCGGTCAGGCTTCTTGGAAGTAAGGATGGAGGAGTTAACTCGGTGGTGGTGGTGGTGGTCAGTGAGTGACTCAGTGTGTGTGGGGGGGGGGGGGGGGAGGGGGGTGACCCGGGGTTGGAGGGGGCGGGGCAGTGTTTGTGTGTGTATCTGTATGGGGTACTGTGGGGGTAGGGTTACAAGGATAACAACATGTAGCAGGCCTGTAGCCAGTGGTGGGACGGTCCAGTTGGGGGGGGGGGGGGGGCTGCAGGTCTAGTGTGTATGGGGGATTAGGGTGGGGTTGTCACAATACTAGTATGGCCGGTATCCTGCTTTGGTGGAGGAAAGGGGGGGGGGGGCGGGACGTAGTCATATGGATGCCATGGTACCTTTGCTAAAATAAGATGAAAACATCCAACTTTGTAAAATATCAGATATGTCGCCCCTGGACCCACCACTTTCTGATACACATGTATTTCTTGTAGGCTTACTACATTTATCTGGCTAACCTCTTGCTTTTAATAGCGACATATAGTACTATAACCCATGCTTTTAATAAATTAAGGGCCGGATACTGCTTTAATGTGTTATGGGCCGGGGTTATGGTCCTTGGTTGTCAATATGGATGATGCATGAATGCAACCCTGGTGATTGACTCAGGGTTACCCTGAGTCTTGTGCGACGGGTTACAGTGGCTCTCTCAGCCTAAAATTTAAAACAGCTGTCATTCCTTCAAAATTGGAGCTTTTTCTCTCAATTTTGTGTCGTTAGATGCGGTACAATGTTGTCCTTCCTATGTAATCGCGCTTTAATCCATTTTCAAACGCTCCCCCCTGAAAAGCATGATTTTAATTTTGTGTCTAAAATGGTGGTAATTTGCTTCAGCATAGAGCCCTATGGGAGCCTGTAGATAACCCTTGACATTGAACATTTACATATTGAACGGGCTCAGTGCTATCTCTATGGGAGAGGGTTATCTGCAGTGACACTACAGGGGTGAGACGTTTTTTTTCAGACATTCTGACAGCTCTAACCTTAGGGTAATTGACTGGGGCTTACTTTGGTAATGGTTAATGCATGGTAATTTTGTATTGTGTGTGATATTGAACATGTCAGTTGGGGAGGGGGGCACTTGATGGGAGGGGGTCCTCATGCCCCCTGTTGATTAAAAGAAAAGAATTCATGTCACCATATCAAATTTCTTTTTTGCCAAGTTAAGACCTTAATAAGCATATAGGATGCTTAGGCTAATATAAAAATGTGAATAAGGGCTCAAGTACCCCCCAAAAAAAAGTCAATGCACACATTTTTTCTGAGTATACCCTTTTTTTGCGCTGCTAGCCTCACTCGGTGTGACTTTCTCAGGGCACCTGCATCATGCGACCTATAGGTTGTGTGGTGCAGGTAGTTGTCAGTTCCTGATATGCTATACTTGTGACGCACAATTTGGGTATGCTATCCGAAACGGTGCAGCCAGGATATTATATAGGGAGCCAGTCAGGAATCCTGGAGAGAACCTGGTATGGTGACCAATGGATTATATGGATAGTGGACTAGGTTAAACCAAAGGTGCTGAATCCATTTCTGTTATGTGTAGAATGATATCTAGGTCGGAACAAGGTCAAATCAAGGTCAAAGGTCACATCAATACAAGGATCCTATTAATACAAGAGTGCACCCTTTCTCTTTCTTCCAATGATAAATGATACATTTCCCTTCACACCTCTCCCTGACCCTGAGTCATCTGTGAGTTCACTCACACGCTCAATCTTTCTACTAGTCATGTCTGCACCCATGCTTCATGCCCACCTTTGGCACTGTATCAACCCCATAGGGTCGGCATGATGCATCAATACAACCCTGGCATCTTGATGATAAAGGAAGTGAGGTATTAAAGCACTATATGGCTCTAAAGGGGCTGCATATGGAAACTATGGCCCCTGCCCTGCTATGCTATATACTGAACAGATAGGAGTTAATAACAAGGGCACGTTCACAAAACACGTCACCTGCTAACTAGGGGGTCGGGGGCAGTGAGGATATTTTTGGGTGACAACGTGTCACGGGATATTATTCTGTATGCAGATCTGCCAGAAATCTGACTGTTTTAGTGTTAGTGCTGGGGTCGTTAAACTGTTGAAAGTGAGTGACGTCATTCGTAAACGTTCCCCGGGAGGTTGTACATTGCCCCTGTAATAGATACCCCGCGGGCCTCCCTCACCCCTATACGATGTGTGAACCCTGTAAGGGCAGCATGACGCCAGGACGTACTATGCTCTAAGTCATGCTGCATGAATGCAGCCCAGGTGAGTTAGTCTCTGTCACTGCATGAATGCATCATGCCGACCCCTCAGGATTGATACACTCCCAAAGGATCGGCATGATGCACAGGCGGCGAGTTACTCATTGGCTGCGTTGGTGCATCATGACGACAACTGAACGTGAACCTTGGCTGTCACTATTAAAGGGTTGGCCTATTATAACGATATTTAGCACAAGTAACTGGGTCTGATAGGAGATGGGCTGAGGCTCCGTCCGTCCCTCCCTGCCCTAAAGTACGCCCACATGGGGGGCTTGCCACATTTGTCAACCTGGAATAGT
This sequence comes from Harmothoe impar, assembly GCA_947462335.1. Lineage (NCBI taxonomy): Eukaryota > Metazoa > Annelida > Polychaeta > Phyllodocida > Polynoidae > Harmothoe > Harmothoe impar. Next base: position 31,587,376 of record OX381718.1, read on the forward strand.
GACCTGGTCAAAAACTCATGTACTCGTTTTTTTTAAATGTATTACGGTAGTACTATTTAATGATATAATACAGTGAAGCCATCGACCCTTATGGGATTGATACTGTCCCTTACTATAGTATGGCATTACATCAATTTTAAAAGTGATATAACTGCTAACAACATCGTATATGATATTATGTTTTTAAACTTTAAAGTAGATAAACAATCAATTTGTGAGATAAATTTATGCTACACGATATTACACAATATGACATTGATGGAAAAGTACATGAGTGGACCGGTACACGTACACACCCAGCTCTGACTTACTCTGGCTCAGTGACACTGTAGTTATAATGACCCAGTGTCAGGGGCTGGCATTAACTTGGAGTTGTCTACACGTGAAGTTAAAGTGCCATACATAGGTACTAGCACTGGTATTCCGGGGTAAGGCTTTCTGTGGGGAAATCTTGTAAGTAATAGCTGTTTTAGTAGTACATGGGCACACGCAGTGGTTGTATAGTGGCCCTTAGAGCCTCCCCGCAGCTATCTGTGCCAGTCAATATAAGCTGCTCCTCTAACTTAGAAAGCTCCTCCCCCTCTCAACCCGAGCTGCTCCTCCCCCTGAGCTCCTCCTCTCACCATGAGCTGCTACCCCACTCACAGATCATTGGTCAAATTCAGCAGTCAGTGAGTGATGGAGTTGTGTAGTGGTAGTACTCCTTGTAGAAGGCTGCAGTAAGTGCTGTCATGTCCTCTCAGTGGTCACTCGGCCTCACTATCAGTGAGCTGCTCTAACTTAGATAGAGTATTCACCATGAGCTGCTCCATCCCTCCTGCCTCTCACAGGCTGTGTGTCTCTGTCTCTACCTTCAAGCCCCGTCACTGCTAATTCAGCTGTTGCAGGCCTATATGGTAAAAGCCCTGTTGTGACCGTAATAGTGACACTGGTGTTAGTTGTGTCCTTGAGGTATATGTGTTGTGAGCTGCTCACTAACTTAGTTACCACTGTTAGATCCTGAGCTGCTCCCAGCGTGCTCCGGGTGTCACCCAGGCTGTAAGTGGTCTGTGGTGAACTGTGACTGCACGCTGTAGTATAATGTAATGCTATTATAGCACGTTATAGTGGTGATGTATTATGGTAGCTGTGTCCTGTGCGTTGTTTATGAGCTGCTCCCTACTAACTCGCTCAGAGAGCTGCTCGTCCCCTGAGCTGCTCCCAGACCACCACCACTACCAGCAGCAGCGTGCTAACCTGCCCTCACCCCAACTCAGCACAGAGTGTGGGACTAGGCCAAGTGTCCCGGGGCGCTCTAAGATGGGTCGGGGAGGTGTGTGTGTGTGTGGGGGGGGGGGTGTTGTTGTGGGGTGCAGCCGGGCAGGCACAACACTGGCCTGGTCCCCTAGGACATAACACTAGTTCTAGTGTTGTGAGGGAAGAGTTGGGTTTTAGTTTTTGGGAGGGGGTTGAGGTGTCTCCCCTATTGCATATACTAGTACTTACTGTGAGTGTTACTGTGTTAGGTTCGCACGTCCATGAGTGGTATGAGTGTGTGGGTGAGGTGGTGAGCACCAAGTAGAGGTTCACCATGCATGGTGCCCGGCCGTGTTGTGGCAGATACACTCTATCATCTAAACACCTAGATGTAGGGATAGATGCACGCAGAGAGGGTCCCCGTGCCACACGTGAGGGGCTCCAGGCCCGGCCTGACTTGGTCTGTCCCTGGTCTGTGAGCTGCTCCTGGTTACTACACGCTAAAGGTCCTATATTACAGCTGGATGTCCTCCCTACCGTGTCCTCGGGCCGTGCACGTCCCCGTTATGACAATAGTAGAAGGAGTACATGTAGTGGCAAGAAGTGTCGGCCGGAGTTTACAGCAACCCCTCCCTGACTCAGTCGGTCCTGATGTGTGAGCAGCTCAGTAAGGTCCTGGGTACTACTGGCAGGGCCTGGAGGTGAGTCAACTCACGTCCTGTATGACCTGTAGTACGGTTGGACACACCATGTGATGCCTGCTAGGGCAATGCTCCTCCCTGTTATGGCAGTAGTAGTAGCAGCAGTAGTAGCAGGAGCTGTAGTACCTACTTCATCTAGTGCCAGTTACTCCAAGTGTCGCAGTTTACACCTACCCCTCACTCACCCCTCACGCACCCCGTGAGTCGGTGAGTTGTTCGCGGGTTGTCACCACTCACACACTGCGCCGCTCCACTCCCGTCACCAAGGCTCGACGTTAGCACTGGGTGTCGAGCGGTGCAGTGGGAGCAGTTCATCCCGGGGGAGACTTAGGCTTAGAACTAGACTTGCAAACGGCTGTGGTTATAGGTTATACACTATCACAAAAGTTAAAGGAACCTAAACGTACATAGTCCCGACATTAATACTTGCATTTTACTAATAAAGAGGAAGGATTAACTCTAGATGATCATCCATAGTTTTAGCATTGTCTATACTAATAGATCAATGCAGCAAGAAAGGGTTACTTTTCAGAAAAGCTGTCAGAAGTTTTGGAATATTTTTGAAGTGTGACAGACCTTTAAATACAACCTCAAACCCCTGCATATATAAACGCTATTTGAAGCATAATTGTCATGTGAATCTCCTCATGTCAAATGTTTAAAAATGTAGCCATTACAGACCATGTTCTTAGGATCCTACTAGAGCCAATGTAAACCACAACTTTATTAAGAAAAGGTCACCCTACCTTGAGGAATGGATCTACTACATGGGTATAGTCTATGACGGTTGCAGTCATTGTTTCCGGGTGGACTAGAGGAACTACAGAAGGCAGCAAGTCTACTCTACTCTCTCTACCACAGATCACATCTCACAGCCCCGCTACGAGCATCTGATGTCATCATCTAGGGGGCCGCCGCACTGGGGGGGGGGGGGGGGTCCTCACCCTCCTGAGGGTAACTCTCCACCCACAGTGTTATGATATAGGAAGTAGGGATGGAGGTGGGCGAAGGGACCAAGGCTGTGCTTGGTGACAATCTCAGTAGCAGCCTAGATCTAGTAACCCCCTTTAACCCTAAACGCGCCTTACGGAAAGGGCCGCATAGGGCTCTAATGTACCATCCCCTTTGTTGTCATGATGCATGCAGCCTGGCGAGGCTACTCCAGTACCAGGGCCGCGGAGGAGGAAGAAATAACAGGGCAATATTTTTAACCCCGTCCCCCATGTTGTCAAAAACTGACAACTCCCTAAGCTGAGGGAGTGATCTCCTTTTTAACAACCGGGGGGGGGGGGGGGTCAAAAAGATGTAACCTGTTTTGAGCCAAAAAGCCCATGCGTTACTATGTACTACTATGCTTCAAAGAGCCCGTGTAGAACCGATTTTCGACCCTAAGGGGGGGGGGTCAACAATTTTGACTCCTGGAGGGGTGTAAAAACATTCATGCTCTCCGCGAAAAACCACCACCCCAACCCCCACCAAAAATGATCACTCCCTAAGGCCGGTGTGGACTGCATGAGGATCCAGGCGGATACAGTCAGGGTCTGTGTTTGTGTGGGGCACTGCGGCTCATTAGACACTTCTATACACGCCCCCCCCCCCCCCCCCCCCCCGGGTCCGTACCTGGTAGTAACAGCCTGATGGTACCGTGGTGTAACGTTACAACACATCGACTCCTTGTTTCCGGGAACGGCCTTCTTCCAGTATGTGTCATCATTACCCCTCCCCCCCCCCCCCCCCACACACACAAAACACGAAATAAACAATTTTACAATAATACCATTCTGAACTTTTTATTGGTGCTTAAAGCAGGCTACTTCTGAAATCCAAAAAAAAAGAACTCTAGTTATCGGAAGCCCATTATTTTGAGGCTTAAAGTTAGTACCGATACATCCAATGATTGGGACTTAAAAACAGATTTTCCTAAAAATGAGTCAGAATGTTCACAAATAAGATATCTCCCTCCCTATCTATTCCAGCCCCCCCCCCTCATTCCCTCTGATTTGATTTCATTGTCCAATATATAGTTATTTTGGAATAAGATCGTGCAGATTTTATTCCTTCATTGGAAATGCACTAGCAAACCCCTTAGTTGGGCCACATGAGAACATTTTCTCCCCTATTACTACCCATGGATGACATTTGATTGACCCCTATCTCCTATTATACTGTTAGAGTGGTTGATAAAGAATTTGAGGGGGGAAATCGGATCTATCCACTTTAAAAGTAATCTTGCAGCTCCTTGGCCTGGGACCCTATAACCCGGGCCTATAACCCGGCCTACAGTACAGGGGGAGATGGGTCCTCAAATTTCCCAGCGGCCAGGGGGAAAAACACCAAAAATCAGATATATTGCTAGTTTATCTGACAAACAAAGATCGCTCCCATGTCGCCTGCTCTAATAACGACCCAGGGACTTCTCGACAGTCTAATATATTGCAGGGACGGATCCAGAGGTGGGGGGGGGGCTCTGGGGGTCCCCCCTTTTGGAAAAAAAATTAAAAATTGTTAATGATAATTTGATCCGGCGCATCACTTTTTGGTACTTTGGTGTTTGGTGGACCCCCCCCCCTTTTCAAATTCCTGGGTCCGCCCCTGATATTGGGCTATCAAGTGAAGGTACATTGATAAATATTCCCAATTTTGAAGGTCTTCCAAGGGTAAAAAAATGACTCCCCCCTCCCCCCACCCTTTTTTGCCCAAAATGCGAAAAATGTCATCAGTAGTATAGTATGTATCGGAACGGGACTATAGTTAAGTACTGTTTATTACTCAATCGACCTGCAGCCAATCAGAGGCCTCCATTTGGTCACGTGACCGGAAGTGACCTACTTAGGGGATTAGTGGTGAGGTCACGTGACCTAGTTAGCCAATCAGAGGCCGCCATTTGGTCACGTGACAGGAAGTGAGGTCATATGACCTACTTATGGACCGGAAGTGACGTCATATGACCTACTTAGGGGACCGGAAGTGACCTACTTTAGGATCACGTGACCGGAAGTGACCTGATGAGTCACGTGACCGGAAGTGACGTCACATGACCTAATGGCCAACCGGAAGTGAGTGACTTGATTGAGGATCACGTGACCGGAAGTGACCTGATTGATCACGTGACCGGAAGAAGAAGAAGAAGAAGAAGTGACGTCACGCGACTTAATGAAGAGATGAGCGTCTTTAAGGGGTCACGCGCTTTAAAATGTGATATCTTTTTTTTGGAGGAGGAGGAGGAGGAGGAGGAGAAGGAGGCGAGTCTCTTATTTTTTTCGGTAAACTAATAAAAAACACTACGATATAAGTTTTGTTTTTTTTTTCATTTTTTATTGTTTTACGAGCGACTGGAAGTGACTTATTGAACTAGGTAGAAGCGTTCTTTAGAGTGTATAAGGGGGGGGAGGGAAGGGGAGGGGAGGGGAGGGGAGGGAAGGGGAGGGGGGCCCTTTTAAGATGCATGGGGAGGGGGGCGCTTTTAGGATGCATGGGGCGAGTGGTGGGGGGGGGAGGGGGGGAGGGGGGAGGGGGGCACTCTAGGGGGGTGGGGGGGCACTCTAAGGGGCGTTTGTCTCTTTTAAGAAAAAAAGAAAAGAAAAAGATTTCAATCGAGAGACACGCTTCTTCCTCTCGAGAGGAAGAAGCGTGTCTCTTCGTTTTTTTTTTTGTTTATCACGTGCTTCGATGAGGCGATCAGCTGCGACTGGAGGAAGTGACACTTTAAGAGGGCGCGCGTCTTAATTGTTATGATATTTTTTTTTTTACTTACTAATAAAGAAGACGTATGAAAATAAAACACAACAATTCACATGTCCGTCGTTCTCGTTGTTTCTTGCTTGATAAAGTCAAGTAATATCGCGATGCCGAGGTCAAACTTTCCCATGTCCTCAGTCAACACTCGAAGGAGTTCAAAAGGTGTACCGCCGGCACCGTCAGCTTCATCTTGCCACATTTTCAACACTCGGAAGGCCCACTCAGCGGGACTTCCTCCGTATTCGCATTCTTCAGCGATCTTATCTAACCTCTCAGGCGACAATTTTAAATGGTCCCCCACCTCTTTCCACCTGCTACCTAGACGTCTGCCGAGGGTGCCCAAGTGCTTATGCATCGCGCGCGAGTCGGGGTTTTCGAAATCCAACCCCTGTCTGTGGAGAAGGGACATCCACTGAGCCAACAGTTCCACGCGTCTAATGCGGGTGAAGACGCGACCGAGCTCTCCCCATCTATGACGATGCGGGGTTTCACCCCACCAGACTCGGAACATCGCCGTACACAGCTCCTCCGGTGTCTTGACACTGCGCTCTACTAGAGCATCCATACGGGCGGCGGTAACTTTTAAGCTACTGCCCAACTCTCTCCAACAGCCGCTCAACTCTTTACCTAGTTGACGAAGCAAGGCGTCGCTATAGGCTAACCGCCGCTGTCCTACCTCTCTGTTCTCCCCATCGGTCTGCCTCGCGCGTCTCACGTCGTCAAGCCGCATTAACTTTTTTTCAGGTGGACAAGGCGGTGAAGGCGAGCTTGAAAGTGGAATAGCTTGAGCCATCTCGTCTCGTCTTGGCGGCGGTGGCGGCGGCGGCGGCGGTGGCGGCGGCGGCGGCGGTGGTGGCGGCGGTGGTGGTAGTAGACGTTACTGTGGTCAGAGGCGATATGGTTTTTTTCCAACAGAAATCAGAGCTTTTTATACAGAGGGAGTTTAATCCCATTTCCAACAGCACTCCAGCTGTGTAGCGACCTGTCCGCATGACGCTTTTTTCAACCGCTCCGCTCCTTAAGAGCTTAGATGACGAGGGGTGTGTCATCGCTATCCGTGGAGACCAGCTGAAAACGGTGTTTCTTCCTCATCCATAGCCTTACCTCCTACCCCCTACCTGAGGACGTCTCCCTCCCTCTGACATTCATTGTAACAAACGTCAGAGGTCAGGTGAAAATCGGATTTTTTTCATGCACAGCCTTAGTCAGCTGTCACCCCTCCCTATTGAACTAGCCGGCCGCCGCCGCCTGGCCGGCCCGGTCTACTCACCACGGCAGGAGGTGGTGATTTTTTTTTTGTCTTACACTTGAGTCGCTCACCACATGCACACGCCTCTACTCACAGACAGACACGTTCGTCTTAGGGGGGTCCTGCTTCACGCCACACGCCTCCTGTAGTTTTTTTTTGTATACACACTCTAAGCTCATCACCGTTAATCCTTTATACAGCTAACGCGCGCTGAATGGCTGAACAGGGTGGTAAGTGGCTTAGCTCATGACAGTGGATCCCTCAAAAAAGGGATCCAGCTGAAAACGTCATACCTTATGTCTTTGTGAATGGCCGCCGGTCAGTCGACGGCAGCAACCGGTTAATCCTTTATACAGCTAATGCGCGTTGAATTGCTGAACAGGGTGGTAAGCGGCTTAGCTCATGACAGTCGATCTCTCAAAAGGGGGGAAAGGGATCCAGCTGAAAACGTCATGCCTTATGTCTTTTGTTTCTCTTTGTGAATGGCCGCCGGCGGCAGCTGAACAGGGTCAGTAAGTAGCTTAGCTCTAGAAGCGAGAAGGCGTATATAAGGGGTCTGGAAACCTCCATTCACTCACTCATTCTTTTGCTGCTCTCTACAGTCACCACCATGAGCAAAAGACAACACCTAGCGCCGTCCAAGAACAAGAAGACTACGCGGAACAGCGCTCGTTTAGCGTCAGTGCCTCCTCTTGTTACTGAAAATGAGACTACCGCCGCAGCCGCTTGGTCTTATCACCCTCCCGCTGTAGCGAGCGCTCGCGGCAGTAGTAGTAGTAGTAGCAGTAGTAGTAGCAGTAGTAGTAGTAGTAGTAGTAGTAGTAGTATTACTGGTAGTAGTCGTCGTGCTAGCGACGTTGTTACACTCGCGACGGTACACGTTGCTGCTAAGCGCGCTGCCGCTGCTACTGCCGCCCCGCCTGCTGCGGCTGCTGCTGCTGCTGCTGCACCTGCTACCGCTGCGCCTGCTACTGCTGCGCCTGCTGAGGCTGCTGCGCCTGCTACTGTTGCGTCTGCTGCTGCTGCTGCTGCTGCTGCTGCTGCTGCTGCTTCTGCTGCACCTGCTGCTACCGCTACTACTACTGACGACAACGCTCCTGGCACAGCGCAGTACTGGCAACCGGGTTTTTACCTCCCCACTACTGTTGATGACTTTGATGACCTGCCGCACGTTGCACAGCCCCTCTCCTCCACCACTACATCGACCGACGCCCTCGACGCCGCTCGCGCTGAGAGTGACAGCTATTCGGACACTCAGCCCCTAAACCGAGAAGAAGAGGAGGAGGAGCAACAGGGTGAGACAGAGAACGACGCTGACGACGAGGCGTACGAACAACCCGAAGGGAAAGGGGTGGGCGGTACGTTTTTCGGCTTCCCTCTTCGACCTTTCGACCTCACTTCCTCCACTAGTAGCGTCCCGTCCGGTCCGTGGCGACTGCCCTCACCGCCACCTTACGAGGGCGGCGGCGCTTCATCTTCTACCGCTACACTCAGCACCGACGGCGTGTGGCTGCGCTGTTCCAACAACGAGGCCTCGGATACCACCAGCGCTGACGCTGCTCCTGCTATCGGTTCTGCTGCTGATTCAGCTCACGCTGATGGTGTTACTCATCCTGCGGGTGTGAAACGTTCTAAGGTGAGTTCCAGAACAATAAGGCCTAGTAAGAAGAGAAAAATACAAGAAAAAGAACGAGATGGACGAGAAGAAGCAGAGAAAACCTTCTCCCGTCTTCTCGGGTTAGAGTTCTGCTTAGACGGAGCTTTGACGCTGGAGATCTGGGAGGACGTGGCTAGACTGTCTAGGAGGCCGCGCTACACAAAAGACGGCCAGGTGAAAGAGGCGTCTCTGACCAGAAGCAAGCGAGTGCACTTCACGGCCGACGCGCTGCGCGAGCTAATAGCACGCATCGCCGATATCCGCGCAGTGGTGCGCATACGCGACACAGCGGCCGCGCAAGGAAAACCTAATCACACCCCCTGGTTCGCAGTGCTGGATGAGGAGGGCGAAGTGTACGCAGCTGTGAGCTACTACAGCGGTAAGAACCTCGTCCACGTGCGCAAGTACGAAGGTCCTGACAAAAAACCCACACAGCAGGGAGTGACGCTGTCCGCCAGAGCGCTCAAAGAGTTGGATGACAAAACAGAGATCATTCTGAAATATCTCGGCATAGATTCGGAATGAGAGACGCTCAACGCTCACGCGCGCACACACACACACACACACACACACAGCGTTTTGACGTACGCTGTATGAGACAGACAGACGGATACACAGACAGCAGACAGAAAGATAAATAGATAGATAGATAGACAGATAAATTGATAGATAGATAGATAGTTAGACGGCTAAGTAGTTGGTAACTGAGTGAAAAAAAACATGACACAGTACGTATGCGAAAAGTGTTTCAAAATGTTTAAAAGACCGTACAACCACGAGAGACACGTAGAAAATTGTAGAGTAGTACCTAAGTTTTGCCCTCTATGCGGCGAAGGCGATTGCCGAAAGATCGCCTGTCGACGCGAATCTCTGGACGGGGTGACCGTCCCTCCGCGCATATGTGCTGTACCGAACGGGGAGGAAACGTTCACGGCGAATTGGCCTGCGATACAAACGGGCGTCAGGATGCACGGGACTCGCGTGAGTGTAACAAACTTCAGGCTACCAACCGGCGAGTTGAGTGACGCTGTAGATACTATGCGTCGCATTCACTTGACACAAAGATTCAGATACAAAGTGGGTTTCTCGGTAGGCTTACTCTTACAACACAGAGAAGACAAGAGCAAACTGCGCTACTTTCACGCCTCCCAGAACAACGCAACTCTCATACAACCGCTCCCTACTATAACTAATTCAGAAACTTTGGAAGAGCTCCTCTCAAAGATGGAAAACACCGTCGCTTGCGAGGAAGTACGGAAACTTTGCGACGCTGACACCAAGTGGCACGTTCTTTTTCCTACCAATTTGAACATTTGCGTTTACATGGGACCGGGGGAATTCCCCATAGGCGGTAGGATCACTCAGGCCGGTCGAGTTGGAAAGAGAAGCGGCGTGTTAGATTTTCCCAACAAGGACAACCTCTGCATCTTCCGCTGCATTTCCTTTCACTTATACAACACCAGCAAGCGCGCTTCAGATTTGTTACGTCAGTTCCTTTCCGGGTCTGAACATCCGCGACTTACCCGCGTTAGAGAACTTGTTTGACGTACAGATAGCGGTTTACACCGCGTCGCGTCAAGTGCCGGGGCGGAAGTTGAGAAGACGCGTTACTCTGATCAGACCGCCTTCCAGAACTCTGGCCGCCCGAGGTAAAGTCAACCTACACCTGACGGCGAAAGGCGGTTTGCACGTCTCTCTCGTCACGGACTTCAACGCGTACGCGGGCATATACGAATGTTGCAAGTGTAAGGCGGCGTTCACCACCGAGTTCTTGCTGAAGAGACACAGGAACCAGCTTTCCTCTTGCCGACAAGTCAAGTTGCGCTACGTAGGTGGCATCTACCAAAATTCGAGAACGATTTTCGAAGCGCTAGCAGACTTCTCCATTTTTCCCCCCGACGGACATTCCGGAATCTACCCTTACAAGATCGCCTTCGATTTCGAGGCTTTCTTCAGACCGTGCAAAGAACCGTCGACGGAACACGTGTCCCTGCTGTGGGATCACGTCCCTTTGTCGGCTAGCGTCGCATCCGACTTTCCGGGGTGGGAGGGGCCCGTCTGCTTCGTCAGAGAATCCGACGCAGATTCCGACCCCTTGTTGGACCGAGTTTTAAATCACATAAACGAGAACGCCAAAGTCATCGGGGAAGCTGTGCTAGAACTTTACCGACCGACCTTAGCGAAGTTAGATGCGGCGATAGGTGAAGCTCTCCTGCTGGAGGAGGCGACGTTCACCCCTTCTCCAGGCGGCTTCGCTGCGGCTCAGACCAGACACCCGTTAGTTCAACTGAAGAAGCGTCTTCTGAGATACATCCGGCAAGCTCCAGTCGTGGGCTTCAACTCGGGGCGTTACGACTTGAACCTGATCAAAATACGCCTTCACTCGTTCTTCGCCTCCGGAGACCGAAGAAACCAAGAATTCAGCGTCATAAAGAGAAGCAATCAATACTTGGCGGTTTACACACAGCACACGGTTTTCTTGGACGTAGTCAACTATTTGGCACCCGGTTACAACTACGCGACCTATTTGCGAGCTTTCACCAGGAACGAAGAGAAAGGTCACTTTCCTTACGAATGGATGACGTCTACCAGGAAACTGGCAAACAGAACGCTGCCACCGAGATCGGCTTTCGACAGCGAGCTGACGGGCGTCAAAATGTCCGAATCCGACTACGCCGCATGTCAGAAAGTTTGGTCCGACGAGAAGATGCAAACTATGGAAGACTACTTGATCCACTACAACAACAAAGACGTCAAACCTTTCATAGAAGCTCTGAAAAATCACGCTAAATTTTTCCAAGATCGCGGCATTGACATGTTGAAAGACGGAGTTTCTCTCGCCGGTTTGACTTTACGGTTCCTCTTCCAAAACCTAGAAGACGCGTTCACAACGTTCCCCCAGTTCGACGCCGTCCTCCACGCTCTGATCAAAGAAAATCTAGTCGGCGGTCCTTCCATCATCTTCCATAGATTTCACGAGAAGGGCACCACGCGGATAAGGGAGCACAAGTACGGCGAAGAAGCGAGACCGTGCCAACACATCCTAGGACTAGACGCTAACTCTCTGTACTTGCGCTGCATGAGCGAAGCGCACTGCACGGGCTATTACGCGGTGAGACGGCCCGAGACCGAGTTCAAGCCCGAAATTAGGCAAAGAAACTCTCACAGCGCTTTGGAGTGGTTACGCTTCGTAGAGCACGACCGCGACGTGAAACTGCGCCACGCTTTGAACGGCGGCGAGATGGTTGTAGGCTGTCGGAGAATTCGCGTGGACGGGTTTCACGCGGCCTCTAATACGGTTTTCCAGTTTCACGGGTGTTGGTTCCACGCTCACGAGTGCATACCGTCGCACCTATATCAGTGCGCTTCACTGAGAGAGGAGAGACGCGACAGAACGACCAGAGTAAGCGCTTACTTGAAAGCGCTAGGTCACAAGCTGGTCGTCGTGTGGGAGTGCGAATGGCGAGAGATGAAGCGTCGAGATGAGCGGGTCAAGGCCTCCCAACAACGCTGGAAGGTTGACGCTTTGAAAGTGTCTCGAAACGCGATGAGCGAGAGCGACATCCTTTCCGCTGTGAAAGAGGAGAAAATGTTCGGTTTAGTTCAAGTGGACATCACTACGCCGCCTCACCTACGAGACTACTTCGAAGAAATGACCCCCGTTTTCAAGAACGCGACCGTTTCAAAATCGGACATAGGACCTCACATGTCAGACTTTGCGCAGGAAGAAAAGCTGTTGAACACGCCTCAGAGATGTCTGATAGGGAGTTACCACGGAAAAAATATTCTCTTGGGAACGCCGCTTCTCAAGTGGTATTTAGAGCACGGTTTGATAGTCACCAAAGTGCAGCTGGTGGTAGAATACCTACCTAAACGCTCCTTTGCCGGTTTCGCGGACGAAGTAACGGCGGCGCGAAGACGTGGCGACGTGAACGAGAACGAGAAAATTCTGTCAGACTGTTATAAGTTAATGGGAAACGCTACGTACGGTAAAACAATCTGCAACAAAGAAAAACACACGGCAGTGAGATACACTGACAGTCGGAAGTTCGAACTATTGGCCAATTCGTGGCGCTTCAAAAAGGCGTCCGAGTTGAGTTCCGATCTGTTTGAAGTCGAACTACAACCGAAAACAGTCAACAACAACCTCCCTATTCAAATAGGGTTCATGGTATACCAGTACGCGAAGTTGAAAATGTTAGAGTTCACATACGACTTCTTGGATAGATTCGTCGATCGGCGCGATTATGCCCTTTGTCAAATGGACACCGACAGTCTTTACATGGCTCTCAGCGGTGACACGTTGGATGACCTAGTCAAACCTCGCCTGAGAGAGACGTACTTCAGAGAGAAACGAAAGTGGCTTCCGACAGCGGTGTGCGACGATCACTTAGAGCTTTTCGTGAAGACAAAAACGGAAAGAGTGCGAGAATGGTGTCCGCCGCCCGGCGGATGTTGTGAGAGACGGTACCTTCACGATCTGAGAACTTCGGGGCTTATGAAAGCGGAGTGGGAAGGTGACGGGATCCTAAGTCTCAACCCTAAGACTTACATTTGCTACGATCGAGTCAGCGACACCGGTGAAAGAAAATCCAAAAAATGGAGTGCAAAAGGCGTACAGAAGAAACAAAACCCTCAGGAACCAGACGACTTCTTGGATGTTCTTCGCCAACGAAAAACTCTCATTGCTGTAAATAGAAACTTCAAAGTGGTGCGAAACAAAATGGTCACCTACACCATAGAGAAAGACGGCGTGCGCTACTTGTATTATAAGCGTCGCGTGCATTCTGACGGTGTGACAACGAGTCCTTTAGAGATATGAAAAAAAAAAAATAAGCGTGTGCATCTTTTCAAAAATAGAGTGTTTATCAAGATTGAAAAAAAAATAAATAAAAAAAATAAAATAAAATATTGTGGTGTTTTTATTTTCATACGTCTTCTTTTACTAGTAAGTCGCGCAGTCTCTTAAAGCGTCACTCATGTGACGACGTCGCTTCCAGTCACGTGATCCTAAAGACCCTCACTTCCTAAACAAAAAACTTCTTCTTCCGCTCACGTGATCAATCAGGTCACTTCCGGTCACGTGATCCTCAATGAGGTCACTCACTTCCGGTCGGCCATTAGGTCATGTGACGTCACTTCCGCTCACGTGACTCATCAGGTCACTTCCGGTCACGTGATCCTAAATTAGGTCATATGACGTCACTTCCGGTCCCCTAAGTAGGTCAGTAGGTTACCCAGAATGCACCACTAATCCCCTAAGTAGGTCACTTCCGGTCACGTGACCAAATGGTGGCCTCTGATTGGCTGCAGGGTTACCCAGAATGCACCACTAATCCCCTAAGTAGGTCACTTCCGGTCACGTGACCAAATGGAGGCCTCTGATTGGCTGCATGTCGATTGAGTAATAAACAGTAGTTAACTATAGTCCCGTTCCGATACATACTATACTACTGTCATCTGCAGATCCGTGATCCAAGTAATGAGGATAATTCTGCCATGTCATGCTGGGTTCATAAGTTCTGTAATCTGTGTTTACATTTCCCCTACATCCGGGTAGTGTGGGGGTCACGTGGTGGGTCATGTGACGTTATCAGGACGTCCAGCAGGTCTGTAACCATGGTGACGGGGTGTGGTGGGGGCAGGCGCCGCTAGGTGTCGCCTCACAGTGTCAGATGTTACATGGGCCACTTTGTCACCCCAACTTTCCAAATGGTAACACTTTGATGACGGCCTAGTGCTGCAATCCGGTACTGCATTAATATTATGTTGTCTTGCTTGATGCCCGGATGCAGCAGTGGCAAGTTGGTCGCCAGTCATGTATACAATTTATGTACCAGGTCGATGCGACGGGGCTGATACGCTCTCAATGGGTTGGCATGATGCTACAATGCAGTGCAGGGGAATTACTATCCAGCATTGCATTGGTCTATTATGGCAAATGTTAATTTGATGCTTAGTGGTTAAATAGGAATTCTTGGTAACTAGTTGAATCTCAGCCACCCCGGTCTCCCTGTCCAACACCCAGTAGCATATGACAAGGGGAGGCATGGGGACGAGTGCCCCCTGTCACCTAGTGGCTCTTTAGCAAGTATTGTTTACCATAAAGTGTTGCAGACCACGGAGTGTCACAATCAATCACCCCTTGTGACAACAGGAACATGGGAGTAGGAGAAACGCTGACCACAGAATGCAGAACAGAAAAATGGAGACGGCATGGTTCAACCCGAGTAACAACAACCCACCTGGCGACTACAGGAAAATGAGACTTATGGAAGAGGCATTGCAACATAGGAAATGGAATATGCTGCAGTATTATATTACTTTGGAGAACATAGTACCATGAGACCCATAAAAGCTGCCACATTGTCGTTATACCGAAAGATGCGTTTTACCACAAAACCCTTTGTTATCATGATGCATGAATCAAGTCTTGGTGAGTCACTCACGAGTCACTTGCCAGGGGTGCACATGCATCATGCCAACCCTACGGGAGTGTACCCATAGGATCAGCATGGTGCATGAATGCAGCCCCGACAAGTCGACTTGCCAGGACTGCATTCACGCATCACGCTGACAAAGGGCATTGCATAAACTGATCATTAAAGCACTGTGCTGTACTTAACGTGTTGATATTGTATTATTAGGCCTACGTTTATAGTTGTATGCACGTGCTAATGTCGTTGTGTCTTATTTCAGGTGTGTCCCACACGGCAGGCCGCTGTACACGGTAAGTGCCTTAACAATACCGTAACACCTCACCTATAGGGTAGATTCACCATGAGTCGGACATATACCTTCAGACGGACACTTGGATTTGTGATTTGTACTTTCTTTTACGATCTCCAAGCATGGAAGACAAGAAGACAAGAGAGGAGAAGACCTCGAGCTAATTCATAGGCTTGCTATTAATAATAACAGTGTGGATGAGGCTATATTTCATTATTGTCTAATGGAGGATAACATTGTTATAACATATACCAAATTAAAGATCCATAAATAGTGTTTTAGTACCGTGGGCCACTCAAGGCCCAGGTGGGCCAGTCATGGTAATTTAATGTCCAAACTGACTATATCTAAATCACCATTTTCACATTATATTACACAGAAATCTATATTTCTGACTAGCCTATACTATAGAACTCCAAATAGTGCCCCAATGAAAGGTTCTGCATACTTTATGAGGATTGGATCACTCTTTATATAGGTAATCTATTGTCAAAGTCAGTCTTGTAGGTTTCAGCTCCTCGACAGGGCCACATATGGGCGGTTTACCCTAATAATAGGGTTCCTTTTCCTCTTGCCCCCAAAATATTTTCTGTAAAGGCCCGTAATCTAAGTTATCAAAAAAGGTGACCTAAAGAGTCAACACTGTGACTATGAACTCGTCTGTGGTGGTAGTGAGGGTGAATCTGTGCGCCATAATGTGATCCCGGAATGTGATCCGTCATGTAGCCACCTATCTCTTGTCTGTATCTGAGTCTGAGGGTCCAATAACACTACATGAGGCCAAAGCAATATAAGTATACTCATGATGAGAATGTACCCTTTAAACCCCCACCCGCTCTATAAACCTGTCCCGGCTCCACTCCAACTGTTGCTGTAGGGGTACCGAGGCTTTAAGGGTGACATAATCTTCAAGGCTTTATTTTCATTTCATCAGGATACACCAACGCAGGGCTGGAAAGTAACTCACCAATACTGATAAATAGCTCGCCAATACTGGTGATTAACTCGCCAATACGGGTGAGTAACTCGCCAATACTGATTAGTAACTCGTCAGTGCTGGTGAGTAGCTCGCAAGCCCTATGACAGAGTGACCCATCAGGATCCTCCATAGGGTAGCATGATGCATGAATGCAGCACTGACGATGCAGCGTTCATGCTGAAAAAACACAGTTTGTGGGATTTTTAGACATTAGACGTCATCGGAAGCATGGAGAAAATTAGACTGCTGAAATGAAGTTATTTTACTGCAATGCCCCCCACCCCACCCCCACCAAAAACATTATACATGTAGTATTAATGGCTTGGCCTCATGATGACGGCACGAGGTTGCAGTCCGGTTAGTAGGCTGCATTCTGGGTACTCTGTCTGCGGATGTCTCCACTTGCCGCAGATAACCTCTGGGTGAGAACTTGGGTGTGCTGACCTTCACACTGGCTGCACAAAGACACCAAGAATGCATATATAAATCTGAGTTTCATGGGTCATGTGTTAGATAAGGAACCTGAAGGGTGATATGTGTTTTGCTGCACTTCTTTGTGCACAATCTTCGACAATTTTATTGCAGCAGGGTCATTTGATGTACCTTTTGTCTTCATAATGCATGAATGCAGCCCTGGCAAGTTATTCAGAATTGATTATTATGTCGACCCTCCTGAAACATTCATTCATAATGATAGCAAGGGTTCAAGGGATGAGGGGGGGGGGTGGTCATTTTTATTAACAACAAGCTGAGAGTGGATATTAACAAAATTGGACCCCTTTTGAAAAAATGTCACCTCTTTTTAGCTAAATAAAAAAGAAGCCAGAGTGTTACTATGTTGGCGCACCACCTCCATCCCCCCTCCCCCGTTGTTAATCCGTTAAAAAGAAATGACCACTCCCTAAGATAAAATTGGATGTATTTAAATGAGCAGCTGACTGGGAGTGGTTCAGGCCCCGGCCACTGGGGGCAGCACTCCACACAGCCAGGCCACCCGGCATGCTTACCAGCTGAGTTATATCCGGGAGTGTATCATAAGGTCGTCATGATGCATGAATGCAGCACTGGTGAGTCAATCTCCAGTGCTACGTTCATGTAGCATGACAACAAAGGCCAAGTGTATTAAAGCAGTGTGCAGTCCTTAAAGTGTCAGGCATTCTCTCCTATATAGACACATACCCTCCCACCCCAACCTCAATCTGCATACTTCATACGTTCCCATGGCAACGCTTCTATTAATGCCATTCGCCCCTGGGTACGACCACCGAGAATTCAATAAAAAGCGGCTGAGGTCAGAATGTGTGTTTGGTTCCATCTCTGGTCACTGACTGACACTGACATCAGCGTGAGGCACCCCACATACTCCTCCCATACTGACACA
This sequence comes from Harmothoe impar, assembly GCA_947462335.1. NCBI lineage: Eukaryota > Metazoa > Annelida > Polychaeta > Phyllodocida > Polynoidae > Harmothoe > Harmothoe impar. The sequence goes on from OX381718.1 coordinate 31,605,046, forward strand.
GTGGGGGTACAGTGGGTTCTAGTCACTGACTATTTATGTGGTGCAGCGTGGGTAGCAAAGTAGTAGAGGTAAGTGGCATGCCTAGATTCTAGATCTCCCCCCCCCCCCACCCCCAACCATCCACGATGGAGTACTATGTATATGTCCACCTACTTAGCCACTGACACAAAGCCCGTTAAACATGCTGTGAATAGTCAGAATCTTTAAGGCCACCGCAGACAGGCCTGACCCGATCAGCAGACCAGATTGGGTGATGGAGCTAGGCAATATCAAACATTTTTCATCATTCAGACTCAATTGGGAGGAATTCTCTACAGACGGCATGTTTCCCTGGTTACCAACCCAGTAAACTATATCGTCAGGCTTCATTGCCTGCTGTCATCCCCACCCCTTCCTGCTTTCTTGTGCCTACCCATAATGCACTGGGTCAACAGTCAGTGTTAAGAAACCACTGTATCCAGCAATGGGTCAGTATGACTTCATTCTTCCTTCTTTCAAAACACCCGGTACTTCCATTTCAGCCCATGAACTAAAACAGTGGCTCCAGAGGGGTCAAAAGCGACCCGGCGACCTGGGCTGTTTTCCAGGTGACCTGGCGACCTGGTGCACTAATTCAAGCGACCTGGTGACTTTTGGACAAATTTGGCAATAGTAAAAATAGTCCAAAAAAAGCGACTTTCCGACTTTAGGCCCTCAATTTCGGCGATTTTCCGACCTGAGGGGGGTACCCCTCTGCACCCCTAAGACAGGAGCTTAAAAAAGAAAAAGAAATAAAGATGGGATGATGTGTGCTTCATCTTGCTCATGTTACGGTGTTCAAAGCTGCATTGGAGGATGAAGTATTTGTGGAAGTTGTCATAAGAACCTGAATGGTGCCGCTAGGATTTCAGGACATTTTACTTTGTTCTCATTTTTGGTTTCTCTCTCTCTGCGTATATTTGATTTCTCTGTTTTTTGTTTCTAAGAAGCATGTGGGCGTTTGAGGAATTCTCCAGGCATAGTTTAATAGTCAAGGCGGCAACTTATGTGGTATGACTTTGTCTGACTTATAAAGGATTCAATGCCTGCCCCCCCCCCCCAACCGTTACATTTTAGTCTCAGAATAACCTAGAATACACTAATCTCAAGGTAAAATTCCTAAAATGTTCTTGAAAGATGCAGGCATCATGTCGACCCTACAGGAGTGTATCAACTCCGTAGAATCGTCATGACACTTACATACATGAATGCCGCCCTGGCGAGTTACTTACCAGGGCTGCATTTGTGTACCACGACGATAAAGGATATGATGCATTAAAGCACTGTGCGGCCCTTAAAGGGTTAGAGATGAACATTGTCATATAATAATAGGGGTGTTAGAGATTACCCAGCGTGCATGGCGGTGACAGTGACATCCTGTAGGAGTGAAGTATCCGGCCTGCTCTGTGGCCGGGGGGCACCCATTGTGGCAGACTGACAGAATATGCCACATGCTGATACAGTAACTACTGCCTTTAAAACAGATTTTTTTAAAATATTCTTGACATTGATGCACTAATAGGTTGATATTTAGGCACGTGTTCGGGATAGTGGCGGCTATAAGCATGAGCCGAAGGCGAGTCCTTTAATATAGCCTGCCACTATCCCAAACATGTTCTTAAATATCAACCTCTTAATGCCTTTATCCCACTATTGCATCATGCCAATCCTATGGCGTTGATGTACTCCCAAAGGGTCGCTCAACTCATGGGCCATGCTGACCTTATGGGGTTGGTACACTCTCGATGGTGATACAATAACCCCTGCCTTTAAAATAGAAAGGCAAAGAAGAAACACATTTAGATATTCTGAACAGAGGGCAACGTGACGATGTGTAACAGGGTGCCCTACCCCTTTAAAGCTGCTATGGCATGAACTCACTTCTGCTGCTAACGGCGCCGCCGTTAGCAGGCCTTATATAACCAAGAAATGGAACTCATACAGGTCCAGTCTACCCAACCCTCCTTCTTCCTTGGCCCATCCCCCTTCTTTTGGCTGCTTTACTGTCCACATATGTGAAACCATAACATTACATAATATAAATACATGGTAATCTCTCTATCTCTTTGTAGCTGTAACACATCCCTCTCTTACCACTCCCTGTGACACCACATCACAGCAGGAGGTCTGAGCTGCTCACATGGGGTCAGGGGTCAGAAACCACCTGCTGTGACCCCTACTGAGCATAAATAATTGCAGATAACTTTCATCTTGTGCTTGGACATTGAGCTAAGATTGTGTAACCCATAGTAATCTTAGTGTCTTTTCCACCCACTAGAGGGGGTGTCAATGTGAGCGAGTATGTCCAGTTCACGCCAGTGTAGCTTTAAGGAGTCACATTATGGCTCAATGTCCTATCCCCTTGGTCGTCATGATGCATGATATATGATGATGTATTTCTACCATGTACGGGGTTGATACAGTGCTGAAGGGTTGGCATGATGCATGGATGCAGCCCAAGCGAGTAGGCTCGCCAGGGCTGCATTCATGCATCATGCTGACAAAAGAGCATGGCACATTAAAGGTTTGAGATTTGTTATATCAGTGTTAGGTGAACATTTATAATGACATCTATAGGGCCTGTACAAATGATGATCCTGATCATAAACATCTAAAAAATAAATACTTTACGAACATGGCACGTACGTGTGGCGTTCAACAATCTGGTTTACCGTATAATCTAGAGCAGGCCAGAAGTAAGGATTTGAAAAGGACTTAATTTCCCACTCCGAGCACGTTTACATGAAGGCCGCTTTCACACTGTCTAGGCAGCATGATGCTTTAATAACTACCCCCTTTCACTGTCATTGTCATGATGCGTGAATGCATCTAGCGACTCTACGGCGGTGATCCATTCCTGAAGGGTTGGCATGATGCGTCCACGCAGTGCACGTGAGTTATATGCTGGTGCTGTATCATGATGACGCATGACGCCTGGGAGCATGATGGGGACCGTAAGGGTTGGATCTACCTATTCCGGTGTTGGTGTGGTCCGTAAGGGTTATCTTTATTCCGGTGTCGGTGTGTATTTATCTACTCAGGCCTCCCTAGCAGTGTGTGGCACGTTTCCTGCACATCCTATACCTCCCCTTTAACCCTTTAAGGATGGCATCTCACTAAAAGACGACATTTGTCGTCATGATGCACCAATGCAGCCCCGGCGAGTGGTTGGGGCTGCATTGGTGTACATAGGTGCATAACACCACTCAGTCACCAGGGACCTCTCTGATCACACCGACCCTGTTAAATGTGGAAGTGTCTCAATCCTGTAGGGTCGGCATGATACATTAATGCAGCTCTCGCCAGAGGTGTCATAACGAACAAAAACATTAAAGTAATATGTAAGCCTTAACGTTAAAGGGTCAACTCCTGTAGACTGGGGGTCGTTTTGGGTCACAATCCATGCACGTCCATAGTCATAGTCAGTCCAATGACGGAGACATCACCTACCGTAAAACCTCGCGTATAAGCCTAACTCGCGTATAAGCCGCACCCCGACCTTGGGTCGATCCTATAAGCCGCAGAGACCATCTGAGTTGTCATGGGAAAAACTCGCGTATGAGCCGCACCCCTAACTTTAACCTTATAAGACTGGGGACTATAACCAACACATGGAGTCCTCCTGGTGGCCCTGTGTGGCCTCCTGGCGGCCCGTACCGCCTCCCTATGGCCCATGAGGCCTCCATGAGTAGTGACAGCGTTTTTAACCCCCACCCCGTCCTAAGGCAGTACAACTACATGCATGTGGGGGTCACCCCTCCCCCATTCACTCCCAGGAATGAGATGCCCGGTCTGCGTGGTCAGAGCATCATAGAAAGTGGAGTTGTTATTATTGCTCCAACAGAGAAGGCAAGATTGCCTTATTTCTAGTGACTTGTGAATCCTTTAACTTACACATGATGATCATAAGCAATTAACAAGGCTGTAACCATTCATTGTTCAATGTAAACCCCACAGATTAGTGAGAAATATGGATTTTGTAATTTCATGGTGATGCCCGTAACACACTGCCACTGATGCCCGTAACACATTGTCAGTGCGTGAAAGTGATGCTCCGTAACACAGTTCTTTTGGTGTATATACATGTATGTAAGTGTTACTGAAATTGGTCCAAAAATCAGATTTCTGTGTTTTTTGCCTCCATACTATTCCTATTGATTTGTATACAATAATTATGTAAGATAAGGGAAATGCAAATAGATTCCTTTATACAATCACTTTAAAATACTAAACTAAGGTAGCCTCATATAATTTCTAGGTAGCTAGTAGTATAGTGCAGATAATTGTATGCCTGAAATTGATTATTTCAGAACTCACTATATACACCTGTTCAAAATGGCCGTTCTGATATAACCGCAAGTTGCAGGGGCGCTTATACACAACAGTATGGTATGAGAAGTTGTGGTCACCTATTCATACATCTTGTTTGTCATAATCAGTAGATCGTAAGGGCTCGGACTGTCTTTGGGGAACTTTTTTTTTTTGGGGGGGGGGGGGGGAACCAAGCCCCCCGACTTCTACAAGAATGTTATGAAGGTCATGGAAAATTGAGATTTTTGTCAGCGAGGTGAGCCTCAAAGATATGCAGAGAAAAATCAACATGGGCTGCAAGTGCATCATAAATATTGATGAGAAGACAATGACATTCAAGAGAAGGGCTGTTCCAAATCGTAACCATGAGCCAGACTCATCTGTTCATGCTCCCGTGGACAGGGCATCATAGAAATGTGTTACGGGCATCACAACAAATAATTTGATATGTGGCAAGGGCATCACTGTTCAATTCTAGGATGCCCAATACAGTAAATTTAGCCTCCTATTGCAGTGCAAATACTATCCAGATTGTTTGTATTGATATTTAAGCCATACCTACTTAGTTGTACGACCTGCCACCCCCCATAACACCCTTAAAACTAGCAAAAACAAACCTCCATTCAACCTACCATCCGCCATCTTTGATGCTCTGACCACGCAGACCGGGCATCTCATTCCTGGGAGTGCCATTGGCGCTGTTGGGATGCTGTTAGGGATTAGCAGTGGCATGCATTGTCTTAGGGCTGAGGTGCGAGTGGGCTGCATTGTCTTAGGGCCGAGGTGCGAATATGATGCATTGATACTGCTCACTCATCTGACAGGCTCTTACACCCCCCCCCCTCCTCCATGTAGCTCCTGGGGAATATTATAAAGTGATATTTGAAATCAAATTAGGAAAAACTCGCGTATAAGCCGCACCCTGACTGTGTCCCGATTCTAGAAGCCGCACTGGCGATCTGACTCGGGTACTAGCCGCGGCTTGTACGCGAGGTTTTATGGTACTTTACCTTTCTGGGACATTTATATAGTGCTTCAAGGGCCACTTAAACAGCTTCACGCTCACCGCCCGAGTCCCGGGGCCCGAGTGGACACTAGAGACACTTTAATTATAGTTAACGACCAACATAGTCAAATATCTCCCAATTCCTATCAACCACTGCCTTGTATATCGTCTTATCTTCAAGAAAACCGTGACCTTGTAGCAATAAAAGTCTTGATAGTTGTAGTTGTAGGTATTCCCCATTTTCCCTGTAATTTATGTGTATGTCCAAGGATATCCTAAACCTTGTTTAGAACGGGGAGGGAAATTAGTGGTACAAAAATCAGTAGCAAAGATTACGGTGTCACTGGGAGTAGAATAGTGTGGGTGTAAAATACCAGGGGGCGTCTTGGTGCAGGTCACTTACCATTCTGCAGCAGAGAGAGTCCTCCGGTGGTCTCTCTGTGCGGTTCTAACCCCTAGCTGAGCCTGGCTTGTGACTCTCGCCCATACCTGATCTAAATTTACACCCAGTGGCATTAATTAACATAATTACTGGATAACTGCCGGTGGATAAATGTGGCCGTACCAGTACAGAGAGTAATTGATCTCTAGGGGTGGCGCCATCTCTCCCAACTAGATTAAAATGACCGGGGAATCCGTCTCTGTATCAAAAGGCACCCTTGTTTTACACTGACTTTATACAATTACATAAATGAGCCTATCCGCAGATGAAGATGGGACTTGGAAACGTCTTTTTTCTCTCTTTTTTTAAATTTCTATTCTAAGACATTTCTATTCCAATGGATATGATACATTAACCATCTGGACACCTGGATGCTCTAAGCCATTGACAGATCCCACAAAGACTACAGTCTATAGTCTATACAACTATAGACTATTGGATCTACCGTTTGGCAGCCTATACAGGCCTCTAGTCTTCATCTCAGGGCTGTTGGCGAGACTAACAAAGACTGCCTGTAGTATCTCCCTGGGTCGTTATGTTGGCAGAGGACACAGGGGCTGTCTATATCAGGTTTCTGTGCCCTTTTGCAAGCTCTGCAAAGGCTTTCTATACTTGGTCTATGAACTCTCAAAGGCTGCTTCAGCCCTTTAAGGGCCGCATAGTGCTGTCGAGTAACCCGTTAGTGCTACCTATACATTCATCCATTGTTGGAGCTGCATTCATGTATTATGAGATAAGATTCCTGGAAGACCATGTTGTACGTATGACGGCAAAATATAAGAAAAAAGAGGGGGGAGGTCAGGTCAGAGCACATTAGACGTCCTATGCCGCCCTTAAAGGACTAATAAACGTACCTCCTCAGATCTATTCTGCGGGGAGTTGGGAGTTGTAAACCTTGCAGGCTATTTGTACCCTTAGATGACAATGACACTCACATAACCCCGGGCACATAACCAACAGTCGTGTAAATGTGCGGACCCTCATCCTTGGATGAGGTAGATACAATGTACTCAACATTTATAGGCTCTTTGCACTCCTGAGTGAGGGACATACTCATCTATCAAAGTGGGCAACCTTTTAAGAAGCGTATAGCACTGTTTTGATCAGATCCTTTTCATGATGCTTCAATGTAGCCCAGGTGAGCAACTCGCCATAGCTGCATCCATGTGTAATGATAATGTAACCATTTAAGTAGTTGGTAAGGCAGATGTTGATAGATTTATTCCTGAGATGACTGGCATGTTTACATCTTCAAATATGGCTCCATAATGGCTGATCCCCAAGTTCCCCAGTCCACCACCAGGTGGAGTCAAAGGCTATATTATTAGTTCCTGTTTATACCACTTGGTGGGGTGGCTATCACTGGATATCACTACATCCCCCTTATTACAAAGATGTTATGGGTATATGAAATCAATTTGTCAAATTGTCTTATGTATTGAAGATTATATGTAATGGTGGGTTAAGGGTAGACTACCCTGTCCCCCTGACGTTTGTAGGGATTATTTTGCCCTAGTTGTCAAACGTCAAATTTAGTCTTTATATCTGCTCGGCATTATTGACACCCGTCCACTCCGGGTAGTTGTTCCCGCATGACTGGCTGGTGCATCTAACGGCCTCGATGGTGGTTTTGGCGGAGGTGGATGCTTCGGAGCCAGTTGTGGTGACGGTGGTCGTTGCAGCCTTGGAGACGTATCTGAGGTAGGCGGATGTGACGGCCTTGGAGACACAGGCGGATGTGATGGCCTTATAGGTGTTGTCGGCTGCTGAATCTCCAATGGTCTTCCTTCTGGTCTCTCTTGTAGATGGACTCGATTACGCCTAACCAGACTTCCTCTCTGGTTCTCCACGATATATGATCGAGGTGCTGCATCACTTGGCTCAATGACCTGTCCTGGACGCCAAGCATGTGTCGACTTGTCATACACACTGACCCGTTGCCCAGGGTATAGTGGTGCTAAGTCCTTCGCTCCTCTATCATGGTAAGCCTTGCTTTTGGTCTGCCGTTCCAGCATTCTTTCTTTCACTGGTCCGCTTGCAGTTTCTTCGCTGCGGAATGGAAGACTTGCTGTTAGTTTTCTGTTCATCAGGAGCTCCCCTGGCGACGGAATGACATTGTCTATGGGGGTTGCTCTGATGTTTAAGAGAACCTTTTGGATGTTTTGTCCTGACTTCATTGCTTTCTTTAGTATTGGCTTAATCCATTTAATCTGTCGCTCTATAAATCCATTGGATTGTGGGAATTCAGGCGAGGATGTTACGTGCTGGATCTCCCACTCTCTGCAGGTTTTCTGGAAGGCTTCTCCGGTGTACTGGGGTCCATTGTCAGATCGGATGGTGTTAGGCTTCCCAAGCACACTGCATATACCTTCTACGTAGCTTGCTACGGAGGCAGAGGTTGCTGAGGAAAGTTCCTTCACAAATGGAAATTTCGAATAATAGTCAGTAGTATAGTATGTATCGGAACGGGACTATAGTTAAGTACTGTTTATTACTCAATCGACCTGCAGCCAATCAGAGGCCTCCCTTTTGGCGGGAAATTCAAAAGCAGCCAATGAGAGGCCTCCCTTTTGGCGGGAAATTCAAATAGGTCACGTGACCGGAAGTGACCTACTTCCGGTCACGTGACCTTTGGGCGGGAAATTCAAATAGGTCACGTGACCGGAAGTGACCTACTTAAGAGGGTCACGTGACCACCATGTTGGCGGGAAATTCAAATAGGTCACGTGACGGGAAGTGACCTACTTAAGGGGGTCACGTGACTACTAGGTTGGCTTTCAAAATAAGTCACTTGAGATTTTGATGGATAAATAAATTTAAAAAAAGAAAAAAAAAGCAAGCTGAAAAAGCTTGCTAAAAAATAATTTAAAAATGCGGCTCTTTTTTTCTAGGAGGGGGGGAGAGGGGCACTCTGGGGGGCACTCTTTAAGATGCATGGGGGGGGAGGGGGGGAGGGGGGGAGGGGCAGGGTTTTTTAAGAGTGAGACTCGCTTCTCTGCCCTCTCTAAAAGAGAGGGCAGAGAGGCGAGTCTACTTACAATGAAAGGTATCATGATCGCGTTTATGATGATGTGCATCATGATGTGACTATCTTACAACTTTATAGACAATAAGCAAGACATGGGCGTACTTACACGGGCTATTTGTAAACTAATGAATGTGACTTCCTCGTTAAAATCGGTATCTACAACTCTTTTAAGCTTAAGGCTTTTTCTTGAGTTTATTCTTTTGTTCAATTTCGGGCCCACCTCAAAAGAGGAATAGGCCCTCTGTAGCACTTGTCGCTTGCTCATCAATCAGAGCCGGGGTGTAGAAGGCCCCTGCCCTGTCGGGTACGAGATAGATCGACCTCTGGTACGTTTTTGGTTAGTTTGGAGCTCTCAGTCGACTGTCTTATCCACTTTAAAAAAAACAGACTTTCGGTGTCTCATGATAAAACTGGTGCCTTATACTAAGTGCTGGATTACTTTCTCATTTTTTTTAGTGTTCTATCCGATGCTTATTTAATTTTTGCACTGATAAAAGCGGTTAGCTTGTACAAACACGCGGTCTATTTAAGTGTTAAGTGTAGAAAATGAACAGAACAGTGCACAGAAAATAGAGCTACCGACTACATTTCGCCCAGTCACTCAGCGGAGAACAAAAGAACTAATGACGTAGTGTACCCGCTATTCCGACAGTTGGCGCCACCGTTATACTTTTCCCGCGTGCGACATGAAGCCTTGGGGTGGGTACTGGCTGTTTTGGTTGTAGGTACCGAAACATAAAAAACTACAGCCAGCCCAATGTCATGGTGAGACAGCTCTCTTATTTTTACCTTGAGTAGCGTCCGTAGGGCCTATGACAAAACCTAGTCCCGTACACTGAGCAGCTTGAGGTCTGAAGGCTCATACAGAAAAATGTGTGGGTGTGTGGGTGTGTGGGTTGCTTTACGCCTTAGTTAACAGCTATGGTCATTTCAAGAGCGGTGATGGTGATCGAATCTATTGACCCTTTTACCGTGACAAGGGTTCTTTTACATCCCACACTACATAGCAGAGAGACGTCTAGCAGCCCCTAGAGGCCCCGCAGGGGGCTCGAGAGGTGCCGTGGAGAAGAGCAGATATCCACAAGAGGCCACACCAACAACCAAATTATATCTTTATCCCGCGAGAAAAGGAGATAAGGGTCAAGGTTATGAACCATCAGAAGATTTTAGAGTAAATTAAGTTATGAGATATTAATATAATGTACATATCTAGGGCCCGATATAGGGCCTCTGCAGATCCCCCTTCAGGGCCCCGATCCATGAGGCCTTAGAAACGGAGCTGGGTCATGTAACCAAGGGAGATCAGCAGTTGTTGATGTCGGCGCTGCCGATAACGCTGGTTAAATGACCGTTTTACTCATGTTTAGAGTCAGAATAGCTTGAGTATTACTTGAATATCGAAGAGTAGAGGTCAAATTACCCCAGACAAGATGTTTCCATCTAGAAATTCTCGACAGTATTTCCGAAAATTGCAAATATTGGTCCCAGTCCCACGGGGCCCCATACCGAGTATTAAAAGTTTGAGATGCAACTTTCATTCATGCTGTTGACCAATCAGGGCGCCCTGTTTTTACGACCTTGACTACATAGTAAAAGTGATTGACAACGTCAGATATCACTTGACGACGTCAAATATCGATCTGATATTTGATCCCTTGATATTTGATTCAAAACCCACATCGAGTGGGATAAAGCCTTTTATCATCTTTTGATTGTGAGGCATACACTTTTCTTACACACAACAGCTGTCATCTATCAAGGGGCTCTGGATAGGGGGTCCCCATGTCGAATGTCGATCTTAGAAAATGACCATGTCACATGGCAATGTCACTTAATAATGTTCATATCCCATGTCGATTTTAAGAAATGTTCATGTCACCTGTCACTAGGATTTTTTGGGCCTCATGTCACTTGTCATTAGACCTCATGTCGTTTGTCGATTATAAGAAATGGTCATGTCACCATATCGAATTTAGCGGTCCACACCCATTATCAAGTGTCAGGACATGTCGGCTGCTTGAACACGTAGTCTGTCATCACCCTTTGTTTCTGTGCCTTATCTAAACAGGCAATTAGTGGCCGCTAGCCGAGAGTACCTCCCTGGTCCCCTCTCCCGAATCTGCTAGACGTCTCACTGATAGGAGTGTGTGGGTGTGTGGGTCTGTGTGTGTCTGTTCGGTCTGTGTGTGCACGCGTCTTGCACTCTAGTCTTGCGGACCACTGTTAAGCCTGTGGTTGGAGAGCGCGACATAGCCGCCCGCTACACTCTCCAAACAGAGGTCCGCAAGACTGGGCCGGATCGCGCTCTTGCTTAAAGGTGCACCTCAACTCAGTGCGCCTTTAACAGCCGCCCCTAATAGGTGAAGTTCTTGACGCGGCACAGCGCCTCCCACCAGTAGCCAATCAGCGCGCCGAACGCCGGACACACCTCCACCGTGTGAGCCTCTAAGTAGGTCACACGAATCATACTAAGATGCCGAGGTCTTCTGTCGGTTCGTCGCGGTGGCCGTGAGTGATCGCACGGTCGCCAAAATTCACTGCCTAGATTGGCAGAGGGGGGGGCTGATTACCCCCCGTCGGATGAATTGCGGCGAAACCATAATCAATTTTTCGCTGTTTTAGATAAAAGAGATCCAGAGCTATCCGCTCGTCCAAGAATTATTTTTCTATCAGCCCGGGATCACCCTCAAATTAAGGCCTAAAGTCCAAAAACCCAAAATTTTTTCCCTATGGGATTTCAGTGTCTAAGCGTTTTTTGCGGCCCCAAGGAGCAGCTCACGGGTTCGAACCTTGTAAACGCTTTGACGCGCTTTCGTCGCCTTAGGCGACGTGGCTAGACGTCTTGACTAAAACTTAGTGAGGGTTCGAACCCGGAACGTCCGTATTAGACGCCTAATTTCTACTAGCCCCGAAAACGAGAGTATCATATCTATATAGGTCAACCATGTTAGCCTTGGTTTAAGTGCGTGCAGAACCGTGTATTGTGCATTTATGCAGCATACAGATATGGAGACAGGCTGCTACAGTGTCAAATTGATCGGCATTGAATGTAACTGGACATGAAGAAGGATATTTTTACTTAGTTTTCTAAAAAAAAAAAAGAGGATAGTTCTCGGTACTACTATAATACTAATAGTGTCACTAAGGGAGAAAATGTAGGGGCACCGTAATTGAGAATTTCTTATTCATGTCGCATGTCGATTTTTAAGAATGCTAGTGTCACATGTCACTTAAATGGTCTAATGACACAGATAGCACTAAACCTATAGACCTACCCCCCGTCCCCTTAGTCTTTCTATACTGAATCCGGGACTTGCCGGCGAGGTCGACAAAGGACTTACCTAAGGCCAAACAAAAAAAAAGTTGTGTTCAGGTAACCCGACCGACCCTATCATTTTGCCCCGACCCTAATCTTTTTTTTTAGATTTTTTTTTAGATTTTTTTTAGACTTTTCCTGATCTAGGTTATCACCAAAGGGGAAAGGAGTACCTAATGACCTTCAACTAGCCTATTTGTCATCATTTGAAAGATAAGAAGGGAGGAAATCCTTTCTATGACAAAAACAGTGCTGATAATGGCTTAATTAGACAGATATTGGTCCTACATTATCAAATAACAACTCTATACAATTGTGATTCTCCCATACAACTCATCTCAAAACCCTAAAAAAAAATCCTAAAAAAAAAATCGACCGACCTACCCTATTTTTTTTTAGACCATGTTACCTGAACACGGATTATTTTTTTGTTTGGCCCAATGAGCTCACAGCTAGACTAGATACCTCATGTTTTGGATTGGAGAAATCAGCAGAGCAATAAAAAGCGCGGTGAGGCTAGTGTGGCCCCTGTGAGTTGTAAAATTGGTGCTAAATGTGGTAACCAGGCGGATGCTGAGTTCATTGATATTGTCCGTTAATGATACTTAAGGTGGGTGTTGTCTAAAGTTTTAATTGATATTACCAATGTGGCCAATAATGACTTCACAGTTGGGGCCCTCGCCCGCAGGTCCCAGATTCAGGGTATTCTTTGTTTATTGTGTGGCCCCTAAAGAGGGGCCGACTAACTCTTTAGAGTTAGTTAGATGCTGCCACTGTGCTATGCAACAGCAGCTATTAATTACGCTTCATGTTGGGCGGCATGGATCACTTGATGGGTGATACCTCAAAGCTCAAACACGGCAGAGCCGTGTGTGGCATGCGAGGACCAGTGGGTCAGGGGTGATCCGTTGCAAACAGAATGCTGATCCGTGTGAGGTTCTGACTTTCTATAGTTTTTTATAAAGCCTTAAATATGGTGTGGTATTTTTCATCTCGCTATAGTTTAGTTGGTATTTAAGGAAACCGCCTCATTTCTATCAGAAATACACAATATTGAATTGTTTTTTATATTTTAATATATTAGAAGCGCGCTTTGTTGCCTATGTAGCTCATTATGCGTTGAAATGTTCGCGAGCATCGTAGTAATGTAGAAAACCCCTATTGTGGCACCATCTGACGAAAGAGCGGAGAACTATACTAGCGCGTTTCGTTATTCACATCTTTTGACAGGGACTTGGTTGGTGGCTTTACGCCCTAATTAACAGCTGAAGTCATTTCAAGGGGGGTGATAGTGATCGAATCTATGGATACCTGAAGGTGGAAAGCACACACCCTACACTTTTACCGAGGCAATGGTGGTGCTGCTCAAAGGGTGTGGCGAGCTAGACTGGAGGATGTAATAACTAAGCAGCAGAAGGACCAAAAAGACAATCTCGTAGTAGTAGGTCTACTTAGATCTTGAGTAGCCGCCCTTGTGGTTATAATTACCTAGACTAGTTGGCTCTGCCAGCCTGGTCAAGTGAAAATTGGTAAGGAGACTATGAACTAAGCTAACATCTCATAAGTATTAGTTACCACCCCCTCACACCCGTTTAACAACGGATTCAGGGTCTAATTATGGAGACCCTAGAGTAAGATTAACAATATATCCCAATGTCTGTAGTAGACATTTACGACATGCAACCTGCCCCCTAGAAGGGATAGATCTGACCACAAGTCCGCAATATGGGACTCCCCCTCTGAGAGTATCAAGGTTTGCGTATAGTCTCTTGCAGGTTAATCTGTTATCTACCCCTTTGTCGACTTCGCCAAAATCCTGGGAGATTCACTTTAAACCTAAGGTCTACCCTTTTTATTCTTTGTTTATTGTGTGGCCCCTAAAGAGGGGCCGCGGTGTTGATTAATTACACCACATGTTAAGCAACATGAGATCAAACCTTCCTCAAAAGCGACAAGGCTCAGAGTCCTGTTGGACGGGAACCCTGTGTGGCATTTCAAGACGAATGGTTGAGTGATCTGTTGCAGATGCCGTTCCGTGAGAAGTTCTGACTTTATATAGCTTTTATATCGCTTTAGATATGGTGTAGTATTTTCAATCTCACTATAGTTTAGTTGATATTTCAAAGAATCTGCCTCATTCTATCAGAAATACACAGCGTTGACATGTTTCTTATATTCAATATATTAGAAGTGTGCTTTATTGCTTATTATAGGTCATTATGCGTTTAAAATGTTCGCGAGTATCGTGGAAATGTACAAAAACCCTATTGTGGCGTCATCTGACGAAAAGAGCGGAGAACTACACTAGAGCATGTAATGGCCAGACCAGCAGGCGGCAGCAGAGTGGTCAAAAGACAATCTCGTAGTAGTAGGTCTACTTGCATGTTGAGTAGCCACCCTTGTGGTTGTAATTACCTAGCCTAGTTGACCCTGCTGGCCTGGTCAAGTGAAATTAGTAAGGAGGCCCCCCCATTAACGCGCTCCACAGTCTTTAGACAGTTAAGACTATAGTCAAGACTGGAGAATTTAGCGAGACGTCCCTCTGGGAGGTCATAATCCTCAATGTTAGGTGTTAGCTCATTAACATCAGATACCATATTAACAAACCATTTAAAATGTTCATTTTAATAGCAACTCACCCTATTCTGACAAAATCCTATTAGCAGGTAACCTCTGTGTAAACCATACTGCAAACATCTGCTACTTCCAGCGTCTGCCTCGTGACTGATAGTGTACAACAAGACGAAGTGGGCAGAGATTAGAAAAAATGAGGCTCTTTATATAGCCGAGAGAGCAGCTAATCTGGATGTTCAAAGCTTGTTTTCACCTAGAGCTCCAACCCTCTTCCAGAGAGAGTCAAATCGCTTTTCACCTGAACCCTTCCACCCCTAATCCATCAGCATGAAAAGAGAATTAACGAGTGTAACGTGCGCTACATGTATATGGGATTATAGCTGGTGAAGAGATAAAGCCGAGTCACCTGTGTATACAAAGACTACAGGGGGTGATTAACGACAGGTGTGACGCGCCAGCCCGTGAACGGATTAAGCCAAAAAAAAAGAAAAAAAAAAAGGTATGTTTCAGGTAACATGGGCAGAAAGACTGGGGTCGGTAGGTCGGATTTTTATTTTATTTTATTTTATTTTTTTAACATGAAAGTACTAGCCATCCTCCGTGGAAATTCTAAAAATGACCCAAAAAGTATAAAAATATGAAATTTTCTTCAAACTTGCTTAAAAAAAAACGTAGGGTCGACCCTGTTTTGCTAGGGTCGGTCAGGTGACCTGAAACAATCCTTTTTTTTTATTTGGCCTTATCTTTCAAGCTGACGCTTAAATTCAACTAGCCACCCGCCGTCCACACCACTCACTGCGACAAGAGGAGGTGCTGTTGTTTTACACTTGAGTCGCTTACCACATGGACTCTACCTCACAGACAGACACGCGCCCCCTGTAGCTTTTTTTTTTGTTTTTTTTTGTATACACACGCTAATCTCATAACCCCCTTATCCGTTATACAGGTAACCAGTATTCTCTTTTAAAATAGCTGCCAGTCAGCTTAGCTCTAGAAGCAAGAAGGCGTGTATAGGTGCCTTATAAGTCGGCAGGGGGTAAATACTAGTGAAAAAAGGAAGGCAGGTGTGCAGGTAGCTTTTCTAACAGACACGTGCGTGCACTAAGCTGCTTAAGTCTAAACCCTCCCGCAGTAGTCAGGTGGCATGTGAAAACTTACTTAACTGATCTCTTACATTGAGTAGAGTCTCTGTGCTGAGAGAGCCTTTTCAGCCGTTTAAGAGGATTAACTAGGACAGGGTACATAAGGAGTGAAACGCCGAATAGCGGCTACTCAGTCTCGTGCAGCACAAGCAGCAGCATCTAGCAGCGGCTTCAGCAGCAGCTGCACGTGCAGCACAAGCAGCTGGCAGCGACTTCAGCAGCACAAGCAGCACGAGCAGCACAAGCCGTAGCATTTGTCAGCAGCATCCGTGACATCGTCAGCAGCAGCCCCCATGACCTTGTCAGCAGCACAAGCAGCCAGCAGCTGCCAGCAGCTGCTGGCAGCTGCTGCACGAGCAGTAGCACAAGCAGTAGCATCTGTCAGCAGCAGCAGCAGCAGCACAAGCAGCCAGCAGCTGCTGCATGAGCAGCACAAGCAGCACAAGCAGCAGCACCGACAGCAGCAGCAGCAGCAGCGGTGGTGTGGACCACTGAAGCCTAGTGACATTTGACATGAAGCTTGAAAAACACAGTGACAGGTGACATGAGCAATTCTTAAAATCGACATGAGATATGAGCATAATTAAGCGACATCGACATGTGCCATGGCTATTTTTTAAGACAAATATCATATGTCATAGTCGCCTCATCCAAACCTCCACTAGTAGTGCTCTATAAGCGCAAGCTGTAAACCCTCTCCTCCTCCCGTGCACACAGGCGAATTATCAGAGTCAGCCAATGGTGTCAATACCCCTCTCATACAGGGGTCGGGCGCTGCTGGACTATAATAGATGAGTCAAGGACCGTTCTACTGAGGGTCAGGCAGGCTAAGTCGGACATTCAATGACAGGTAGGTCTTTGACAACCTTGCTTGAAAGTCTGGACAGCATTGACAGACTGGGGCATAAGGATCTCGCATGGTCAGACTTTCAAGCAAGTTTTGCTAAAGTCGCGTTATTGAATGTCCGACCTAGCCTGACCCACAGTAGAACGGTCCTTGACCCGTCTATTATAGTCCAGCAGTGCCCGACCCTTGGCTGAGAGCAGTTTAAGCGCCATTGGGTGTCTCTGATATTTGCCTCTGTGTAAGATGAGAAAAAAAGTCTGTTGAAAGACTATATTTCAAGCCAGAAAACTGTAATTAGCTTTCCAAGTTGTTTATTTAACAATATCTTAGCCTAGCAAGCAGCTGTCAGATGTCATCTAAGAAAAAAATGTGAGCTGTTAATAGATTCAAGAGAAATTAGTTTACAAATAGCCCGTGTAAGTACGCCCATGTCTTGCTTATTGTCTATAAAGTTGTAAGATAGTCACATCATGATGCACATCATCATAAACGCGATCATGATACCTTTCATTGTAAGTAGACTCGCCTCTCTGCCCTCTCTTTTAGAGAGGGCAGAGAAGCGAGTCTCACTCTTAAAAAACCCTGCCCCTCCCCCCCTCCCCCCCTCCCCCCCCATGCATCTTAAAGAGTGCCCCCCAGAGTGCCCCTCTCCCCCCCTCCTAGAAAAAAAGAGCCGCATTTTTAAATTATTTTTTAGCAAGCTTTTTCAGCTTGCTTTTTTTTTCTTTTTTTAAATTTATTTATCCATCAAAATCTCAAGTGACTTATTTTGAAAGCCAACCTAGTAGTCACGTGACCCCCTTAAGTAGGTCACTTCCCGTCACGTGACCTATTTGAATTTCCCGCCAACATGGTGGTCACGTGACCCTCTTAAGTAGGTCACTTCCGGTCACGTGACCTATTTGAATTTCCCGCCCAAAGGTCACGTGACCGGAAGTAGGTCACTTCCGGTCACGTGACCTATTTGAATTTCCCGCCAAAAGGGAGGCCTCTCATTGGCTGCTTTTGAATTTCCCGCCAAAAGGGAGGCCTCTGATTGGCTGCAGGTCGATTGAGTAATAAACAGTACTTAACTATAGTCCCGTTCCGATACATACAATACTACTATAGTCAGACACAATGATAAACATCTTGCCTTTTATCTCGAACAGATCAGTACCTAGTACCTTCCAGGGTCCATCAGGAACCTCTGTGGGTAACATTGGTTCTTTCGTGTTTGCTTCCTGGAACTCCTGGCACAGTGAGCAGGTCTTGATCATTTTGCTGATATCATTGTTTATCCCAGGCCAGTAGATGGTTTCTCTTGCTAACAATCGTGTCTTCTCGATACCCTGGTGTCCTACATGTAGTTGCTTCAGTAGCTCAGGCTGCATCGAGGGTGGTATCACAACCTGCTTTCCCTTGAAGATCACACCATCCTCTATTCCTAGCGTGTCACGGAAGCTCCAGTAAGGCCGCAGGTCAGTAGGAAGCTCTTTGATGCTTTCCGGCCATCCAGTATAGATGACTTCTGCGAGTGCGTTCAACACTGGACACTCCCTGGTCTTGGTTCTCAGGTGGTGTTGTTTCTCGGGACTGAAGTGTATCAGATCCAGGGTGATATCATCGACTCTGACATCAAGCGTGACATTTCCTGTATCTTTCGGGTTAGGCAACCGGGAAAGTGTATCAGAAATGACCATTTGGCTCCCTGGACGGTACAAAACACTGTAGTCGTAACCTTGTATCTTCAGTAACATACGCTGCAGTCGTGGCGGGGCGGATGAGAGTGCTTTACGCGCAATCATCTCTAACGGCTTGTGATCGCTCACTACTGTAAATGATCTGCCGTAAAGGTATGATGTGAATCGTTCAACCCCATAGACAACGGCAAGCATTTCTCTCTCTATGTTGCTGTAGTTGCTCTGTGTTGTGGTAAGTGTCTTGGATGCGAAGGCAATTGGTTTTCCTTCCTGTACTAGACATGCACCCAATCCCTTCATCGACGCATCAACTTCTATGCTGATGGGCTTGGTAACATCGTAGAAAGCGACGATACGGGATGTCATGACTTCTTTCAGCTTCTTGACTGCGATCGTATGAGTTTCTTCCCAAATGAAGACAGAGTCCTTCTTCAACAGATCTCTCAGCGGAGCGGCAAGTGAGCTGAGGTTGGGAATGAATGTCCCAAGGTATGTCAGTAGCCCTAAGAATCGTTGTAGGTCTTCAGGATTCTTTGGTTCGGGCATTTCATTGATAGCTTGTACCTTGGCTGGATCTGGTGATATCCCTTCTGCACTGTACGTATTGCCAAAGAAGGATATTGAGCTGGCCTTGATGGTACACTTTTGGGAGTTGAAGACCAGTCCATACTCTTTGGCTGCATCCATCAATGCAATCAGATGCTTGTCGTGTTCCTCTTCGGTACGACCGAACACGCAAATGTCATCAGCTATGCCCACACACCCATCGAGATTCTCTAGAAACTCGTCCATCCGTTGCTGGAAGATATCTTGGCTTATTTTCAGGCCGAAAGGCAATCTCCTGAAACAGTATCGTCCAAACGGAGTACGGAAGGTGGTTAGCAATTGACTCTTCTCCTCGAGGGGTACACTCCAGTAGCCTGCTTTGGCATCTAGCTTACTGAAGATTTTGGCACCAGCGAACTTTGGATTGACCTCTTCTAGAGTAGGCATTTTATGAGGACATCGCTTTATGGCATTGTTCAGAAATTTAGGATCCAGACATATCCTGAGACTACCATCTTTCTTTGTGCTGTACACAAGACTGGAGCACCAGTCGGTATGCTTGGTAACCTTGCGGATCACGCCTGTTTCCTCCATCTCCTTGAGTCCTGCCTTTATCTTTGGTAACAGATTGACGTTGGACTTCCGAGGTCGGTTAATGTGCGGCTCAGCGTCTGGCTTCAGGAGGATTTTGGCAGGCTCCTTGAAGCGACCAATGGCATCAAACTGATCTGGATATCGGCTTTTCAGATCGTTCACGGTGGACACAGATCGGGTGATCTGGTCAACTGTTACCCTCGTACAGTTGATCGTGATGAGACCAAGGGCCTCGCACGTTGGTAGTCCTAGTATTACAGGTCCGTCGACTTCAACGACGTAGAATGTAGCCTCGTGCCATTCGGACGTTCGAGACTTGCATCTAACTGCCATGGTTCCAAAGCAGTTAATGGTGTTGCCTGAATACGACGTCAGCTTCGCCTTGGTAGTAGGCGTCAGGATCTCACGGGGGTCGCGGTCACCATACATCTGACGGAAGGTACGTAGTGGTAGAGCATTAGCATTAGCACCAGTGTCAAGCTTCACCTTGAGCGTGTGCTTGCCCTTGACATCTGGTATTTTCACATCAAGGTTGGTGAATGCTTTGTCCTGCTCAACTGCATCAAGGTCTCCCAAGGTGACGGCATAGAACCCTTTGATAGGCTCATCGGCACTGTCGCTGTCTTCTGAGGTACTTGACGCGTTGTTTTGTACGGCATGTACTTTCTTACGACCTTTCTTCTTGTGGTAGTCTTTCTTTCGTGACTCCTTGTCTGGCACACTGGCAGTTGCACCGCTGTTCTTTGGATGACCCAACTTCTTGTTGTGGCAACAGTCAATCCAGTGGCCCATATTACCGCAGTGGCCACACTTCGAGTTGTATGCTGGGCATTCGCGGTACTTGTGTATTCTGCCGCAGTTCCCACAGGGCTTTCGTTTCCCTTTTCCACCATGATTCTGAACGTAGTCGACTTTCGGATCTTCCTTACGGGAACGTCGTTTAAGGGATTCCAGTCGGAGAGAGCCTTTGGTTGCAGCTTCATGCTGTCGACCCTCCTTCAAGACTTGTTCGAGTGTCAAATCCTTGCCCTTGTCAAGCAGGCTTCGACGGAAAAGCTCTATTGGCGTAGAAGCTATCACTAACTCGATGACGCGTTCTTGAAGCTCGGCATCGGTAAACTCGCATTGTAACGCCTGGGTACGCGCTCGCGATACGAACTCGTCTAGGGACTCGTTTTCGTCTTGTTCATACTCAAACATCAAATCAAGGCGGTGTACTCGGAAATGTACAGAGATATTGAGTTGGTCTTCAAAAAAACTCCAGATCTTGTCCGGATCTTTTAAGTGTTCTGCGCTCAGCCCTGAGGCATTTAGTCGGCGCAAACCCTCATCCCCCAAACCTATCTTGATTTTACGAGCTATTTTGACCTTCTCAGTAACCTCATTGTCCTCAATTACTAAAGACATGCGTTGCTTGAATAGCTTGAACACCTCAGGTCTATTGGGGGTGTCCCAGTTCATGGTAGGGTATTTGGCAGCCATATTGTTGGAATTGGAATTTTGTGACAACAATTGTCTTTTTTTTTCACAGTGTAGGTAATGGAAGTGAAATTTGTGACAACAGTTTTTTTTCACAGTGTAGGTAGTGACAACAGTTTTTTTTCACAGTGTAGGTAGTGGAAATGAATTTTTGTGACAACTGTTTTTTCTCACAGTGTAGGTAGTGACAACAGTTCTTTTTTACAGTGTAGGTATTACTATACTATGGCTGTATAGTTATAGGCAGTCACTGTAGTCAATATACAGGTAGTAGTATATAGACTATAGACAGTCACAAAAGTCAAATACACAGGTAGTAGTGCATGGACTATAATCACTTTCCTCCAACTTGTAGATCTATCTAACACATGGTATTGGTATAGGCACTGTCAACTGTAAATGGTTCCTCCTCCTGGTGTGGTACCATTGGCATTGTAGAAGAAGATTTCCTACTCACAGTTTTTGGTGTAACCTGATGTTGGTGTTGCTCAAAACATACATCAATTCATCATTTATCCCACCACTGCCACCATGTAATGATAATGTAACCATTTAAGTAGTTGGTAAGGCAGATGTTGATAGATTTATTCCTGAGATGACTGGCATGTTTACATCTTCAAATATGGCTCCATAATGGCTGATCCCCAAGTTCCCCAGTCCACCACCAGGTGGAGTCAAAGGCTATATTATTAGTTCCTGTTTATACCACTTGGTGGGGTGGCTATCACTGGATATCACTACACCATGCATCATAGCGACCCTTCAGGTATGTCTCAACCCTGTAGAGTCGTCATGATGCATGAATAACAGCCCTGGCGAGTCACCCACCTGGGCCGCACTCATGCATCATGCCAACCAAGGTCATACTACGGGTACATTAAAGCAGTATGTTGCCCGTAGATGGCACTGCATTGCTGCATAATGTGATAGTGCATAAATGCAACCCTGGCGAGTAACGTCATGGCTGTATGCATGCAGGCCTCAGATAGGGAATTCCGGGGTCATTGAGTACATTATAAGGGAAAGAAGAACTCTGCAGTAAATACTAGTTGAGTTCTGGGTGGTCAAAATAGTTTGAAAAATTTGCTTAAATTCTGTAAAAAATCACAAATGGCCCTCAGCATATCCTGATTGAGATGGCACCTCAAGATATATGATTATTGCAGGGATAGGCCTATATTTCAATGTTCATTTAGGTTCGGTCTGAAATGAACTTATTCACTGCACATATGGTCAATTATTGGAGGTTTATTCATGTTAGGAACCGGCATTTCAGATTTCCGTGAACAAAAACCCGTTTAATTTTTTTATATAGTGTATAAAAGGTTTTCCTATCCATTCCTAAGAGATTTTCCACCAATACCCGACTGGGAATTTTTTATCGCATGTTACGTTACATTAAACTATAGTGAAAATGTATTTCCCTGTCTGATACCTCCATCACTATTGGTACACTTACATAAGATTAGGGACAGGGGAAGGCGCTAGGCAGGGGTGGGCATGTCGTGATATGCTGGAGCAAAACTTGAAATCGGTGGAGCAAAGTACCCAGTACTTCAGGACGGCAGACATCAACCCCCCCTCTCAAGGGAAATTCTTGTGTGTGTGAAATCCAGGAGGATTTTGATATTTCTATCTTTGATTTGGTCTCTTTTGACAAATTAATTAGAAAATTTTGAAATTCTACCACTTAATTTATGTGTTTTGTGGAGGGTTGGGAATATATTAACCAGTTCCAGGAAAAAATGGATTTCTATCTTAGGAATGGTTTATTTTGAGAGGTTATGAGCTGCATTGCTCCAAACATATTTACTAAATCTACTGTTACATTGGTATGGTATATTCTGGATATTTAAGGTTAGGCCTACATTACTGTAGGACCATTTAGAAATTCTCACTTTTAGATTGATGTATTTTGATTTCGAGGAAAATGTAGAAATTCTGTTGATAAATTGCTGTCTTCTGATGGGTTTTTAGAACATATTGCTGCAGGAAAACTTGAAATTCTACATTTGATTGGTGTGTTTTGTAAATGTTTGGGGTAATTTCGATAGGAAAACTGGATTTCTATCTTTGAATGTTACATTTTGAGGTGTTAGGAGAACACTGTTCCAAAATTATTTACCAAATCTCCTGTTAGGTTGGTATCTTCTCAGGTTTTGAGGGTGCATTACTCTAGGAACATTTAGAAATTCTCACTTTTAGATTGATGTATTTAGGAAAATTTAGAAATTCTGATGGGCTTTCAGAACATATTGCTGCAGGAAAATTTTGAAATTCTGTGTTTACATTGGTGTGTTCTGAGGAGTTTTGGGAACATATTGCTCTAAGATAACTTTGGAATTTTTATCTCTAGTTTGGGAAATTTTGAGGGGTTTCAGGACTTATTGCTCCAAGAACATTATGTAAATTCACTGTTAGATTGGTGTATTCTGAGGATATTTGGACACACTGCTTTAAGAACACCTAGAAATTCTACCTTTTAGATAGGTGTATTCTGATGGTTCTGGGATTATATTGTATCAGGAATATTTTGAAATTGTACCTTTAGAATTGTTGGGTAGATGGGGGGCATATTGCCCCATTAATTTAGAAATTCTGTTGTTTAAAGCATGTCTTCTGATTAGAACATTGCTCCAGGAGCATTTATGAATTCTACTTTCAGACTGGTACATTCTGTGGTCATATGACTCCAGGATAACCTTGGAATTTTACCTTTTAGATTAGTTTATTGAGGGATTTGTGGGTAATTTTCCCCCACAAAATGTTGAAAAACAATTGTTAGATTGGTGTATTAAGTTTGGTTCTAATAGGAATATTTGCAAAATTCTTTCAGATTTAGAAAGCTCAGGTTATCCCTAATGTCACTGTCGCATTTTCCATGGCCCCTGTCGCACATTTTGTGCGACATAGCGACAGATGCCCACCCCTGCTAGGTGGCAGCATTGAGTGTATGGCTATGGCTCACTGTGCAGAGAGTGGTTCACACCCATTAGGGATACTCTCACAATTTTGTTCGCCATGAACCTCATGCTAGAAATTCAATGTTGGTACATGGCTCATTTGTAAGAGGAAAGAGTGAACTACAAGATGAATATACATTTCTCCATGTCATAATATTTTCATGCATTATGTGATTTAAATACTAAATTTACAGAGTTTAGCATAGCAAAACTTGATTAATTCTCAAGTGGCTTAAGAAGGCTTTGGTACAGGGACCATTATATGTATGTTATGTGTCATATGCCTGAAAGTCAGGTTTGCAGATGGAGTCATGGTGAGGCGCCGTAATTTTTCACAGTTAACAACTATCCCTGCCAACCCGGCTGCCAACACAGGCCAAGCACCAGATCACAGTTCCAGACAGCATATTACACTATAAGCCATAGTGTACACAACAGCCCATGTTCATCATTTCAAATCCAATTTTCTCAGCTTCTAGGTAAGTTATAAACAAGATTGAAAATGATTCGGAATCCCTATGACATAGAAAAACCATTGACCTTGGAATATTTGACTCAGGGTAAACTGAGTTCTATACGACGAATGAACCATGGTTTAAGACGTTTTTTGCTACATGGGAGAATGTCTATCATTCAGCCTGTGTTATAGATAGACATGAGATGACAAAAGGGATGCATTGGCAAGATTGGTGCACAAATGTTTCCTTCAAAAAAAATTAAAAATATCTTTTCTTCCCTGTGAAATTGAGCTGGGATCTTTTGGTACTAATTTCTGTCTTTTCTCTAAACTCTTAACTACTGTTAAATTGCTACCGTCTTATTGAACTCTGGATAGCACATAGTGTTAAAAGTTGAAATACCCTCTGGATAATGTAAAATACCATCAACCTTATTTAAATTAGCTTTTTAGTTCTCTTTCCATACATATCGTGGAGCCACTAGCAGTTCTCATACTCCTCAAGAACTCAACAAGACAGCACATGAGTCCCATAGCAGCAGCATAAAAGGAGAGCAGAGCGAAATTGTACCACCAATATCTTCGCCGTTTATGGTACGACCGACTCGCTTTTTGACAGGGACAGAAGGTGGTACATGCCCACAGCCTGCAACTGTCGCCTACACCCACCTGCACACCCACACCCACCTGCTCTCCCACACCCACCTGCTCACCCACACCCACCTGCTGGCCTGAAAACGAATAACATACATGTATGACACATGACTTGAGGGTACTTTTTAACAAGGAATTCATTTCTGATGCCAGAATTGAACATCGGATGATTATAAGGCAGTACTCTATCTAAGTACATGATAAGCTACAGATCCAGCTTACCCTGAGTCATCTGTGAGGCCACTCAGACGCTCAATCTTTTTGTTATATGACTTTGGATTTCTTGCCCCTGTCCCTAATAAGATGCAACAATACAGCTAACTGGTGCTGCCCTTAACGCTTAAAGGACAGCATGTCGCTAAAAAATTAATTTGTCGTCATGCTTTACCAATGCAGCCTCGGAGAGTAACATTGGTGCATCATGCCAGTTACTCACCAGGGCTGCATTCATACCTCATGTTGACGAAGGGCATGATGCATGATCCTTAAAGGGTTAAACTGCTTTAGCATTATTTAAGCAGGACTGTAGTTATGACTGTACCTACACAGGACTACCCCCATGGTGTAGTAGCACGCTGGGAGGAGTCGGGCGTGGTTTCCGTGGGACATCTATCTCACTAGAGGCAGCAGAGGTAGATAGGGACGGCCCGGGGCGGGGAGCGTATACCGTTACTGTACGCCGGGAAATAACAGCGCAATGATACCGCTTCTAAGGCGGAAATGAGGAAACTTTATGTTGGTGTAGAGTTTTACATTTCCACAGGCTGTCATTTATTTCCCACTGTATAGTGATGGGGTGACTTTTTTCCCTCCTCAGCCAAATCTAAAACGCGCTGAGCGAAACCATGCCGGAATAAAGATGGTATTTATTCCTGATGTCTCAATACTTCTGAAGTCTTGAGACAAATAACCATGAAGTCTTCATTTGTGGCTTGATGCACCAACGCTATGCATTGGTGCATCATGCTGACCCTTATATAGTATATCAAGACCATAAGATTGTCATGGTCCTTGAGTAAGAAGACATGTAAAAGGGGCAGGTAAGAGAATGGCCAGATCAGGGTTATTGAGGGAGGGTGATGCGCACACTAGACAATGCACTTAATAGTCTGAATAAGCTAGAAAACTGTAGGGTTTGCTACAAAAGCTGCTCTGAGGTTTACCTATCACCCACTACCGTAAAAGTCTCATGTAGAAGCCGCAGCTAGTGCGCAAGTCATCGCCAGTGCAGCTTATAGGACCAGGACAAAGTCAAGGTGCGGCTTATACACGAGTTTTTAAAATGTATACTACAGTACTAAAGTCACCAAAATCACCCTTCCCCTCCTGTGAGGCCCATAGGATCGAGCTAAAGTGTAGGTGTGGCTAATAAACGCAAGTTAGTGCCTCTACATGGGTACCCACAATTTTGACTATGTCGCTGTGTCGATTTTTAGCAGAAGGGTCGTGACATTGTGTCGATTTTTAGGTATATAAGACCTTAGAGAACAATCTCTGTGGGTCGATTTTTATCACTAATTTCCATGTGTCCGTCAATTTTTAAAAGGAGGCGCCTAAAAGGGCCTAAAAGGGCCGTGTCGCCCATGTCGACTTTTACCCATGTAGAGGCACGAGTTAGTCTTACATGTATACCAAAGGTTTTACGGTACACCCTCCCTCACCCTGAGGCTCTGGCCAGCCGGTGTTGCCTCCTGCCTGGGGTCGTGTCCGGACCCGACCAGAACCCGACCGGGGAGCGTTGATTTAGCGGAAATTAAAGACACAAAGCTAATTACCCACCGCAAATTTAAAGAGCCCTTGCCAAATCCACTCACTGACTCTCCCTGCAGATGTTAGATGCAGGCAGGAAGCAGTGACCAGCACTGGTGTGGTGCTGGGAGAGTGGAGGTTACCCCGGGGTATCCCGCCTCGTGGTTCCCCATTCCCTCACCAGGTGGTGCTGAGGGTCTGCAGACTAGCACGGCACTTTTGTTGGGGATTACATGTGGTACTCCCCCTGTGTTTGTGGGGACCTTCATGATGGGGGCATGAAGGAGTAGAATAACTTTATCGGGAGCCTTCCATAATACCAATGGGCATACCGATTCGTAAAAGGTGCAAAACTTGAGGGGTCTCGTGACTTACTGCTGTGATCAATCACGTAAGCTGTTTTGGCAGCCGCTGCCCATATGCGCTTCCCGGGCCTTCTTGCTGGTGGTCTGGCATGGGATCCCTCCTCAGTGAACCACGTCTGAGATATCAAAGGCCATGGTTTGTCTCGCCCTGCCTATTATGGTACTAGCCCAGGTATGTAGGACCAAGCAAATAAAAGAACACTTGCTATCCTTCGAAAATAGTAGGGGACATGCCCCGGTAGTGGTTTGCTCCCTCAGCTCATAGATGCGGTCATTCATTTCATAGATTTGATTATCTATAGATGCGGTCACTGCTGTAATCGGCAAGCAACATAATATATATATCTGTCCTACTACTGCGAGGCAGACTACCTCTAGTAACTTGTGATTGACTCCTTGCCAACTTGAGATATGTCCCAGGTATCATAGTAGAGCCTACACTTGGACGTAAAACAACCCAATCAATCAAACAATCAATGCATGCTGTACCATAAATTCTCACAGAGAAGCCTAAAGCGTGTATAAACAGCATCCTGATTTTTGGTAGATCCTATAAGCCACACTTGCGTATGAGCAGCACCTCGACTCCTGACTAGTGTACTAGCCGCAGCTTCTATGCAAAAATGTACAGTAATCCCAGAGCACCCAGTGTGGTATCATGAACATATGGTATGGCCGATCGGTGCCCCTTATGGGAAATTATTAAGATTTTCCTAATAAAATTTGGATATGCGGTGATCGGCATTGACTCAATGCATTTTTCAAATCCCTGGTTCCATGTCTCTCACCCAAAGTTATATTATTATATTGGAACCAAGCCCATACAATACAGAGATATCTGCACCCTGCCCTATAGGCTGGTGGAGGCCCTGACTGGACTGCAGGGTGGCGTCCCCTGGTGGCAGAATGGGGAAACCAGTGCAGGTCAGGTGACCAGCATGTGCCGCAGGGACTTGTGGGGTTGTCAGGGTGCCTCATGAGGTGAAGTTCACTTAGACAGTAGGTCTCATAGAGGGTAATCCCGCAGAAACTGAGAGTCATATAAGATTCTGGTCAGAAATGAATACTGCAGGAGCACTGAATGGTCCATAAATAATTTGGAAATGATGCCTACACACATGCTGCTGAATGTTTGCCAATTTCAATCAAATAATAGGAAAGCGATTCTCAGTGAGTTTCCATTTTTTTCAAAGGCTAGATTGGGAATCAGTGAAAATGCAATTTATTCAGTGCAAATTCAGGCAAAATTCAGGTGGTTTTACGATACAGACCAATGTTCTGATTTTCCGTGGTCAGTAGCTAAATTTGGTGGGAATTGTTTTGAAGAAAGGATGTATCCTTTAGGTCAAGGGTGATTTTCAGAAATTGTAAATGTCCTGGTTGCAGTTATCAGGTTTTCCGCTATATTAAAGCATATAGTAGAAGCATTTCCTTCTCTGAGACCTGTAGTATGTCAATGGTCGCTGTATTACAGACTGTTACAGGCTCGGGCCGCCATCTTGGAATACCAAGCACCATGTAAGGGAATGAATGTTGATGGAAATAACATGATCAGATACATTAGAAACTGAAGCTATTTTAGACATCACATGACCTAATGACGTTGAACCCAATGGCGCAGACATGCTGTAACCTACCCTGGTCGGCGCTCACCCCTGAGTACGACTCAACAGACTAAGTCCGCTGTGCAGTTTGCTATACATCCTGACACTCAGCCGACATTGTTGTTGTCAGTCTTTTTACTGAGCTCCAGGTAAAGCTGAAGTAGTTTTTGTTTGAGTTGTTGATGCTCGTTGCAAAGTAGACTGTCTTCTCAATTTTGCCAAATTGTATTGAGACACTTTGTTGAAGGTGTGTTTTGTAAAACACAAAGGTATGTGATGACTTCATCCTTCATACTTCAAAGATGTATGATATTTCTCACTTTCTGCCTATTTTTGTCAGCTTCCTTGATGGATTGCGAATTTTAACCATGCTAAAATAAAAGCAACAGATGAAGAAATGCAGATGCAGCACTGGTCAGTGACTTGCCAGTGCCACATTAAAACATGATGCCAACCCTTACGAGTTTACTCATTCTCCATAAAAGTTGATGACGCATTCATTCATCATTATGATAAAAAGGCATAATCCGTTTAAACATTATGCTGCACTTTAATAAGGGGTTAAAAGCAGTGGTACATGACTTGTACGTGTACAATAGACCAACAAAAATGCCGATGCAGCACAAAATGGGAGATCTGTCAACCGGAATGTCCCATTACCTGAACACCTTCCGTGACTGGAGGCGGGAAGGGGGGCGGGGGGGCTACTCTGCCATATATCCGATAACCACTGGAGCACAACTCTAAGCAGCAGTGTGGGTAAAATTCTATAATACAACCTAAAAAGTGGGGCGGTCAGATACCATTCAAAGCCTGATAAGTGTTTTGGATAAATCAGAACGTTAAATTTAGTGGGTTATACTGCTAAAAAAAAAGTAAATTCAGATGAACTTGAAAAGCCTAGACGTACAAAAACCTATTCAGTGGCTGTACACACAGTCAGCCCTGAAATAACAGGGGCGGTGGGTTGGAGTGGGGCAGGCCATGCACGGCTGAAATCCAAATACAGAGCCCTAGACGGGTAAATTCGACAAGGCGACAAGCCCATATTTTGAGCCTTATTGACAAGGGACAAACCTGCTTCTTTAAACTGACAAGGGGCAAGACCCATTTCTTAGGATCGACAAGGGACATTGGCGTCTGTTAAGATCGACAAATGACACAGCTAGCCCTCCCCCCCCGCGTCTGGGGCCCTAAATACATAGGGGGGGGGGTAACATTTTCCAACCTCTGATAAGAGAGGAGCAGGGCGGCAGTTGTTACCCACCCTCAAAGACGCAGTGCCCCCCCCCCCCCCCCCGGCTGTGACTGCCCCATGGTGGCTAGGACTGAGGGAGCTGGTTCTTTGTGGTTTCTGGACATGTTCTTTACATTAGTGGACATGTCGGGGAGCAGGGTGAGGGATGGACAGGTGTCCAGTGTGCGACACATTGATTCACTGCTGTTGGCACACGCCCAGAGCCGCCTTGTAATTGGTGCTGGATTTATGTGGGAAAAAGGAGCAGGTAGTGTCTGGTAGTGTGGGGCCAGCATGGGCACCTGCTGCATCTAGGTTAGGGTCCTGGTGGTACCAAAGAGTAACGAACACTAAGAGGGTCCACTTGCCGATTTCTTATCACCCAAAAGCCCATGGTGCCAACCTGGTGGATGGAGCGAAGAGCCCAATAGGCCACTCAAAACCATATGAAACATTGTTTCAGTTGCTGGAAAGAGGTTTTTATCTGCATATATATCTTTTTA
The DNA here is from genome assembly GCA_947462335.1 of Harmothoe impar. Taxonomy (NCBI): domain Eukaryota; kingdom Metazoa; phylum Annelida; class Polychaeta; order Phyllodocida; family Polynoidae; genus Harmothoe; species Harmothoe impar. The sequence goes on from OX381718.1 coordinate 31,635,563, forward strand.
TGTTTTCTCAATATCCAATATTGAATTTGGAGGAACTTTAATCAGGTATTACTATAGTAACTCCAGGGGGTTACTAGTTAACATGGTTTTAGGTGGGAACAGTGGACTGTATACTCCATCAGGGGGCACCCAGGAAATCTGCAGTATTCCGATGATAAAACACTTTGCTCAACCATGTTTAAAAGTATTCAAAATATACAGAGTAATCAGAATTAATATATGGTTGAGCTACACTCCAAGCAATATTATCACCATTTTGGGGTGTTTTGCGGTATTCTGATTGCTGAGGGATAGGGCCAAACTATGGGAGAACAGCTACGTGGACGCTCTTACTACTATTTGCTCTTTGGTAGTACCTAGTCCTGTACAGACTCCTCCTGGTGGTACCTAGCCCTGCCCAGACTTCTGCCACCACTAGGTAAGGGTCTTGGTGGTACCTAGCCCTGCCCAGACTCGTGCCACCACTAGGTAAGGGTCCTGGTGGTACCTAGCCCTGCCCAGACTCCTGCCACCACTAGGTAAGAGTCCTGGTGGTACCTAGCCCTGCCCAGACTCCTGCCACCACTAGGTAAGAGTCCTGGTGGTACCTAGCCCTGCCCAGACTCCTGCCACCACTAGATGAGGTTCGTGATGAGTAAGTTTTTCTTGGATTTAAGTAGATACCTATAAATACTAACAGAGCACCTCTATTCCGGGGTCATGCTTTCTTGGATTTAAGTAGATACCTGTAAATACTAACAGAGCACCTCTATTCCGGGGTCATGCTTTCATTTGAAAATTCTTTGAATTTAATCTATTCCTGCCAAAGGTTTTGACCAACCAACCAAAATGGCAGTGCTACCTGTTGGTCTCATAGATCACCCAGCGGCAGCACTCGTCCCCGTCCGGCCCTCTAACCTACACGTTGGTGGATATAGGACAATTGGCGGCCATCTATCTCTGAATAAACAGGAAGTGGGCGCTGACAGCATAAAAGGCTGTAATGTGGGGGTGGGGAGAGGTCTGTAACCCGCTAACCCTGTAAGGACAGCAGCGCGCTGAAAGACAATTGTCGTCATGATGCACCGATGCAGCCCTGGTGACTCACTGGTGCTGCATAGGAACATCATGCCTACCCTTCAGGAGTGTCTCAGTCCCATAGCTATAGTCGGCATGATGCTTGAATGCAACTCTGGTGAGTTACTCACCAGGGTGAGTTACTCACCATGTTGCATTCATACATACATTAAGCCGTATTTAAAGGTTTAACGGCTGCACAGTGCAGCGATGTATCATGCCTTTTATCGTCATGATGCATGAATGCGGCCCTAGAGAGTAACTCGCCAGTGCTGCATTGAAGCACCATGCCGACCATACAGTATTGATAGGGTCCAGGGGGGCCCACATTATGCATGAATGTAGCCCTGGCCAGTCACTCACCAGGGCTGCATCCATGCATAATGGCGACCAAGGCCATGATGCATTAAAGCACTGTGCGGCCCTTGTAGGATTAATGTGGAGGTGGGGAGAGGTGAGGATGGGTGTAGGGTGTGAAGTAGTCAGAGGCTGGGGCTTTCCACTGTGAGGTACTAGAGTGATAGCACTTTTAGTTCCAGATCACAGAGAAGTTGTCTCGTCAAAAGCATGTCTGCCAGGAGCTAATGCTTGTCAAAAAAAGATTCAGTTGTCACATGTAAATCATGAAGACCAAGTTGAAACCAGTATAAAAGATCAAATGGAAAACCGCAAAATGGAGATTATAATATTATTATGGGGAAAGGAATTAAAATCAAATCAAATCGAAATTAATAAAGACATCCAATTAGAAGTGCTTAACTCTGTTGGTCAACTTTCCTCTTATCCTTTGTAAGTTATGAACCTACAGTATATATTCAAAATAAAATATCATCTTTAAAAATAAAAATAAAATGGTGTTGTAATAAAATGGTTAGGCCATTAGTAAAATGGGATTTCCTTTTTGTTACAGTATCTCAATTAGTCAACTTCATTCCTTCTCCTTCCTATTACGCTTTGTAAATTATGAATCTATTTAGAAGTGAATCTCACCTGATTGATGTGCAGAATCGGATAATGATTGCATCCCTTGTCTTAATTTTTCTATCCATGATGAATTAACCAAACTGAAGAGAAACCGGAAGCATTTTCAGGAAGCTGAAACTGACTTGTAAATATGATAAATGCCCCACATTTCCAAATAAACGCGAGTCAGTCATCAACATTTTAAAGGAAATAAGACTTCCTGATAAAAGCCATTGTCCTCAGTAATTCCAGTCATAATGTCAAACGGAGACAAAATGTGGCAAATGGTGTCGGGGAAATGGGAGCTCGGCATTAATAAATACTGAGCCTTCATTTGCAGAAATCCTTTGTCTCAATGTCTCATGGCGCAATCGCCTTTGGTAAGGACAAAAATGCCATACAAAGGCTGTGAGGAAATTTGATGGGAAATGGCGCTAATGAAACTGGCTGGGATAATGCTAGCCACTCGACGAATCGCCAATGGCGAATCATAGCTCATTTTGGCTAATGGAACTACATGATAATTCGCCAAATTGGCTAAGAGGAATGTCTTTGGGTTATGTAGATCTATTGGAATACTAGGTACCCCCTCCCCTATTGTTTCATATGCCTTCAGTAAACGTGATTCTTTGTAACTTCTAAGTCTGTTAGTGAGGAGGGGGTGCTGTTAGTAAAAAGGGAACTGGGAAATTGAGGCTGGCTGGAGGCAGATAGATGAGCAGGAAAAACAATGTGTATAATTTGGTAACAACTCAGTACAGCTAGGGTATAATGCCATACAAACAATAGCATCTCCCTATAATTTCCCTCTCCCATGCCACTAGGAACCCTTCCTGTAAAGGTAATGTGCAGTGGTTTCCATGACAATCCTCATTACTGCAGGGGGCAGGGGCATAGGCCAAGTGTAGGTATCAATTGTTCTAGAAATGTTGAATGTTTGATATTTAAACTGAAAAAAAGGGAAGTCTGAGGTTGTGACCATATGCTAAGTGATGGGCTGACCCTTGGGGACATAAAGTTTTATCTGATGAATTATCAAGTATCATACACTTGCACATTTAAAACCAATACATGTTTGGCTAAGTTGTACATGTATTGAATTTGGCTAATCAAAATTGGTATTAAATCGCCAAATTGGCTAAACAAAAAGATGTCCTAGCATTATCCCAGACTGGGCTTTGGAGCCGTTCAGCTTGTGTCTCATGGAGCCGACCAGTATCGGGCAATGGCTGCTGCCACCTGGGTGAGGCAGAGCACCCGGGGGATTACTGCCTCTTTGACTGTGGCTAGCAACGGCAAAACTATAGGGATCCTAGGGGTTAGGCCATGGGCGCAGCCATATTCGGGGGTTGGAAGTTCAAGCAGGTACCACTAGATGGACACCTATAGACTCAGTACTGCCCTGTGACGTCATAAACCCCGGTTAGCTGCTCCACCTACTGGCCAAGGGCCCGTACTGCAGGTTCTAAAGTTACCACAAGCGGTGCTGCTGTCGACGGCCAGGTGCCCTATAGCCCTTGCAACATTGCCATTTTATAGCCCCTTGAAAATGTGTGTTTTCGCAGCTGCGGCACATTTCCAACAAGCGAAGAACACAACTTGTCGAATTACTTTTGTCTGAGAGTTCAGATAAATAGTATATTCCTCATAATGTTCTTGTGCAGGACTATCTTACCTCAGCTAGATGATTATCAATGTGAAGCCAGGTATAGTCTGTTTTGGTGTTAAATAGTTGTTTTTATTGGCCGTGACTATTGACAGTTCAAACTGTCTATAACAGAATAAAATTATCTTATTGACAGTTTAACTGTCAATACCAGATTCAAGATTATTGAGAGTTCTTCACTGAATTGTCAATAGTGGGAATTTTCTCTCTTACCGTAAAACCTCGCTTATTTATAAGTTGATTTTTATTTGGAATTTTCTTTTTGCTATAAGTTGACTTTCCCCCATAAAAAGTCCAATTTAACTTATAAATGAGGTTTTGAAAAAATATAAACTTTTTAGGGGCCTAAAAATATTCTAAACACTATGAAATACACCTTTTTTCGAAAATTCTTTTCTCAAATAAGACCTGCTTGTTTCTTGAAAGTTAGGAGGTCATAGTAATAACGGCCGGATATCATAGATTATAATCGACTTAGCCAGGGAAAAGATGCTTTAGGGGGGTCTGGGGTAGGGTCTAACCCCCCAAATAATTTCGAACTCCGATTCTACCTATAAGTGAGGTTTTCCAAAAGTTCAGTTCGACCTATAAGTGAGGTCGACTTATAAGCGAGGTTTTACGGTATTGACAGTTCCATAGCATTTTTGTCATAACATCGGAAACTGACCTGAAAACGATTTTAACTTAATGAAAAAGTCGATGTAGGGCAATCTCCTACTTTAAGTTGCTAAGAAATGTTTAAGTCGTTCTAAGAACATGAAAATTGGTGAAATGGCAGGTTATGTGTAAAAAATGGAATCCTGACCTCTCAAACGGAAGGAACATTACCTTTTGCTAAAGGTACATAAAAAGGCCATTTGAATAAAGTTTCTGCTGTATTAGGTGGAATATCATTATCTGGGGGTCTTATACTGAATAAGGGTCATATTTGGGTGTGGGTAGTACTACTAGTACAGCCCCGACGTTAAAAAACACTATAGAATAACCCTTATTCAGTAAAAGACCCCCAAGCAGTGATATTCCATATATAAACCTTAGCGACCTATTTAGTTAGCGACTTAATCATTCTAGTACAAATATGAATAAGGCTGTGCCCCTTAAATTCTATGGTTTCAAGTAATATGAATAAGGCTGCGCCACCTACCTTCTTTCCCCCCAAAAAAACAAATCCCCATATTTTATCTTATACATCCCCTTAAGGATTCTCCCTATATATACTCTACTTCTAAGTCGCTAACAGGTGGAGTCGCTATCTAGGCTATTCCCTATTTAGCTAGTATGTAGGTAATGTATTATATGGCGACCACCAGTTAGCGACCTAATCATTCCAGGGTAAACATGAATGAGGCTGCCCCCCAAAAAAACAAATCCCCATATTTTTCTTATATATCCCCTTAAGGGAAACCCTTTCCCCCGGGTGTATAGTCCCCCTTGGCATGATTTTAAATTGTTGATTCTCCCTATATATACTCTACTTTTAAGTCGCTAACAGGTGGAGTCGCTATCTAGGCTATTCCCTATTTAGCTAGTATGTAGGTAATGTATTATATGGCGACCACCAGTTAGCGACCTAATTATTCCAGGGTAAACATGAATAAGGCTGCGCGACCTACCTTCTATTCCCCCCCAAAAAACAAATCCCCATATTTTTCTTATATATCCCCTTAAGGGAAACCCTTTCCCCTGGGGGTATAGTCCCCCTTGGCATAATTTTAAATTGTTGATTTTCCCTATATATACTCTACTTTTAAGTCGCTAACAGGTGGAGTCGCTAAGGAATTTTATTACTATCAAAAATAGCTGATATATATACCTTATTTCCTTAGCGACTCCACCTGTTAGCGACTTAAAACTAGAGTATATATATAGGGGATAACCTTGTATTTTTCATATATGAATCTAACTGTATAAGAGGGAATGTTTCCCCGGGGAATCATTCCCTATATTTTGACATATAATAGAACAAAAACTACAATATTACTCCCCTCATATATATACTTTAGTTTTAAGTCGCTAACAGGTGGAGTCGCTAAGAGAGATTAACTGTATCTAGTTACTACTGTAATAGGTAATAAGTATAGTATTACAGAGGGAGTCGCTATTGTGCAATGTTATAATGTTTTGTCGTTTAAGGGGGACAGGTTCCGTGTTTTACTTCAACCTTGTTAGCGACCTAAAACTAGATATAGCCCGATGGGGATGCAAAAGTCGATAAAGATGGAAAGTTCGATTTTGATGCAAAAGATTATTTTGATCCAAATGTCAACCGATTTTCAGTGCAAAATCGATTTTGAGGGCAACACCGATTTTGGGGCCAAAACCGAATTTGAGGGCGTACAAAACCGATTTTGAGGCTAAAACCGATTTTGGCTCGAAGGTTGAATTTGACTCCAAAGGGCAAATTTGACTCAAAGGTCAGTGGGAACTGTCAATAAGACAGACAGATATCTTCCACTATTGACAGTCTGCATGAAGAACTGTCAATAACAGGAATAATTTCCACTATTGACAGTTTACAACAGGAATAATTTCCACTATTGACTGTTCAAACAGTCAATAGCGTTTTTGGTTGTGGCCCGGAGTATTTTGGGGTATTAGAAAAGCAAAAACTGATTTTTTTCCCACTGAGAATCATAATATCATATCTTCATGATTATTTTGTTATGAAGGTGCATTTTGTATCTGAATTAGATGATCATCAAGATTAAGTTTAAGCAAGTACAACAACAGTACCAGTAGAAACAGCAGCAACAACACAGATCCTTAGTTCCGGGCAAGGCAGTTGATTTATTACGATAAGAAAATGATTCCGTCTCAGCGCAGCGGATAAACAATCCATCCATCGGGCGGCGGATGTGCCGTGTCCGCTCCGACGGACGCTTTATCAGCTTCATACCTGACTGGGCGCCAGCCATGGGTTCATTCAAGCCGTCCGCTGGGCGCCGGGTGGACTTGAAGCTTAATCTCTTATTGATGGTGGAGGGTTAACCCCATTCTGCACGCCTTACCAGCAAGCATAAAGTCATCATGATGTACCAATGGAGCCCCAGCAAGTAACTTTCCAGTGCTGCATTGATGCATCATGCCTACCCTGCAGGAGTGTCTCAACTCTGTAGGGTCGTTATGATGCATGAATGCAGTCCTGGCGAGTTACTTGCCAGAGCTGCATGAATGCATCATAACGACCAAGGGCATGATGCATTAAGGTATCATGCCGTCCTTACAGGGTTAAGCCGTCCGCTGGGCGACGGGCGAGCTTAAAGCTTAATCTTATTAATGGGGGTCGGGTTAACCCCATTCTGCACACCTTATCAACTTTATCCATCACTGATTGTCCCACTCTAGTCTCACACATCACCGTTGTCATTTGTATTGGTCTATTGCTTGTACCTCGGCTGCTGTTCACATCAAATATTAAGCTTCCTGATATTTGAAGGGAAATGAAACAAAATTATTAAAAGCCTCTATGCCAGTTATGAAATTGGATTTCAAGACAGAGTTTGGCGTTGGGGCGTTGGGGCGTTCTGTAATGGTCTCTGTGTCAGGTCAGATCTCCTTCCTCTCTCTTCCTGCATTCAGTAGCCCATTGAGTATTTAGTCTGAAATGTGCTGATAGGAGTGGTAATTTCTGACACATGTTGGTAAGCAGCATTATGGTAGGTAGGATTTCCTCCATCTTTTTTTATCTGACTGCTATAGTGATAGTGACTAGCATAAAACATGGGCTGGTTCTTTTTCTGGTCTCCTCACCCCTCCACATGTTAACCCTGCAGCAACTACAGGTGGTGGCCATGTTTTTAATAACGATTGTAATAACTGTGTTTTTATAAAGATTTTACATCGTTTAGAACTGATTTATCGCTATTTAGAAGATTAAAATCTCCAGCCTCTTCTCATTTATATGAATATGTGTGTGAACGGACAGCAACTGTGGAGATGAGGGCAGTTGTAATCTGTATACAGATGAGGGTGGTGGGTCTGCTGATCGACAGAGGTCTGCTGGTATCGCTTAAAAGGGCCAATTTGTCAAGAAAAGAGTGCAAAATCGCAAAAATTTGAAATTTCCCTTAAAATTGTGCATCTGGTGAGAAAAAAGTTCAGAATCTCAAAAAGTGGCATGTCCCTAAAAATGGCCAATTTTGTGAGAAAGAAGTTCAAAATTGCAAAAACAGGAAATTTCCCTTAAACCTGCCTATTTGGTGAGAAAAAAATTGAAATGGCAGAAAGTGAAATTTGCCTTAAAAGGGCTAATTTGGCTAGAAAACAGTTCAAAATTGCAAAAAAAATGTACATGCTCTGTCTACTACAAAATCTTCACATTTGTTTACAAATGACACTTTTCCCTCTGTGCTACTTGTTTATTTATTTTCTAATATCTATAAGCTGCAGTCCCCCACCTTCCAAATCTAATTTGATTCTAAGATTCATATAAGAATATTTCCCCCACTCATAAACTATGGGGATGGCAGGGTTTTACAACAGTAACCACATAGTCTTAGGGTCTACCACATATCTATCAAGCTGTAGGGTCTCCGGACCCTTAACTATTGCTAGAGCGTGTATAGACAAGACAGTGTTACACCTAGTTAGTGTGATGTGTGCACGGTGTTCAGGTAGGAGACAGTCTGGATGTTCATAGCAGTGTTTCTTTTTGAGCTGTGACAAACCGCCCCAACCTACCCACACCCCTCGCACACCTCACTTACCGCCTGTCCACTCACATCTCTGGGTACACTGCAGCTAACCCTCTAAGGACAGCACACCTCTTAAATAAACTAACTCCTTTGTCTTCATGATGCATGAATGCAACCTTGATGAGTAACTCACTAGTGCTCGCTAGTGCTGCATTTAAAGAGTTATGTTAACACTTTGAGGTTGATACTCTCTCGAAGGGTAGGTAGGAGGCACACATGCAGTCCTCGTGAGTAGATTCCTAATTGGCCGGAGCAGCTGAACATTAAGCCGTGCTGCATTTTGTGGCCATTAACCCTTTAAGGATGGCATGTTGCTAAAAGATGTCATCTGTCGGCATGATGATCGAATGCAGCCCTGGCAAGTACCCCTGTAGGGTGCTGTACCATCTGTGAATGTATCCTTGTCCGAAAAACTTTATGAGTAAAAAACGTTCATGTAATACAATATCGTGCCCCTACATGGGTAAAAAACGACACGGGCGACACAGCGACACGGCCCTTTTAAAATTCGACATGTGCGACACGGCCCCTTTAAAAATAGACGGACACAGGGAAATAAGGGATAAAAATCGACCCACAGGGATTCTTCTCTAAGTTCTTATGTAGCTAAAAATCGACCCAGTGACACGCCCCTTTTGCTAAAAATCGACACGCTGACATGGTCAAAAGTTCGGGTACCCATGTAGAGGCACAATATCGTTTATCAAATTTTACTAGATAGATTCATAAATTTGTAACCCCTTATTAATTTTGTCCTTTTTATGGTCACCCAGAACTTTCCCTTCAGTGAGTAAGAATGTATATATACATAATGAGTTGTGGACCCAGGTGATTGAGCTGTAGGTATAACTTGAGTTGTAAGTACCATGCCCGGTACCATGTACCGTGTCCATGCATCACCCTACTCCCACCTCCGCACACCACCTTTTAGCTACATCCCATACTCTGTCCACCTGGAAGGATGCTAGGTCTATTTTTCCTTAAGACTCTCCAGGATTTAGGCCAGAAGTCCTTTGAACCCAGGGCCCCTCTGCACCGGGCCCCTAACCCAGGGCCCTCTGAACCAGGGTCCCCTGCATCAGGGCCTCCTAAAGCAATGACCTCCTTGTCTGGACCCTCTGAACCAGGGCCGACTGAACCAGCGGCCTCCTGAACCAAGGCCCCACAACCAGGGCTCTCTGAACCAGGCCTCCTGAACAAGGGCCACCTAAACCAGGCCTCCTGAACAAGGGCCTCCGAAAGCAGGCCCCCCCTGGACCCAATAAACCAGCCTGAACCTTTTTAGCCATGGTCTTCAGACTTACTGAACCAGGGCCTTCTGAAATAGGGCCGTCTGAAGTCAGAACCAAGGCCCTCTGAACCAGGGCCTTCTGAGCCGGGGCCCCTTGAACCAGGGCCCCCTAATTTAGGGCCTCCTGAACCAGGGCCCCTTGAACTTGGACCTATTTAACAAGGGCCAAGGGCGTAACTAGGGGGTGGATTCTTGGGGTCCGGACCCCACCCTCCTTTTAGAAAACAAAAGATTTTTCTAACGATATTTTGAGTCGCTGCGCAAATTTTTTCGGTTCGTTGGTGTTTGGCGACGCCCACCTTTCAAATTCCTGGGTCTGCCTGAACCAGGGCCCTGTGAGCCCTGTGAACCAGTGTGGTGTAGAGGAGACATAGGGGCAGGTATAAGCCTGCACATGGTCAGGTAACCTTTGTCCACCTGTCAGTACAGGAATGTTGTCGTGTGCGGCTGACCTTCAGCTCCCGTTACCTGACCACACCTACAGCTGTCTGCGTGTATTACCATGCTGCTCCATTGGGTTAACGCTTTACAAATAATGACCAGGTAAAGTGGTAGCAAATACCATCCCCAAGCAACTGAGGAGTGATCATTTTATACAGCAGGGAGGGGTGGGTTGATTTTCGCGCAAGGGGGTCAAATATCTTTTGGTCCCCCTACCCCAGGCGGGTTGAAATTAAGCGTGGCTGACCCCTTTGAGCTATAGTAAAGCGCTGTTGTTTTTTTTCGCTAAAAAGGGGTGAATTCTTTTTGGTACCCCTCTCAAAAAGGTTCCACATTTTTTTTGTTTTGACCCCCCAAATCCCCCCCCCCCCCCATTGTTAAAAAATGACCGCTGCCCAAAGAGTCTATACTTTATATCTACTGTTTAGGACATGGCAGGGACCTTTGTCGGTGTTGGCAACTCTTGGTATGATGCTGAGACCTTAGAGGTGGTAAAGCTGACCGTAGGACATTTAGGGGTCCTAAGAAAGTTACATTCTCCTGACATAATGATCCCATACCATTTTGTGTATTAACTTTCTCTGAGGCGACCACGCCAACTCCTCCAGTATTGACTATAGCCTGGTGTAGGGAGGTGAGAAGGGGAGCTGATGGAATTATCCCTAAAGCCTGCAGATAAGTGTCTAATGCTTCAACACGCTGTTAACATCATCCCCTGCCCCCCACCCCCTCCTCACCCAGCCTCCACCTAACACCAAGCCCGCCCACACAGAGTTTATAAACCAGATACATGTAACATAGCTAGGCAAGAAAAGTTGACTTTCAAGAAAACACAGCTGTGTTTGGTTTAGTTTTATGTTGGCTTTAGCACAATGCTCAAAACATTATCTGTACCAAAAATGCATCTCTTCCAAAACAAAGTCTGCATTTTAACTGGAATTTCTGCATTAGATTGCAGTTAATATGCTACCAAACATAAATCAACTTCCCAGATGCAGTATGTTCTCTACAAGCCTTGTGACATTAACGACAATGGCATGAGCATTGTGCTAAACACATTGTTATTCTGGACAGTCAGCCCTTCTAGCCCCAGGAGTGAGCAGGGTGTAAGTAGTAGCAGCCTGTCTGTGTGTGTAGGTTGGGGTGGTGTCCAGGTGGTTAGGGTTTGTAGTACTTGGTGTATAATATGGCTGCAGGAGGTGGTTTACATCTAAGCTTGTCTGGGGGTTCGCTCTGGGTATAGCCTCTAAGGCTGCTGCAACAGAGCAGTTAGCAAAGTGTGGGGTGTAGCACTCTAAGGGCTGGCTAAACCCCAAGGGTTGCACTGTGCTGTAATGTGCCCTTTGTCATCATGATGCATTGATGAAACCCTGCAAGTCTACTAGCTGTAATCATACATCATGATGACCCTTTGGGAGTGTATCATCCTGTAGGGTTGGCATGATGCTTGCATACAGCCTTGGCGAGTCGATCGCCAGGGCCGCATTCATGCATCATGACGACAAAGTTCATGATGCATTAAAGCATTATGCGACCGTTAGTGGGTTAGAGCAGTGAAAAGAGTGTTGATGGAAGGCATGCTTTACTTATTTAGGGTGCACAAATGTAGAATGGGGCCCCTGTACGTTGTGTATATAAACCTGCGTCTGTACCTGCATGTAGGGTGAGAACCCCCAACTGTACAAACAGTAGTCCCCTCTGCTAGAACACAGATACAACGTTACCTACAGGCTACTACCACCCTACACCACTAGCCCACCCACAGGCTGTAACTGTACAACCAGCAGTTAGTGTGCAGGACGCAGATACAAAGTTACCTGCATGGCCTCCAATCCACAGGGTCTAACAGGACAGCATGCACCTTGTGTATAAGCCGCACCCAAGTTTGAAGAAACCCTATAAGCCGCACATAAGGTGGAACTACAGATATGACGCATGTAGGCCTGGGCACCTAGATGAATGGGGACTATGGACTGTCAGACCTTTACCCTATTCTTTGTAACTACTAAATAACTTTGGAAGAAGCCGCTGGTTTCAATATCAAGGGAACAAGAGTCTTAATTTGTGCCAGAATTTCAATCAATAGATTTATGAAGGAAAATTTTTCAATCATTGAAAAACTGGTTAAATTCCCACCTACACACTATAACCGCGAACGCGTACTCCATTCTGGCTGTGACTAGCATTAACACTGTCGCAACACTGATGTGCTGACCACGTTTTTGATGTGCTGACCACATGGTGGACACTCCAACAAGGAATGTAAGATTGCCATACTTCTAGTGAGTTTGTAACATTGAAATCTACACCATATATTCATAAGGGTGTAAGAAGGCTATATGCATTCACCTTTCACAGTGATTGCCATTAATTACTGAGAAAATGGGAGTTTGTGATTTCATGGTGATGTCCCATAACACACCGGCATCACAGAAATGTGTTACGGGACATCACAACAACAATCAAGGAGTGTGGTCAGCACATCACTCATTGTGTGTATGGTGCCCAATACTGCATATCTAGGCCCCTATCATGGTTGAATCAATATCCACTTGGTGTAAATAGATATTGTAGCTATCTATTGTGAAGTGTACATTCTAAATAGCCCAGGAACACCCGGTTATCACCCTGTTACCCGCCATGTTGATGTTCTGACCCAGCGTGGTCAGCACATCAAAAACGTGGTCAGCACATCAGTGTTCTGACAGTGATTAAGAATGGGGCCTATGTGGGGATCAGTATGGTGTCAGTTATGTCCTGATGCTTTCTGACATTAGCAACATATGGCAACATATGGCAACACACCTGAGTCAACCAACCTCCTACACACCTACACACACACACACAGAGCTAAACCTACACACACAAACAAACAGGAGGGGTAAGGAACACACACCAACACCTACAGGCATCTTGTACAACAGGAGGCCATGAACAGGGCATGCAGCTCGGGGGGGGGGGGGTAGGGGGGCAGCAGAGGAGGGGTAGGGCACATACCAACACCTGTAGGCATGTTGCATACATGAATGCAGCTGAGGAGGGGTGACATGCTGCTATACGTATACAGAATAGATTATAGAAAATATGAGACTGGTGAGGTCTTGCTTCCATGCTTATGCTATGCTATGCACTCAACATGTTGGGAAAGCTCCAAGCTCAGACAGAACTCTACTTAATTAAGTCTTTAAATAGCTTACCCTTTAGAATGCATGTCACTAAAAGATAACATTTGTCGTCATGATGTACAAATGCAGCCCTGGTGAGTAACTCACCAGTGCTGCCTGCATTGGTGCATCATGCCGACCCTTCGAGAGTGTCTCAACCCCACAGGGTTTTCATTGTGGATGAATGCAGCCCTGGTGAGTTACTAACCGGTGCTGCATTAATGCATCGTGACAACCAAGAGTATCATAAATTATTCATGTATTAAGGCATTATACCATCCTTAAAGGGATAAGGAACTACCTGAACTGTTAGAGCATCTGCTCGATTATTCAAGCAGATCAGATATGAGCAGATATTTTTCAGAATCAACTTATTTCAAAAGCTGCGTCATATCATCGCCCTCGTGAGGATTAAAGTTGTGACAATATGGCGGGTAGCTACTTGTGGCAATTCATACGGCTAATTAGTTCCCTGGGAACATTACGCTAGGATGCAAGATGTTATTTGTCGCAGATTTCAGCCACAGAATGTAATGAGTGAGTGAACCGCGGTAAGAGGAGTTGTAATTATAATATATGTGGTGGGAGAGTGCTGGGTGTGCCGCTTGGTCATTAATTACCCCGCTCTGTGTTATTGGTGCACACATCATCTCCTGAAAACACCGCCTGCACACTGCCTTAATTAATATAATCAGTCATACCGTCAAGTCTCGTCTATAAACCTAACTCGCGTATTAGCGGCACCTAGATTTTGGGAACATCTTATAAGCCCCAGAGGGTAGTATTGTAGTTATACATCTAAAAATTCGCCTATAGATCAGCCAATCCTACAAGCCACACTGGTGATCTGACCTGCATACTAGCCTTGGCGTCTTCACGAGAATTTACGGTAGTAGGCTAACTGGTGTGTGGACTGTATGATGAATGCATCATCATCAATAATTCATAATTAAACAACAAAAAGAAGCTAGCGGTAACCACACTTATTACATGTGTGGGTAAGCCGTCCCTGGTACTCTCATTTGGATCACAGTTACTGTGCATTATTACTATACACACACATAAGCCGCACGGGGTTGAAGATTGTTTCCATATATGGTGTTGTAAATTCATCTCATAAGCCGGGGTCGGCATGATGCACCAATGCAGTGCCGGCAATCATCTGGGAGTGCATCATCCCCATAGGGTTAGCATGATTAAGGAATGCAGCAGGGCCCAGGGCTGCATTCATGCATCATGGCGACACACGACACCCTTTAAGGATGGTATAGTCCCTGGTCGGCATGAATGCAGTCCTGGTGAGTGACTCGCCAGTGCTGCATGATGCACTAATGCAGCACTGTCGAGTTACTCGCCAGGGCTGCATGGATGCATAATGATAACCAATGTTATCTTTTAGAAACATCCGTCCTTAAAGGGTATACAGTCGTCAAATAGATAAGAATGAAACTGTAGCTCCTTCACAACTTTTTGGGAGAAACAGAAATCCATATACCGACTTGTTTGTTTTGATGTTGCCTCACCAAAACCAAACATGATTGATGTAGCCGACTCTCGTCTCCATTGTCACTGGGCACCTTTGTGTTCCTTTGTGTTATAACCCTTTAAGGATGGCATGTCGCTAAAGAGCAACATTTTTCCTCATGATGTATCAACACAACTCCGACGAGTAACTCGCCTGTGCTGCATTAGTGCATCATGCCGACCATTCAGGTGCACGTATCAACCCCATAGAGCCAGCAAGATGCACGAATGCAGCTCTGGTGATTTATTCATCAGGACTGCATTCAAGCATCATGACGACCAACGGGCATGATGCATTAACACACTATACTGCCCTGAAAGGGTAAGCAGGGAAGCCTTTGGTGCAGCGCCCGACAACATATTGCTCTCACCCTTTGAGGAGCAGACGAGCGACACTTCCTTCATGTGTGTGCTACCTGAGCTCAGAGCACTGTCGGTGACATCTGTCATCTTTATATTCCAATGTCCTAGCGCCTCTGTGTATTGTTACTTCTAACCCGTTAAGGGCCACATTGTGCTTTAATGCGCCATGCAATTTATCGTCATGATGCATAAATGGAGCCCTGGCAGGTAAATCGCCAAGGCTCCATTCAGACATCATGTTGATCCTACACGTATGATACACTCCCAATGGCATGATGCACCAATGCAGTGATGGTGAGTTATTCATCAGCACTGCATTGGTGCATCATGACGACAAATGTTGCTTTGAGGCACAATGCTATCGTAAAAGGGTTAAATTAGTGACATTTACGTTAACTAATACTGAAGTTCAGGAGGACTTCTCAACAAATACCTCCCACATAGTAAAACACATATACTGTTGTTCCTGTAGGATCTTGTTGATCAAATATATCTTAAATGTCACAGAATATTTTATAATATTGAGATATCTGTATTTAGATTTGTACAGAAAGCTAGTGTGTACAAGGGTAACAGAATCGTTCATTCGAAAATGGCATGCTTCGTGCAATGCATTGTCAAATTTCTTTATGACGAACGTGGAAGGCAGTACTCCTCAGAAATTAATACACTGCTTGCATGATCAAGATTTGAAAGGTTTCCTCTCGAATTATATCTTCAATTTCCACCTTCTTGACAGAGAGTATGACTATGCAATAGAAATGCGCTGTGGAAGAGTAATGTTGAATAGACAGGGCTAACTGGATATTTTAATGAGGGTAATAGATAGAAAAGAAGAATAACCTCTTCAGAATCAAGTGCTTGTGCTATAGTGTAAAAGATGACGACGTAAAAAGAATATATTTAGAGTCACACAGTGTCCAGCCCTTATACCCAGGCATTCACCAAATGGGTGAATTATTACGACACATGTTTATGAAAATTAAGGCGTGACGTGGTACTCAAAGGGTTGCGACAGTTTTCCCACCTCGTCCCGTTTCAATATTGACCTTTGAATGTTTCTAATCAGGAGTTTTCTGAACATTGCAGTTCTCCAGTTCCCCCACAGTCCTGGACTGGCTGCAATATTCTCCTCTCTCCAATTCACCTCTGTCTGGTGGCTCTCTATATCACTTCCATCAAAATGAGAAATGCTGCAGAAAGGAAAAATAGAAAACCCAGTAGGAGAGCTCCCCTCGGAATGTATTGGGCTGGATGGCTGGGTTGATTGGCAGTGCACAGTAACGGCAGCTTGGCTGCAAACACCCTTAACTTCCTGTATTATCGCCCTAATTGGCAACGATTTTAGTTGGTCCCAGGGCAAATAGAGGGCGCTGCGGATGCTAATTGGTCGTGTGAACGCAAACAGACCCTGCTACTACACTCTCCCCCCTGAGATGGAATCTTAATGGGACAATCACAGAAACCCTACATATGCTTGAAGAGTGGGAATGAATTACAGTCTAGCAGATCCCAATTCCCCTACCAGGTGGTGTATTGCTAGCAAATTTAGATGTCAGCACTGCCGTTTTGGCGGGAATTCCCTGAGGATGTGACGTCTTTCCATTGGTGTTTTCCCCAATAATGCTCTGCAGCCTGAGCTGGTAGCCAACAAACCTCCTGTGTGCTATGGGTACCAGATCCAACATGGTGCTCACTTTGACCATGATGCAGTTACTCGCTGGGTCTGGGAGTTACTCACTGGGTCTGGGAGTTACTCGCTGGGTCTGGGAGTTACTCGCTGGGTCTGGGAGTTACTCGCCGGGGCTGCAAGTTACTCGCCGGGGCTGCAAGTTACTCGCCGGGGCTTCATTCATATTGACATTACTGGGTATATATAATATAGTCCTGGAGGATCGGTATGATGCTGAGCTGCTGTGCTGGACCCTTCCCTTGGCCTTAGAGGGAAAGTAGCTGGACTGCGTGAGGCATTGCTGGTACCCGGTGGAGCGTGTATTGTGCCTACATGGAGTCCTTGGGGAACCAGTGGAGCGGGTTAGGCGCCCCGCGGGTGATTCATTAACACTGGCACACAACAACGCAGAGTCACAATACGCTGCCATACTGTGAACCAGGATATATGCAGCTTATACTTTAGATGGCTTTAGGTTTATATCCACTTTTGGCACTCTGCACCACTCGTGGTGCCCTCGGCAAAATCATAATCAAATATCACCTTACCCTGGTAAGTCTCATTTAATTCTACAATTATCCACTTTTTGCGTGCCAAAAGTAGATAACCAGCTTGCATTAGAACTGGATAACCGGACTGCTGTCCTCAGACTTAAGATGAACCTCTTCAGGGACAAGGACATGCACTCTACTGTACAGGATGGGTATACACACTAGTAACTCTTTGAGGACAGCATAATGCCTCGAGTCATGTCCATTTGTATTTATGATGCAATAATACAGAGCCACTGACTTGAATCTGAAACACATGTATCATCATAATCCTTCAGGAGTGTACCAATCCTGAACTGTTGGTATGGTATCAATGTAGCATTGTTAAAGTACACACACACTAATCAGCACAATATATCAGGAAGAATTTGGACTAGAAACGGCCTAAAACCTCCCATTTTTAGGGTGTACTTAGGGTCGTTATATGTCATCATGATAGAAGTCCAACAGCAGCTAGCTACATGCACTAACTTTTGGATTTAAGCAACTTTAAACACATAGTGAAGTTCAATACTGGCCTTAATTACCTTCAGAAGCTACAAGCAGCTGTAAACAAATTTGATCTGAGGAGGGATAAAAGTTGCTCCAAGTTGGTGAAAGAAGGCTCAACTTAAATCATTCCGTTGATAAAGTTGCTTAAATTCAGAGGCTCATGCATTAGATGTGAAAGATATTGATGCCGGCTGGTGAATGTGTACAACCAGTATTAGAGGTGGCGGCAGCCGGCAGGAAGAACTGTAGACCAATCACAGTAAACCAAATGGGGGATACAAGGAGCCTGAATGCTGATCAATGGAATTCATAGCCAAAAATCATTTTCTTAATGTATTATCAATATTAAAGATACGTTGCTGAGATGAGTGACATGTAAAGTTTTTCTGAAGGAAAAAAAGATTAATTAAACAAATGATTTAATCATGAGTGACAGGGCATTTACTGCATGATATGCCATGGTTAAAAGCGTGCTAAGATAGTTCATGATTAATGTACGACTTTCAATTTATTTTTGTCTTTGATTGACCCCTATCAGAATTCAGCATTTTAGCCAACCGAAAAGCTGTGGAAATAGAGTTATGGTATTATGGATGGAGACTCAATATGAGCAGTATAAGAGAAATGGGTGAGGCCTGCGTGCCATATGGGCAGATGGAAATCGATCCGCTCGCCTCCCACCCTCCCCTCTCCCCCTCCACCCGCCTTCACCCCCACCCCCACCCCTAAAGCCCCAGTCATTCACTTCACCGGATCTAAACATAGGTTTGTTTCAGGTAACATGGATAGTAAATAATTAGACTACCGTAAATTGTTACATAGAAGCCGCGGCTAATACGTGATTCAGATCGCCATTGCAGCTTATAGGATCGGCCCAAAGCCAGGATGTGGCCTATACGCAAGTTAGGCACATACCCCAGAAGTTGCAGTAGTTTGATGAGATTGCGCTGCATATCATGGTTTCAGATATAATACCCATAATGAACTAATTTTTTTAATGGTTTTTCAAAATTGGATGAAACCAGCTTTGGTCAGGTCGGTTTTCCTAGGTTACGTGAAACTCATATTTCTGCTTTTGCCTCACCACCCCTACCACCAACTCAGAAAGAGATTTGTGAGATTCAATATTTATTCATAAAACGTCGGCCACCTTTGTGAAAAACAGCGCGCGGGAATGCCGGGTGACTTGTTCATCCATAAACAGCTCTAAGAAGAAGGAAGGACTTCAGCGGGATTAAAAGGCAGTCCTGGATTTATAGGATAAATAAATCCTAAAAGTGGAAGGTAGAGACGGTGGTGCTGTGTGAGGGGGGGGGGGCGTAGTTACAGGACTGCCAGTATGGACTGTCTGACCCTAACTCTTTTGTCGTCATGATAAACCAATGCAACTGTGACGAGTAACTCAACAGTGCGGTATTGGTGCATTATACCTTCGAGTAAAGCTAAGAGGTCTAAAGATGCTCAAAGACTGCAAAGGCTGATAGAAACAGGGTTGCTAGGGAAGGGCTCCAATGCAAGAGAGTTGATCCCAAACAATTCTGGTTTGAATTAAATAAAGTAATTCTGAGGAGAAAGTCTAAGGCGATTGTAAGGTTGATTTATCAAGAGAATAAAAAACTGCTTGATGACCCAGATGTGCCAGGGTACATAAATGAATATTTTATGAATATTGGAGCCAAATTGGCTCGTAGTAATGATATAGCATGGGAACCTGATTTTGAAAGAGTAAATGTAGACATTGTTAACTGGACTACAAATGAAGAAGAGGTCATAAAGTTGATAAAATGTATCAAAACTCACAAAACCTCTGCACTAGATGGGTTAAGTGCAAGTCCTGGAGGATGCATTTATATTTCTGAGTGGACAACTCACATATATATATACTCACTTGATACTGGTAAAATACCACAGGAGTGGAAAGAAGCGGTCATAAGACCCATACCCAAAGATGGTATTTTAAACACATGTAGAAAGGTACAGACCAATCTTGTTGCTTCCATTGCCATCTAAATTACTAGAGAAAATTGCTCATAGAAACATTATGGAATATTTGGATCAGGAAAAAGAAAATAAGTGAGAAACAAGGTTAGACAGTCTAAAACAATGGGGGAGCTAACTGATGATATATTAAGGGAGCTTAATGTGGGGAGGGAAACTTTAGCAGTGTTTATAGACGACTTAAAGAAGGTTTTCGATACAGTCCACCACAAAATTCTATAAAAAAATATGAAAGATATGGGATAAAGGGTAAGGTTCTAAACTGGTCAACTGACTATTTACACAAAAGAAGGCAATGTACGCTAGCTAACAATGGCAAATCACCACTCATGCATATCAACTATGGTGTTGCCCAGAGATCCATATTAGGACCACTACTGTTTCTGTTATATATCAACTAGGTGGAAAATATTATGAAGGATGTGAACATTTTATTGTATGCTGATGACACGGTGCTGATATATCTGGTGATAATTCAAAGGATATAAACAGAAAGACGCAGTTATCAAAAATAGTTCAAAAAGAGATTACTAGTACACACAGAAAGCACAAAACAGAGGGTTGAAGGTAGCTCAGAGAGCGCATTTTCGAACGCCCACACATGATGTACATGCAGAGGCCAACCTTAATAGGTTATGTGACAGAGTTGAGTATCATCAAATGAAAGAGAGAAAGAGCTCTTGAAATGTCTATTAAGTATTGAAACAGAGACTTGTATAAGGGCCTGTCTTATAGCAATAGGTTCTGCCAAATTGAAGAGCGCCTCAGCGCTGTATTGCAACGTTAAAATCACATGTTGACATCCAAATACCTAATACATTTAACACATTGCTGTACACTACAGGGATCTGTCATAAACGGTCTCCTGTTTACTTATGATGTATCACATTTCCTGTATGTTTTTGTGACTAATGTGTTTCCTTTTTGTCTCCCCTTTTAGGTGAGTGGAGTCTTAACTTGGACATTATGTGGCAAGCGGTGTGTCAGCTTACCATTTACCTGTAACCTGATATGGATAGCATCATCAGGCATGGAAGTCTTCCAAGTTTTTCTTTTAAGTTTTAATGTCACAAAGACGTTTCCTTAACTATAGAGGACCTTTATTCAGGGGCCTCAATTTAAACATTTCTCATTTCTTTTTCGATTGGTCACTTTCACCCCTGCATGATGCCTCAAGGCTTCATGCACCAGAGATGCCACTACTCCTACATTTGCAGGAAATTCCTACAATTTGGCTGAAATTTCTGTATTGAATTATGTTAATTTTATACAGAAAATTGACCAAAAATATGAGATTTCCTACTTTTTGTCGACGACTGAGTGGCATCTCTGATGCACCGCATGAGCATGGGCATTTAGACAATTATCAAAATACTTTAAACAATATCTTCCACAACTTCAAACCCAGTACCCTGATAAGTAACTTGCCAGTGCTACATTTGTGCCTTATGCCGACCCTTTAGGAGTTTATCAACCCCATACGGTCGCCATGGTGCGAGTTACTCGCCAGGGTTTCATTCATGTATCATGATGACCAAGGGCATGTATGAATACTGCATTAATGCCCTATGCGGCCCTTACACATTACAGCATCAAAGGCAGTCAAGTACCTTTATGTACCTGTTGTGTATTTATTTAGAGTAGCCCTACTTGAACACCCTAAGGGGAGTTTGGGAATATCTTCATATCGTATACACCCATGCATGCAGCTCTACTCATGGGGGGAACCGCCTCTGGACAGTGGCTGTATGATATTGTTAGTACCAATAACCAACACTGGCTGCAGCACCATCAGTTGTGGATGGGGTCCGTAAGAAATACTGAGATACTATTTATATTCACTTGTATACATTTTTTGAGAAATCTGCGGTTTCACTGCTATTTATTCCAAACTGTAGCAAAATGTCGAAATATTCTCAGGTTTGTAATTCCGCAATTTCCGTGAAATATATATACACAATGAAATAAACTACACCTGCAATATAAACAGTCTGAGACTGGGCCCTGTGCTGGTACCCTAGAGACGGTGTGTGGCATATGTTACACCCTACCAGTGACCAGCGGCGGTATTGACGTTGCTGGTTGCTGGTGTCGTCGATACATGGACATAAGGGACCCGCTGGTACCAGCACACACCGGCTGCTGTAGGGGTCAATAAGGCCAGCAGGCGGCTGATGGCTGCGAGATAACAACCTGAAAATAGTACCTCGTAAAGTACACAACTTCTATCAGAAAAACATGGCCAATATGTCCATAATTTACAGAATATGTTGTTGAAATGTCCATTCACAATTTGAATCGAATGGTTCACATGGAATTACATATTTCAATCAATATTGTTTAGGGAGGCAGTTTTTGCCCATTGGCTTGTGTCCCGCCGGGTGGACAGAGGTTGAAGAGAAGGTACCAAGTGAAATATTAACAGATTCAGGAAACAGAGGATAGGGCAGTGACTGGGTTATATTTTTGGTGTAAGGCTCCAAACAAAGGAGGTATTTAAGAACTGCTGGGCCCCCAAGCTAAAAGAAAATATCTATTGTCATGCACAGACTGCAATGTCGCATAATGCTTTTCTATCAGCTGCTCAATAAGAAAGCATTCATTTTCCTCTTTTGAATTTTAGCTGAATCGATCCTATTATTTAGTCCAAGGTTACACCAAATAATAGATAATAAATTGAAGCTCCGTTTAGTCGTCTTAGTCCAACCAATTGGTAGAGGGCCCTAGAAAAGGGAGGCATTCTTTTAGTTGGGCCCCCACGCTCAAATAGCGCATCTTATCTCCGACACACCGAAATGCCTCATAAAAAACAACCTACTTTGCCATCACCCGTCTATACACCGTCAAGACCTCGAGAATCTTATAATAATATTCAGAGATGCCACTTTTCCTACTTTTGCAGGAATTACTACATTTTTGCTGGAATTTCAGTATCAAAATAAGTTAATTTCCGACATCTAAGATTTCTTCCTTTTTGTCAACCAGGGAGTGGCATCTCTGAATATTTACCCAAGACTTCTTACTCCTTGAGGAGAATGCTTTAAAAAAGCCTTAAATGCTTGTGCAGGTTTTGCAGGTGTAAGGTTACAGGTAGGAGACAGGTGAGTGGATGCCTGTGTAACTGGGCACCCTGGTTGAGCTGACAGGTGTGCTACTGACACCTGACAGCTGACAGCTATCTTACAGCACTATATAGCTGACAGCTATCCTGCACCACTAGCTGACAGCTAGGGCTCCTGACGGGTAAATTCGACAAGGCGACAAGCCCTTGATTTAGGCCTTATGGACAAGGGACAAGGGACTGCTGGGGGTTGGCGACAAGTGACAAACCTACCCCTTAAAACCGACAAGGGACAAGACCCATTTCTTAGGATCGACAAGGGACATTGGCATTTCTTAGGATCGACAAGTGACACAGCTACCCCCCGTCTAGGGCCCTACAGCTCCATCCTCCCTACCCACCCCCTGTCTGTGCTACTTCATTTTGAGGTATACCTTGACTAGATAGTATATGATATTGAGCGTTTCTCACTTCTAAAAGGCAACCATTTTGTCTTTTTTGAAATAGGAGTCATTTTTGAGCTTGGCGCCATTGCCTTTCAGTTTCAGCAGATCTAAATTGCGCTAAAAAATGCCTGTGCATATTTGTACTCTAAAATGGCCTTAGATTGGTGAGAAGAATAACCATCAACTATTAAGGGCCGCATAGTGCATTCATGCAACATGCTTCACTAGGTTGATATCATCCTAGACAGTCGACATTTTGCACAGGGTGTGGAGAAAAAGCCAACCTAGGACTTAAGTATAGTAACTTTGTTTCTCCACATCAGATGAAGAGCCAAACTCATGGGGTGAGAGCTCCTGGGGCCTGTCTGTATGTACTCCCCTCACCTCTGCTACCTGTGCTACCTGTGGGGTCTCAGTGACAGGTAGACATGAGCTGCCTACCTGGGGTACCTGCGTACTTAATACACTACTTACAGGTGATATGCTGGTAGGGGATCATCTCACTACAAAATACCTGCCATGGTAACATTTCTGGTATCTGTAGATTCTCAATGGCTTTTGCTTTGCTCATTTTCTAACAGTTACCTCTTTGTTATATGTGTCAAATAAAATAAAGAAATTGTTCATGCATCATTTGTTCAGATAGAAATCCTTTGGACAACATTATATATACTGTAAATTACAATATCATTTGTTAGAAATTTCTTAAAATGTAGGTAATGTAATCTTCATAGAGCAGATACAATAAAAGAAAAAGACTACTAAAACAGTATATCATATCATGGTTCAAAGTTAGTGAAGCAAGGTTACATTTATTTTCTGAGAGAAAAAAATATTAGGCTTATGACTGACAAGCAGGTTCAAATTATCATTGCAAAAAGAAAATATCAAAACCAGAGCAGAGATTGCGGCTACTAGGCAGCTATACAGCAGTGCAGAGTGTACTACACCCTGCCTATAGGATAATCCGAGGCTGTCTCTTGTAAAAGATGATATATCCAACACTCAGCTTGCTTGACGGCCGTGATATTGCAAAAGCAATCTACCTGCTGCGGCCAATTGGTCCCATGTGTTGGGCACGGCTACTGGCAGAACTTCCTAGAAGAAGCCCGGGAGGCAAAATGCCGCCGAGTCAGGCTCCATGAAATGAGCATAAGCCGAGCCTGTAAGTAGGCGGGTTACCCAGGTTACCGAACCACCGCCTCCTCCCACCTCCACCTGCCACACTCATCCCCACCAACACCTCCTCATCTAGGTCAAGGTCAATGGCGGCTCATTTCAAGGTCATTGCCTTCTAGGTCAAAGTCTCCTGAAGGTCAGACAACCAGATGATATCGGCATCCTCTGCAGGACATCATTGGGGTCAAGGTCACTTAACCCTCAGGCGAGGTCAATGTTTATCTCAAGGTCATTTTCAAGGTGACTCAAGCTGAAAGGCTGATGATTGTAATGGAGCATGGGACTTGTCGCGGCTCAGGAGTAGATTGGTTGGGTTAGTAGTATAGCCGCTGTTACTGCGGCCAAATGACTTGTGCCGATTCTATATGTGCTTCAGTGTCAGACTAAGTCCTCACTGGACCTAGGCTGGCTGTTTAGCGTCCACCCATCAGCGTGCTACTAACATGTAAGGTCTAGGATGGACCAGAACCATTTTGTCAGAGATTTCCTATGGACTTGTCATTTCCGTAATGGGCCGTTCAAGTGGGTATTCAAATATGATTGGTACAAGGACATTTAAATTACTATATTAAAGACTTGTAATAGCTCCGTGGGTACAGAGTATTGGAATCTATAATCGGACCCTTAAACTAACCACTACCTTAGTTTTATGCCTGTAATAGCATGCAGTCTAAGTTAGTTCCCGGGGTTAGTTCCCAGCCACTCACCTTCTGTAAGCTGCACATGAAGGGTATTTTAATAGTAGAACTCCTGTTTTGTTGTTGGTTCCTGGGAGAACCAATCAAAGCGCCGGTACTAGCAGGTACAGTGAGACCTTGATTATTTAGCCTTCGATAATCCGGCACCCTTTATTACCTGGCGGGTTTGTCAGGGACAGTTCTACACATAAGTATATATACATATGCTTCAATAATCGGGCAGATTCAACATACGGCCATGTTTTTCCTGAAATATGGGGTTAGTCTCACTGCATGCATATTGCAAATCTGGCGGAAATGATGACATAGATAAGATGACTTTGTTTTGCGTAATGAGGCCGATGAAGAGGATGGTGTGGACCCGTTACTACATGTTGGAGGTGACCGGGGCACGGACCGTCCTGAAGCATGGTCTGGGTGACTTCTCACCAGACCCTGCCTCAATTAGAGGAGATTCACAGGCCGGGAGCTGTAGGTACAGGTGACTATATATTAGGCACTAGCGAGGTACTGGTGCTGCCATCAGGTGTTGCTCTGGTACCAATTGTATCCCCCCCCTTGTCACCAGCAACCAGCTCAGCCAAATCTCAGGTCCGAGATTAGGGTACAAACAGGGTGTGAGTATTGTGAGTGGTTTGTACCTGGGCATTCCTTATGTCACCTGTCCCTCATAGAGTAGTGGTTAGCATGGTGGATTCATGATGCAGAGGACCTAAGCTCAAATCCCTGTCAAGTCATATCTTGGTGACCATACCATGAATTCACATTCTTATATATCAAATATATTTTGTAGGTAGAAGTGAGTAACAACCTTGAAATGATATCAAAGAAATATCAATAGTCTTTGAACACATTTTTTATTCCTATTTCTTTAAAGGAACTATATGTATATAAATAAGAAAAGGTATTGGTTGCTAATGGTATGGTGACAGGATGTGGCCTGGGAGGGATTTGAGCTTAGGTCCCCTGCATCATGAATCCACCATGCTAACCACTACACTATGAGGGACAGGTGACATTAGTAATGCCCAGGCACAACCCACTCACAAAACTCACACCCTGTTTGTACCCTAATTTTGTACCTGAGATTTGGCTGAGCTGGTTGCTGGAGGTTAGACTGGTGACACTGGTACCAATCAACATGGCGCTGTACACAAGACATCTTGCTAATGCGGAATAGGGACAGATGGAGGAGCCATCATGTCACCCCTTACCCGTTAAGGACAGAGCGATGCCTCAATGCTTCATGTTAATTCAAAGTCATGGAGTAGCTGCCAAGAGTATGAATCCCATGGGGTTGTCGTGATGCTTGAATAAACCAATGGCTAGTTAGTTGCCAGGGCTGCACTAATGCATCATAATGACAAACTAGCTAAGTGCACTAAAGCACTATCCTGCTGTTAGAGGGTCAATGGATAGTTATATGCTGGTCATTGATGTAAAAAGATTGGATCTAAGGCGGCGAGTGGGTCTTCTCATGTCTGAGGAGAAACGGTGGAAGAGTCGAGGGGGAGAGAGGTAGTTGCGGCGGTCATACACTAGACTCTGCTGCTGGAAGCTAAGGACTGGACTGTACCAGGGCCAATTTGTGGGAAGTTCCCGCTGGAAGTAGCATCAATAGAGGAATGACATAAATAAAGGTGACCGTTACCCTCGGCCCTAGGCCCTTACCTAGATGTGGTAGGGGTCTGTACAAGACTAGGTACCATCAGGTTATTGGTGGAACACAAGTAGCTCGTAAATAAAGTCATTCATCTACCAAGCTCTGCTATTGACTAATGCTAGTATAATGACTACCAGATACCACAGTTATTTTATTGGAGATACTTGGCAATCCTTGTGGCCTTCCTGGAATATATGTGAAATAAGTACAGGTAGGATATCCCAATCACAAGATACATATTGTGACCAGGACCCTTCCCTAGTTGTGGTTAGTCTAGTAGGTACATGAGCAGTGGGAGGGGGGCGTTCAGCATCAGGTTACCCTGTCCGCTATGGGTGAGAACACTGTTAGGGCTAATGGTTATACATAGCAGTTTTCTTTTATAATTTCTTTCGTGAGCCATAAATCATTTCACGGAAATATATGCTGTAGCTCCAACATGGTTATGCGTATTAGAAACTGGCAGACAGCTTAAGTAAGATGAAACGTGCGGATAACAGGATCCTGTTGAGTTCTTTAAGAAAACATGACATCCTGTCATATAACCTAGATATATTAAAGATGCGGGTCAATTGGAATAAAAATAACTGGACTATACACTCTTTTTGAAATACTGTGAGAATAACAAATACCATTCGTTATCAAAACAGATATATAAACTCACTTTACAATTGATTTCTAGATTACAAAATCCATTCATTCTATCATCAAAACTTCTTCACATAGACATTTTTCTTTAAATGTTCATGCGGCTTCATCTCTCATCAGACTAAACCACAAGCTGCATCCAAGAGCCTCCGGAGAGTCAGTGTATATGAGTGAGGGTCATCGCGCTGGTCTAGATCATGAATAGAACCGAATAATAAATACTCATCTAGCGCGTCTTGCCTATGACAAAAAGTGAGCTTTTCAAAAAATGTAACGATCTCCCTCCTGACGACTTCATTTGTTTTACCGCTGTTCTGCCCAATGGTGCGCTATGGAGGATCTGCTGTCGTCTACGCTGAAAGGACAAAAATGCCACAAACATGAAGAGCAGCTCGCCGACCCGGTCTGACTGACCAGGTCCCATCTCACAGCCCGGGGAGCAGCTCACTGCCTGCACCAGGACCTGACTAATGAGCAACTGCAACATCTGCTCACCATCGACACACTCCCTGTACCTAGTCCTGTACAGACTTCTACTACAACTAGGTGAGGGTCCTGGTGGTACCTGGTCCTGTACAGACTCCTGTCCCAACTAGGTGAGGGTCCTGGTGGTACCCAGTCCTGTACAGACTCCTGTCACAACTAGGTGAGGGTCCTGGTGGTACCTAGTCCTACTCAGACTGCTGCCACAACTAGGTAAGGGTGCTGGTGGTACCTAGTCCTGTACAGACTCCTGTCACAACTAGGTGAGGGTCCTGGTGGTGAGGGTCCTGGTGGTACCTACTCCTGTACAGACTCCTGTCACAACTAGGTGAGGGTCCTGGTGGTACCTACTCCTGTACAGACTCCTGTCACAACTAGGTGAGGGTCCTGGTGGTACCTACTCCTGTACAGACTCCTGTCACAACTAGGTAAGGGTCCTGGTGGTGAGGGTCCTGGTGGTACCTACTCCTGTACAGACTCCTGTCACAACTAGGTGAGGGTCCTGGTGGTACCTACTCCTGTACAGACTCCTGTCACAACTAGGTGAGGGTCCTGGTGGTATCTACTCCTGTACAGACTCCTGTCACAACTAGGTAAGGGTCCTGATGGTACCTAGTCCTACTCAGACTGCTGCGACAACTAGGTGAGGGTCCTGATGGTACCTAGTCCTGTACAGACTGCCATCACAACTAGGTAAGGGTCCTGGTGGTACCTAGTCCTGTACAGACTGCTGTCACAACTAGGTAAGGTTCCTGGTGGTACCTAGTCCTGTACAGACTGCTGTCACAACTAGGTAAGGTTCCTGGTGGTACCTAGTCCTGTACAGACTGCTGTCACAACTAGGTAAGGTTCCTGGTGGTACCTAGTCCTGTACAGACTGCTGTCACAACTAGGTAAGGTTCCTGGTGGTACCTAGTCCTGTACAGACTCTACTTTTTGTAGTCCTGCCCAGACGCCCTCTACATCTAAGTAATGGTTCTCTCGGAACCTAGTGCTACCCATGCTCCTACTACAACTAGGTTAGGGTCCTGTACACAATATAAATGGTTCTCGGGATTGGGCTATTGTACTGGTATTCATTCCACACGTGTGGTTCCAGGAAACATACAAGGATTGCAGAGTAATCCCCAATAAAATACCCATGGTATCCCCTAGTCATTACATGTCAATAGCAGAGCTTGGTGGACAGAAGAACTTATTTAGGAGCTACTTGTGTTCCACCAATATCTTCTTTTCTATTGCCGTCTGTCAGTTTTCTTGGTGTCCTTTGAGCTGGGAGTGGGGCTTATCATTTATCAGAGCTATCAAAAAGTAGAAAGAGGAGCAAAAGACGAGCAAAAAGTAGAGAGTGGAGCAGGTGAGACGTGTGTGAGGAGGCCTGAGGGGGACGCGGCCCGAGCAGCTGCGAGCACCTCAGGGCTGGGAGTCATGCTGAAGAGCTGCTCCAGAATACTACAGTCAACTCCCTCTAATCCGGACACCCTTGGGACTATCCAAAACTGGCCGCAATAGCGAGGTGGCTGCACTAGAGGGAGTCAATGCTAAGTCTATGGACACACATTTAGAGTTGCTTATTATAACGTTATAAACGTTTTTTTATAGTTTTTGAACCAGTCCTGACCCGGAATAGTGTTTAAACTAGTTGTATACATCGACAAGTATAACAATATGATGTTTTATTGATATTTCTTCTGGACATTTCCGATTCAAAAAGCCCATAGGGTCCGTCCATTCACTGAATGGGGGCGGTTTATGAATGACATCACACGGAGGGGAGGGGGGGGGGGGTAGCCTCCTATACATTACTATAGAGAAAACATGACTAAAGAGGGGATGGGGCGGGGGGGGGGGGGGTCAGTAATAGTGCAAAAAAGGCAGAACATCATTTATGGATCGTCCCATTGAGGGAATTATTACATTGGTCTAAAACGTATTCCTCTACTAAAAGTCTAAAGTGCATGGACTTGGTGTTAACCACCCCCCCCCCCCGGTGTCACCTCCAAGTTAGTCAAGCAGAACATGAGCGGGATGTACCAGGTGGAGGGGAGGGGGGAGGGGGGGAGGGGGGAGGGGAGGGGGGAGGGGGAGGGGGAGGGGCTGCCCTATGAGGTGTTAAAGCTACACCTCCGCAGCCCCCCAAACCCCTAGTTTGCTCATGACACGTTCCCCTCAGTGACTACAATTATAAACTGAAACCACATGTGATATCCCAGTCAGCATTGGTCCCTGGTGTCGACATGGGACATAGGACCCCCCCCCCCCTGCCTCATAAATGGCCCCACAAATGGCCGCATTAGGGGGAGTAATTCTTCATTTGGGACTGTGAAATAGGTGGCCGCAGGGCGGGTTGGCCGCATTAGAGGGGTGGCCGCAATGGGGGGAGTTTTTTTACATTAAAATAAAGGGAAAAATGGTTGGGACTTTCCAAAAATGGCCGCATTGGTGGGGTGGCCGCTATAGAGGGGTGGCCGTTAGGAGGGAGTTGACTGTATACATTTATTTCATGGTGAATATGAGAGTCCCATTGACTTAACCAAGGAAAGCTGATGATATGGAGGAGGGTTCTGTAAAAGAACCCTCTCCCATATTTCACGGTCTCTTAAATCATTACATTTTATAATTTTTAATAGCTATCTAATAGTTTAAGATCAATAAAGTGGGATTTTGACAAATATTGTTAATCATGACATGAAGAAATTCCCACAAAGGAGTACTTGCATATTTCCCCAATCAGGGTTATTTCACTCTGCTTTGCCTCGTGAAACAAAACTCAATGGGGAACTATAACCATGAACGTTTTCTTATATAGCTATAAGTGTATTAAAGTATAGGGTGGCTGTCTACATGAGCTGCTCCAGAATACTACGTTATAGCTGAGTGTATTAGAGCCTGAGAGGTAGTTAGCACCACAGTCTAGGGTGAATCTGTGTAGGGTCGGCATGGTGCATGAAGGAAGCACTAGCCAGGTACCTGCTAGGGCTGCATTCATGCCAAACAAGAGAATGATGCAGTAATGCAGTATGTACCCCTTAAAGTGTTAAAGCCAGCACACCACGCCATGCAGAACCAGGTCAGTGGCAGCGTGTGGTAATTAACTTAGAGTTTGTTATGAGAGGTTTAGAAAGTCTCATAGACTCTCATAAAATCTCATCTACTCCTTAGAAACTCTCACATACCCCTCATAAACCCTCATTTTAACCTTCAAAGACTCTCATAAACTCTCATAGACCGTCATAAAGAACATCCTCCCTGCTCCCCTTGTCCACATCCCTCCCTCTCCGCACGTCAATGCTGCCACATGGTGCTGAGATCGATACTAATGTGGTCAGTAGAGGTTTAGTATGTACTGTCAGATTCCTGTCCAGATGATGCTGCTTCTCAACACTCATCATTTCTTACTTAACCCATCAAGGATGGCATGTCGCAAAAAGATGAATTTGTTGTCATGATGCATGAATGTAGCCCCGGCAAGTAACTCGCCAACGCTGCATTGGTGCATCATGCCGACCCTCCGGGAGTGTATCAAGCCCATAGCGTCGACATGATGCTTGAATGCAGCACTGGCGAGTTACTCGCCAGGGCTGCATTCATGCATCATTACGACAAAAGGCATAATGTATGCACCATGACGACCAGGGGCATGATGCAAGGCTGCATGCCCAAAAGATTGGTTGTGTCTGACCACAAATGAATACAGGGATGAAAGTCTTCAAGTTCGTCTCTGATTTCAAGGTTCTTTTACGTCGCAAAGAACTGTACTTAACTAGTGGAAACTTCTAATCAGAGGCCTATATTTAAACATTCAAGTTTTCTTGAGATTGGGGCCTTGATGCTGTCATTAATAGGCATAGCCTGAATTTAACCAAAACCAAAACCATCAAACTAGCTTTGTTACGAAGATATGAACAATGATAGCATTTTGTCTTAAGTTCATCTGGTGATACTCAATATTGGCATTCACATACAGTCTGCTCACTGTTCCCTGTACCTGCTACTCGTTTAAATGGCCGTCATGTATACTTACATTTATTTTGCAATGCTACATGCTTGTCCGAACTGCAAAATTTTACAAATGACACCCATTTCACACCCATTTGGGGATTATTTTAATTAGGCTTCCCATGGAACTATTTGGCAATCTTGCCTGCATACATAAATGTATGGTTAGTAGCAACCGCCTAGCTGGTGAGGTCATCTGTGAATGTTCTGTACAAAATGGCCGCCAGTTGGTGCTGATTTGCTGGCTGTACACGAGCATCCTGATGTAGCAACCATTATGATTGATCGCGGTCAAACGGTGCTGCCCAGCCTCGCTACCCAATATCCGCCTGTGTGGAAAAACAAGGCAAAGAGGGGAAAAAGAAGAAAAGCTCCCCTATACTCCCCCCCAATGTTTCGCCCAGCAAAGGGAAATTACGTCCTTCCCTCCCCGTCCAACCCCCGGTGCACAGACAGACTTAATGACTGACCGGCCACAGAGGCTTAGGGCAGTCCAAGACATTGCAGGGAACTGGCGATATGAGAAAAGGACCCCTACTGAGGGCCCGGTACCCGCAGCTTTCCCACTTATTACCCCACAATGTTCTGATTGTGTTTGACCGCATGATGCTTTCATGTTTCATGTTCATTTTCGTGCACCGATGCAGGGCTGGAAAGTTACCAAATAGAAAAGTAAATAAGCTGAGTTGAGTTAGCTGTTGAATAGAGTGGGAGCACCAAAATCCGAAGCGGTAGAATCCTAACAACCGGGTGTTTTTCTGGAGCCAATCTGAGGCAGAGGTAGATGTACAATAGTGGTCTCAGATTTACTCAGAGCTGGATATAAGCAGATACAAGACCTACAAAGTTTGGGGGGTTGGGGGCCCAGCCCCCGATTTGTCAAATAGATGAGAAAAGTAACTAGCACTATCCGTGGAGAGTTCAAGTAGTACACAAACAGAGACTACGGTTGTTACCCTCACCATCTCGGCTCTCATGACATAATGACCACAGGATCGTAGCGTCTCCCAAAAAAGCCCCACCCCAGCCAGTAATAGATGACCCGGCCCAAACTGATACTATTAAAGACCAAGTGCCCCCACAGGAAGTTTGATTAAAGCCGATATATTGATGCGGTTCTGGAAGGAGCGGGTTATAAAGTTGGATTGTAGCCACCTGCTGTGAGGCCTGGACCCAGTAGTGACGTCATCAGGGCCTCTTTACTCACCCCCCCCCCCCCGAGAAATGACAGGCCTCAGGAGCCAAGCAGGAGGTGCACTGTGAAACCCTTTAAGGACGGCATGTTGCCTCAAAGCAGCATGTGTCATCATGATGCACCAATGAGGTGTTGGTAAGGTTACTTACCGGCACTGCTTTGGTGTATCATGCCGCCCATAAGGGGAGTGTGTCAACCCTATGGGATCGGCGTAATGCACGAATGCAGCACTGGCGATGGTTGCATCCATGCATGATGACTACAACGTTCATAGCGCATTAAGCACTGAAGCACATATAAGAGTAGACTTATGGCCAGAGAATATCCAGGTTTTACTGGGCAGTAAGAATCGATTGCTGCTAGCCATCGATTTTTTCATGACATTGAGAAGCATGCCATTTGAGACGTTTTGGATAGGTTTTATTTATCCGTTCTCCGTCCTTTCTTCCATCCCACCCTCCCCCTGCGATCTCGCCTTCTATCCTTCCATGCATCCATACCTCCGCCTTTTCCTCCTACGATGATGATATAGTTTTAAAACCAATGCAGCTGAAGGCTGGTCAGCAGGTTCACAGAGCCCGTACGGACCAAACTGGGGACAACATGGTCCATGAGATGAGGGAACACAACAGGTGAGAACACATGAAGTTTATTACACTAAGAGGAAAGACAGAGGAAAGGGAAGAACAAAAAATATATAGTGAAAATGGAATTCCTCCACTGTCGGTCTGAGCCTGTCTGTCCTTCCCTCCGTCCCTCCTTCCGTCCGCCCGTCCACCATGGGCCCGCCTGTCCTGTGTGTCAATAAATCACAGGGCCCTATTGTCCGCAGCTGTCCCCCCGCCCTGTAATATTATATCTCAGTTTATTCATCCACTCCCATTATTGGTGTAATGTGTTTAGCCCCCTGGTCAGGCCATGACCGGGCAATATCAGCACCGTTCATAGTACCCGTCTTAACCCTTTGAGGACAGCAATATCAGCACCATTCATATCCGGTAGTACCCACGTTAACCCTTTAAGGACATCAGGATGCTCAAGGCGTTGTTTTTATTTATCATCATGATGCACCAATGCAGCCAAGGCGAGTAACTCCAGAGTGGTACATCATGCCATCACTTCAGGAATGTTTCGACCACGTATGGTCAGCATGATGCGTGAATGCAGCACTGGCAAGTTATCCGCAAGGGCTTCATTCATGCATCATGACGACCAATGGTATGATGCATTAAGGCATTGTACCGTCCTTAAAGGGTTAAATGACCATGGGTATGATCAGTAATATAACGAGTCGTTACGCCCCTGCCCCCTTGGTCACCGTGTGGGCTGCATTGATGTATTACACAGTGACCCTGGAGTCATCCATATACCATAAGCTGCTGCAATAACTGCCGCATGCCGCAGGGTATTGCTGCAGGCTGGGGGGGGGGGGCTGAAACACATTACATGTTCACTCCATACTTAACACTTATACCCCTATCACCCTTACATATAGGGCTGAGTACCTGTCCCGGCTCCACTACGACTGTTGTTGTAGATGTACCGAGATGTGTGTCTTTAAGGGCAGCATAACGTTTTAAAATGATTTATGAACTTTTCCCCTTTTACTGCATGAATACAATACAGGCGAGTTACTTGGAGTTAAGGAAGGATGGAAATGTAGGCCAGTTAAGGAACTTTTGTATTTGATGCCTGAACCCAAATGAAATCAAAGAAAACTAATAAATTTACATTATCTTAGCCTTCCATCTTTAATTCAAGTGCCTCTCTCATAGCTAACGTGTCCCCTGCTAGTTGCAGGGTATAACACAGTGCCAGTTTACTTCTTATTGCTGCCCTTAGAAGCCTGGCTAACGATTGAACGGGCTCCAGTCTCCCAAGTTAAATATTGGAGTGAGAGAGAGGGCAGGAGTAGGGAGCATTAGCGCCTTTATATTGGCGGCAGGAAGGCCTTCGCTTGATTCACACTGAGTGAGACACAGTGTTAACCCTATGTACACTACTTTGATACATTATGCCTTTTGTCGTCATGATGCATGAACGCAGCCCTGGTAAATAACTCACCAGTGCTGCATTCAGGCATCAGGCCGACTCTCAGAGGTTCACACACCCCGTAGGGTCGTCATGATGCATGAATGCAGCCCTGGCGAGTAGAACTAACCAGGACTGCATTTACGCATCATGCCGACAAGGGAAAGCATAGATAGACTAGAGGTCCGACATCCGTTATTAGGTAAGGCGCAGACACACCAGGTCACGTGAAAGGAGAGGAGGACGGGGGGGGGGGGGCAAACATGACTGGTGTCAGAGGGGAATATGGCAGCCATTTTGTAGGAATAATGTGTCGAATAATGTTGTGCAATTTTCTGACGTTCAGCTGTCAAGAACAAATATATGACACCAAAATCCTGCAATCTCATTAATAAACTTGTCTTGTGAATTTTCTGAAGAAAGTTGCAAATGTAGAGACAGCATACTTCTCAACGAGCAATCTGCTAAAACTATAATAAACACCCTCCTTTGTTAATGGAAAGGCAGTTTTCTGAGTAAAATTAGTGTGAGACTTGAGCCACCTGTGGGCGTGTTAGGGAGGGGTCATCTGTTAACGGGGGGGGGGGGGGATGGACCAAAAAGTTACCCCTTTTTTAATGAAAAACTCATCGCATTACTATAGCTTAAAGGGGTTGGCGGCGCTCAATTTCAGCCTGCCTAGCGGGACTGAAAAAGACCGTTGAGGGGGGAGGATGCAAAAGATGTCGACCTATACTCGGGGGGGGGGGGGGGGGGCAAAAAATGTGGCTCTACCTACTCGACCCAAAATTCACCGACCCCCCACCCTATTAAAAATGACCACTCCCTTAGTTTCTATTGGAGACAGTAAGTGTCTGTGTGTGTTGGGGGGGGGGTGTAATTGTCTACAGTTGTCAGTAGCTCAGGTAATAATGACATTGTCAAGAAGCAGCCTCAGTCTGATGTATCCACTTACTGCCCATCAGTGGGCGGCCGGACGTCATTATAGTCTGGTGTTAGTCACCTACAGAAGGGCGTTTTTATGTTCAGTGTTCAGTGTAGGGTAGATTCACCAGGAGTCAGACACGTCACCTGAGACGGGCAGTGGAATTTGAGGTTATGCAACAGATAGACTATGGTTATGAAAGGGTACGTAGAATTAACCACAGCAGACTGGAGGGGCCAGATGAGGGTGAAGCCCAAGTCGCCCTACCAGTGTGCTGTGGTTAATTCTATATTCTCCTTTCATATTACACCATTGTCCATCCGACTTAACCTTCGGTTATTCAATATACCCAAGGTGTGAAGCCTTTGTCTCAGGCGTCCACCGTTAAGAGCTCTTTTTCTCTTTTAGAGCCAGGGTATCTAGCAGGATCCGTACCCACAACCTCAGAACTATTGAGCCCACCAGCTAACCAACTGCTCCATCGGGACTCATGCATTGATACTCATCACCCAATAGTATATAATACTGCTTCTGTCTTTTGAGACCAATGAGTAATGCTATTTGAAAATATTGAGGGGTTTGAACCACATTTGTCCCAATCCCAACAAGAAGTACCCTGTGCCCTAGCCGCAGGACCACACAGCCACATGTGTTTGAGCCAGTTAACTAAGGCCTATGCTGCTGTTATATAATTCGGGGGCTCCACCCCCGCACCCCCATTTTCTTTTCTTCCCTTTTCTTGAAATATCAGAATAGGCAAAGAAATAAAAAAATGTATCTCAGGCATATGAAAAGTTCTGCTTGACATGGGATTCGAACCCAGTTTCTGGAAGTCCAAACCAGTAATACCATGTACTCAAGGATGTTGACCTCTATGTCTGGCTGTGAGTCTCGGTTCATGGTAAATATTATATATGACTAGGTTGTATCAGAATGAGGCTACTCTCTTCAAGCATATACTATGGTCATTGTATTTCTATGAGAACACACAGAGTACATGTTTGATGATCATATAACCTCCTAGGAGGGTTATACAGGATATCCTTCTAGGCCACATGTGTGGAAAAAGAGCTGCAATCAGGCTATTATACAAAATCAATCTATGCAAGCGGGCTGTATGTCGGATATACTCCTGGTGTCTCAAGTCAATATCATTGATATAAGCCTCGGCCTTCGGCCTTGGCTTATATCAATGATGTTGCCTCTCGACCCCCAGAAGTATATCCAGTACGTACTACTACTTTTAGTAGTTTTTTGGAAAGTATAACACATACACTTTACCATTATTTACAAATAAAGAGCTTTAAAATGCTTTAATAACCACAAAATCGAGTGTCCATCTCAAGGTGTGTGTCCGAGTCTAGGTGAATCTACCCTATCCCACTCCCTGCCCAGACGTCTTATTCTCATGTGATTATTGACCTGCTAACTCGTTTCTCATCAATATAGCTGAAAGCCAAACAAAATTAGTATTTTCAATGTAACAGTCTTTGCGAAAACTTTTTCATCCCACAGGACATTCGGTCCTGCAAATTTTTAATGTTGAAGGACCGGCCACATTTTTGGAGGTCCGGATAGCCACATATCTGATGATTTCTGAGTTTTAAGTATAAAAGAGTTTTGACCATTAAAAATACATTATATTTGTAATCATTTATGGCCAAATCAGGATAGATAGATAATTCTACACAGTATATTGACATACATATTTTAGCCTTAGAAGCCCAACTGAATTCTTCTCGTTCAGAAAAGCCTAACATGCGACTGGACATTCGGTCCTGCTACACTTGTAAATCTGCTGGACCGGTGGCATTTTAGAAGGACATTGCCACTGTCCTTCATGTTTTCGCAAAGACTGAATGTAAGTAGCATATTGTCGATTTTAAGCGCCGGGTTTTAAATAACCGCCGGACTTGCCTGGGTAGAGGGGTCTTGAAGTTTTTCTTGAGCACTAAAGTAGGATCTCACATGAGCACGGCCTCTCACTTTCAGGTGAGAGTGCTTTGGGCGACAGTGACGCTCACTTTTCTGAGGGTGCACCTGTCTTGTATAAGCGCCAGGGATTTATAGGGCTTCAAATCTATAAGCCTCAGGGCGTTTAGAATAAACACAACGGTACAATATCAGGGAAAAGCACCTGGAGCCTTTATACACTCCAAAGTGTTGTCATCATGCACCAATACAATACCGGAGAGTTCCTCGCTGGGCGCTGCATTTGTGCATCATGACGATAACTTTTGCTCTAAGGCAACATGCCGTCCTTAAAGGGTTAATGAGGCAAATTGTGAACGTATTCCACCTGTGTAGAACTGTGCCTGAGATGGTGCACATGGGCCAGGTCTGCGGTTTATGCTGATTGCACGGTACTTGCTGCAGCTGAATCGACGTTAAGGAGATTATCGAGCTGACAAGTAATGTGTTGAGGTATGAACAGTCTGAACACATGGACACAGCCAAAATAACTTTTGTCATTTATTTTTTAAAGAAAATGAGATGAATAAACCGGACAGACGACTCGTTTTAAGTAAATGTGATGAAAATTATTGACTCAGGGAGCCATGCTCCCAGAGTCTTATGCGACGCCTCTGTGAGACGTTTTTCAGGGGAAATTATATTTTTTTCATTTTCCAAATCTTTCATAGAAACATTAGGCCAATCAATCAAAAGTACACGTCATCTGATAATTGAAGTGTTTTCCTACCCAGGGATGCAAAAAACATTCTTCTACCCCTACTGGAACCCCCTGAAAAAAAATGCTAAAGTAGACCTTGCCAAAAAACATCATTTTTTCCTCATTGTAGACAAACATGAATGTACTGGTGTAGACATTTTGTCGATTTCGGCATTTAGTGTTAAACCTATGGGAAATAAGAGTTCTGGGTAGGTGAGACGTTTTTTGTCAGACCAGTTTGCCATCTGTGGACATAAAATCGATGTGGGGTGGATAGGGGGCCCTTGATGGGGGGATCCCCATGTCGCATGTCGATTTTAAGAAATGCCCATGTCCCATGTCACCAATGACAAACCCATGTCGCTAGTGTCACTAAGGGGGGTGTTTAGGGATGCAGGCCCCCGGAAAATTTAAGAATTTTCCTATGAAATTGATGCATTCAGAGAGGTTTGAAACAGGTTAAAATCTATTTCTTCAGAAAATTGAGGAATTTTTTAAAAATTGGGAATTTTACTATGAGAGTAGTGAATTTTAGGGCTCTCTCAGGTTATTCACATCCATGTCACCAAGGCCAATGTCGCATGTCAGACCTAAGAGATGCTCCATGTCCCATGTCACTAGTATGGTCATGTTCCATGTCAATTTTAAGAAATTACCATGTCGCCATATCGGATTTAAGAAATGGCCATGTCGCCCTATCGAATTTAGGGGTCTAGGGCCATGGATAGGGTTGGGGTTTGGGGTGTAGTTGAGGTTAAGGGTGGGGCACACTACAGACAGCACACTACAGACAGCACACTACAGCCAGCACACTACAGACAGCACACTATAGACAGCACACTACAGGCATGCACAATATACACACCACACTACAGCCAGCACACTACAGCCAGCACACTACAGACAGCACACTACAGATACCTGCCCTGAGTCTTTTGTGATTAGGATCACACGCTAGATTTTTTTCTAAACACAAGTTTTATTTATTTTATTTATCCGCCAGGCGAGTTTATTTATCTTATTTTATTGAAATGCAACAATTATTTCCCCCCGTGATACCTCATATTCTGACAACTGAGGAACCAGGTTACATTAAATAGCTTTGGGTAAAATGAAAATAAACGAAGGTTCCGATATCCTTCCACTGTGATGTTTAAGTTTTATTCTCCAAAGTTATTAAAACGACTTCAATATTCTCCAGTGATATTTGAGCTGGGTCATGATTTGGGGAGTCGGGTCGGGTATTAAACACATCATGGTTTTATTTCTTGAATAAAAATGAAACTGTCATTTGAGGAGCCGCTTCAAATAAACTCAATTTATAATTCCTCTCTGATGTTAGCTCCTTAACCCTTCAAACATAGCCTAGGGCTTTAATCACGGTGCCCCTTGTCAGCATGATACACGAATGCAGGCAGCCCCGACTATTCATACTTCTTTCAGAATTTCCCGCTGTTATAAGGGAACCAAATTTGACGTGATGTAGGCACTTAGACACTATGGAAAAACTAAGGAGTGGACCCTCGAGGACTCGTCAGTGCTACATTCATGCATAATTCCGACCTAACGGGGTTGATACACTCCCAATGGTCCATGATGCATCAATGCAGTACCGGTGAGTTCCTTGCTATCACTGCGTTGATGCATCATGACAATGTTGCTTTGAGGCATCATGCCATCTTTGATCTTTAACGGCATAATGCCTTTAATGCATCATGCCCTTGGCCAGCATGATGCTTGAATGCAGCCCTGACGAGTAAATCGCCAGTGAGCCACATGCCGTCCTTGAAGGGTTAAAGACCATTAGTCACTCTGGTGTCTTACACCTATCCCGGTATCACTTGACTTTACATTACCCGACATGCATCCTACTGGGGGTGGTTAATCTCACAGAGCATCCCTCCCCGCAGGGTCAAGGTCACCGGGTCAAACTAGGGTCAGTCCAAGGTCAGCGGACCCCATGTCTCCTGGCCTCAGAATTTTGAGGGTCATACTGCACACGTGACGCACCTGTAATAGTGTTTGAAGTGGGTTATAGTTCATACTGGAGGACTTGGCAAAGATGTCAAAGAGAAATGTAATTGCCAAAACTGTGGGGGGGGGGGGGGGGGGGGGAGGGGGTCATTAGGATGGATATCTCTCAGGGGAGGGGGGCTGAATGTCTTGTAGTTAGATTTACCACCTCCGGAGTTGTCTTTCCATCATAAGCGACCATAAACCTACTAACTCTGAAAGTGTGAATACCATAA
This sequence comes from Harmothoe impar, assembly GCA_947462335.1. Taxonomy (NCBI): domain Eukaryota; kingdom Metazoa; phylum Annelida; class Polychaeta; order Phyllodocida; family Polynoidae; genus Harmothoe; species Harmothoe impar. The sequence goes on from OX381718.1 coordinate 31,676,686, forward strand.
GAGGGTGAGCAGCTCATAAATTACCATCTAAATTGGTTGTTATCTGATGTTAATGAGCTAACACCTAAAATTGAGGATTACGAACTCTCAGTAATAATGGGGTTTCGCCAAATTCTCCAGTCTTGACTGTAGGGGTGCATGGGTCGGATGGTTAGTCAACACTGGAGAAGTGAGGGGCTCATTAGGAGATTTGACATCTTTCACAGGCATTCTGACAGTTCTAATACCGTAATTATGACTAAGACTGTGTTGTTTATATACTGTTAGAGAGTTCGGCCTTACTGAGCTGTTACTGTGTTGTTTATATACTGTTAGAGAGTTCCGCCTTACTGAGCTGTTACTGTGTTGTTTATATACTGTTAGAGAGTCCCGCCTTACTGAGCTGTTACTGTGTTGTTTATATACAGTTAGAGAGTTCGGCCTTACTGAGCTGTTACCGTGTTGTTTATATACTGTTAGATAGTTCCGCCTTACTGAGCTGTTACCGTGTTGTTTATATACTGTTAGAGAGTTCCGCCTTACTGAGCTGTTACCGTGTTGTTTATATACTGTTAGATAGTTCCGCCTTACTGAGCTGTTACCGTGTTGTTTATATACTGTTAGAGAGTTCCGCCTTACTGAGCTGTTACCGTGTTGTTTATATACTGTTAGAGAGTTCCGCCTTACTGAGCTGTTACCGTGTTGTTTATATACTGTTAGAGAGTTCCGCCTTACTGAGCTGTTACCGTGTTGTTTATATACTGTTAGAGAGTTCCGCCTTACTGAGATGTTATTGTGTTGTTGCAGGTGACGTACACGGTCCTGCCACTCTACCACAATCAGGTAAGAACATTACTTTTTCATCTTGTTAGAGACTACTATTATATCTTCTCCGCGAAACCACGTGACCAGATTCTCTATGGGGGCCGCCATGTTGTCCGAGGCAACTAGGTCAAGGGACAGCTATAAATAGAGCACGGACGTCGCACCCTGGAGGGCGGGGGGGGGGGGGGGGCGGGATATGGTCAGTCACACATGAGGGTGAGAGGAAAGGGTAGCGAGGCCACTCGCCAGAGGCCTTCGGCCTCTGGTATCTTGAACAATAATGCCCTAATGTTGCACCAGTGAGCTACTCAATAGTATTGCATCATGACCCTTGTGTAGTGTCGGGTCGGCATGATGCATAGGAGCAGCACAAGCGAGGGCGTAGGGAGCACATTTTTATAGGTGATATATTTATTGATACATGAGGTACAATTAAAACACCTCCTAGTAAGCAAGACAATTCAAGATCCATACAATTTATTAGGCATATTAAAATATGCAAGGACTGCTAATAAGTCTATGTGAACTCACAAAACCATGTGCAATACCGCAATGCACAAACAGGAAACGGACAATACACATTATTAATTGAGTCAATATGTTTATAAACAAACATGTAATATATAGTCATGAAGCCGATTGTTTATTGACGAATACACTTTTCCTTCAGTTACAAATGAAAACATCACACGGTCTTGTACCATGTAATACTTTGTAATAAACGAGTCTCGTTTAGAGCTCACTGAAACGAAAAAAATAAGGGGGCTCAAAGGTCTCGGTCTTTGGGTGTGAGGCTATGGATTTTTTTATATGCTCATATGCCCCCCCCCCCCCCCCCCAACAAACAAGTGACATTTAGCTCTGACTTTATGCGTAGATATGATACCTGAGAAGTAGAACCAGTAGAACCATGTTGTCCCTCACGGGTATGATGCATGCATGACAGTTAGAACTCTGGGGACGACCGCTCCTGTAAGGCCCTAAGGGCCGCATCATGATTTAATGCGCGTTGTCATTTGTCATTATGATGTTATAATGCAGCCCTGCTGAGTAACTTATCAGGACTGCATTCATGTATCATGACGTCCATATGGGTCGATACACTCTGATACACTTGATGCATTGATGAGGCTCTGGCGATTTAGCCCCCAGAGCTGCATTCATGTATCATGAAGACATATAACCCATTCAAGTACTATTCCGCCTAGAATATGCCCCTCCCCCATCTGTCTGTAGTAATACATGTAGATGTATGAGCGGAATAATACATCTCCCCTGACCAGCCCCTGAAGTGCCTCTGAGCTGCTCCCCTCGTCCTACCAGCTGCTCAACCCAACAACCCTCTAAGGGCAGCCAATGGCTTTGATTCATTGTCATCGTCATGCATGAATACAGCCCTGGCAAATAAACCATCCAGGGTTGCAGCATGCATCATCCCTACCCTTCAGGGTTCATGCACTCTCGAAGGGTCAGCGTGATGCATTGATACAGTGCCGGCGAGTTAGTGCGTTGGTGCACCATGACGACAAATGTAGCGTTATTGCATCGTACCGTCCTGAGAGGGTTACAGCGTCCAGGCAGCGTCTGCTATCTGTCAGTACCAGCGGGCACTGCATGCATCATGCCGCCTCATGCATCATGCAGCCTCATACTCCACCCCCCTCACATTAAGAGCTCTCCGACTACAGGACTACATATTTTATTTACTCCCTCCTTCCTTTTGTAGACTCTAGTCGTAAGGGGCAGATCCAGAAATTTGAAGAAGGGGAGGGGACGTGGGCCATTGTTAAAATTAGTTTTGACAAAAAAAAACACCACAAACTTTGGCCCAAAAAGGGGGGGGGGGGCTTACGCTGGGTCCACCCCCGGCTAAATCTGCCCCCAGAGTTAAGTCTAAACTCTTTAAACCCCACCTCCTCTATAAAGGCCTAGAGTGTCCCTCCTTTAAAGGGTTTAAAAGGAGTAATGAAATGGAAATGGGAATAGATTTTAAAAAAGTGATAGGAAGGCAATACCACTTCGCTATATTGCAAATTGTCAGAAGGAGGGTATTTCAAAAGCCCATTAATAAGGGATACATTCACACTCTGCAGAATGACAGCATTATTAAAATCACGCTGAATCAAAATAAAGGCTATTTTATATGTTGTTAAATCCAATGTCAAATGAGAAGGCTTTTGGCAGGGAATTTGGTGAGACAATCGAATGCGTTCGTGGCACTACATATGGTATGTAGGTAGTATCCAAACTGACACAGTTTGAAGACGATTTAACTTCTCTAACATTAACATTACAGTCACGTTATGTACTGTGTTCCAGGAAGCAACCGGAGACATGCGTCCTTGTAATCTCAGATTGAAATGTCAGAACAAAACAAAAGATGAGCTAAAAACTATTCTGATTTCGAAATTGAATTGACCCTTTAAGGACAGCACAGTATAGTTTTGACTGCCCTTAAAATGTATTGTGATGATGCACGTATATCGCACTGGGGAGTAACTCGCCAGTTCTGTATTCTTGCATCATTCCGACGTGTTGGTATCCTCCTATACTGTCAAGATGATACACTAAGAAGTGGCGAGTTACTCACCAGCGATGTATTCGTTTATGATGATGACAAATGAACATGAAGCCTTAAGGCATCGTGTTTCCATTAAAAGGCTGTGCGCGGTTCACAATAAGAGAGAGGGTGGGACTATGGTGTATTGTGTCCCTCAGCAATACACAATGTCCTGCCAATATCACTAATGGCCCTTTAAGCGCCGCACAGGGCTTTTATGCTTCATGCCCTTTGTCGTCCTGATGCATGAATGCAGCATTGGCGAGTAACTCGCAAGTGCTGTATTTAAGCATCATGCCGACCATAGAGGGTTGAAACACTCCCAAAGGGTCGGCATGATGCACCACTGCATCATCGGCGAGTCACTCGTTGGGGCTGCATTGATGCATCATGACGACAAATGTCATCGTTTAGCGACATACATCCTTAAAGGGTTAAAGTACTAATGGCGCGGACTGCTGCAGTGTTAGTGGCAGCATATTGTCTCCCACCTCCCACCACAGTACTGCATCTCAATTAAAATACAATATCATTGATTGCCTTATAGCATATTCAATGGGACGACGTCATTAGCTATCTAAGACCGGCATGGTGCTTTAATGCACTGTACTTCTTCATGATGTATAAAAGAGTAACTCGCCAGTTCTGTATGTATACATCATGCTGACCCTAATGGGCTGATACACTCCTTGAGGTTAGGCATGATACGTCAATGCAGCCCCCCGTGCAAGCATGCATCATGACGACAAAGGTGATGGTGTATTAAAGCACCCTTAAAGGGGTAAATGCATCAAGGGTTGACCAATTTGTGGCGCTCATTGTTCAGTTTTAATTTCAGAACACTTTGATTAAGACATAAAGTCGCGATAGGATCTATCCTCCATTTTATATGGCCATGTTCAAAATATAAATCATTCAGAAAGGAGATCACGAAAATCAGAGGCAGACGGACGCTGAATAAAAAAGATATTTGGTGAAAATAATCAGATAGATAATTAGCTGAGTTCAGAGTTGAGAATTATTTTATTTATCCTGGAAAATTACAATTAGCCTAGGGCATGTCTTACTAATAATCCAGCTAAAGTGTCTAAATAGAACATACATGATATATAGTAGAAGTACTTGGTTTGAGCTTATGGACGAGTGATGTTACATTTAATTAAAGGGCCTAAAGGGGTGTGTCTGGTGGTATGACCGGGAGGGGGGGGGGCAATATGGGGGTGAGGGAAGGAGTGAGATTAACCAAGGTGCATTATCCCGCGTCCCATTGTGCACCATGGATTATTGATATCTCCCCGTATTGACGACTAGAGAGTTGCAGCCCCAGCAGTGTTTAATTATCTTAATGCACAACCCCTTCTTATATTGCCCACCACTCCCAGACACTTAACTCTGGTCCTGATCAGAGTCCTGCCACAACTAGGTCCTGTACAGACTCGCTGAGCCCTCGCTGGGCCCGGTTGGGCCCTTGTTGGGCCCGGCTGGGCCCTCACAGCTGGCGAGTAACTGGTCATGTAGACAATAGGCATAATGCAATTTAAAGCACTGTGCCATCCTTAGATTCCTAAGTCGTTATGAAGTATTATATACAGCAGTAGCAGCAGCAGCTGCACCACATGGTGAGGCCTAATAGATGCCGCTTCAGTCCGAGGGTGAAGTACCATCAGTACCCTGCCCCATTGAGGAACAGGGTCCCTCCAACAAGCTGCTAGTGAAGACAATTGTGCTATCTGTAGGGCATTGTCACACCGTTAACCCTGCAAGCATTGCATCATGCCTCAAGACAAATATTCAATCCTCGTCATGATGCGCCAATGCTTTACTTAAACAGTAACTTATATGTGCTGTGTTGGTGCGTACATCAATACCCTAGTGTCGGCATGATGCATGAATGCAGCCTGGATCACCCCTCAAGTACTGTGTAGTCAATAAGACTACCCATGTCGTTAGGTACATTCATTCAATCCTAATTCAAATATCATCTTTATATGCATTATGGTTCTCACATATATAGTAACAACTATCCGGGACCGCCTCAATTGATTGTATTTATCATCACGGCTACAGCAGTGGACCAATCAATAAACTTTATTATTGAAAAAAGAAAATCATAGTTGTCTAGCTGCATGTATCTAAACTTATTGTGAGGGAGGCCGGACAGGATTGGGGGTAGATGGTACAACTGCGCAGCTGCACTGAAACCAACCATATCCGGCCTTAAACCCTTTAAGGGCCGCACAGTGATTTAATGTGCTATTCCTTTTGTTGATCTATTTAAATACAGCCCGGTAAGTCTATTGGCCAGGGTTGTATTCATGCACCTGTGACCCTTTGCGAGTGTATCAGCCCGTTAGCGTAGGCATGATGCGTGAATGCAACCCTGACAAGTTACTTGTCAGAGCTGCATTTATAAATGAATCATGAAGACAAAGGGCATTCGAGCAATATTATCAACAAAAAAACAAATAAAGGAAAGTGATTTTGGTTACAACACTTAGTTTAATAACGTAGAAATTGCATTTTAAAAGCATTAAAGCCAGACAAATGCTGTCCATAATGAGTAGCTGTTGGAGAGTGACTGGTTATGGATATTTGATGGGGTTCTTTATGTATCAGCCTCTGTTCTCTGTGCCCTACCACATTGCTGCCGGCTATGGACATGGTGGGTGTTCGGGAGGGGGTTATACATGTATTGATGGACAATGTATTAAAAGCTGAGAGAGTTCCTGATTGCGAGGACCGAGCCACTCCACACAGCCTATTCCCAGAGAACACCGGGGGGGGGGTGAACGACAAAGAAAAGCGGGAAATCTCAAAGAAGGGTGGGGAAGCTCAAAGACGGGCGGGGAAGGGCGAAGAAGGGAGGAGAAGCGCAGAGAAGGGCGGGCAAGTGCAAAGAAGGACAGGGAAGGGCAAAGAAGAGTGAGGAAGAGCAAAGAAGGGTGTGCAAGGGCAAAGAAGACAGACAAGGGCAAAGAAGGGCGGGCAAGGGCAACGAAGGGTGCAGTGCAGCAAAGTTGAGGAGAAGGGTTGCCGTCACAACAACTCAATTACCCAATCATTAATTAACCTCCCTGCCATAAAACAGGTCTGACTAATTGATTGCAGTATTTCTACTTGTAAGAATGGGTCAAGCCTCGAGCAAATGCTTTTAATACCACCGTTTTGTACAGTGTAATTAAAAGCCAGACTTGCTTTCCCTGGATTTCAATATTTCAAAGTTCTAAAGGCCTCTAATAATACCTATTAGGGAGTGTTCATTTGGGTTTGGGGGGGGGGGGCGTAAAAAAATTCGACCCCTCCTACAGGGGACGTAAACAATTCGGACCCCTCTTGAGGGGGGAGCGTAAAGAGGGTTATTGAAATAGGACACTTTCGTCCCTGATATTTATTGCAAAATGAAAACTAATTTTCATGTTTTCTCTTTTTGCTGCTACAGGCTTGTACACTAAGCACTCCAGTGCGAACCACGCGTTTAACTCTCTAAGCGGCGCATAACACTTAAAGCTTTAAATCCTTTGTTGAATGCAGCCCTCCCGAGCAACTCACCATGCAGTGCTGCATTCATGCATTATGTCGACCCAACCAGACTGATACGCCCTTTCGGTGTGTATCAATCCTGTACACAGGTATACAGGTCGGCTTGATGTACGAATGCAGCCTTGGCAAGTTGGCTCACTAGGGCTGCATTTATGCCGCCAAGGGCACCGTTCATTACAGCACTATGTGGACCTATTAGGGCTAATGTAGTGTGAAGCGTACAGTCGTCGGATGCACTGAGTCGTGAACCAACCAACTCAGCTGCCTGCAGTGCCTTCTAAACGCCCCCAGCCCCTCTACTCCAACAAACAAGGGTGTACCTGTACTAAACTAAACCCCTGTAGGAATTTTTTACTCCTATTATGTAGTCTATCCATTGCCTAACTTTACAAATAACTTGAATTGAAGGAAATATATCTATTCCTCCTAGATATTACATATTTTGTTGAGAAACAATATCAGAATGCAGGGCAGTGATTAAAATTGCATTACCTTTATCAGTCTTGTCTACAAAATATCATAAAAGGGTTGGCCTCGGAAACTACAAATGCAACCCAAGTTGGAGGAACAGGACTTGAGTTGGACAGTTCCGTTATTCATTATGCAGGGACCGAGCAGTTGCTCACGCGAGTTGCTCATTATGTAGATGTAGGCCACATAGAAGGTGGGCCTGGTCCTGTTACAGAGTCTATGGTACCAGCCAAGTTGTTACATTCAGCATTGTAAACAAAAGGAAGCCATGTCTATTCTGTAGCTTTCATGCCAATAGAAGCCTTACAAAAGGCCTCTGTTCTTCACGGTAAAGATATCTATATAATATCATGTTTCATCATAATATTTAGATGTTTGATAAAAGAATACAAGAATGGGTTGAGAGGACTTTGTCAAATAAGCACACTAATCAGCTTCTATGCCTCAGGGCTTCTTGTTCATCTGCCGTCATGATGCATCAACACGGCACTGGCGAGTAACTGGATGTTGCTGCGCTTACACATACTCTAAAACCTTGCGTAGAAGCCGTGGCTAATACCTGAGTCAGATTGCCAGTGTGGCTTATAGAATAGGCACCAAGTGAGGGTGCGGCTTATACGTGAGTTTTTAGATGACTACAATACTAAAGCCACCATAATCAGATGCTGTAATAGGCTTCTGATTCTGAAGTTTGGGGGTGGCTTAGACGTAAGTTAGACTTATACGCAAGTTAGGCTTTTACACGAGGTTTTATGATAGTATAGCACTGATGCGGCATGACGACGAGGGCATAATGCCTTAAAGCACTCTGCATTAACACACTCTGCAGCCCACTGAGGGTTATCCTTGATAGCCGGCAGACTGTGAACACCCACATCAGATGCTCACCGGGGCGTGGTAGGAGATCCAGCCCCCCTTCCCTGTGGGACAGCTGATTGGGAACTGTAGGTTAGATCAATATATACCCTCCACCCCTGCCAGGTCTAGTGGCAGTCTGGGCGAGAACCGAGTCAACGATATACATCTCTGAGTGGTTCAGGCCTACTGCAGAGGCAGCACTCTCTAAGCACAGTCTTGGTGGTCTTAGTGGTAGACTAGAACACGCTGCAGGGGCAGCACTCTCTAAGCACAGTCATGTGCTGCTGACTTCACATCTGAGTACAGTCTGGCCAGGTTGACTTTCCTTTTGAACTTTGTATCTGTATGAAGTATCTGTAGCAATACCACCTTTCCTGATTTTGCCAAAAAAAAAGTCCTACCGGCTTCTTGTTATCTATTCGCTGTTAAAGGTTGTGACTACCAAAACATCAAAATAACAAACTTGCCACTTTTTGTTGTCAAAAGGAGAGTGCTATCTCTGCAGAAATCCTTTTAGGAGTGTGTCATCCGAGTGTTAAAAGCCAGACCCTTTTGGCACTTTTAACTGCTCATGATGCGCCTGTACGACTTCTTATCTGTTTGTTCCCAAATGAACCAGCCAATTTCAGGACCCTAGCCTATTTCATTCAAGGGGCCTATGCAGGACCCCCCCCCCCCCCCATACCAGGTGTGGCTCCTGCCTCCAGGAGGCTAGAGTGGACTATTGATTCCTTGATTCTTCTTCCCCACACCTCAGTCTGCCCATCCTGCATCAAGTACCCCTCCAGGACAACCCATCCTAAATCAACTCTCCTACTCTGGTGCTTGGGGCATTGTACAGGCACGGGGCAATGTGAGAGCACAATGCATTCTGGGTAAATTGGGCTAAATTTGCCCCGAAAAGGTATGAAATCACTGATGACCCTATTTGACACTTCCCGGTCTGTTCGGCAATCAACAAAATAACATCCCAACAAATACTCAGCAGTTACCAAGCTTGTCTGCTGCTGTCGCTCACGTGGCAATCATTGCTACTGACTTATTGTATAGCCTCTGAGTGAGGAGCAGCCTAGTCTCTGTGTCCTAGGGGTGTGTGTGGGGCTGCTGAGTGGGGATGAGGGCAATATGAGGAAACACAGGCTCGCCCTTTTAGCCCTTAAAGATGGTATGTCACTAAAAGATGACATTTGTTGGCACCAATGCAGCCCCGGCGAGTAACTTGCTGGTACTGCATTGGTACATTATGCCAACCCTTCGAGAGTATCTCTACCCCATAGGGTCAGCATGATGCTTGAATGCATCCCTGGCGAGTTACTCACTAGGGCTGCATTCAGCTATAAGGCATTATGCCGTTCTTAAAGGGTTAAGGACAGCATGTTGCCTAACCCATGTTTCACCAATGTACAATGATCACACTGGCACTGCTTTGGTGCATCATGCCGGCTCTTCAGGACGGTATCATACCCATATGGATGCTGTATGCATGAATACATCATCGACATGCTCCCAAAGAGTTGGTATGCAATTCACCCTCTGGCACTGCATTGGTGTATCACAATGACAAAATTAATGTACATGAAGGACTCATAGGGCCACACTCAATCCAAATCTAGATACTCCAAGATCCTGAGCAAACATCCCCTGTCTACCAGCCTGACTACTTCCATCTCCCCCTCACTAAGTTATGACTAGTCACAACAGGAAATAATAGAGCACTCATCTAGTCAGCATCTCCATCATTGTCTCGCACCAAGTTCATCTCACGTTGATCAGTCTGGGTGATGTGCCGTGGAAGCTCCCTTTGCAGCATGTATTATGCATGAAGCCACAAGAGACATGGCTTCCCCAAAACTCTAAATGTAGATATTTTTGTCTGTATACATTTTTGTATATTTCGTAAATAACACAATTCCACCTGTATATATAAATTCGTGGATTTCCGAAACTTGACATCTTAATTTAATACTGGATAAATATTTGCTCTGTATACATGTGTTTTCATGGATTTCCCTTAAATTCGCTAAAGCACAGTGCAATATAAAATGTGTTTACAGTAGTGGTATCTGCAGAGGTGAATGCCCCCCAACCCCCACCCACCCCTAGCCTCAGCCAAAACAAGACCCACATCTACGTATTGGTATGGACAATCTGCCAATTGCGTTGGGCAATCATCTGGTAAAAGTCTTATTGAGTGGGCACGCCTGCATTGCCTTATAACCTTGTCAGATATAAAAAAAAAGTGGCTCTTGGATTTTATACAATTTAAGAAGGTTACATATCCAAGCAAACCTGTCGGAATCATTGGAAGATATTTCATATTATCAGAATGATTAGATACTGTTCTGGCTGAGGCTGAGACATCTCTTAGTGTTATTGTCATAGGAGGCCAGGAAAATCTTGCAATTGCTTTTGGCAATCATTGGTGAAAGTCCATGTAGTTGATATTTAGTGGGCAATATTGCTTCTATCTATAACGTGTGTAGATAGCAAAAATTGCCTTTTGGGTTTTATAATGATTTAAAATAATCAACATTTCTACGCGTATGTGCCAGAATTATTTGACGATGTATTATGGTAAGAATGATTGGATTAGATTTTATTGTATGGCTCGTCCAATGGAATGCACCCACACTTTACCCACTGATTCCCACAATTTCTAGCCTAGATGCTTCCCTCCCTACCCCAGAACCCGACCCGTGCCCTATTAACCCGCGGGGTATCAGGCTATGGGGAGGCACATCTCCTACCCCTATATAAACATGGAGCACCCTCCCTCCACTGCACCCGGCCAGCAACCGCGAAATCCGAGTTGTGCGGGTCGTCTCTTTCCATAAATTTCCAATTGGGGCTGAAGTGGTGTAATTTGGGGCGACTGCTGGGGAGACGGCCGGTACTACTGGTGGGGCTGATTGAGTTGTCCTCGGGGCTGGGGGTGGGGTGGGAGGAAGTGGGAAGGTTTGTCCCGGTCCTGCCCACCTTGCACAAATAGGGAAGGGTTCAGACAGTGCATTGAAATAAGTAGTAAGTACTTTGAAAATGAGGGTTGGGGCGAGCACCAGGGGCATCATGTGTTTGCCACCACTGTAGGGCTGTAACACCGGCCGCAGGGAAGCTAACACTGTCAGCTCTTGCTGCGGCAAGCTGTGCAGCAAGTTTGCAGCAAACAGCAATCCTGTTACACAGGTGGCAGATGCTGCACAGCACGTTCTGCGGCAGATGCCGCTCATGTTGTGCGTCCTGGTGGCAGAACAGCCAGCCGAACCTGGTGAATATGTAACATTGCATATACATCTAACCAAATAAAATATATAAAAAAAAGAACAGATCACGGTGGTGGCAAAAAGGTGAATCGGGGTGCAAGAAACCAGCTCATATATCAAACCAATGACATACAAATGTACTAGTACAGGACAAAGTCAACCTGCCAACTAAATTACCTATGGAATTACAAATGAGGGAATTCCCTCAATAAATAGGAAATTCCTCACTTACATAAGACAATTCTCTAATATAGGGGATTCCACTCATATACATAGGGAATCACTAAATTACAGAGAATTATATAGGGAATTCCCACCAGAATGGCCCTGCAGCCATCTATACTTACAACATAACAGCATAAACCGGTGCCATCTGGTCTCTGAATGGCTGACCTCCAGGTTAGTGTGAGAGTTAGTGGGAAGCCACTAGGGAAGCCACAGAAGAAGCCAGCTGAATCTGACTCCATGAAGGTGGGCTCTATCGGCCTCCAAGGTGCTGCCACTCAGTGGTGGGAGGAAAGAAGGGGCTTGAGGCCACCAAGGTACGCCACTCAGTGGTGGGGGAGTACATTGTGAAAACGGTGTTTAAATCCTAAACACGTATCTAAACACTTGTTATGTTATTCCGTTATTCTTCTATATATGATAAGGTAGATACAAGTGTTTGGGTATACTAGGAAACGACCAGCAGTGCTCCCGCCCCTCTCCAGGCGGCGCGCTAGGTATTATGTCATATTATCGCCCATTGTCCTCGGGCATCGGCAGTGCTAATCCAATGGAGCGTCTCAGTATTTTTGGTCTGGAAGGTTTAATAATTATCCCATCAACTAACCAAACATATGTACATAATCGGGAATGTGATTCCCATCAGGTTAAAACCATAAAAGTATATTCTGAGATAGATATTAGTTGAATTCCTACTAGAGCAATGGTTAAGGTATGGGGAGTTGCCCAGTGGAAGACCCGTATGTCAGGGTTGGTGTGCGATTTTTTACTGCACCCTCATGCTGTTAAATAAGCAGTATAAACACGGGTATAAAGTGTTTAAAAAAATGCTCAGCACTTTATGAAATAGTCCTAAACACATGGCCATCAATGTGTTTACAACCTCAACACTATATACTTGAATGTGTGAATGTGTTGAGCTAAATTTATATGTTTAAAAGCTATGCACTTTAGAAAATGTATCTAAAAACTAAACACTGATTTTACAGTGCAGGGGATACAGACGGTAAAAACTGTTAGTGTGAGGGGAGGTAGTAGGGTAAAAGACTGGCGTCGTAGGAGCAGTTGACACTCATAAGAGTTTATTAGAAAATGTAACCTTGCTGTGGGTTAGTTGGTCAGATACAGGAATAGAGCATTAAAGGGAAGTGCTCATGAGACAAAAGCACTTCCCGAGTTCGTTGTGAAGCACACGTTGGAGGTTTTTTTATTAATGTAGGAGGGCACTTTCAGCACTAGAGGGTAGTAGTGTAGGATATGTGGCATCTCCCCTGGCGCTGCCTCACTGCCCATGTGACACCAGGCCTGTCAGTTTAGCATGGTGTAGTATTGGACTTAAAGTAGTAATTATGAGAGAAAGAGAAAAAAATCAATTACAATTGAAGAGAAAGGAACAAAAATGAAATATAGTTGAAAAGAAAGCAATTGAATATTTTTGAAATTGATAAATACACTATAAACTAAGTCTTGAATAAGTGGTAGCCATCAGGGATAGAGCCTGGTTAGAATAAGGTGCCTAGGCCCTTATACTAGAGAGGGGTCAATACGGTACGGGCAGATACGGGCAGGATACATGAGGGTACAGCGTCCATGGGTATTGCCAGCTATACTATGAGGGTATGATATGTTGGAGGGGAGGGGGTAGTAGTATATGAGATATGGCATCTCCCCGGGCGCTGCTCCACACATGACGGCAGGTATTATATCAACCTGCCACCTGCCCCTGTCTCCTCCCCCAAGCTATATATGGGAGCCGGCATTCATCAGAAACATGGGGGGGGGGGCTGATGGTGGATTTGCCACGCATTACTATATATCACAGGGGTCTGCCATGAAAATTTGAAGCCTCATGTGGGCAATGGGGGGGGGGGAATGGAAAAGGTAAGAAATTTGAGTGTTATTTTTAGCACACAAAACCCAATGAGTAGCTAAGTTTTGGTAACTGTGTTTATCATATGATAGGGTCTTGGCAAATCTTTTTGGGGGGCCCAAATGTATTCAGGCCCTCCCTCTATGATTGGGGGCCCTGACCTCCTAACCCCCTGCCCCCTTTCTTCTAGACTGCTGCATATAGTAGGCAAAATATGACAAAGAGGACATAAATAAAGCCACCATTATCTTCCAATACCCTGGAAATATGGATGTAGGCACTCCAAATTACTGTTTATTGTCATTATTTGTATAGATATAGCAAGAATTGTGATTTTCAGTAATGGCTACCCCGAAAAGGTTAAAAAATGTGTATGGGAAAGGAAATTTGATGCTCCCATAGTATTACTAGACCCTGAAAATGGGGGTTTAGGCACCTTAGATGACAGCATATCATCATTATTTATTAAGATATGACCAACGTTGTGAATGTGTGTAATGGCCGCCTTTGATCAGCCCCATTTCTGAGAAAAGCTATTGTGTACATGCCATTCACCCCAATCATGATCAGTATGGGCCATTCCGCAGTAGATAGACATATTTGAGGAACTTTCCCCGCATGACCCCCTCAGATCCTAATAATTTTTCACCTACATGAAGATGTATGTAGTTCATGACCACATGCAAAATTGTACCATCCAACTCCCGTAACTTTCTGAGATTTGGCCGCTGAACATGAAGGGGTTTGGCCCTCAGTTTGCAAAATCTCAATTAGGTGTCATCTTCAAAGTGCAATATTTTCAGGATGCAATGAGTTAAAGGTCTGGTATTGCTTGAGTTGTCTTACACATTCATACACTCTTGGGAAATGCCAATATTGGGAGGTTTTGATAAAGACTCATACTTGAACAATGAGCATAAAAGGTGGTAAATTTTCCTGTTTGAACTGAAATTTGAAAAGGTTTGAAAATTCATAGCATCAAAACCGTTACTTTAAATGCCCTAGAAATTTGGATTCCAATTGTCAATGAAGGTCTCAACATAAAAACCAAAGATGCAGTGTCTGCCATGATGTGCAAATCCAATATGGCCACCTCAAAAAGGGCAAAAATAGATTTTTGCCACTTTTCAATGCCCAATTTTGGTAGGAGGGATAAATAGTACCAGCTAATGCTCTTCACCAATCAAAAGGCCATTATGTACCTTAAGTCTGATAGCAATATGGTATTGGTCCTATGTCTCCTTCTGGTGAAAATCGGGGGACGAAAAATGGTAAAAATGGTATTTTCCAATGATTTGTATTTTTCATAATTCTCTTAGCAATAGTTAAATATAAAGTAATCAAAGCATAGTTTATATCGGGTGAAAGTAACTGATGTCCTCTAAATCATGGTACCAAACTTGTTTAAATGCTTTGATTCTTTCTATTGAAAGAAACACTGTTAATTTGAGGAAAATACTGACAATAAGTTTAAAAAAAACAGCAAACTCCTGTTCCTCTTATTTCCCAAACTTCTTTGGAGTAAAAAAGAGGTTATAAGACCATAACATGTTTGTTTTGGTAGAGAACAATGAAATACACCATGAATATAATTTAAACCCTGGTTTGGTAAATGCATTTGTCCATTTAAATTTGGCCAAGTCAGTCACAATATATCTCCCATTCATCACATTAAGATGATTTGGGATTCCCTGAGATAACTATTGTATTAAAAGGAATCAAAAGGTTGAGTACATCTAACCTTGAACAATCCTTCCCTATCAAGTAAGCCCTTACAATGTGTTATAGACTATGTAAAGCAAATTTGGATTTCCATCAGGGTGGGAGTGGTTAACGTGACATGGTCCGATAATTGGCACTCAAAAATCAATCCTGTTAAAAATAAACCAAAATGTTCTATATGGCCATACTTAATGTACTACCTACTTCATTTAATTTCATTCAATATGATTCAGCTTAGAATTCAACCAACTGTCAGATTTAGGCTCAGTTGAATACTTTTTGGAGTGCATGCTATGATTCCACTCATTGAAAATGCACTGTAAAGACTATACCTGCACCAACATTGGACCTTCTATTTAAGGTATAATTTCCCAGAGAGGGCATTTTAATGCACCCCATTCTTCAAATATGATACTGTACTAGCATTTGGAACACATTTCAGTAAGAAATTGAAATATGAGAAAAATCGGACCATGTCACTTTAAGGTTATCGTCCACCATGACCCATTAGAATTGAGGATTTGATCTCCATACTAATAACCTAAAGAAGCAGATACATGTCACTCTCAATAATGCCAAATCAGATACATGCAATTTAAATACAATGCATTTGACGTATATGTGTCATAGCCCCTGGCCAAATTGAAATCGAAGGGATTTGAGTACCAAACCGGGTTTAGAGTAGCCTACATGCATAAATTTAAATAAATTTATACACCTTTCTGCAATATATAACACATGTTGTTGTCCTCCACAAAATAAAGATAAAATAAAGAATCAAGAGATTCGTTTTTTTTGCTTATTCTCTGTATTTTCCTCATATTGACATATTATATTTCAATGGAAAGAACCAAAGCAGTGAAACAAGTTTGGTACCATGACTTAAGGAACATCAGTTACTTTCACCTGATATAAACTATGCTTTGATTTTTTTATATTTAACTATTGCTAAGAGAATTATGAAAAATACAAATCATTGGAAAATACCATTTTTACCATTTTCCGTCCCCCGATTTTCACCAGAAGGAGGCATAGGACCAATACCATATTGCTATCAGACTTAAGGCACATAATGGCCTTTTGATAGGTGAAGAGCATTAGCTGGTATTATTTATCCCTCCTACCAAAATTGGGCATTGAAAAGTGGCAAAAATCGATTTTTGCCCTTTTTGAGGCGGCCATATTGGATCTGCATATCATGGCAGACACTGCATCTTTGGTTTTTATGTTGAGACCTTCATTGACATTTGAAATCCAAATTTCTAGGGCATTTAAAGTAACGGTTTTGATGCTATGAATTTTCAAACCTTTTCAAATTTCAGTTCAAACAGGAAAATTTACCACCTTTTATGCTCATTGTTCAAGTATAAGCCTTTGTCAAAACCTCCCAATATTGACATTTCTCAAGAGTGTATGAGTGTGTCAGACAACTCAAGTAATACCAGACCTTTAACTCATTGCATCCTGAAAATATTGCACTTTAAAGATGACACCAAATTGGGATTTTGCAAACTGAGGGCCAAACCCCTTCATGTTCAGCGGCCAAAATCTCAGAAAGTTACGGGAGTTGGATGGTACAATTTTGCATGTGGTCACGAACTACATACATCTTCATGTAGGTGGAAAATTATTAGGGTCTGAGGGGGTCATGCGGGGACCACTTGTTGAAATACCGTGGAATGGCCCGTATAGCTCATATGCCAATTTTGGTATGTGTGTTACCCTGAAACATTCCGTACCTCATATGGTAAAATTTCAGAATTCCGCCTCCTGTAAATCAGTCTAAACCATCAAAAATTGCTGCTTTAATGGCCGCCATCTTGAAAATCTTGAATGTATTGGTCTGATGAATGTAGAAATAAGTGAATTAGGTTACTGACCAGTAAGAAAATAGGTATAGATAGCTTCAGTAGGCAGAAACATGAAGTCAAAAGGGTGAAAAAAGTCATTTCTGAAAAAAATGATGGGCGTCACTTTGGGCGGCCATATTGGATAAACGCACCACCGGATTTTTGTAAGAAATGGATTTTTGAATTCGGCAGAAAATTCTACATAAGAACCTACCCTCAAACCTTTTGGTCACAAAAACAAAATTAAAAGTGCCTGGGCTCTGGGACTACTAGTCTTACAATGGCTTTTCCCCCCTTAAAGATAGGAAATATATCCTGAAAGAACCAAGTTCTTTTTCTGCACTCTCAGTTGGGGAGAATAATGGGGAATATGTGTTTGTAGAGGGAGTGAAGCGTGGTCCAGTCACGGGCTTAGATTATGGATAGGGAGGGGGCGGAGGAGTGGAGTGGGGCACTGATATTCTTTGGCTCTCTATATGACGCATCTCTCAGTCACTTTAGTGCCTAACCAAGTTAGTCATTTTTTGGCTCCCTATACGACCAGCCTAGGTTAGTTAATACTGTCAGGTTGGTCAGTACTGGCCAGCTCATCCTAGTCTTTCCATTTTAGGCTAAGTCCTTTTGAGTAAGGCATTAGTAGCTATTAGTCATATGTTGTTTTGCTTCAGTCATTCTTGTCCCTGTGACCAACGTGGGATAGCCACTACAGACTACGGGCCGGGGATATTAGATTATCTGTGTGGAGAGGGGGTGTAGAGA
This sequence comes from Harmothoe impar, assembly GCA_947462335.1. Classification (NCBI taxonomy): domain Eukaryota; kingdom Metazoa; phylum Annelida; class Polychaeta; order Phyllodocida; family Polynoidae; genus Harmothoe; species Harmothoe impar. Next base: position 31,694,605 of record OX381718.1, read on the forward strand.
GGGGGTATAGAGGGTAGAGTAGGGGAAGCATTGACTCCCTCTCAGCACCTAGTTAGTGCTGTTATAAGACACCAGGGGTCCTGACAGCAGTCTGTAATGGTATACCCAGTACCCGGGGGGGGGGGGGGGGGGGTAGTCACTCTTTGATGCTAGCAACTGTGAAACTACAGCCGGAGCCCCCCCCCCCCCTCATTTGATAGCCCCTGTAAAATGTGTAATATTTTTACAGCCCCCTTCCAGCCAGAGACCTCTTCCATTTAACATGATGTCATTTTGGAATTATATAGCTTGCTTAAGTTATGTATGACATTAAGGGATTCATTATTTCTATATCAATTGTGAAAGCCCCTGATTTAGTACTTTCCAGTTATTGACAGCCCCTAAATTTTTACTTTATGTAATTAACAGCCTCCTATTTTCATGCTCTGATGCATGCACAGTGACATCTCTTCGGGGTCGTTACCACAGTTGGTACCCATTCCGAGTACCCCCCTCCCGGGACCCAGTACCAATCTTCGGCAGTCGTCTCTGCACACCTCAATCACCCGGGCACAAGACCCACTCTCCAGCAGATGTTTGGTGCTGACTAGATTAAAACAGCGGCCATTATCTACTGGTGAATAAAGATGGCTTCAGGCTCTCAAAGAGAACGACCAACGTCACGGCTGGAGTCATCTATCATCTATCGAAATGACTCAGATTCACCCTGTACCACCTTTTACATCACACAGTCTGCAATGAAAGATCAATTGTTAAAAAAAAGCGATCCCTAAACCATTGGTCCAGATCCCCTGGATCTTCTCCTGAGTCACTGTAACAGGTTTTAACCACTTGTACCTCTATGACCGGAGCACCTCTATGACCGGCAGAACTGAAAATGGCTCATTTTGAGGAGATAGAAACCCAATAAATCCTGGATCAATTACTTTTTACTTAGGACATAGTAAAATACATTTATAACATACTCTAAATATGCTGTTTTTCAGTTCTGCCGGTCATAGAGGTGCGCCAGTCATAGAGGTGTATCAGTCATAGAGGTGCACCCTGAATCAATTCGGTGAAACACATCATGTAACAGGCTGTCACTGCTTAATACCCCTGTATGTTACACCAGAACTAAGTGTCTCTATCAGGCGGCTATCCCATCATGCAGCAGCGGTGACTACCGCTGCCTTAGAATGACGGCCAACATTTCATATCGTGCCCTCTTCTCGCCACCTCTCGGGAGAAATTGATCGTAGTCCCGCTAACTCTTTAAGGGCCGCATGATGCTTTAATGTATCATGCCGTTTGTTGGCGTGATACATGAATGCAGCCCTGGTGAGTAATGTGCTGAGGCTGCATTCAAGCATCATGCAGTGCCTATGGGGTGGATACACTCATAAAGGGTATAGGTATGATTGGAGTGGACTCACTAAGGCTGCATTTACATTTAAAGCACTATGCGGTCGTTAAAGGCATAAGTGCCGCCGGTCGCCGTTAGGGTGGGAGGGTGGTAGGTGGCGTGGGTCCGTTCCGGAAATACCGGAAGTATGGTCAAGCGGCTCTCCACATCGATCAGCCTCGCCTTTCCCCAGTGACGTCACGGCGACGTGTGTGACGTGCTATGACGCCTGTTTTTGCAGTTTTTTCCCCCATTCGATGAATTTCCTTTTGTTTTTGATGCTTCATCCTTTAAATCCTCTTTCACTCCTTCTCCGTCTTCCATGTGTTTTATTCTTTGGCAAAAATATTCTCTTGTATTTTAGCCTGGAAGGTGTTGACTATAAATTAGGTTACCAATGCAAAGAGTGACTTGAGTCAAAATGAGTTACCCGCTAGACTTTGGGCTTCAACAGTCAGTGGTAGAAACATGTTCCATTCTAGATGGCTGAGGCAGCTTGCCATTTCATATTCAATTCATAAAGGATTTTAGACTTAATTTCAAGATACGGTGATCTTTTTCTGGGCCAAATGTTTGTTATTGGCAAACAAACATATTTCAGTAGCGCTGATCAGTACTTTATTATTATGAAGAACCAGTGATGACACTGCTAAAGTAAAGGGCCCACGGTACATGTACCACTGTGTGAAGATTGATTTCTCACAATACGAGCCTGGAGCCGACAGCAGCGTGCTTTGTGTTACACGACACAGGGTTTTCGGTTACAGCTATTTGTCCTCCTGTATCACTGGTGTCAGTAGAACCAGCTCCCTACCCCATGTTACCATGGTGACAAGCCTATACCACCCTCAGGGCATGTAGAACCAGCTCCCTACCCCATGTTACCATGGTGACAAGCCTATACCACCCTCAGGGCATGTAGAACCAGCTCCCTACCGCATGTTACCATGGTGACAAGCCTATACCACCCTCAGGGCATGTAGAACCAGCTCCCTACCCCATGTTACCATGGTGACAAGCCTATACCAATCTCAGGGCATGTAGAACCAGCTCCCTACCCCATGTTACCATGGTGACAAGCCTATACCACCCTCAGGGCATGTAGAACCAGCTCCCTACCCCATGTTACCATGGTGACAAGCCTATACCACCCTCAGGGCATGTAGACCCAGCTCCCTACCCCATGTTACCATGGTGACAAGCCTATACCACCCTCAGGGCATGTAGAACCAGCTCCCTACCGCATGTTACCATGGTGACAAGCCTATACCACCCTCAGGGCATGTAGAACCAGCTCCCTACCCCATGTTACCATGGTGACAAGCCTATACCACCCTCGGGGCATGTAGAACCAGCTCCCTACCGCATGTTACCATGGTGACATGGTTATGCCGTCCCCATGAGGCATTTCGGCAGCAGCAGGAACAGTGTCAAACCAGACTGGGTCCCTACAAGGTATACGGCTTAGACGCATAGGGGCATGGGGGCCGCCATACTGGGGCAGAACATCCCCGACAGCCATATTGGATTTGTCCTATCCAGAATTCTTCAGAATTCAAGGGAGTATCGGGGGTCTTATGCCCAATAATATGACAACCTGCCTCAGCCCTATGCCGACACAAGGCAAATCATCCACAAAACTATAATGGCAGTATACTGTCTGAAGTCCATGTATATTTGCTCTTTGTTTTGTCGTCAGAAGAGTTTCACATTGCCAAATAGTTAATATGAGGCTCTTTGGCAGTGTCACTGTCAGCGAATAATTCCCTCCTTCTCCCCAGCTCCCTTGCAGCTCCCAGGAAGCTGTGGTAGGCGGTGCTAATTCAGGGTCCCTGGGGTCAATAGGAGGACGTTAGGCTTGTGTTAGGGTGGTTAGTTCTGGTCGCGGCAAGTAAATGGGGAGGACAGGAGACCTGACGCTGACCTGGCTGTGTGCAGGGTTGCCACCACCAAGGGAAATCTGTCTTATTCCAGGTCAGGGGAATGTCAGGGAATTTCAGAGTTTTGGACAAAATATCAGAGAAAATGAGATTTTCCGAAAATGTCAGGGAACAAAAATTTCAAATTTCGCCAGGGAAAATCTCTGAAATGCCAAGAAAAAACTAATATTTTCAGTGAAAAAGCCCCCATGTTACAATATGTACTATAGTTAAAATGAAGGGAAAATTCTAAATCCTCTAGACGGAGGAAGATAAATACATAGATTATGGAGACTGTATAATATATACTCTATCCTCGTACTGTCCTGGCAGATGGCAATATCGACATTTAAGTTTATATCTGATCATATCATGAACATCCCCAATTGAATTACTTTCCTGCCTAAACATGATCCAGCTCTTTCATCACTCTGGTCAGTTGCTAGTTGAAAGGCTGCTTTTCATCTAGGAAGGCACATGGGGGATATATTTTGTAGAAAACATAAATTGGGCCAAAACACAAAACCTTTTTCATTGGCTTTTAACCAAGATGAACCCTTTCCCACTCTCCCCCACTCCAGCTATAAGAGCAGCTCTCTGAGCATGCTCGTCCTCAGGTGGGGGTCAGGTGGTGGTCAGGCAGCAGGGTGGCCGGGTGATGTATGCTGACGGACCGGCAGGGCACTGACTTCCAGGCAGATTGAACCCTGATTACAAGAGTACTAGGTAACCCTTTAATAGCAGCATACCGCCTTAGGAACAAGACACAGGGCCGGCGAAGTACTCGTCGTCCCTGTGGGGTCGGCATGGTGTAGGAATACAACTCAGGGAGCTACTAGGGGCCATAATGACAATATCTACTATGGTAGGGGAGAGTCTGACTAGAACTGGCTGTAACTGGGAGGGTAGGCTGCCCCCAGACCGGGTTACAGGATGGCCACTGACCCTTACTTAATCAATAGACACTGATGTGTTAGGGTAGATGGGGGAGGGAGGGGGGGAGAGGGGAGTGGGTGCCAGGATCTGTAACTCCATCTCTGGGAGTAGGTAGGGATAGACCAGGCACTCAGTGTAAGTGTAATTGTAATGTAATTGCTCGACATTTAGAGAGTGGTTTGTGCATTCTGCCTAGGTGCCCGCCTGCCTCCCGGCCCTGCTTTGTCTACCCGTCTTTATCTACCTCTCGGTGTATCCCCTCCTCCCTGACCTCCATCTCTGCTTCCCTCTATCCCCCATTCTTGGTGGACTTGACCATACTTCTCATCCCCTCCTTTCCTTTCTCCCTGCCTCTCTCTCCCCACCTCAGTCTTAACCTCCCTGTTTCCTCCTGTTTATAAAAACAACACAATTCCAAACACTTTAAGGAAGTCATAGCGTGCTAATGGTAGCTGTACCACCTAGGTGAGTAACTCGCCAGTGCTACATTCATACATCGTGCTGATGCTGAGTGGTTGATACACTCGCGAAGGTTCAGCAAACTTCCTGCATTGAGCTGGCATTGGTGTCTCTTGATGACAAATGATGCTTTAAGAGAACATGCCAAGGTTAATGAATGACTTGTAGGCAGTACACCAGCTGACCCCATGTCTGTACCCCCCCCCTCCACACATACACCTGACTATCTGGACGTGCAGGTGGGTAATAAACCCTGGAGGTGCACCTCTCTCCCGTCAGTGCCCAACCCATAGTCCTACATGCACCCACTGTACAACCAGGTAAGGGTCAGAGTCAGTTCGGGACCAATACTTTATTGCGAATTTCAAGATGGATGACTTCCGCCAATCTGTTGACGGTCCATGCAGTTGCTAGAAATTCACTTTATCTCTCAGTATTTGTCCATAGACAGCTTATTCATCCTTGGGGTATTTACATCCAAATGGCAGTGGTACCAGTTAGAAGATACCACCAGTAGCGTGCCGCATGGTGTACCTCTTAGTGGCGCCGACCCCACCCATGTCGTGTCAGGAGCACCAGGGTGTGAGGCCTCAGCTGTGGGCACCCACACATTCTGTACATATAGTTTATTTGTGCTGTACATATTTCCACGAATATCACGAAAGTGAAAATCAGCGCAAAATATGTACAGCGTGAATATCCAGTATAATAGAATAGTTATAAAACTACCCTATTTCAAAATGCACTAGTTTAATTACACAGGGAACTGTATGTTTTAGTAGTTTTGTGAAAATGTATACGCGCGAAAATATCTACATTACAGTAGGCACTACAGATAGGCACACAAACAACCTGCCTCAGATATTGCCACACACATCTGCTACGAGCGGCACAGCCACAACCATAGTTATGCACAATCTGAATATTAAACAGTGGATTAATTATAGGGAAGAAAAGACAGAAATTTGAAATTCTTTCATATATTTCCTGTCATATTTCCCTTTAGTAAAGTATTTTTCTGGTGGTAAAATCAGTTGCTGGCTCTCATACCTCAGTAAGATGCAAGTAGTATCTCTCTTTAGCCTTGTCCACAAATGTGTGTAAACCAAATGTAAACAAATGTCAGGAATTGAAAACTCTGATTTCTAAATCTAAGGAGTAAATGTATCCCTGGTCTCTGATTAGCTCAAATGCAGGTGATGCTGGTGGTGCTGTCTGATGGTGGATGAGGGAACTAGACTATATACTGATGCCAGTACAAGAGGCTGTCTAAGCATTGTGAATTGTGTGTTTAATTTAAAGAAAATTTAAGGTACACAAGAGTAACCTTCACTTTATAGTTTATTGGGATTCAAACAGTTCATTTCTAACTTTGAGAATTTTCCCTCAAACCCATTTTATGGGTTGACTGTATCCATGATCATGGTTTCCGCCTTACTGAGGTTTCTACAGTCTATGTCTATATTGTATACAGTAGACGCTGTAATATCTATAAGCCATGGTAATACTATACAGCATGCCATAATAACCCGCCCTGGGGGCCAGAAAGAAGCAAGGCATAAATAATCATTGCTGATCAGAATTTGAAAATATCTCTGGGCGATTCATCTTCATTACGGGGTAAGTGAGATTTATGACCCGTTCTGGTGCGGGACGGCTACTGAGCTGAAACACATGGAGTATTATTCATGCTATCAGACTTAACCCATTAAAGGCCGCATAATCCTTTAATGTCCCATGTTTGTAAAAATGCATGAGTGCAGCCCTGGCTAGTAACTTGTCAGGGCTGCATTCATGCATTATGGCGAACCTATGGGGTTGATAGACTCCGGAAGGGTTAGCATGATGCTTGGATGCAACCGTGGAGAGTTACTGTCCTGGGCTGCAATCATGCATAAGGGAGTGGTCATTTTTTAACAACGGGGGGGTTGGTGGATTTGGGGGGGGGACCAAAAAAATTTGGACCCCTTGAAGGGGGGGGACCAAAAAAATTTGGACCCCTCTTGAGGGGGGGACCAAAAAAATTACACCCCTTTTTAGCGAAAAAGCCTGCGCGTTACTATAGCTCAAAGGGGTCGGCCGCGCTCATTTTCAACCTGCCTAGGGGGGGGGACCGAAAAAAATTTGACCCCTCCCGCGGGGGGGACCAAAAAAATTTCGACCTGCTCGTGCGGAAATCCACCGACCCCCCCCTGTTGTTAAAAAATGACCACTCCCTAATGACGCCCAAAGGGCAAAGTGTATCAGAGCACTGTGCGGTCCTTACAGGGTTAGGGAGCAGGGTATGGAGTATCTTTGGGGATTTGGCAAAGCCGAGGCCCAAGGATAAGACATACTTAAGTCGGCCTCTTCCAGAAAGTGTAAAGACACCCGATGACCAATTACTCTATGCTTGGTGGGCTGGTGGGCTTGTCAGCCAGAGATGGTATATTTTGACCCTGGTCTGTTGCTTCAAATTTTGTAGCTGGTGGCAAAAAACGACTGCAGAGAAAGTGATGTAACATTGGTTATTCTGTCATAGCTTAGCTGTATGCACTCCTCTAGAGGCATGCTAGATGGAAATTGATCTGAGCTGGGTAAAGTAAACTGACAGCCAGAGCGTCCGTGGTAACCAGAAAAGGAGAGGTACAGGGGTCCAGTGTAGGGTATATAAAACAGGTTGATGTGAGAGATGGGTAAGACTAGGAGTGTATGCGCTATCATCAGACTATCAAACACTTGTTCATTAAATGATGTGAGCCTCACCAACAGCTCAGACACCCACTATAGACAACCTTTGTCACCAGCAGGTGTGAGATGTGGTATATATGATTGACGGCTGAGACAGGCAGGTTATAAACATGTCTCAACACCTGGTTACCTTGGTTACCTTAGTGGTTACCTGTGTAATAGGGACCATCCCTCACCCATACCGGGCACCTATTCTTGTCCTCCTGATAAAAATACTCTTATCAAAATAATATTTTCAAGAATGCTGATGCTGCAGTGTTATATTTGTCAACCGCTGATTGTTAAGTCTAATAACCATTGAAAGAGATATCTCCATCAAACTGCAATTTGAAGAAAATCCAGTATTTTCTCTTCATTGGTAATATTGGAAATCTGCACTCTGTTAAGAATGCGTTGTCGACAACTTTGAATTCACGCAGACTATTTTCTAGCCTGTACAGCATAATATATGTTTACATTATGCCCTTTTGTGAACATGATGTATGCCAGTGATGCACTCCTGGAGTACTAACCTGATGCACTGATACACCGTCAGCGAGTCACCCATTGTGCAATAAGAGCCCGAAGAGAGGGCCCAGGTATTCTATGGTATATTTCCAATAGGTAGACTAATGATTTGCACTCTAGAAGTTGTAAATTGGGGCTAACGCTGATGATTAGACAATTTCTAAGCTGAATTCTAGGGAATGAAAGTGAATAAAGTATGTAGCGTATGATTTATGACCATAGTGAACATCTGATTCATTCTTAACTAGATTGGTTTTTGAGCCGTAAACATCAGACATAGACACAGTAGCCTACTGGCAGAATTCTTTATTGCTGAATGTGGCTTGGAGCTTTGGGACCATTCCTTGCCCATGTCCAATGTCCCAGCCCCTAACCAACATGAAATCCCACTTTTGGTTGAACAGATTTAGAGAGTTAGCCGCGGGCGGCACTCAATAGGTTTACAGCACCTTAGCAGAAGGTGTCCGCCTTGTAACCATGAAGGGAGCAGTCCTGTAAGAACGGCATGATGCATTCATTCATCATGCCCTTGGTCGTCATGATGCATGAATGCAGCCCTGGTGAGTAACTTGCCAGTGCTGCATTCAAGCATCATGCAGACCCTTTAGGTTTGATACTCCCATAGGGTCGGCATGGTGTACCAATGCAGCACTGGCGAGTTACTCACTAGGGCTGCATTAGTGCATTATGACAAATGTCAGCTTTTAGTGACATGCCGTCCTTACAGGGTTAAGAGGCCACATAGTGCTTTACTGTGTTATACCCTTGGTCGGCATAGATGCAGCCCTGGTGAGTAATTCGTGGTATTCTAGCATCATGCTGACCTTACAGGGCTGATACATTCCTAGTTGGTTGACAAGGCTGCATGAATGCATCATGACGATAAAGGTCATACCATATTAAAGACATAGAACTTGCTGCCCCGGCAGCAACAGTATAGGAGTGCAGGCACTCAGTCCTTTATATATGGTGGCTCACAGTTTAATGGACTATGTGGCCCTTACAGGGTTGAGCCTCCTTGGCCATAATTCAATAGCAACGCTTGGAGATTTCAGCCCAAAGCAAATCAGCATGCTTAGTATATCGGCTAATGTGAAGGGGGCACAGCAGGCGGGGGTTTTGTATTGATAAAGCACGTCTCTGAGGCTTTAACTTCCTTACAAATCACCCTCTCATGGGCCCAAGCGGCCCACAGGGTTGCTAGGGGGGAAATCAATGAAACATATTTAATCATATTAGGCATGCAATATCTCTATTGAAAATTGAAAATATGAGGGAGCCAACCATGTTGGTTCCATGTCGGTACAATTTAATCACCAATGTATTGATCATTTTCTATATTGGGTTCCTGGCCAGTAGGTCATTGTTATTTGCAGTGTTTTTGTACTTGGTTAGAACAACAATCTACAGTTTTTGTATCCTGCAAATATTTCTAAAAGAAATAAAGGCAGAATGAATGATCGGTGCCCCCCGCGTGAGGCATCCTTTCAGTATGGCTGCCCACTGTAATTGTGCACAGAAATCTAACAGCCTCGGGCCTTAGTCTGTAGTGGCTATCCCAGGTTAGTCATAGGCATGACCAAGTGCGATTTAAAAATAACTGAGGCATGACAGGCATGACTTATGCCCTACTCAAAGGGACTGAAATGGAGAAAGCTCAGGTGAGTTGGTCGGTACTGAACAACTTGACAATATCAACTAACCTATAGGTTGGTCGTATAGGGAGCTGAAAAAATGGCCAACTTGGTTAAGCACTATAGTGACTGAGAGATTGGTCTTATAAGGAGCCAAAGCATATCAGTGTAGGAGTATATGTCTGCTGCTTATTGACATGCCTTGAGACTTAATAAGCTATTACAGACACCCTGGAGGCCGGGACTTCCCCCCTGCTGGAGCTGCTTGTAGACAGCCTCTGTTGCCCGGGGCCTCCTTACCGGCCGCTGAGCCCTGCTGTATACATGTATCTCCCGGGAGCTGGTGTGTCTAAGTTTATAAAACCTCGCGTATAAGCCTCACTCATGTATAGGCAACTTATATAAGCCGCAGAGGGGGGTTGATTATGGTGACTTTAGTACTGTAGTACATATACATCTTTAGAAAAAATTTGCATATAAGCCGCATCCTGATCCTGTAAGCTGCACCCGAGATATGAACTCCCGTACTGGCTGCGGCTTCTATGTGAGAATTTACAATATCTCTTGGGAGCTGGTGTGCCTAAGTTGTCGGAGATATCAGTTGTATCAGCCCTGTGAGATATCTATTGTATCAGCCCCACTGAGAACCAAGTGTCTCCTTGAGCGCTGCACGCGGCGTGAAACCACAAAACAGTCCCTACCATGACAGCAAGGCGCCTCTTGGGGCTGTCCCCGACCCCGGCGCTGTGATGTAACTGCAGGTGCCAGGGAGGGAGGAATTAAGACATCTGACACCGGGGTGGACGGTGGGGGGGGGGGGGGAGGTCCAACCTGCACCCCTCCAGTACTCCAGCCTCAAGCCCCTGTACATGGTGAGGGGATTAGATCCTGGTGCTAGGTGCAGGACTAGGCTGCAGTCCACAGGCTAGAAATAAAGAGCCTATTAGGCTGGTGGCACCTATATCTCTTCCTCTACTGATTGAATATATATGCGCCGATTTTTGGCCGATTTTGAGTACTCTGTAAATTCTTCAAAATGCAGTTATGCGGATCTTGACCCGTTTGTGTCTGAGTTAAAAACCCTTGACCCTCTCTTTATACTATACGAGCCAATAGTTGACAGAATTGAGGGATCAGCGAGCTAATACCAGGGCCTGGTGAACCTACCGAGGCTTGTACGAGCCCATACAAGTGCCTCATGTCCCCAGCGAGGGTTACCATAAAACCTCGCATATAAGCTTAACTCACGTATAAGCCGCACCTAGAGTTTGGGCCGATCCTATAAGCCGCAATAGCGATCTGAGTTTGGTAACTTTCAGTACTGTACCATAGTAGCAAAAACTCGCGTATAAGCCGCACCCTTAACCTGGGCCGATCCTATAAGCCGCATCGCCGATCTGACTCGCGTACTAGCCGCGGCTTATAAGCGAGGTTTTACGGTATTTATACAAGCCCATACAAGGGTCTGATGACCCCAGCAATGGCTGTGCGAGCCCATAGGAGGGCCTGGTGACTGAATTCAGGGATCTGCGAGCTCATACGACAGCCTGGTGAACCTAGCGAGGGCTGTAAGAGCCCATACTTGGGCCTGGTGACCCCAGCGAGGGCAGTACGAACCCATACTAGGGCCTGATATGGGGCCCTTGATGGGGGGGTCCCCATGTCCCATATCGGTTTTAAGAAATGACCATGTCGCATGTCTATGTTGCTTAAAATGCTCATGTCCCATGTCAATTTTAATAAATGTCCATGTCCCTTGTCACTTAGCCTCAGGTCGCATGTCACTAGGCCTCATGTCCCATGTCGATTTTAAGAAATGCCCATGTCGCCATATCGAATTTAGGGGTCTAGAGCCAGTGATATGACCCTGCAAGAGCTGTACGAGCCCAAACAAGGACCTAATAACGCTAGCGATGGCTGTGCAAGACCAAACAAGGGCCTGATGACCCCAGCGAGGGCTGCACGAGCCCAAACAAGGGTCTGGTGACTGAATTGAGGGCTGTACGAGCCCAAACAAGGGTCTGATCGGGGTCTGATGACCCCAGCAATGGCTGTACTAGCCCAAACTGAATGAATTGAGGGATCTGTCAGCTCATACGAGAGCCTGGTGAACCTAGCAAGGGCTGTATGAGCCCATACTAGGCCTGATGACCCCAGCTAAAAATGGGATTGGCAAGGCCAAATGAGTGTTCAGATAGCTTGAAATGAGTCATAAGGCCCTTGTTTGGTCTCGCACAGCCATTACTAGTGTTATTAGAACCTTGTATGGGCTCGTACAGCCATCGCTAGGGTCATAAGGCCCTTGTTTGGTCTCGCACAGGCCTGGGTAAGTTCACCAGGCTCTCGTATGAGCTCACAGATCCCTGAATTCAGTCACCAGGCCCTCCTCTGGGCCTGTACAGCCATTACTGGGCTCATCAGACCCTTGTTTGGGCTCGTATAGCCCTCGCTGGGGTCATGAGGCCCTTAAATGGGCTCGTACAAGCCTCGCTATGTTCACCAGGCCCTCGTATGAGCTCGCAGATCCCTCAATTCAGTCAACAGGCCTATCTATGGGCTCGTATAGCCCTCGCTGGGGTGGGGGAGTGAGAAGGTAGGGGAGTGGGAGAGTGAGAGGGTAGGGGATCAGGGGAGTGAGAGGGTAAGGGATGGGGGGGTGAGAGGGTAGGGGAGTGAGAGGGTAGGGGAGTGAGAGGATAGGGGAGTGAGAGGGTAGGGGAGTGAGAGGATAGGAGAGTGGGGGAGTGAGAGGGTAGGGGAGTGGGGGAGTGAGAGGGTAGGGGATTAAGGGAGTGAGAGGGTGGGGGAGTGGGGGATTGAGAGGGTAGGGGAGAGAGGGAGTGAGAGGGTAGGGGGAAAGAGGGGGAAAGAGAGGGTCAAGGACACTAAAAAGTCCATTGTTAAGGCCACTCAAATTTAATCATCACTGTTAAGTTATCAGTTATTGGGGAAATATTTTATCTATTTTGTAAGTTTAATGAAGAAAAGAATAAAATTGATGAATATTGAGACATTTGGTATCATATTAAAGCTTATACTGTCAGGAATTCAATGGGCTAGAGATAACTTTCATTGTCATAACATTTGCAGATAAATTAATTCTTGAGTGCTAGTATGTGTACAGTGAGCATAATTGGTTAGCTATGATTATGTAACCCAGGCTGTCCATGGAGCCTCCCAGCCACCACATGTGGTGGGGTGTAGAGTTACCTCTATCCTGAGCCAGGAGCCTTCAGAGGCTGTCATCTGTCCTACTGAAAAAGAAACCCGCCCGAGAGACATGTTTCTATCCTGACTGGAGATAAGGAAGAGGGAGGATGCTTGGGGGCGGGGGTTACTCCTTTAAGGATGGCATGTCGCTAAAAGCTGACATTTATCTTCATGATGCATCAATGCAGCCCTTGGGAGTAACTCACCTGTGCTGCATTGGTGCTTCACGATGACCTTTTTGGGCATGTATCAATCCCCATGGGGTCGGTATGATGCTTGAATGCAGCCATGCTTGAATGCAGCCCTGCCACAGCTGCATTAATGTATCATGACGACAAAGGGCATGATGCATTAATGCACCATGCGGTTCTTACAGGGGTAAGGAGGCAATTGGGCGTCATTTGGAGGCTGTTGAGGCTGTTTTCCGGCAGTTAGCTGGAGATGACGTGTTTGGAAGTGATGGGCGTTTTTCAAGTGGCTGATTTGAATAGATGTCAATAGTTTTGGCAGCTACCGAAGTGGGATTACTGCCAGTGTATGGGACCTGCTGCACAGAGAAATTAGTAAGGGTCAGTCAGACTAGCAATGTCTACAAAATTACTCCATTTCGAGGGTCTGGCAATGCTGAACCCCTTCGGACAGGCTTCCTTCCCTCCTTTTCTGGGTCCCTCCCTCTCTATGTCTCCCTCCCTGCCTCCCTAAGTACCACTCTTACTCCCTCCTCTCTCCCTCTCTCCCTCTCTCCCACCTCCGCTCCTCTCTGCCCCTTCTTGCTCCTTATGGCCTGTCCCTCTGCCACATCTGTCTGGTTAAATTATAGTGGAGAAGACTGGAATCAAAATGAGGCAAATTGCCTCCAGAACTTCCAGCCGCTTTGCTGCTGAACGTTGAATGCTACTTTGTACTGCCCTTAAATGGAGCCTTCTGCGTCCTTTAGGACCAACCACCCCACCCGCACCCCCATTGATAACCCTATATGGCCTGCATAGTGTTGTAATACCCTTTACATTGTCATGGCGCACGAATGCAGCCCTGTCGAGTAAATCGCCAGTGCTAAATTTAGGCATCATGCCGACCCTATCGTGTTGATACACTCCTGAAGAGTCTGTGTGATGACATTATGACGACACATTAAAATATAACGCTGCCCTTTAAGGTTACCCCCTTCCCTCATCTCACCCTACCATGGTGCACCCATCACATTCCCTGATGCACAGAGACCCCTACATGTAGGAAGTCAGGGAGCTCCAGATCATAGTTTTTCAAAGTGCTCCCCTCGTTAAATACACACTCATTATAGCAATTTGCAGGGTGATCCAGTACCTTTTCATGGAATATGTCAATATGGGACTAGTCAATGCCAGGCTTATATCTCTGGTCGTAGGTTGGAGCAGCGTCTTATCTAGAGTATGGAGTATCTGCTGGGAGATTGACCTGCGTTCAGTTGGGTTTATTGATTGTGAGTGGGGGGGGGGGGGGGGAGGAGTGGGGGGTGTTGGGTGGGGGTGGGGGTGGGGGTGGTCATGGGTGCAGATTAAAAGGGGGGCTGGTGCCTGATGCCGCGCCTGCAGGAGCCGCAGTGGCCACAAGAACCTCCTCTGGGGCCCGGTTCACGCCATACCCCAAGTAGGCATTAAGGAACGCATAGGCCTAGTGCTTTAAAGCATGACTGATGCGAACACTTCAAAAATGACTGAGACAAAAGAACATATGACAAATGCCTTACTCAAAGAAATACTGGTAGAAATAGAAAGACTATTGTGAGTTGGTCAGTACTGACCACCCTGACAGTAACCTAGGTTGGTCGTATAGGGAGCCAGAAAATGACTAACTAGGCTAGACACTATTGACTGATTTGTTAGTGATTACTGACTATCTCGAGCCTAAAGATTATCTGTGTACAAAATCAGGACCTGCTGAAATCCTGAGAAGACTACAAGATGATTGCACTTCAGTATGGTAAATCCTGTTAAAATGCATTCTGTGCGAGCAATGGTGCCACCTGTCACTGTCATGGTCAATTCCTATTACGAATACAGCCTGCAAATAATGTGTCTTATGACCAAGAATCAGTTAGGAGAGTAACACATACTAGAGATCTGAACCGCTCAGAGAGACCTTCCGATTATACTCGTGTGGTACAGAGTGACTGTAGCAATGATGCTTACATCCCTGCAGCAAAACCTGCTGGACGAACCACAAAGTAATGGGCTGCTTTGAACCTGGACCAGGGAGAGAGGGCTCCCCCAAGCCACCCCCTCCACACTCACCCGTCCCTTGGGGACCTCCTCAGGGACCTTCACCCGCAGTCGGAGAAAGGCTTTTGCTTAGCTGAAAAACATGCGGCTTCATGGGAGCCAATTTGTGGCTTCCTGAAAGGGATAACATTCTGCCTGCACTAGGAGGTGGTGGTTAGGGTTAGGGCTGGGGCTGAGGGCTGGGTGGTGGGCTGAGGTAGGGAGGTGGGCGGGGGTGTTTGCTGGGTGTGACTGCCACTCAGTAAGATAGCAGCGTGTGAGTTGACCATTCCGAGACAGATGTCGTCAGAGGGATTCCTTCTCTGTGCCGTCCAAATCTGCCACAGCAGCATCATTCTCCTAACACATCCTCCGTCTAACCTCATACCCAGTTGAACAAATTGTCAAACATGAGCCGGCGGTCGATGAGGAAGGCCGTGTCCCTACAGAGAGGCAATTGACTCAGGTGGCGCCCTCCCTCACTACAGGATGTGCGCCGACAGGCCTTGAGTGATGTTCTGAATGCGACCTACTTGACGCGCTATTGCCACAGCACCATGGTCAAGGATGGCTGTATCCGTACAGAGAGGTGATCACCTCATATTGCGCCATCTCCTGCTACAGGATAGAAGCTGACAGGCTTGGAGTGATGTCACGCTGGTGCATGAATAGTGCATCCTTAACGAGCTATTTCTGCAGCACCATGGGCAAGGATGGCTGTACACTTACAGAGAGATAATTGCCTAATGTAACGCCATCTTTCACTACAGAATGAGGGCTGTATCCGTACAGAGAGGTAATTGGCTCGTGTGGTGCCACACTGGTTACAGAATGTTAGCTGACAGGCTTGGAGTGATGTCACTCTGGTGCATGAATAGCGCCTACTTGACGCGCTATTGCTGCAGCACCATGGTCAAGTGTGGGCCTCAATGTGGCTTCTTACAGGAGAGGCTTCCGCCAATCAGGAACCATTGTGGCTTCCCGCTCCCCATGGCAGATAAAATGTATTGGATGTAAGGAGGGCTTCCCCTTAGAATACATCATCCTGCCTGGGTCTAACCCATGGCTGGTTTTAAGCCCCCACCCGCTCTATATATTTGACAGAGTACTTGCCGCCATGCTGCTGTAGGGGTACCCAGTATTGGGATATTAAGGACGGTGATGCCGCAACGCTTCCGGTTCATTTGTCATCCTGATGCATCAATGCAGCCTTGGCTGGTAACTCAGCATTGGTGCATCATTTCTTAGGGAGTGTATCAACTATATACGTCAGGCATCACGCATTATTCATGCAGCACGATAGAGTTACTTAGAGGGCAGTATTCGTGTATTGTAACAGCAGAAGGAGGACATAATGTTCTAAGGCACCATACCACAGCTACAGGGTTAATCAGTGAGGATAAGGGTACAGCAGACCTGATGGGGAGCTGGATCATACCGTGGATATAGATATACCCTAGATATTACGCATTTTATGTACCGTAATTGTATTATTTTTACCCAATTAAAAACAAAGAGATTAGCAGATTAGATTAGGTGCAGTGTAGATTAATCATTAATCAGCCGACCCCTAGATAATAATACATCCCAACTTTCTGGCCATTATATAAAGATAGAATGACCTCAATTCTCCAACTGTGCAGTGGGAACATGGTGTGGGGGAGATTGATGAATTCTAGATTTTAGGAAAGCCCTGACCGCGTACATTATGTTTAAACTGATAGATCTCCATTTAATTCATATCACCAGGTCAGCGCTGTGATTGGAGGTATTCGTTCTGAGATAAAATACCCTCAAAATGTACTGTGCATACAATCCTCCACTGCAGATTCATGGGCTTCCCTAATGAATATATGCCCTGTCCCCACTGAACAAATCCCATCCCGGTAAACACAGCCATGCCCACAGAGACCTCTATAACTTCACCGTCCCCCATTGCCCGATGATTGAACCCAGGCGTGGTTCCTGTATTGGTCACCAGGGGCCAGCACCAGTGTTAAACAGATGAGGCGGCACTGCGCATGCCTTGATTGTGTTTCCCTGTCCGGTACGATGACTGTGGGGCTGGGGTTCTGGGGTCCACAGGGGTTCTGGTAGTACAGCATTCAACCATGAGGTGGTACTGGTGTAGAAAGTCTAGGGGGCTTCGCAGCCATTTTGTTTAGGATTCCTACGAAAGCAGTATTGGGCGCCTCAGCCCAACACGACTCTGGCACCCTGCACTATATATATACCCATATTGTGAGATGACGCTGCCAATGACGTAATGGTGTCTCATTATACAAGTAGAATCTCAGGTGTCATCATTTAAATGCCAGGGTAAATAACAAATTTCATCTTAACGATTCCTCCCTGTAACATCATAACTGCCATCAGGACCCTCACCTTGTTATGGCAGGAGTCCAGCAGGACACCATGCAAGGTGGGAGGTCACGTGGGTCAGGGGACCAATCAACTCCCGGGTGCGGCAATACGTGTGTATGGTTACAGCCAATCACAGCCCGCCACTCACCCCACGTGACTAGGGGGGGACCAATCATGGTGCAGTAATCCCATCATGCAGCCTGATAACACATATATCCAATCACATTATCCCCCACAAATATACATATATATCGTATATTATATAACTGATAGCCTCTACATATAGGGGTGACAAAGGTTATATTTATGCCCAGGTAGTGGTAGATTCGTTCGCTCATCTCATAGGCTAGATGCCATAGATGTGGTCACTGCTGTATTGGGCAAGCAGTATTTGGAGATATGTCCTATTGCCAGGCGGACCACCACTATTTGTGGATGGCTACCTCGCTAATTGAGGCAGTCCTGTGAGGCCCCTAAGTCTCAAAAAGCCCCTATCCCTCAAATATTTGTGGGATAGGGGCCGTTTGAGACTTGGGGCACACCTGAAGTTCCTAAATATCAAAATGTCCCTATCCCACAAATATTTGAGACATAGGGACCAGTAGGGAACGGTAAGCTATTATCAATAGGGGCGAGGGAGGCTGGTAAAAGGTTTTAACCCCTCCTGAGGCAGGATGGGATGTTACTAATATCTAATGAAATAATCTTATTATTGCACATATTCAATCAACGGGACACCTTTGAGGGATAGTGGCTTTTGAGGGATAGGGACATGCCAAAAATATTTGTGACTTAGGGACTTCACATAGGCCCTATGTCTCAAACCGTTTTGAGAGATACGGGCCGTTTAGCACATCAGGACTTCACCTGGTCCCTATATCTCAAACAGGCAAATTTTGAGGGATAGGGGGCTTTTGAGGGATAGGGGCCTCGTGTGAGGCCCCTATCCCTCAAAATGCCCCTATCCCTCAAATATTTGTGAGATAGGGGCCGTTTGAGACTTAGGGCCCACCTCAGGTCCCTATATAGCAAAAAGTCCCTATCCCACAAAATTTTGAGACATAGGGACCACATTTAAACAGCCCCTATAGATCTCACAAATATTTGTAGGATAGGGGCCATTTGAGGGATAGGGACATGTCAGGCCCCTATCCTACGAACAATCTCTAAGTATCAAAAGCCCTATCCATCAAAAACCTTTGTAATAGTTTCTATGACTGTTTCTTGCTTCTGCAGCAAGGAAGTAGGCCTCAAGGGTGCCTTCTGGGGTCTATATCTATAGCCTGCAGACTGACACCTGTTATCACTTTGTACGCTCTAAACCATGATGAGATATATTCCTCCACTACAGCACACATAACTGATGTAAGAATGTGAGCAGGTCTCTCCTCCCTGCTGTGTACAGCTTGTTGATATCAACCAGATGGCCTGTCACTTGGGGTGGGGACATCATATCAGGAGATTCACAGGACAATTATCTTTCAAATAGTATACATTAAAATGCAGGAGTTTGAGGTTATATTCCTGGATTTGTTGGTCACGCATTATCAAAATGGAAAAAATATTTGTGGCTTTGGGACTTCACATGGGCCCTATGTCTCAAAACTTTTTGAGGGATAGGGGCTGTTTGGCACATAGGGACTTCACCTGGTCCCTATCCCTCAAACGGACCAATTTTGAGGGATAGGGGCCTTTTGAGGGATAGGGGCCTCACAAGTCCCGTAAGATACTATGTACGTCTGGACGTTAAACCAATCAATCAATCAAGTGATCAATAGAGCACCATTCTTACACATGAGACTGTCTGAACCATCTTGCTGTTAATCCTTACAGGACAGCCTTAAGTTTGTTGCCAGCTACACTAATCAGGCATCATTAACACGCTGGTGCATTACTTGTTGGCGCTGCGTTGGTGCATCATGACAAGCCTCAAGCCATCACAGTCAGGACTTGGTGTTGGTGGGGGTAAGTAGTTTGAGCTGATGGCGGTCGGGGGGTCCTTTTCTCATATTGCCCGCCCTAGCAATGTGCTGGACTCTCCTGTGGCTTTGTGGCCGGGCAAGAATGGCCATTAGGTCTGTGTGTGCACCGGGGTTGGATAAAGAGGGCAGGACGTAATTTCCCTTTGTGGAGCCACAGAATACTGTGGGCAAGGGGGGAGTGGAACTGCATTTCCCATGACATCTTTTTTTTCCCTTGTTTTCTTTTGGAGGACAGATATTGGGTATCAAGGCTAGATAGAAACCCTCAATGGTGAACTTATAGTTGTTACAGAAAATAATCTATGTTTTTGTGCTGAAAACCAGGATATGATTGAAACAGGACATCACAACTCTAACATGCTATGGCTTGTGATCATGTTATAGACCTATATCTGCATCTTTGTCTCATACAGAGAAAAGTGTTCAACCCAGGGATGAAAGTCTGTACAAGTTTTCCCCTTATTTCAAGTTATTTTGTGTCGTGAAGACCTGGACTTAACTATAGAGGTATTTTATTAAAGGGCCTCAATTGCTTTTGTTGAGATGGGTTACTTCCATTGCTGTCAACTAGAACTGAAAATTCCAGCCATAATATGACATCATCCACATCAGTTCCACCTTGAGAAGAGTTCCTGTTCACTGGGGAGGCCCTTAGTCTGGCAGGGGCCTTCCTCACAATATGGCTGCCTTAATTAAGGCTTTCACAGAGGCCTGCTGCAATTAAGGCTGGTAGGCAGGGCTGAAAGGGCCTGGCTGCTGGGAATAAGCAGAATTAATAGAGTTGTTAGCCGGAGTACGATGTGCTTGGTCGATGAAAGCGTGCGATGAATATCAAATGCTGCTGCAGCAGAGAGTGTGGGAACATGTCAAAGGAAGTTATAAGAAACTTATCTGTGTGAAATTAGTATTCAGGATATTCTTACGCTAGGCTGCCTTCTAAGTGATGGCAATTTAATGGCTTCAGGATAAGCCTGTGTAGACAAACCTCAAAATGAGAAAAAGAAACAAATTGAACATATTTACAACCTACAGCAAACTTCATTGCCTAAAAATATCTAAAAGATTCTGATGTCCTTTACACTTAGTGTAGTGTCTACGGGTACAGTGAATTAAGGTCCTGACTATACTGACATTACTTCACATCTTACACTCATTCAACACAGCTCAGCTCTTACAAATTCTCTACTATCCACAGCTAAGGTCCCTATTGAGCATAATAAATGTTCTTTAGATCCATTGGCATTTGTCTTTACCTCACCCTTCACGCGCCTCGTTACAACACTGTCGCTAACGTCCTTCTCCATCAATGCCCCTAACACTTCAGGATAAGTCGCACCAAATCAATATGACAAGTTCAAACTCTATCATCATCAACCATCCATGACCGGCAACCATCTGTGACCGGCAACCATCTATGACCGACTGACATCTATGATTGGGTAGCCTGGATCCGTCCTAAAGTATAAAAACTGCTAAACAATATAAGGTTTGTGACTTTTTGCGACATGATTTAACTATTTCCTGCCCTAAAAAGCATTTTTCTTTCATTACGGTCATGGTTGACGGTCATAGATGATTGCCGGTCATTAATGGTTATCGATCATAGAGTTTGTACGGATTTCGTGAGACTTAGCCTTCAGCCGATGACCCAACCACTCAGACAGACACGTGTCCCAAACAAACAGCAGCCTCACACGTACAAACAACACCATCTACAGCTAACTCAACTACAGCCCCCCACTCTACAAACATGCCTATAGCCTCAGGCTGTCCCTGACTCTGCACTAAAGCTTCCCACTCTACAAACATCTCTAAAATTTATTTTTGCGGAAAAACACTCACCTCCCGCTTTGGGCTCGACGCATAACTCCCACGGTGACTCTGTCACATTGTAGAGAGTTAGACATTTGGCTGGTTGAGGGTGAGGGAAAAAGGTGTACCCACTCTCCAAACATGCCTACTGCCCTCAGACTGTCTCTGTGACTCTGTCCTAAAACTCTCCAATCTCCAAACCTGCTTCTAGCCCTCAGACTGCCTCTGTGACTCTGTCCTAAAACTCTCCAATCTCCAAACCTGCTTCTAGCCCTCAGACTGCCTCTGGGACTCTACACTAAGGCTTCCCAATCTCCAAGCATGCCTACAGCCTCCCAATCTCTATACCTGCCTATATCCCAAACACACTCCCTGTAATCTCCAAATCTATACCTAAAGCCATGTATCAAGTTCCAAATTCTGATGTGAATAGGCAGGTTGAGGATACATTGACTGATTTAAAAGACAGGTTAGGGCAGAGATAAAACTATCAATGTGAAAAGGCAGATTATGGAAGAGATACAAGCACTGATGTGAACAGGCCTAGATACATGAATTGTTTGAATCAACAGGCTAGAGCAGAGGTACCAGCCAGAACTAACAATCACAGTGATGTGTATAAGAGAAGAGTGAGACTCCCCGTTTTAAACAAACCGCTCTAACAAATCTCCAAGTCACCGAGCGGCTCGCCTGTCTCATTCAGCCGTCATGTGACTGATAGCTGTGTCACATGACCAGCAGTTCCTTCCTCAGACACTAGGGTGTGTGGGAATAATCTCCTTAAGGACTGCGTAGTGCTTCAATGTGCTTTTGTCGCCATCATGTGTGAATGCAGCCCTGGTGAGTAACTCACAAGGCTGTACATATGCAATAATACATGACAACAAAGGGCCTACCGTAAAACCCGCCTATAGGCCGCGGCTAGTACGCAATTCAGATTACCAGTGTCTGAGTGTGGCTTATAGGATCAGGAGAACGTCAGGGTGCGGCTTATAAGCAAGTTTTTAGATGTATACCACTAAACTAAAGTCGCCATAATCAGACCCCCTGTGCAGCTTATAGGATTCCCACAAGTTAATTGCAGTCTATTACACTACCTAGCACCAACTTTGACAACAGACCAAGCTGGTCCCAACTCACCTGAAGGTATGACACAGGTGAGGATTGTCAGGGTGATGGTGGAAGCATGTAACAGGCTGTATACACGGTGGGTATAGTGGCCTGTTACGGCACGACTACCGAGAGACGCGGGCCTGTCACGTGATTAGGGAGGTGCCGTGACGTGTCACCACCAGGCGGAGCCCCCATCTGTCTGTCTGAGACACTCTGAGGCTGATGTTAGCTACCAAAGTAGGCTCTTTTGAAATACCAAAAAAGTCACCTGTTTTCTTTGAAAAAGTCTGTGTTTTAAGGGAGATCATAAAAAATGCTAAATCCTTAATAGGGAGGGTATAAAACGGCAGGGCACATACATACATCAGGAGTCGCTGCACAAAGATGGTGCCACTCGTACAAAGAGTATACGTGCAGAGAGTATACATCGCACCTGGCACCACCTGAAGTCTCGTGACGGCCTGAGGCTGTAGCTACCAGCCCCAAGGCACCACGACCAGCTTCTGTTTTACTGCTCCCATCAATATTCTCTGTCACAGCTTTTTTGTTAACTGAGCTTTCTTCTTTTAGTTAAGCCCGATTTAACTGATAGTTCAGCGCGATGTAACTACAGTGTGGGTGTACTTTATACATTACTATTTATTGTTGGACACTATCAGGATGTCTTGGGACATTAATTTAACTCATTTAAAAGATTTAAAGCAAAGGCATGCGTCACCTTAGGAAATTTCCCCTCACAATATCTATGTCGTTTTGAAAACAAGAGAGCAAACTGTGCGCTATTTTGATATACTACTTACTGTACACCATGGTAGATGCCTTTATAATGTGTGACATGTGGCATTTCTCTATACTACTCACAGGTTGTATATATACTAGTGGGCCCTACTACGGTCTTCTCAACAGGCAGTAAGTTACCTCTGTAGAACAGACTATGTATCCCTGCCGAGAAACTCGCCAGTGATCCATTCAAACATCATGCCAACAATAGGCATGATGCCTTTATGTACCATGTGGCCCTTAAAGGGCTCTTATGCTTGTTTTGTGGCGGCCACTCACCCACACAACACACAGCCGGGTATCTTTTATGCAGGTATCCTGCCGTGGGGGGAATACAAACAACCTTTAAACCGTTAACCCCTAAAAGGGCAGCATCATTCCTCGATGCTTAATGTTCATGTGTCATCATTGTACAACAAAACAGCACCGACGTGTGCAAGATGCATTTGCCGCAGCTTCGGGGGTGTATAACCTCTGTAGAGACGGCATGATGCATTCATGCAGCACTAGTATGCGCTCATGCATCATGCCAACCAAAGGCATTAAAGCCCTCTGCTGTGTTTACAGGGTTCTGGCGCCCATTGTATGGGTGTCTGGTGTGTTGAGGGTATATAGTGGTTGCTGTACTGAGTGCATGCTTAGGGTAGATGTACCATGAGTCGGACACATACCCTGAGATGGACAGGGAGATCTGAGGTTATTTATATACAATATGACTTCTAGTGGTGTATTCTTTTGGAAAGAATAACACTTGAACTTTACAATCATTCACAAATAAGAGCTTAAAAGGCTTGAATAACCACAAAATCAAGTGTCTGTCTCAAAGTATGTGTCTGACTCTAGGTGAATCTACCCTACAGAGAGCAGGGCATTGACCTCTCCGTCCCCCGGGGAGCTCTCACCGGTCAACGTCTGACAGGGTTTACATCCCGCGTGCACTGCTACATATGTAGCCATTGTGTCCGGCCGCCTCCAGGAAGGGAGGATTACCCGTTAACCCTGTACAGCCGCATGGTGCTTTCGTGTCCTATACCCGTGATGATCATCATGATGCATGAATGTAGCCCTGGTGAGTAGACGCATGCATCATGTGGGGCATCATGCTGACCCATACGGTTAGAAACGGTCAGCTGCCTTTCCCTTAGGCCCTATACATATAGCCCGGTACTTCCTTAAAGAGTTAATACCCTCATTTATTGAGATTCTACATATAGAAGTATTTAGCGGCATTTGAATGGTTTTAAGAGGCATTTTCTCAGAATGCTTAAAGTGTTCCTTTAAACATATTAAATGCAGACAGCCATGCAGTGTAAGTTCCAGTGCACTTTCGACCACCTCCATGTTTCATAACGACCTGAGGTCTGCTGTACATTGACTCCCTGGTGCCAGGTTCTCTAGCATGACCATGGGGAAATATACATGGTGTAAAATCAATTATATTGGCCTCCTGTTTAAACACTTATACAACTGTCTCCAATACTACTCTCTCCACTACTGGAGGGAGGCTTTGTTGAATCTCATAGAGTTATGATGACTATAATAGTCTATAGTCAATGCTTGCCCACAAAGGGATATATCATTTTTTGCTTAGATTAGATGCCCGGTCCCTGCACTCAATACCCACTCCTGCGTTCCCAAACATGCACCAAAGGGAGAATATTTGGTATGGGCTGAATTTGCATTGAGAAGGGGTCAAAAGTAATGGATCAATCATGTTGAACGTTCTATAGCAAAGGTGAGAAGGGTGGTGTTTTTGAGATTCTGTCTACGCCAGTATTTATATATTTACACATTGGGACTTTGGCTGGGATAGCTAGACATACACCCCGTTTAAATGGATGCACGTTGGCACTTATGCAAACATTTTATTGCTTAAAACCACTATTCAAGCAGTTTTAGTTTCAGCAAATGTCTTGTTGATATCACTGAAAGGTCATAACGACATTTAAGCAGCATTAAGTGGCATTTTCTGGAATCAAATAAGCTTAAAGTGTGGCTTTTAAAAAGCCTTCCAATCTTTGCTGAAATGCCAACATTCATGCAGTGTTTGTGATAAGGGTGTAAGTAGTAAGGGTGTACCGTAAGGGTGTAAGTAGTAAGGGTGTACCGCTGCCATCAGCTCCCAGCATGTAGACCCAGTGTACAGGTTCCTATGGTGTCTGGTCTGTAGGCATCTCAGCATCATCCTGTACACAGCACCTAGATAGACCCTCTGTGTATTCTCATGTAGCAGCTGGTCTGTAGGGACACCATGGGTATACACACAGCCCGTGCAGTATACACACGTCTACCTTTGAAGTGGATGATAGCGCTGAGTCTGCCGCCATCTACGTCCAGTGTGGAAGATCTCTGGATATACACCCAGTTAACCCTTTAAGGACAGCGTAATGCTATACCCTTCTGTTGTCATGATGAGTAACAAACAGGTGCTGCATTCATGCATCATGCTGGCACAGACTTGATGGATACACTCTGGAGGGGCTAGCATGATGCACCAATACGTTATATTACGTTCCTCTCTGGCGCTGCTTCGGTGAATTATGACGATATATGAATTGAGACACCATGCCTTCCTTAAAGGGTTAGAGATGTGTCAAGAGAGCTATAGCAGCAGAAATAACAAATACCCTGCACACAGGATCACAGAGCAAGGTCTGTGTTTTAGAGGCATCTCGTCTGTAGGCACATCACATATCATCACAGCACCGAGCCCCGCCCGATCTAGTCCCATCAACATACGCGCTATCTACCTGTGGAGTCTGGTTTCACAACACAGTCTGGCCAAGAAAAGTGTTTCTCCACCTAGACCCATTCCACCTATTTGTCTCCCACCAAACCCCCCGCTCCTTGGTTCGTCTACTTGGAGTGTAGATCTATCCCAGACTATCCCCATGTTAGGGTAGCTTGTGGTAGACACTGGAGGTGTAGATCTAGCCCAGACTATCCCCATGTTAGGGTAGCTGATGGTAGAGACTGTAGATCTACCCCAGACTATCCCCATGTTAGGGTAGCTGGTGGTAGAGACTGTAGATCTGCCCCAGACTATCCCCATGTTAGGGTAGCTGATGGTAGAGACTGTAGATCTACCCTAGACATATCCCCATGTTAGGGTGTTTGATGGTAGAGACTGAGAGTGTACATCTTGCCCAGACTACCCCCACAGGGGTATGAGCTGCAGGTCTCTATGTGTACGTTGTATATGGTGCATCAAACACTGCAGCCCCAGGCGTCCTCTACACAGCCTCCATACCACATCAAGGCACGTCCACAGACTCCCTCTCTGTGCACCGCTCAAGCGCTGTAATGCTCTACTGCTTGTTTGTTTAACCCTGTAAGGGTTGTATATTGCTTTAATGTGCTATGCCCTTTGTAGGCATGATGCATGCAGCTGTGGCAAGCTGCTCGCTATGCTGCATTCATGCATCATACCAGCCTTATGGTTAATAGACTCTAGAATAGTTGGCAACATGCATGATTGCAGCTTAAGAAGGTTACTCACTAGGGCTGCATTCGCGCATTATGATGGCAAAACCCATAGCACATTGAAGCGCTATGTGGCCCTTAAAGGGTTAACAGCTGCAAACCTTCTGAGAGCTTTTATATGTTGGAGTGTTCCATTTCTACTCTATACATTCTAAAAGCTGTAGTCTGTATATAAACATCAGTTGTTAGTGTTCACGTCAAATACTTCATGAGATATGTGACAAAATGTGTCATGTATATCTGAAGAAATATCATATCGAGAATCAAATACATTCGCGTCGTTCTTCACACGTCCTGGATCATTTCACATGAGGCTGTATGTCGACTGTGATACCACCCTGGGTCCAACAAGTGAAGAACTCGTAACTGCTGAGCGGAATCTTATTTATTACTTGCCCCGACTGTCTAGAAATGGAAGAAAATTAAGTTTGGTGTCAGTGTGCCATGGGTGACGTAGGGGTTTGTATGCCATTGGGGCATGTCCTTATGCTTTACATAAAGGTGGATGTAAGCACATATCTCTTTTTCTTTGAGAGACTAGATTCACTATGCCAAAGTATTGTAAGCACCGTCTTCAATTGACCCATTTTATATACACTTCATGGGCTAATTCAATCGGTTAAGGAAAGGTTTCTTTACTTCATGAAATGGCTTCAAACCGTATATCGCTAGTATTTAAGCCTCTACACTTTGGGTATCTCTGGACCAGTTTAATCAAACAGGAAGTCTTGTGTGCATGTGTACCTGTGTGTTGGCGCCACACGCTGTGTACAGGAAGTAGACCGACCTCCCAGCATGCCCCGCACGCCATGTGCCGTGCAGCCGGGATAACCCTGTCAGCATGGCATGATGCAGCATGTATCATGTTCAGCTGGCGGCATGATACATTAATGCAGCGCCGACTCGTGAGCACTGCATTGATGTACCATGATGATCATAATGCGTGTATCAACCCGGTATGGTCGGCATGAAGCATGAATGCAGCCTCAGCGAGTTACTCGCAGAGGCTGGATCCATGCATTATGGTTATATTAAAACACTCTGCTGGCCTTAAATGGTTAAGGTGCACCCTGGAACAGGGTGGGGCAGAGGTTGTAAACTAAGGGGAAAGGGAGGGGGGGTGGGGCAGGGGCTGTACACTTTTTTTTTTTTTTAATACGTTTTTATTTTATCCTGGTAAAAAGTCTCACAATTTGTGTTCGTCCACGAATTCACCAGTTTAGGAGTGAAGCTTCTCCCTTACACTTTACAATTGATTATCTTACAACCATTCTTCATTCTGCTTCATAAATGAAATAACATGAAAGATGATGAAACAAGTTGTACATAGATGATACAAAATGAAACACTTATAAGTAACATTAACATTGTACATTTAACATTTTACAGGTATCACCATCTTTCTCCTGTCCCCAGCTTCAGGGCGTGCTTTTCAGACGAGACAAGATCATAATAATAGAAGAAGAAATGAAGAATCAACCGAGTACATCCATATAGACTATATTTCATTCATACCAGATCATTTACCGTATATCTTGCAGCGTACAGAGCAACCTCCATATGGCAGTATACATGCACATGCTATTCAATTCATTGTTATTTATGTACCGGTATATCATTTCCAATTCATCTTAGTTTCTATGCACAGTGTAAAAATATATCAAAACATTTCATATTTCATATCTGATATTTCATATTTCATTTTTCATATAACAAACATACTTGGCAACAGGTATCTTCCTTCTTGATGTCAATCTCATATCTTGACCTTAATATTTTTCTAAGATATTCACACCCTCAAAAGTGAGATGGGGGTCTCCATCTCTCCATTCTTTCAAGAAAAATTTCCCAAGCTTTCTTTTAATCAAAATTCTAAACGTCGTCTTATCAGTCACCCATCTGGTTTCTGACTTTAAGCTATTCCACCAGGAGGTCGCCTGATAAGACGGACTTTTTACATGTTGTTGTAGCCTATGACGGGGTAGTCTTACCATGGGAGCCTGGGTCGCTCTAGTTCCAGTTGACGGTAAAATATCAAATTTTCCAGAGTAAACTAATCTATGTGTCATAGTTAATTGAAAATAAATTCTTCTCAGATCAAGTGGAAGTACAAATGCCCTTTTATATAAATCTTTTACATGACAGTCTGTTGGATCTTGTATCTTAAAGCAAATTCTTAACGCATTATTACAGTATACTTGTAACCTATTATAACACTTTACCGGTAAACCAGTCAGGAAGACACAGCCATAATCAAAATACGGTAATATCATTGTCTTGAATATAATTAAAGCTGTAGCATTATCCATGCTCACTCGCGTGTGCCTATAGATCCATATCTTGTGGGATATAACCTGACACATTAAATCCAATTGACATTGGAATGTAACATTTTTGTCTATAGTGATTCCCAAATACTTATATTGATCTGCGTGCTGCACCTTCCTACCTTTCACCGATAAGTCTAATAAAAATGGATCTTCCTCTTTAGTAAACAGTGTACATTTTGATTTATCCGGGTTTATTGTCAGGCTATTCCTGTTACACCACTCGCTCACAACATCAAGATCAGACTGGAGTGTAATATTCAGAACCTCAGTATCATTGTGCTGATATAATATTAAAGTGTCATCCGCATACAATCTAATAGAGGATTCAATATTAAGCTTAGGCATTGCATTTACATACATAATAAAAAGTAGCGGACCGAGAATTGAACCCTGAGGCACGCCATATTCCAGCTTTAACCATTCAGATAAGCTTCCGTTGCACAAAGTACGTTGGTATCTTTCCCCAAGATAGCTTCTAAACCATTCTATAGTTTTTCCAGATAATTTAAATTCCTTTAATTTAGTCAGTAACATATTGTGGTCTAAAGAATCGAAAGCCTTGGAAAAATCGAGATATATTGCACCTACACTTTCTCCAGTAGATAATGCATTATGTATAGTGTGAGTCACTTGTAGCACAGTGTCGATGGTGCCGTGATTTTTTCTGAAGCCATTTTGGTTAGAGTTCAACATACCATAAGTTTCAAGGAAGCAGTACAGTTGTTTGTGTACCAGTTTTTCTAAAATTTTTCCTGGTACCGGTAATAAGGATATAGGTCGGAGCTGGGTCGGGGTTGTTGGATTAACTACCTTGGGCAATGGGATTACCGTAGCCCTCTTCCACTCATCAGGGAACTTAGAGTTTCTAAGGGATGCATTCAACATTTCTGTGAACGGCTTAATCAGTATTGTAAGAGAATCTTTCAATAGTTTAGCAGATATATCATCTAGGCCAGAGGATTTATATATATCTATATCTTTGACCAAATCCAGTACCACGTTTTCTGTTACTTCTGTTAGATGAAAGTCATCTTCAGATGGGGAGGCTACATCTGACACGGGTTCCAAACCATGCGCAGTAGAGCAAGACGGAGTAGGGCTGGGTATATTTTCTGCTAATTTCTTACCAACTGTTGCAAAATACGAGTTCACCTCCTGACACACTGTTTCCGTGGGGACTGGCACTGAGGTGAGGGGAGGCAGGGGAACAGGAGCAGTAGAACAGTAGAGCAACTCTGGGTGGTGGCTGGAGGGGGAGCAGTAAGGGCTGAGGCAGGGAGGGATGAGAGGGTAGCACGGTGGTTGCAGGTTGATCGGTGCAGTGGGAAATGTATAAGGAAAATAACTAGGGAGGGAAGACATGGATGGAAGTAAAGGGAGCTATGATTCTGGTTGACGAGGGGATGTGTGTTCTCTGCCACTACACTTCGATGAAAGTAAAGGAAACTGAGTGAGACGGGTAAGAGGGTAGGGTTAAAGCATAGAGGAGTAGGGGTAGCATGAGGGAGGGAAGTTAGCAGTTCATATACATGATTGCAGGGTAATGGCATGTTGATGAGAGGGACCTTGGAGCAGGAGATTCAGAGGTAAGGTACAAATAGGTACAGGTGTGTGTATTAAAGCCATGTCAGTAGAGCATGCAACATGTAACGTATACGTGCTGCTCACGTGCTCTAATTGCGGTATTCTACCACTGAGCTACATGTTGTCATGAGCGTCCTTCTACACGGAAACCCTGCTGCTGCTAAGGGCTGCTTATTAGGGGCTGGTGTAGAGTTGGATACTATGTGCTTATATATTGTATCAATTACACAGATGCAACCTTTCTTGCTTTTGCTTGATTCTCTGAATTTTCTTATAATTGTGAACTTGGTCATTTCACTAGCTGCCAATTAAGGTCGCTCTTTGGCCCTTTGCCCTTTACCCACGCAGCTCTCCCTCGCCCTCCCCTGATCAAATGCACTATCTATTTTAACCCAGACCATCCCTTCTCAACCCCTATACCCCCTCCCCCCGGCCACACCCATCACTCCCCAACTCCCCACTCCCCTTGATGTCTGGCCACACAGGCCCCCTGGAAACGACGCAAAGCCAAAAACAACAAAAATAGTAAGAAGCTTCACTGTAAGATTTCTTCTCCCCCAAAATACCTTGAGCTATAAAAGAGTTAAAATCTGTTGTATTCCCAAACAAACAACAATTTTTGCCATACCACTGATGGTCAGAATGCCAGTAAGGTTGGTCAATATAACTCAATCAAAACGTTGAAGATTCAAGATATATCTCCAGACATTCCTTACTTACCTAGGGACACTGCTCGGCAATGCTAACCTAAACTGAAGTATCTTGGTAATGTTTGCTCTCTGCCCCTCCTCCAGAGGAAATTGAATGGTGCAGAAAAAGCCATATCTAAACACAAAGTGGTTTGACTCCGCCAACAAAGAGCGAAACCGGCTTTATTCTTGTTTGATGTTTCCCCGATCATTCCTACGACTGGCTTTCAGTCTCTTTGACATCACGATTCATTTAGTTCCTGCCGAGTGGATCGATGTCGCTGTTGATATAGAGAGAGGGCTGGGAGAAGGCTCATGGCACATGAAGAGAAATAGGAAAGGGAACCCAATAAGAAAGTACTGCAGTAGGACTATATGCCATCAGGGAGGAAACACACGTGAGGCCGTGTCTCACCAAATCGAAACAAACTTCATGACCGGGTGCAATCTATGACCGGGTGCAATCTATGACCGACAAACTGAAATTTGAATCCTGCCATTTCTATATAGAAGCCCTAAATAAGACATTTTCATTCGTGCTGGTCACAGATTGCACCCGGTCATAGATTGCCCCTGGTCATAGACTTTCAACTTGTATCGATTTGGTGAGACACGGCCGTGAATATGTCTCTATAGGACATTGGTAAATAGCAATAGCTGCAGCAGCATCCTCCCATCAGTTCTACTGAAGCCGCTTTGTTGTCTTGATTCCTGCATTCCTCATTGCTTTTTTT
Source organism: Harmothoe impar (assembly GCA_947462335.1). Classification (NCBI taxonomy): domain Eukaryota; kingdom Metazoa; phylum Annelida; class Polychaeta; order Phyllodocida; family Polynoidae; genus Harmothoe; species Harmothoe impar. Next base: position 31,726,492 of record OX381718.1, read on the forward strand.
GTTCTACGGATGCTGAAACAACCAGAGCCGTCTTTTTTAATTGGTGGGGTGGGGGTGGGGGGCTCTCAGTGGGGAAGGGAGGGACTTTATATAAGGCTTATATTATAGGCAACCCTCTCATTATGTGCGGGGGGCAGATTGTTTCATCTCAAGGTTATTCTTATTAAGGGTTAGGTTTATTCTAAATTTCAGGGTATTCAAATAAGCATTCGTTTATAGGGCTATTGAAATAGATATTAAACGCTCAAACCTTATCTTCAATAAGCGTCTGGCTTGTATAGACACCTGGAGTTCAGTGGTATTGAAATCTATAAGCAAGAGGGTGCGATGCTATGTGGCAGATTGTGGGACACATCAGTGAGACACAGTGCTCACACTGTCGGCAGAGCTGGGCCAACACCAGGCCGACATTGTTTAACGTCTTCAGAGGAAGGACCAGTTTACAGCACTAAGTGCTAATGGTAAGGTGTCAACAGAGCAGTCTCACAGGACAACGGATATTGCTGGTAGTCCAGTGTTAGCTATATGGGTTAAACATAAAGAAGATCGGTAGATCAGTGCTATTGTCATAAACCATTTTGCAGAATCCAACACAAATTTCACTTAGATAACTCCAAGATATCTGATGAAAGCCTGAAGTAGCCAACAACTGGCATCTGTATTGGGATGGTTTCTAGTAATTAAACTTTGAGGTTTTAGGGAATATCTTTACCTTTGGGTAACATTATGAGAACAGGGCTTATATTGTTCACTTAAACTATTCACTGCCCTCTCTGCCACTAGGATGTGGAACTACTCTGCAGATTCACAATGGGCCATCCAGCGCAGAGATCACAACTGGCAATAGCGACCTGCCAAGTGACAACTGTGTCGGCGTCTGTAATTGGTCAGAATGACATTCAGCCATTTTGGGACCCTCCATGTGACGTATGTGTCGGGACGGCTGATTGGCCTGTAGAGATAGGAAGTGGGTTGGTAGTTAGGTGGGAGGGCGTTGTTAGGCGGCTAGTTGTGTCGTAGCAGGCTGGAGCACTTCTGGGTTTAAAACCTATACTATTACAATTTACCACTAAGGCAATCTCCATACAGGGCCTATCTGAAAGCAGCTGGGGCTATATTTGTAAGGAATTTTTCATCTCAGTTTGCTCAGTTTCTTTTTAATCCAACAATGCTCCCGTAAGGATTGACCGAATTGCCGTCAGTCAGCCGCCATTTTGTTGGGGGATGGAAAATGCTGCAATGACTGGAGGTAACTCAATAAATTGTTTAAGATGAAATATGTGTCTAAATTTGTAAACACTCTTAGATGAATCTGGCAATATGTATTTGTGTTGATAGATTGACTATTTTAGAACCCAAACTCATACCTATGACATAAAAGTGACAGGAATGCGGGGTGTGTACAGCTGCTGCCTGTTACTAGCGGACTAGTGAGATGCCGTAAAAGACAGCGGGGTAGAAGAGACGGGCGGTTAGGGGGATGCCTGCAGATTGGCATCAAGCCGACACTTATCTCAGAATTCTCCCCAGGTCCCTGTAATGTGAGGCATGCTAAGTTATGGGCCTTCTTAAACCCTATAAGGGCCGCATGGTGCTTTAATGTGCTATGCTCTTTGTCAGCATGATGCATGAATGCAGCCCTGCCTAGTGTTCTCGCCAAGGGTATATTCATGCATTGTGCCAAGCTTTCGAGAGTTTATTGACCATGTAGGGTCAGCATAATGCTTGAATGCTCTCCTGGCGAGTTACTCGCATACATATGTCATGACCCAGGACAAAGGGTATCAAAGCACCATACGGCCTTAAAGGGCTACAGTCGCGACATGCGCGGGCTTCTAGCCGTGAATAAGGGCAGGCTGTAGGGCCTGACCTGCCCCCTGGTGGTAAGAGTGGGCAGCCACTTCCCGGTAAGCCGCAGAATGTCCTGATTTATATCCAGGCAGGTGGACGGGATATATGTTAAAGCCGTATTTCACTTAATCTGGTTATTGTGTGATAAAGTGCTCTTTTGTGATCTTTGTGTGGCTCAGGTTGAAAATTGTCCATCAATCTTCGGAAGAACCATGGTTCATTCCTTTGCAAAGTCGAAATGTTGCCCAATAAAACTCAATCCACATACCAATATATATAAACTGTCAAATAAAATATGATAACTTTATTTCTTCTTGTCTGTTTTTTGTGGAATCTCTATCTAACTCCATGATATAAAGAGGTCACAGAGAGTGCTATGCTGCACCAGGCCCTCCTTAACTGGAGTCAGTAGTATATGGACATGGGGTATTGCATCAGGCAATGTGTGACTGGCTGTAAGACATAGCTATACCACTTACATAGAACTACAGCTTCCCCTTCACTAAATGAACACTTGTCACTCAACTCATTGATAACGGCACAATGTAACATATCACCAGGGGGATGTAGGGAGGCAAGGCTGTATTTGGGTATCATGCTAGCCCTATACAGGGTTGCTACACCAATGCAGCGTTGGCGAGTTACGCACAAGTGATGTATTTTTGCATCAATACTACACATGTTGTTTTACGAATTTAACAACAAATATTTTTAAAACTCAACAAACCATCCTAAATAACTTGAACTATACTGTTACCTTCACCTTTCTAACAGAATCCCTGCTTTCCTGTAATTACAGGATGTTGACGTGTGCCCGTTGGATATACCTTAACTTGGAGGCCACAGTGTAGGGCCTACAACCATAGGATAGCTGGTAAGTCAACAAACTCATTACACCAATTCAAGTTCAATTCAAAATGTTCATTACCAGAAGACCATCAAGGAAAATCGAATGAAATAAAGAGATTGAATATCGATAGGGAGTCTTTTCATCAGATGCTATGATATTTATATCTAGCTCCGTTAAAGGCTCTTCGAAAATATCCTCGCATTTGACACTTGACCATCATAAAGCGATGATTCTTTCTCAATCTGGCTCTCACTCAAGGGGTGTATAAAATAATTGTAAACTTTGCCAGCTAGGGCCTCAACAGGGAAGAGGCCTTTGAGAGTGAGGTGGATTATTCTTCATCTTTTGGTAATAATTCTTGCTCAAATTGATGATTCGCTACAGGAGTCTTAACCAATCAATTTTGGACTTCTCAGTAAAAAAAAAGGGTCGTCATGCAGCCCTGACGAGTTAATCACAATGACAAACCTCTTGTTTTAGCGACATGCCGTCCTTAAAGTGGGTATATCCGATTTTTCTTCAAATTGTAAATATTGCTTGAATGTATTCCAAACACTTCTAAAGTATAGTATCTAGAGAATAGAGGTCAATTAAATGTCATCATTGGGTGTTAAAAGGTCACAGTGGGATCCAATATCCCTCAAACATGGGCTTTTCTAGTGTATTTTTAATGGGGGGAATAAAAGCGTGCACGCTTTTATTCCAAAATGACCATATTTTGGGCAATAAAATCTAATTAGAGCAAAACCAGAGGGAATATGGGGAAATTGAATAGATAGGAAGTCAAATACATTATTTGTGATCATTCTGACTCATTTAAAGGGTTACAGTATAGTCCGGCTCCTGATGGATCGTTCCGGGTCGGGGTGCCATGTGGGTTTGGCAGCCGTCTCCCCCCCCCCCCCTGTGGGGTATGGGGGGGGGGGGGGGTTAATGATGTTGTCAACCCGGTCAGCCCTGGTCAGTCCACCGTCCCCCTATCTCTGACCTGGGGCTGACCAGCACCACCATTCTCAATCATAGACCACCTCAGCCAGACCACCTCCAACAGACCACTGCCTCCAGACAACCGCTGTGCCAAACCACCCCTCTACTCGCCATAGTCATCCGCGTTAACAAAACATTGAAGGGAGACCAGTTTTTCCTTTGTGAATATTGAAGGAAGTTTTGTGAAAATCAGAGAGACACTTTTTCTTACCTTTGCAGGAATTCCTACGTTTTTGCTGGGATTTCTAGATTAAATTAAGTTAATTCCAGTAGACAATTGGCAACAATTTCAAGTTTTTCAGTTTTTGTCGACCAGCGAGTAGCAGCTCTGAATTGGGCAGTTTGCCAAGTTAAAATTTGATTGGAGAAAAGGAATATCATTTCAATATGACCTTACGATTGAGAAAATGGGCCAAGATGTCATTTCTCATAAGAAGAAATCATCCAATCATGAGAAAAGGAGCTATTTCAGGGCCTAAAGAAGAGAGAATGAAGGTCTTTTTGCTATTGAAAAATAAGTAATATCGTCCAACCCATGATGTGGATGGTAAGACCACCACCACCAGTACCACCAGGGGCACCAGGGGTGTCAGCAGACCCTATTCCCTCTCCACACCCTCCCTCTGCCTCACAGACAAACATACAGGAATACCCAAGTAAGGTGAGGAGAAATGTAAAAGGGAGAAGCAGAAAAAGAGAAATCTCTGATGATGATGAATGGTTTTAAAACAGGCAACTGAACACATACGGATCTTACTGGTCCCTAAACCGCTGGTGTTGTCGTCGCAAATATCATCAGCAGGAGAGCTGGGACAATTTTTTTGCCAGACCCGACGGCATCTAACTAGATCAGGCCAGAGCGTGGCATACAGAGTTGGACATCTGAATATCACTCAGTTGTCGGGCCTCGTTGGGGCAGGCATAGGGCCAAAAAAAAAAAAAGGTGTGTTTCCAGTAACATGCCCCCAGAGCATAGACCCGGCCGGTCGGATTTTTTTTTTTTTTTTTTTTTTTTTTTTTTTCCACCCAGAGGGCCTGTAGGTAGCTCGATTTAGTTTCAGATTTTTTTTCTTTTTTTGAAGTACCTTTATCTTTGGCTCAATAACTCCTCCCCTCGTTCCACCCCTGCCAGATCTACCATTAAACCTTGCATAATTATAAGCCTAACTTGTGTACAAGCTGCACCTAAAGTTTGGGTTGATCCTATAAGCCGCAATGTCGATTTGATTATCGCTTAGGGAGTGCTCATTTTTTAACAACAGGGGGGGGTGGTGGATTTGGGGGGGGGTAAAAAATTTGGACCCCTTGACCGGGGGGGGGGGGGTAAAAAATTTAGACCCCTCTTGGGGGGGGGTGAAAAAAATTCAACCTCTTTTGAGGGAAAAAGCCCGCGCGTTACTATGCTACAAAGGGGTGCGAACGCGCGTGATTTTCGGCCTGCCGGGGGGGGGGGGGTAAAAAATTTTGACCCCTCTAGCGGGGGGGGGTGAAAAAATTTCGCACGCTCCGCGCGAAATCTCACCGCCCCCCCCCCCCTGTTGTTAAAAAATGAGCACTCCCTTATGCACGAGGTTTTGCGTATAAGATATTATTTTACAATTTTGCTCTAGAATCTTTAATGATTGTCTGATTTACACTGACATGTAGCAAGAAAACCCGAAAATAATCTTATGCATGTCCTTAAGGGGGGTCCAACCAAACATGGAACATCGTTTTTTTGTGTTTTTTTAAACAACTCCACCTACGGACCATAAAACGGGCATGTAGCAAATGAAATGAAAAATGTAATGGTTAATATTTTGGTCATCAAATTTTCTTGGGGGAAAACTGTTTATATTACAATTTTTGCTCTAAAATCCTTAATAATTGTCCGATTTACAAGCCGTAAAAAACGGCATGTAGCCCCCCAAAAAAAAATCAAAAAAAAAATCGCCAATCCTGCTTGGGTAGACCCGGTCGGGTGACTGGAAACAAACCTTCTTTTTTTTTTGGCCTAGTAAGAAACACATTGGTGTTGCCGAAGCCCCCTCACTACCCCATGCAGCCTGATATTTGGTGAAGGCACCAAGGAGGTGTTTCTCACGTTGTGGAGGACACTTCTGGCCCTCCACAAATGCTATATGGGTACTAGAAATGGCTTTGAATGTTTTTTCTCTGGTATAACAGTATCACAAATGGTCTCCTTGTACCGCAGTGTAGGGCCACTCTATGCCACCTTTCCTTTTTTGCACATCCATCCGTCACACCAACTACAGAAAACTGACATGAATGACACAACACCGTAAAGAACTGCAATGGGAAGGTAGGGAGCAGCGATGAGACTGTAATCTGCCATCCTGACACCCTCGGCAGTGCTGCTGTTATTGCTGCATGAAACTTGACATTTAAGCAATTGGATTCAATTGCTTAAAATGACTTTTTTTTTGTTATTTAAAATCCAGTTGATCAGCGTACTATGAGTCGTCTGAACCTCCAGACAATATCATCAACACATCTTGAAAATCAAATGATTTGATTTGTTGCTAAAAAAAACAGAAAGGGGTCGGAGGAAACAAATACGGGCCAGGCAGATGCTAGAAGAAAAAAAGTAAGGCAATGAAAATATATAGAGCAGAAAAGAAAGACTCAAGCCAGGGTCAGCGTTGTAATACCCTAACATATGCCTACCGGCTGCCACTGGCCGTGAGGAGATTGTGAGACACATCGGTGTAGGTGGTAATTACCATTAGTGTAAGAGTCTAATGAGTCTAGATAGCCTCCACCCTTTAAATCCGTGCTGTGGTGTAAAGGCTAAAGTAGCAGTCTGATTCTTGGTGGAAGGGCAGCAGGAATTGGAACCACCTACAGGGAGGGCATGATGCTATTTACTGTCAGGATGCATCAGCACATTTTATGTCCAGTGGGCATGAAATTCAGTCAAATGTTGAATCAACGTTGAATCAACATTGACAACAATTTGTCAATGTTGCTTTAACGTTCTGTGCCCACTGGGTAAATGCTGAACTGGCGGACCGGCTGCATTCCTCTATTGTCATGTCTGACATGAATTAGTCCTATCATCTAGTTTAGTAGTACAGCATACGGTATACTGACCAGCCTCCTGCTACCCCCTGGGAGGTAGTAATGTGGTACTGCTACAGTGGGAGCTACTGCAGCATACAATGTACTGACCCCAAGCAGCATACCCCTGGGGGGTGGTAATGTGTGGCCCGGTGCCAATGCTGTGTTCTTGTCCCAGTAATTGCCGTTATTGTAAGTCACCGGGGGACCACCAAGCTACCCGGCCACCCTACTCTGTCTGCCACAGGGTGCACGTGCGCTCTGTCTCTGTACTGCTAACCGGCACTTTAACCCTGTAAGTACGGCATGTCGCTAAAAGGATACATTTGTCGTCGCCAATGCAGCCCAGGTGAGTAACTCACCAGTGTTACATTGGCGCATCATGTCGACTCTTTTGGAGTGTTTCAACCATCGATCCTCGAGTGCAGCACTGGTGAGCTACTCGCCAGGGCTGCATTCATGGATCATGATGACTAAGAGTATAATGCATTAAGGCATTATGCCGTCCTTAAAGGGTTAAGGGGTCATTTGTACTTCTGAAGATGCGGATGTACTGTGCTGATAGTGGACTGTGTTAAAAGTCAGGTAGATGTATTATGAAGAGAGGAGAGAATCTCCCACCCCTACTGACCCCTCCCCTCCTATCCTGAGTTGCTCATGAGTGTCATTTCGCTGATGTGAGGACCTAATGTGAAATCACCTGATTCTAACTAACCGAATTGGAATTATCCAAGATTGACAGACCGTCACATATACCTGACTTCTGCGATGACGTTTTAGCTTGACACCAACATATGTTAATGAGTTACGTAGGAATGTATCAAAAGCGTAGGGTCTGTGGCCCTCAAAGGTTAGCACTCAGACATGTACTTTGTAGCTGTATGGAGTGATGGATGTCTACACTATAGAGGTGTACAGCCAGTACAGTCCTGCAGGACCCTACACAGTGCGGTATATACACAGTGTTACTGCAGCACCTACAGTGCCACACACCTGACTGATGGCAGCCTGTCATGGCACTGTGATCAAGCCCTGAAAAGCCTGCCGAGTGCATCAATGCATCCTGCCACTTAACGGCACAATGCATCAATGCAGCCCTTGTGAGTCTAATCAGGGACAGCGGAAGGTGGACAAAGTTGGGAGGGCCCAGCTTCCAAACCCTGAGGCCCTGAGGTAACATAGTCTGAAAATCTAGTTAGGGTAAGTCTGGTTGTTTTTTTTGTTTGTTTTTTTAAATTTTACTTTGGCCTGAAAAATTGACGAAAAATTGACTCACAAACTTTAGCGCATACTCGCCAAAAACAGCATAGACTTGTGAACTATCAAATTGACTCTGAAATAGCCCAAAAATTACTTGAAATATAAATTTGATAACAATTTCTAGGGTCAGCCATCTTTTGCTAGGTAGAGTAAAAGATTAACTCACAAACTTCAGCACTGACTCACCAACAACAGCGTTGACTCGTAGGCTATCGAATCGACTCTGAAATAGGGAAACATTTTCAAAATTGGATAAAAACTACTAAGGTCCTGTTTTGCTAGGTAGGGTCAGGTAACCTGAAACACACCTTTTTTTCTTTTTTGGCCTGATGGGTTTTGGTTGGAGAGAGTTTCAAATGAAGGTCTTGGGGTCGCAGGCCACAGGAACATTTAGGAACTTAATTTTTAAACTGGTGCATGGTAATTAAAACACATTACATGATCTATAGAACATTTTAGAATTTTACATATAAATTGATGCTCTGAGGAAATCTTAGGTTGTCATTCAAGAAAACTTTAGGAATTTTACCTTGAGATTGGTTTACTCTAGGCTATTCTGAGCCATGAATGTTCCTGTTTCCCTCCCTAAATGTACTCTCCTAATGACACCCAATAGTTTTATCAATGAAGTATCTCTTTAACGGCTTCCCTAAATTCTCCCTTGACTATAGATGCCTGTGATGGCTCAGGTAATGGCGGACAGACACCGTAGCGTCTTTCACCGTGTGGAATATAATATAGGCCCATGGCGTAATTGCCACTCAGCATAAATAAATGAAATTCAATTCAATCACAGACCGCGGGGGCTGGAGACCGGTGGGAGAGGAGGGGGGGCTGCTAAAGAGGTAGTCAATAGTACAGACAGTAAGCAGCTATCTGGTGCCACACAAGCTCAATATGAGTGTACGGATCGGCAGACCTCTTTGTAGGTGAGTCAACCTACCTGGAAGTGACATCACACATAGTCTGGCCCTCTGTGCTAACCCCTTCCAAAACAAGCAGTGACCCTACAGAGTGAAGGTCTTTGCCAACCTAGATATCTGAGCCAACCAGGCAATCTGTTACTCCCACGGCTCAAGGTTTTAGATGCAAATCTTGGTATCCCTCTAGGCACAGTTGGAGTGGAGTGGGAACAGGTATTCAGCCCTATAAATGGCCGTAAAACTGATTACTAGTATACACAGTGGTGCACCCTAGCGTTATTTAGTCTTGTTACCTAAGACTAATAAAAATGAAGGTGGACTTGGAAATGTGTGTGGTGGCCTAATGGCATGGTATTCACCTTTTTTGTCTCATATAGCGGAGGCTGAGGGATGACAGGAATGAGACATTTGCATAGGGAAATAGGGCGCCTAAGTCTTGGCATGTGCTAGCCAACTTCCGGGTCCTAACATGTGCCCATATTATCACTCGCAAGCTTTAAGGATCAACGGAAATTTTTGTCTCCTTAAATCTCCAATAATATGGGGAATTTAGCCTCAATATATCATATCTGGGACCTATTAATGCTCTCCTGCATGTAGGTATTTTTAGTTAGAAATTGGGAAAAAGCATGACATATTTTTTCGCAAGACAGAGCGGCTGATACACTCCTATATGCATAGGATAGGGTTGGCATTGATGTACCGATGCAGTGCTAACAAGTTCTTCACAGATGGACGGTGAGGCACCAGGCCATCCTAAAGAGTTAAAAGTGAGTGTGGGAATCCAATCACACAGAGAGAAGAAACCGAGTCACAAGGGGAGTCCAGGCTATGAAAAGAGAGCCAGGGTCTCTTTGGCTCACTTTTCACACTGCCTGACTCCCTCTTCTAACGGCCTTGACTCCTTTTCAATTAGATCAAACAGAGTCCAGGTCAGCTGAGGTGAGTCAATGGTTACCTGGACTCCCTAAGGGAGTCACAGAGGTGAGCATACAAAACGGAAATAGGAAACCCACTAGGTGACACTACTGTACAATGACTGTAATGCCATCTAGCATATATGTTAAGAAGCCATCTGACTCTGTTTCTAATCAGAGTCAAGGGTCCCTACTCCCTTTTCTCCCAAGGGAGTCAAACAGTTGGTTACAGTTAAGCCTGCTAGGTGGTAGCACTATACCTAAAATGGTAATATTCTGCATGCTCAGATCTCTAGATCCATGTTATTTGTGACATTGATAATTATGGTGATACGTGTATATCATTGTAGCATCAACATGTAATGTCAGAATTACATTTTATGAAATAATTACAGTTAATTTAAAACTGTAGCATAAGCATGATGTATAAGGTATAGACACCCAATTTGTAGCAGCATGAGAAAGTTAAATCCCAAAAGCTCATATGTTCCTTTGTATATTAACTAATGTGCTGTGAGGGATCTTATTGAGATCCCTCCTCCTTGTGAGGCATTGCACCAACATAATGTAGAAACATCAGCTAGGGAGACAGCTATTGAAATGGTTATATAGAGGGTTAGGGGGTAGGAATTACCTATAAATTATGACTCTCTATTCCAAAGGAGCCATCCTGTGCCTAGACTCCCTATCTAAAGGGAGTTGCAGCATAGACCTGGACTCTGTCTGTAGCGGGGAGTCATAAAAGGGAGCCATTTTGGAGGCAAAACCTGGGCTCTCTTAGGGGAGTCACATAACTCCCTTTTAACCCCTTCCACGCGGTAAGCCAATATATTGCACAAAATTACATTGAGTTACAGGAAATCCAGTGGTGAAGGGGTTAAGGGAGTCAGGTTCATCAAGAGAGTCAGAAAGAGAGTCAGAAAAGGGAGTCATTCTGGAGGCAAGCCTGGACTCCCTTTTGACTCGGTTTCTTCTCTCTGTGCAGGTGTAATTCGGTTTTAATCTCTGCAGACAGACGGACAAATGATGATCACCTATCATTAACCCTTTAAGGACCACATAGTGCTTTAATCCGGCCTGCCCTTTCGTTGTCATGATGTATGAATGCAGCCTTGGTGAGTCCTCATTGCATTTAAGCATGGTATCGAACCTTCTGGAGTGCCCCAGAATTATCCCCATGAATTGAGGTTGATGCTTGAAAGCAGCGCTGCACTGTAAAAACAGTGTTTAGATGATAAATGCACATGTTTAGCAGCTAAACACTTTTCTAAACACTATCTTGTCCCACATTTTGAGACACCTTTTTCCATCTAAACATGTTTCATTTCTAAACATGTTTAGATAGAACGTGTTTAGTGTGCCAAGTGTTTAGATCTACTAGGTGTTTACAATTATAGAGTTTAGACCAAGGAAGGGTTTAGATATATAATGTGTAGATCTGTAGAGTGTTTACATTTGTCGTGTTTAGAATTATTAGGCATTTAGATAAATAGCATTTAGATATAGTAGGTGTTCAGTTACATGGTGTTTAGGTAAGTTGATCGTAATTTGCATATTAGAATATATTATCAGTCCAATCTACCATCTTATATTCAGATAGCTATTGTTTTATAACACTTTTGTAGAGTGTCATCGCATATGTTACATAGGATCCATACTAAGTAACTGGGAAATGTGTACAACAGAATGGTGGAGAGAATATTGCTATATATTTTTTTATATCCCACAGAACAGGTGTCCCTAGTGATTATAGATTTTCTGCACATAGTCTAAACCCCAAATCATAAAATTACTCTCTCGGTAATAATAGTCATATGTTCCCATATCCAAATTACTCAAATGACGTTATTCTTTGTTTGCTTTTGTATGTTTATTCAAGGATCAGCTTATAAATGGGTGGGGAAAGTCCATCCAATGACTTAACTGCCACCTGGTGGGATAAAATTGTGTTTAATAATTAAACACTTAAACATGTTAAGGTGTTTAGATGTTTAGATTAAATGTGTTTAAGTCTAACCTGATAAAGTGCTATATTTGTAAAGTGTTTAAACAACCATACCAATCATGACAAACAGACACATCATCGGCCACATTTTCTCGTAGGCAGGGGACTACACTCCATTCATTATTACGTTTCTGGTTATAATTATGTTTGTAATTGGAGTACTTATAAATATCATTTCTGCAGATTTTCTAAACTATAGAGAAATACATGTACTTTGGAAAAGCCAAACTTATGTTTGGACCATAAATATTACAATTAATTTTTCATTCCAAAAGGCTATAAACATCTGCTAAGCTAATTGGAATAATGATGGCAATATTATTGCTATACTAGAGAAAAATTGTTTCATGCACGATTTGGTATCTCATTGTTTAAATGCTGAACAGGTGGTAGATGTATGTTTAAAGCCTAAACACAAAGAAAACATATGTTTAAATAGTAAACACCCAGCTGCATAAGTGTTTACTTTCTAAATGTTTAAACACATGCATGTCTTCAGTGTTTAGGCATTTAGAAATGATGTGTTTAACATACAAAATGTCTGTTTAGATTTCTTCAGTGTGTACAGATTAAATATGTTTAGCTTTTTTGGTGTTTAAAGTTAAACACAGTTTTTACAGTGTGGTACATGGACTCGAAGGGCCGTAAGCATGCATCATGATGACAGAGGGCATGGTACATTAAAGCATCATGCTGCCCTCACAGGGTTAGTGGGAGATGAGTGATGGGAGACCAGACAGGGACGCAGCTATTACTCCCTCTGCCTTATTCATGTAGCACTGAGAGGTACGGACAGAAGGGTCAGATATCTCATGCCACTCATATATTCCACCACTGTCACGGCCTTGTTATAGTTACGGCTGTAGCTCTCGGTGCCGGTTTTTTCTGAGAGGTACGACAGAAGGGTCAGATGTCTACTGGGAGTTGGTGATTTCAGCACCTGTCATTGGGGGCGGAAAGTCAGCGCTTCTATGTATGCTGGCCTTGTCACCAGTGGTGGAATGTGATATCAGCATAACTCGCAGGCGAGTAACTTGGCAGCGCTGTGTTCCTGCATTTTCCTCCCTCCTCCGTAAACCCTTGGTCGATATGTGCATAAAGGCATCACCAATGACAGCTGTGACAGCTGAATTTATGCATTGTGCCGACAATAGGCATGGTGTCTTTCAATCGTAACTCAACAGTAAAACAAACGTAACCTAAAACAGCCCAACAATTCCTCTATCCCACTGTGTTGGATTGGGACTGGCAAGGCTCAGCCTTGGACAGTCCAACATTTGCATGAATTTATCTTATTGGTCAGAGAGCTGGTTACTGTGACCTGTTTTGAATAGACTGTAATCAGCAGTGGCACTGGTTGATGGTGATATAGGCTGGAACCAGCGCACTGCAATGCATGCTGGACTAGGTGGGAATTCCACTATGGCCGCCAAAACAGTCATGGCCAATACGGGCTGCATATATCGAAGTCCCCCTGTGTTTGGGGACCTTCATGATGGGGGCATGAAGGAGTAGAATAACTTCATCGGGAGCCTTCCATAATAACAATGGGCATACCAGATTTGTAAAAGGCAACAAAACTTGAGGGGTCTCGTGCCTTATTGCTGTGGACAGTCACGTAAGCTGTTTTGACATCTGCTGCCCATATGAGGGGGCCCAGGCCTTCTTGGTGGTGGTCTGGCATGGGATCCCTCCTCTGTGACCATGTCTGAGACATCAAAGGCCGTGGTTTGTCTGGCCCTGCCTACTATGGTACTAGACCAGGTGTGTAGGATCAGGCAAGTAACACTTGCTAGCCTTCGAATAGAGTAGGGGATATGCTCCAGTAGCGGTTTTCTCCCTCACCTCATAGATGCGGTCATTCATTTATAGATTCAATCATCCATAGATGCTGTCACTGCTGTATTGGGCAAACAGCATATAAATACCTGTCCTACTACTGCAAGGCATACTACAACTATTTGAGGCTGACTCCTTGCCAACTTGAGATATGTCCCAGGCGTCACATTACACTTGGACAACCCAATCAATCAATCAATCAATCAATCAAACCATGCAAAAATACTAGTCTGAGGCCGGATGATGTCTGACAGAGACGTGGCGTCTAGACCTCACATGGCAGCAGCAAGAGCCCATGTATGACCATCACATGCCAGTCCAGAAAAATAGCCACAATCTTCTCAAGTGTTATCAGAGCATTGACATACATATAATTTTATGATAATATGTGCTTCCACATCAATGACAATCCAATAACCCTTTAAGGTAAGACCCTCAAGGCTTTATGTTAACTTTATAATTATATAATAGACACAACTAGAACGACAGAACTTTTATTTTAATTGGCTTTTATTTACCATTATTAGATCACAACGGTTCAGCCTTGATTGGCCTTCATCAGGTGATGGTCATTAATGTTAACTTTTTGTCAAAATGCACCAACGCAGCAACACGGCACTGTTTTGGTAAACCATGGGTTTGATGTAGACCATGTGAGTTACTCGCCAGAACTACACTCATGAATACTTAGAAGCACCATGCCATCCTTAAATATATAAACATTGTAATATCACTTCAGCGATACATAATCAGAGAGAGAATGAAAAAGAAACGGTCTGTCCATAATATTGACTTAAATGTGAGACGGTGGAATATCCGCCATAAGCCAATATTGACGTTCAGATTACACTTGTGGTGTTTACATTACCAGGCTGGTAGTAATCTGACAGATGTACAGACCATGTCCCACTACAGGCCACTTGGACTATTTAACCCTTTAAAGACGGCATGTCGCTAAAAGGTGACATTTGCCGTCATTGTGTACTAATGTAGCCCCGGCAAGTAACTTTCATGTGCTGTTTTGTTGCATCATACCGACCCTGTGGGATAATAATGACCCCATAAGGTCGGCATCATGCCCAAACAGACCAGGAATACAAAGCACGATGCGACCCTTAAAGGTTTAAACGCCTCGAGGTGCAGTCAATATCCAGGTTTTGAAATTACAACCACCCTCCCTGGTGTCTTCATCCTCTCAGAAGCCACCACAGATAGGGGACAATAGCTCACTGTATCAATCTGCCTCCCTATTATATGAAAAGGGATCCCGATATATTCAGCATAAAGCCTTGCCCATATTGTTCTTAATCTAACCATTTAAGGGCCGCAGAATGCTTTAATGCGCTATACCATTTGGTCGGCATCATGTATGAATGCAGCCCTGTGCAAGAGACAGCACAAGGCTGCATTCATCCATCATCCATCATCATCAACCTTCTAGGGTCGGCACGATACCTGAATGCCTAAATACCGCGCTGGTGGGTTTAATACTCGCAAATGATCCATGCCACACAGAAAACAAGTAGAGTTACTGTGACTCCCGACGTGATCACTGAGGTAACTCTCCCCAGGACTCTAAAGTGACTCCTTAACATCAGCAGGACTCTATGATAACTCTATAATGACTCCTATTCTAAGACCCCCTAGTGATTGGGAGTCACTTTAGAGTTGTGGGAAGAGTTACCTCAGTGATCAGGGCTGGACTCCCATTTGAGTGTTACAGTGATTCTACTTCTTCTCTCTGTGTGCCGACAAAGGACATAGTGTATTAAAGCACTAAGCGGCCCTCAGGCGGTCTAAGGCCCCTCGGCCCCTGACCGTCACTTCATCCGGCGGCTCTCCCCGCTCCCTCTGTGCCGCCCGGCCCTCCGTCCTCACCCACTAATTCCCTTTTGATGATATCGCGGCCTAATTGAAATTGGACACGGCCGGGAGAGGAGCGATAGCGACTTGGTAGACGGATCCACCACCAAGGGGCTGGGGCGGGCTGAAGGATACTGATACAGGGGCTGGGGAGGGGGAACCCTTTAAGGGTCGGGGGGGGGGGAGGTGTAACCCCTTAAGGATAGCATGTCACTAAAAGACGGCATTTGTCGCCATGATGTACTGGTCAATGCAGCTCTGGAAAGTGCTAGCCAGTGCTGTATTGGTTCATCATACCGAACCATTATCAAACCCGAAGGGTCGGTATGATGCTTAAATGCACCCCCGGTGAGTCACTGCCTGGGCTGAATTCATGCATCAGACTACCAAAGGCATGATGCATGCATGCACTATAATGCCTTTAGAGGGTTAAGGGTTAAGGGGAGTGAGGGGGGGGGTGGAGAACTCAAGGTTGGTAATAGGTGGTTGGGAAATGAAGGAGAAGCCAAATAGCCTATGATTGAAGAGGAAATAAATCAATAAAAAGGTAGGTATGGTAGATATGTATAATATGAATGAAGGAATAGGGACTTCAGAAGGTAACATTGAAGGAGTAGTATAGGTGCAGTAGCTATGTTGTATGGTGATAGGTTTGTAATGAGTGTTTGCAAGAGGAAGGAGAAGCAAAATAAGCCATAATGAAAAGGCATGAAGAACTGAATAAGGTAAAAGGAAGTTGCGTATAGTGTAAATGATGGATATGGGAATTTATAGGTTGAGGTGAATGGGTATTAGTAGGATAGCTGGTTTGTAATGGGTGGTTGACTTGGGGGGAGAACGAGAAGCAAAATAAGCAGGTCTTGTAGATGCGCAGGGGGCTAACACTATTTTGGAATTTATAAGTCATTACGCCTTAGACTCCAACTGAAAGCTCTTCACCCACCCTATTTAAAGCCAGAGCACCGGTCCCCGCTGCACTCCGACAGTTTGTTAGACATTTAAGTGATTACTTAGCTGGCTAACAACCATTTCTATATTGAGATTGAGTTTAATTTTTTTTCCCATTTCTGAATAGTCACATTTATAACGGGTACAGAGTTGTATGAATGCTATTGGATTTCTTATCTAAGACGCTTTGCTCTTGATCTCACACATAATTCAGAAATAAAAAGGCCGCTCCTTAGCGTATATTATATATGCTCACCTTTTCCCAGCTATATTGTGCTAATGATATCCACCCTCTCACCAATGTCCCCCCTCCTATCTGGATCGGTTCAGTGCTCATGTCAAAGACGACGATGCCCCATGTCAGCCGGCAATGCCACAATAATAATCTGCATTGCCAATCTCCTGCATCTCACCCCCTCATATAGCCCCATTATAACTGGTTCTGTGCCTCTGTGTTTCAAGTTTAAACTTTAAGTTTTTATCCGCTTAACTGTTTATCCTCAGTAGATTTAGCGGTTAGCTGTAGTGCCACATTAGGCTACCCCAATTGTCCTTGAGGTCGTTATGGGCTTGTAGTGCTTTATTGCATTATGCCCTTGTAGTCATGATACTACATGCAGTGGTGCTGACGCTCACCAGGGCTGCATTCGTGAATGTTGCCGACCTGTCAGAAGTGTATCCGCCTCATTGGGTTGGCCAATTACTCACCAGAGCTGCATTAATGATTGCATCGATCGGGGATATAAAGCACTATGCTTCCCTTAGACTGTTAAGGACAGCATAATGCCTTAATGCATCATGCCGTTTGTCGTCGTGATGCTTGAATGCAGCCCTGACGACTAACTCACCAGAACTGCATTCAAGCATCATGCCGACCCTATGGGGTTGAGAAATCCTGAAGGGTCGGCATGATGCACCAATACAGCACTGGCGAGTTAGTTGCCAGGGCTGCATTGGTTCATGATCATTTAGTGATATGCCGCCCCTAAAGGATTAAAGCATTGGCCGTGGGTGATGGGGTATAGATAAGAAGCCACCCTGGATGTGGCTTCCCGCTCAATGACAACCTCACTCTGGCTTCCCGTGTGGCTTCCTCCACTCTCCAACATGAAGGGCATGCACACTCATTCTGGTTGGTGATTATATCACCAATGGTAGTTGGCTGTTGGCTGTATCAGTATCCTTCAGCCCACCTGCAGCCGCGACACAGGCTTACCAACTAGAGAACTATAAAGGTCTATAGGCTTACAGAGCAACAATGCGTCTTTTTATAGAATTTTGTAGGAATCTCTATTTTTAACTGTGTTAACCAGTATCATGTATCATCTACTAAAATGACATGTGAAAATTCACCAGAAATCTGAAGATTTCTACTTCTATCTCAGGCTGCATGGCTCCTCAGCATTATTCTAGGATAGAGATAAGCTTGGAGAGTGCTTTGCTCTGAGAGGTCTCCTAGGTAGGCCCCTGATCAGCCTCTAGATAGGCCACCACTGCGTCACCCTCCCCCCTCAGCCCGGACATCTGTCAACAACTAGGTAACTGTCCTGATGATACCACAACACACTGCACTAATTCAGGGCCGTATGATGCTTCAGGATTCATGCTCAATTGTCATGATGCACCAATGCAGGACTTGTGAGTATATACTTCACTATAGCACTGCATTGATGCATCATAGTGACACCTTTGGGAGTGTATCAACAGTGTTGGCATGATGCATGAAGGCAGCACTGCAGCACGAGGTACTTGACCGGGCTGTATTGGTGCATCATGCCCCCTACAAGATGCCTGTGATACCTTACACAGACCCTACACACCGGCAGCAGAGGCATGAACACCCAGCCACGCGCCCAAGTCAGAATATGAAATCAATTTGCTCCATATCAAGACGGATTTAACCTCTCTTCCTCCGCTGAGAGAAGTTTCTTTTTTATTCCTGCAACTTCAACTTCAAACCCAGGGGATAGGAATCCAATACTTAGTGGCACTAAGTAGATTTACTGTGTGTAGTTAATGGGATAAGGGCCGCATAGTGCTTCTCATGCATCGCGTCCTTGGTTATCACCATGCATGAATGCAGCGAGTAACTCACCAGTGCTGCATTTAAGCATCATGCCGACTCTATGGGATTGATATACCACACACTCGTCGGCATGATGCTTGAATGTAGCCCTGGTTAGTAGACTCGCCAGGGCTGCCTTCATGCATCATGACAACAAATGGCATAGCACATTACAGCAGCATGCAGCCCTTAGAGTGTTGATAGACTGTGGGATACAGAGCTGGGACTTATTGAGGCCTGGGGCTATGGAGGCAGCTTCTTTATAAGCCTAATGCTGAACTAAGTGAGGCCCGCGGCAGTCTTAAGGTCTGTCTACATCATTAATGGGTGTGTACCCATCATGATGTAAGTGTTTTATAGGGTAAAGTGTAAGAGTGCTGAATTAAAGTAAATATGTACACCATTTAAGTGAAAGTCTAGGGAGTGTGCCAATATTTTTGTTACAGTTGTTGATATGAGATGTAAGGTCTTATCTAGCTTGCAAGGCTTGTCTCACTCATTTCTACAAAACAGATCATGCACCGAACATGGTCAGGCCATCTATCTATGATAACCATGTATTCCGCCAACGTCAGTCGGCCAGAATTTCGTCATCCGATAAAAGTCTGTAATGTTAAACTTATGGATGAATCGCGTCCAACCGAGGGACCGTTTCTGTCAGGGGAATACTCCCTAAATGAGTGAATATATTTGTAGTATAATATCTATTCTGTAGATGGCATGGGAAATAGGTAATGGACGGAATGGTAATGGATGTATCGAAAACACTGGCAGTCTGCAGACTAATTGCAGTTCATCAACTCTTCAAGGACGGCATGTCGCTAAATTGCTGAGCTGCATTGTTGTATCATGTCGATCCGCCAAGAATGTATCAGCTCTGTATGGTCGGCATGATGCTTAGGCCAAAAAAAAAGGTGTGTTTCAGGTTACATGGTCCGAAAATCTAGGGTAGGTAGGTCGGTTTTGTTTTTTTTTCAACTTTTTTTTTTTTACTTAAGCCTGAAATGTACCCAGAAATCGACTCGCGAACTACAATGCTGACTCGCCGACGACCGCCTCAATTCGTGAACTATCAGATCGACCCTTAAATAGCCCCAAAATGACCCAAAATTTTGATATTTTTTCAAAATTGCATAAAAATTTCTAGGGTCGGCCCTATTTTGCTAGATAGGGTCGGGTAACCTGAAACACACCTCTTTTTTTTTGCCTTAAATGCAATACTGGCGAGTTAATCGCCAGGGCTGCATTCGTGTATCATGGCGACCAAAGGCATGATGCATTCATGCATTGCGTCGTCCTTAAAGAGCTAAAGGGTTTTAGTCGTCCAATTTATGCAGGTCAGAACTAGGGACACCTTAACTAGCAGGTCATTACCTATTTGTCAGCCTCTCCACCACCGGGCCAACCCCACATGGATCTATTTTAAATCCACAAGTCTACC
Organism: Harmothoe impar; assembly: GCA_947462335.1. Taxonomy (NCBI): domain Eukaryota; kingdom Metazoa; phylum Annelida; class Polychaeta; order Phyllodocida; family Polynoidae; genus Harmothoe; species Harmothoe impar. The sequence goes on from OX381718.1 coordinate 31,746,501, forward strand.
CCAATTTACCCCAGTCTACCCCATCAAATATAAATCAGTTCCTAAAACAACCAATATACATACAAGTATCAGGACTTAGTGTCATTCAGGAGCCCCGCTCAATGAGGACCCATGATGAACCCAATACTGGGGGCCAGCACCTAAATTCAATATCTGTATTGACAGATTGGTTTAAAGACGGATTTAGGAGCAGGTCCCAGTTGAGCAGCTCATTTAGCGGAGGCTCTCCTGAGGGGCTCACCCCTAATTGGTCACTTTTAACCCTATAAGGACCGCAAACTGCTTTAGTGCACTGTTCCCCTTGGCGTGATGATGCAGGAATGCAGCCCTGGAGAGTAACTCGCCAGGGCTGCATGAATGCATCATGTTAAAACACTCCCGGGTGATCTGCATGATGTACCAATGCAGCTACGGCGAGTTAATCCCAGACACTGCGTCGGTGCATCATGAGTCAAGTATAGCTTTAAGGTATCATGCCGTCCTTAAAGGGTTAAGGAGCAGGTTCTGCCACAGACCCTTATCTAGGTCAGCCAGAAACAGGCACCACCCCACCAGCTGTTGGTCTGCTTTGTAGACATTTGGAAATTTCAGAGATTTTCATTCACTCGTTCGCATTCACACTATTGTGTGTTGGCCGATTAAAATCAGGCAACTTTTGTGACTAGGAAGTGAAGTTTCTAGACTTGTGTATCAGGTGAACGATGCCTCTGCTACAGATTTGAACCACTTGAAAGAAGATTCCTCAGTCCGCCTGTCTCTGCTGATGACTGCTGAAGACATGTTACAATGCGGGTATCATAACGTGGCGGAATGAGGGTAACTCTGAGCCGTCATTGATGGCCGATTCTCTCCAGAACTATGTTTGGTTTGGTTGTCAACAGATCTCCCCTGCTATGTTCGCCTAAGATGAGGCCACTAAAACAAACATGGTTTCTCATTACCAAACGCATCATAGAACTATCAGGTTTTGAGATTGAAAAGAAGAAAAGATTCACATAATTTCAAATAAAAATGTGGATAAATGGCAAAATGTGGGAATATCATATAATATATTTACTTAATATGTCAGTAATACAGTGAATTCCCACAGCTGTGTCGTGCCACTAAACAGAATAGTACACTACATGTATACAGCAAGCATCCAGCCTATGAGTTACTCATATATAATAGTTAGCACTCATACGGTGAGTTACTCACAAGTTGCTCACCTGGGACATGACTGTCGGCAGGCTCATACCACCTCTCGCCACCCCCAACTCACTCCCACTCCTACTTACCAAGCAACAAGCCAAGCACTGAGAAATATAACCAGGGTAGTTTTACTCTAAAGCAGTATTTCAACCCCACCATGTTGATACCCCTACAGCAACAGTCGGAGTGAAGCCAGGGCCGGTACTCAACCCCTGTGACTTTAAGGATTTTGAAGGTCCATGCAACAGCCCGGGCACTGGGATGTCTGTGGGTATATGATTGTATTTGATAGTTTACTTCACGTCCCACCTTCTGCCTTTTCTTACACAATGTATATAAAAACGTGCACACACACCACATCAATGTATATGTACAGAAGTAGTCACAATATGTCATGTACAACATGCAAACATGCAGCCCCAGTCACAACAGACGCATGCCCTCTGCTCTACCTCAGTCAGAGCTGTATGTTAACCCACCCAGGAGTGTATGACTTATAGTACATGGTTGTAGCATGTTCCCTGGCAGTCAAAGCACAAGGTCGTTTACCTGGCAGTATATTTGGGTCCGCATATCTTACCCTTTACAGACAGCAGAGAGGTGCATGTTTCCTGCTTTTTGTCAACTAGGGAGTGGCATCTGTGATGTCTATGCCTAAGCTTTGCATCATGCCAACCTTACAGGTTGATACACTCTTAAAGATTCATCATGATGCAGCTATGCAGTGCTGGCGAGCACTGATTTCCCAATTTGGTGAAAAATGTTGCTTTAAGCAATGTGCCGAGTTACTCATTCTACTTACACATGGTTTGAACCGAAGCAGTACTGGCAAGTTACTCGTTGGTACTGCTTTGGTGACAAGTGTTTGAGTTATTTACTATCATCTAATTAGGTTTGGCAAATAGGTAAATTACCCATAGATTACAGCCATTCATGGGCATCAGTAATAACCTCTCACCAGTCCAACAGATATCCCCGACTATAGTGGATGGCCGTCCAGTTATCCTTTGACTGCTTTTTTCTCACCCCAAGAAAATTTAAGGAGGGGGAGGAAGTCGCCGGCAGCCTGTTTGTTTCTTTACCTGATGAGTCCTACCTGCCGCAGCTCCATGCCCATGCCTCAATGTTTTTTTCTGCACACTTCAGGGTGTTTTCCACTGAGCTGCTTGTCTCTTGTGTTTAAGTATTGGGAAGTTTTGATGGACAAGGCTTCATTCGATTTATTTATTTATAGTGCTGGCTAAAAAGGTTTTGAGACCTTCTTATGTTTTAAGTCAACCCTTTAAGGGGCGCATTATGTGTTGATACATCGTTTTCAAGCTGCAGGAATTCAACTCTGGTGAGTAACTCGCTGGTAGTACTTTAATGAATCATGCCCATCCATCGGGAGTGTATCAAACTTGTAGAGTCAGCATGATGCATGAATGCAGCACTGGTGAGTTACTCGCCAGGCCTGTATTCATTTATTCTGCTGACAAAAGGGCATGGCACATTAAATCACTATGTAGCCCTTACAGGGTTTTGGTTTGAAGATATGTTTATTGTCTTCAACAATTGAAAAAGTGATTACAGACAATCATTGAGCATCCGTTGTGATATATTCCGTTGCCAAATAATAATAAATGATGGTTTTAAAAATGACATTTTGGTTGAGCATATGTACTGCATAAAGATGCATCCTGCAAACCGCCATTGCATGACTACACCTTACTACTGAGTTAGTGCCAGAGTGTGCAACTCACCAGTGCTGCCTTTATCCATCATGCTGAACCAAAGGAGGTGGTACACACAGAGAGGGTAGGTATGATGCAGCAGTGCACTGCCAGTGATATACCCACCAGTCCTCCGACGGTGAGACATTACGACATATGAATGTGAATCACAGCTGGGCATCATCATGCCTCCTAAAAGGTTTACAGGGCATCGGCTTGTATGCTTGCTTAAATTCAGTTAAACTAGTTTTACAATCTTGGCAAACTGAAGATAGCTAGCTACACAAAAAGGTTCATGTCGAAAACTACACCACCACCCTGAACCTAAAAAGTCTCAGGTGCAGTAATTTAACCCACAGAAAAATCGAATTTACAATTATCAACCCTGATCACCTTAAAAAGAGTTGACTGCTGTTTTATCTTAATTTTGAGATGTCATTTGGATAATTGAATAATCCCAAGGGTTGTTTCAAATGTAATCTTAGGCCATCAACATGAAAAGGAAATTACAGTGTTGATTTCTTAGCACTGCACGTAATTTGTTTCTTTTAATACTATTTACATAATTGATATCTATGTAGGGGCCTGGGTCTCATGACTTGGTGCAACAAATGGAAAACACCTGCATGCTTTTTCAGTGGATTTGTCAGGGTACGGTAAATCACACCCAGTGTTTGGAGAAAGCTGTGTGTGTTGGTGTGGATACAATAAGGGCATGTTTGCCCCGAGGACAGATCCTGTATTGCTTACCTCCCATTTTTCTTCATATTGTGGTCTTGTTTCTATGGATGCTCAGGCCAAAGATTTGTATGTGGACATTTAAAGGTTTAATACACCAGAGCAATAGCTACATGTATATTGGCTGTTAATAGTGTCAATGTTCTAGTAAGGCATCTACTTCTGTAAGTTGATCAAACAGCTAATGTGTGTTTCTTCCTACTCCCTTATCACACACAATATAAAAACGACTCCCACCACACAGACCAGCACACACCACACCGGTGTATATGTTAGCCAGTAGTCACAATATGTCATGTGCAACATGCAAACATGCAGCCCTAGTCACAACAGACGCATGCCCTCGGCACGTTCAACTTTAACTCAGTCAGAGCTGTCTGTGAAGCCACCCATGAGTCAGCGCTGTGTCTGACTTATAGGGCATGCATGTTGCATGTTCCCAGGCAGTCAAAGTACAAGGTCTTACACCTGACAGTATATTTGGATCTGCAATATCTAACCCCTTAAGGACAGCAAAGTGATGTCACACTTTCTACCTTTGTATAAATTTCTACTTTTTACTTAGGTTTTTTGTCTTGAATGTATTCATTTCCTGGATAAAATCAGATACTTTCTTTTGACTAGGGAGGGACATATATATGTCTATGGCCTTTGTCGTCATCATGCATCATGCCAACCTTAAGGGTTGATACACTCCCAAAAGTTTAGGATTTTACACCAATGCAGTGCTGGCAAGCTACTGTTTTAATGACAAATGTTACTTTAAGTTTAAGGCAACATGCCGAGTTACTCACTTCACTTTAACAGGGTTTGGCAAATAGGTAAATTACCCATAGATTACAGTCACTCATGTTGACCGGTAATAACAACCTTTTACTGCACCAACAGATATCCCCGGAGTACTACCAGGGAGTAGATGGCCGGCCTGGTTATCCTTCGACCACCTTTTTTTAACCTCAAGAAAAAACAAAGGTGGGGGAGGAAGTAGATGGCAGCCTATTTATTTCTTTACCTGAGGAGTCCAGTTTTTACCTGCCCCAGCTCCGTGCCTCTGATCGGTGCAGTCACCACGGGGCGACTGTCAACTTTTTTCCTGCACACTTCAGGGTGTTTTCCACTCAGTCGCTTGTTTCTTGTGTTTAAGTTTTGGGAAGTTTTGATGGACAAGGTTTCATTCGATTTATTTATTTATAGTGCTGGCCAAAAAGGGATGCATGATACATTGTTTTCATGATGCAGGGATGCAGCACTGGTGAGTAACTTGCTGGTATTACTTTCATGAATCATGCCTCTCCATCGGGAGTGTATCAACCGTGTAGGGTCAGCATTATGCATGAACATAGTGCTCGCAAGTAACTCACCAGGGCTGCAATCTTATATCCTGCTGGCAAAAGAGCATGGCACATTAAATCATAAAAAAACACCCTAAAACCAACAACAAAAAAAGCTCGCAGGTGCAGTAAGCTTTTATCACAAAACAACACCAAAATTACAATTATTAAGTGTGATCGCCATAAAAGTTTTACCGATGTTTTATCTTAATTCGGAGATGTCATTTGGATAATTGAATGATCCCAAGGGTCCTCTCAAATGTAACCTTAGGCCATCAACATGAAAAGGAAATTACGATCATTATTTATTTTTTTAGCACTGCAAGCAATTTGTTTCCTTTAAATACTATTTACATAATTGATATCTATGGGGGGCCTGGGTCTCCTGACTCTCTGCCACCAATGGGAACCACCTGCGCCGTTTTTCAGTGGGGATGTCAGGGTATGGTAAATCACACACAGTGTTGGCAAAAGCTGGATAGAATAAGGCCTGGGGTGGGTACTATGTCTTCGAGGATAGACATCAACTGCCGTCCTACCGTCTAACTTATCTGAGGTTGGGAAATTTGACCGCCTTATATTTTTATGGAAAAGCTGTACATGGACTACTAACTCTGCGGAAATGCACCCTATTTTTATGGGGGAAAACACTACACAGTTTGAGGTTATAATTTTTGACCCAGGGTCTTGAGAACCTCAGACCGCCCCACTAATTAGGATCTGATAAAAATTGACTGCCACTGCTCAGTCGTGCTGCAGTGGCTACCCAATCCGTGGGCGAGTAACCCCCCCCCCCCCGGGGAATAATGGCACTTATGCCCCGAGGACAGATCCTGTATTCCTAACCTCCCATTCTTCTTCATATTGCGGCCCTGTTTCTATGAATGCTCGGAGGCGTAGATTTGGGTAATAAATCCCTTATCCTTAACCCCAGGGCAATCCATGTATTCTCGGCCTCTGCCAACACTATATTATTCGTGTTTTTTTTTTGCTATGTGTATGTCCCTTGTGTTCTATTATATTCTGATAAGGCGTGTTGATCCCAAATTTCATTTTGTATTGGACTTGTTTTAGAAATATTTTTTCCAAATATTTTCCTCTTTTTTTTTCAGAATGTAATTTTAGTCCTCCTGTGCCGGAACTATCGCGGTATCTAAGCGAATGGTCACTACCAAAGACTATTGAATACTTTGTAGTAAGATAGTAAGATAGTAAGATTTTTATTCAATCAATAATCACGGTTTACACTGCGATTTTCAAAAGTTGAAATCAATTATGTACATATATATATACATATAGATACACAATTTAATGTAGTAGCATTCCCAAAGGTTTGCTGTAGCGGAGTTACGTCAGTTAGCATAGTTAGCATAGGAAAGATACATGCATGAATATCATACATTGACATTACATTTACCACCATACTGTATAGTAGTAAATACCCTGTCAATGTATCTTTCCTAGAAAATATAAACATGCATCTTTCCTAGAATATATAAAAACGTCATAATTTATTTCACATTAAAAGTAACGACCATTCCCTTAGATACCTGGTTACAGTGGCCAAAATAATTTGACAGTATTTACTGCCATACAGTATTGCAGCATCCCGTGGAGGTGCCAGTACTTAGACTCATGGCCAGATTACCCCCCGGGTCCCCCTCAGGTCCAGTTCTCATGATAAGCACTCATCACACAGGGTTTATTACTTTACCAAGGTCAGACTGCCATGAATAATTCCAACAGTCAGAATGCCACAAAGTCTGGCACTGATTCCATAAATCAGGCCATGTATAATAAACAGGTTGGTTTAGGGGGGAAAGGTACAAACCCTGAGTCATTCCAACCCTCATATCTTATGATTATGATTCCCATTATGTATTTTAGGTTATTAGCTCAGGGAGCTACTGCTCCCGGAGTCTTATGCGACGCCTCTGTGAGACACTTTCTACCGATCTCTGGGAAAAAAAGTAAACCAATATTTCTCACAGAAAAAAAAACATTCAATGTTGCTGTGATGCACACATAAAATTGAAGTGTTTTCCTTCCGAGTGCAACAAACCTTCTGTCTGAAATTCCATGTCAAACTAGACCTGTCCAAAGAAGGTCATTTTTTCGGCACTGTAGACAAACATCAAAGTACTGCTGTAGACATTTCGTCGATTTCGGCATTTAGTGTTAAACCGATGGGAAAATCAGAACTCTGGGTGGGTGAGACGCTTTTTGTCAGACCAGTTAGCAATCTGTGGACATAATTGACAGTGGGGTGAGTAAACCACTTACATTACACCACTCACATTACATTACTCACATTACACCACTCACATTACACCACTCACATTACACCACTCACATTACACACAGCATTATATACAATTTATTCAAAGGAGAAACAAATCCCTGAGTCTTTTGTGATTAGGATCACATGCTAGATTTTTTCTTTAGCTTTTACGTGTATACAATAAATCTGCGAAGCACATGACAAAACAAAACGCCATCCAACCATGGCTTTTAATTGAACAAAATTCATACACAATATATTGGCTTTTCCGTTATCCACTTTTCTTTGGCTTGGCCTAGCCTACACTTTCTGTCTAAGTGACATAAAACAATTTTCCTTTCTCGGTCTGAGTACAATTCTCTGGATGCTTTATAACACATTCCCTGATATTACAGCCAGAGACCTTGGTAGGTGAATGTGAGTAGAGGCTGCCGTATCGTGGGTCGTAAAGACGGTGATAAATATGTACAAGTCATAAAGAAGGAGAAGTATTGGTATGGTCTACGTCACACAGAAAAGAAGTAGAATCACTGTGACTCCCGACGTGATCACTGAGGTAACTCTCCCCAGGACTCTTACATTAGCAGGACTCTACAATAACTCTGTAATGACTTCTATTCTAAGACTCCCTAATGATTGGGAGTCACTTTAGAGTTGTGGGGAGAGTTACCTCAGTGATCGGAGCTGGACTCCCATTTGAGAGTTACAGTGATTCTACTTCTTCTCTCTGTGGTCATATTATCCCTGTATTAAAGGGCCGCGCAGTGCTTGAACCCTTTAAGGACGGTATGGCGCATGAATGCAGCATACTCAGAAAAGTCAGCGTCATTGTCGCTAGAACCACTCTCACATAAAAGTCAGCCACTGTGAGAGTGATTCTAGCGACAATGACGCTGACTCTTCTGTGTATGAGCGCCGGTGAGTAACTCCCCAGGGCTGCCAGTGGGAACCAACTGCAGTGGTGGGAACTATAAAGTCCTCTTCTTTCATTGACATGTATTACTAGTTTTCCTCAGCATATATATTGACACATTAACCCATATTTACAGCAATACAACAAATAATAAGGAGTTGTGTTTGCCACAAACAGATGTACAGCATAAGATATAATCTCAAATACAGGAAATACCAGTTCGGAAGACCATCACATAGCAGATTGTACCATTTAGCTTCGAATTCCAATTTTCTCACGGATTTTTTTAGAGTGGCATCCAGTTCTCTTTGCTACTGTTTGGGGTATGAAACAAGGCTTCATCTCCTGTTTTTAGTGAAAAAGGGCGAGGCGCAATTAAAACCCTTTCCACAGCAACTTCTGGGCAAAATTGTACAGTAAAAATCATCCCAAAGACGAGGTGTGGCGGGCACCCCTGCGGCCCCTCTAAATCTACCCTTAGCTTCCCCAAGTGCTGGATCCGCCATAGAAATAGGTAGATACAATATCTGAAAAACAGACACGTGCGCGGAACAATAAACCACACTGACTTCTGTGGTTTATGTCCCTGAACCCTCTGGATGGGGGGAGATACCCTCTGGATGTTTGGTCAGCCTACATGAATCCCTGCAAGGGCAGCATGATGCTTTAAATCATTGTGCTATTTACCTGGGGCTATTCATGATGCACGAATGCAGCCCTCGTGAGAAACTCACCAGTGCTGTATCATGCAAGCATCATGCCGACCCCTACAGACCAGCCCATGTCTGGTCCCTGTGAGCTGCTCTGTACTCGTGTACAGCTGAGCTACTCCTGCCTGGGGCATATCTACCCCTATACTGTATGTGTGTGTGTGTGGGGGGGGGGGGTGCTATAGAGCTGCATCTATATACACTAACACTAGCTGTGCAGGTCAAGCAGTGGTCAGTCTGACACTGGCCAGCCACCTCACCTCTGACATCCAGTCAGCTGATCACAGCACTCCAGCTAGGGGAGGGGCAAACATATTTGAACCAAGGAGATTTCAACAGAAATTTCACAGCGTTGTAAAGACAGTTCATGAATGCTCTAACAGCCTAGTTATAATGAAAATCAATAAACGACCTACAGTTAACATAAAGGTATTACTGCGCATAAAGGCTAGCGTGCAACTGCTCTGGAGCAGGGAGATTTTGAGGAAATCACTACTACTCTGTATTAAATAGACAGTAAGTGGTCTAGAGTTTACATGTTCATGAATAGTAAATGCTCTATAGTTCAGCAGTCTGCAAATTATGCATAGATCTTACATGGTTTAAATTCTCTATATATTAATCTGCTGTAAATGTGATATAGCCAAAGAAGCTGCGTATAAGTATGCTGTATAGTTTGACATGCTGTAAGTGCTCTATAGTTTACGGTCAAACACAGCAAATGGTCTCTACCCCACCCCACGTACATGGACCTACATGTCAGCATGGGGCAGGGGTTAGATGTCGGCGTGTGGAGAGCTGCCCCCGGGCTGGAGGTGAACCCTGTATATAAGGGCCGCATGGTGCTCTAATGTGCTATGTCGGCATGATGTATGAATGCAGCCCTGAGGATAGTGAGGATACTCACCAGTACTGCATGCATGCTGTATCCAGCCGATCCTTTGGGAATGTATCAAACCTTAGGGTTGACGTGATGATTCTGGATTGCATACAGTTCTGCCGTGCTAATCGCTGCATACATACATCATGGCCACAAAGGTTTACCACATGAAATCATGCTGCAGCCCTTAGAGGGTTAGAGTCTGGGAGGTGGTCCTCGGGGTCAGTAGAGGTACTACAGTAGATACGTATACCCTCCAGGCAGCGCCTACTGCCCCCCCCCCTACTGCCCAGTACCTCTTATGTACCCATGCTGACTTATGTGCTATGTTATGGCTGGTACTTCTGATAAAGGTTCATCATGTTTGTGATGACGTGTAAATTATACCCTTTTAATGCCTCATGGCCCATCTCTCTGGCATGATGCATACAAGCAGCCCTGGCACGCATTCAAGTTCCATGTGCAGTTGTCCATTCCTCTCTTAGCTCAAAGAGGTACATTCCGAAAAAAGCTGTTTTCAACCGGGGATTTCAACAATGTTATGCATAGTTTAGCTGTATTCAGGGATGAAAGTCTTTAAGGTATTCCCTGATTTCAAGTTTGTAAAGTCCAGGTCCTGTACTTAACTATGGTGGACCTTTATTCAGGGGCCTCAATTTGAACATTTCAAGTTTATATGGAGAATGGTCACTTTCAACTTTCACTTTTCACTGCCTCCTTATATTACTATTTTTTCCTTCTAACTTGTACTATTCCATACTTATTTGTTTGGCTATAGCGACTTAATCATTCTGGCCTCTGAATAGCGACTTTATCCAGGAGAATGCCCATCACTCAGCAGTAGATTGCCTGCAGGCATCACCCTATCATGACATCCCCCCCTCCCTTCACCCTCACACACCACCTCCCCTTTCATGTACCCTCATACTGAAGTAGGTCTGCTATTTCATGGATAACCCCTCCCATATGGGGAGATACATGGACAGGCTGATGGATTTTAACCCTCTAATGCCCGCCCTGTGCTATAATACCTTTTTGAAATCATTATAATGTCAATGTATGAACACAACCCTGGTGAGTAACTGATACTCAGCAATGTTGTCCTCATACATGACAGCATTGATACACTAGTGAGCTCCCTTTTGGTGCATCATGACAACACATGAATAAGAAACAGTGATGCACCATGCCGTCCTTAAAGTTAATGGTTTATAACACTTCTAGTTTTCCTCAGCATGGATCATCCATTGGACCTAGAATACAACCAATTTTATAAACCATGATTAAAATAGAATGCTGCCAGAGACTAAAATGCAGACTCTATGAGTGTGAGGTGGTTAGCGGGAGTGTTAAGAGGTATGTCAAGGTAAACAGGACTACCACGTGACCTGACCCTATCCACACGTGGTCCCACCAGCCTAACCCTGCAACAGCCGCATAGTGCTTTAATGCTCCTTGGCCATCATGACGGATGAAGCCAGCCCTCATGAGTAACTCGCCGGTGAGCTCCTCAGTCACATAGTCTTGCTCTTTTCAAACATCATGTCAACTCGATTGGGTTGATACATTCCCAGTGTAGCGATGAAAGTGTTTCCCTGATTTCCCTGAGTAAAACTTTAAGGCAGCGTGCAGTAGTTAAAGGGTTAGCGTGCTGCATTTAGCGCCCCCGGGTGGCCCCTGTACATACCACACACCAGGGTCTGACCAGCACATGCACCCTGTCACTACTGTCAGCCATTTAAATAACCATCAGTAAATACACCGATAAAGCCACCAGGAAGCGGCCTATATTCTCTACATGTATTTACACGATCAGATTCACCATGTACTAAAATATAATCAAGGGTGCATTACATCTGTCAAGACAACTTAGTCAGAAGTCTATCATCATCAGGTACGGAAAGAGGGTTCCAGAGATCCAGGCACGCCCAGTGAGGAAATAATCCTGTTCTAATAGTTAACATTTTACTGGAATTGAAGCGAGAAAATGTAAGTTAATTCTAGACCAATACATTACTGACAGCTACTACATTATCTCCATAGTTTTACTATAGTTTTTAAAATTTTCATTAAAGCGAATTTTGATTGCAAAAAGAAATGTCTCAATACCTGATGCATTGGTGTATCACGGGCGGCAGATGAACATGACATCTTGGGACATTACTTAAATCGTGATCTCTGTATCAAATTTATTGTGTGACGTTATTCAAAAGCGACAGAGAGCGACAGTGACTGCAATAAGAGACCAGTCTGATAGAAATGTGAAGCTGCGGCCAGGAATTGTTCTGTAGACATTGTAACTCAAAATGCCTGCCATGATGGCTGAAGCAAGCTAAAGCAACATCAGTAAGATATGGTGTCTGTTCCCTATCACTCTGGGTCTACATTCTAGGACTGAGCGTAGCACAGGAATGACACCTCTCAGGGAAAGTCACGGAATCTTGTGAAATGTCAACGCAAATTAGGGAAAGTCATGAAAGATTATTAGAAAATTCATTAGAATTAACCATTTGCTTTTGAGATTTTAAAAATGTCCTTTAAGACCGCCCCGAGATTTTAATCTGATTTATTTTGTAGAAAACACCCTGTCATCAAGTTGCATAAATCAATTGCCATAGATGAGCTGGTGGAGGAGGATGGCTGTAGCCGCACAGAGAGGTATTCATCCAGTACAGGTGGCGCCATGTCTCAGTACGGAATGCTATGTCTAATGTACCCTGGTGGTGGTCGCATGAACTACCAGGCGGGGTGCATAGGGCCAGGTGCACCCTGTTTACAGACACAACCCCAGTATTGGGCAGCAAAATAAGCTGTATTGTCCCCATAAAACATGCCAAGGCCAAAAACAATAAAATTATGTTTCAGCCTCCTTCCTCTAAGGTCTTGCATAGAAAAGTGCCCTTTCAGCCCACTGTCTCAAGACAGATCTATCGCTTTCCAGAAGTTCTTTCTATAAGTTTACGGGTATAAGCTTAACTCGCGTATGAGAAGCAAGCCACAAATAGCTCAAATTCCCAGGAGTGGACATATCAACAATTTCTATTATACTATTTCACGACCTTCCTTATTCTGTAACCTGAAACACACTTTCCTGCCAACAGGGAAAACAAGCATTATTGTCGCCATAAAACAGTGTAATAAACAGCCCCCACAACAACAACCAGAAACAAATAAACCATGCTGCAACATCTGTATGCCGTCTCCTATACAGCTAATCCTTTAAGGACAGCATGTCGCTAAAAGGCGATATTTCTCGTCATCATGCACCAATGCAGCTTTGGCGAGTAACTCACCAGGGTTGTGTCAGTGCATCATTCAGACCCGTCAGGAGTGAATATGAATACAGCCCTGGCGAGTTACTTGCCAGGGCTGCAATCATGCATCCTGACAACGATGGAAAGATGCGTTACTGCAGCATGCGGCCCCTACAGGGGTAATGGTGATGGGGTGTGGTTGTTGTGGACATGATGGAGCTGTGTTTCATGACGGCTCCCTACTTGAACAGACATAAAGTGTATTATAGATGAGACGCTGCTAGATGAGGGGGCCTTGTGCAATAAGGATTCCTTAACAGTTTAACCCTTTACGGACGGCACGATGCATTAATGCATCATACCCTTGGTGGTCATGATGCACCAATGTAGTCCTGGCAAGTAACTCACCAGGGCTGCATTCATGCATCATGACGACCCTACAGGGTTGAGACAATCCCTGCAGGGTCAGCATGATGCACCAATACAGCACTGGTTACTCGCTGGGGCTTCATTGGTGCATTATGACGACTTATGTAATCTAACCGACATGCGTCCTTAAAGCGTTAATGCACGTTAAGGGCTGCATAGTGCTTTAATGCGATACACTCCTTTTCCATCGCTTGGCAAGCTTGATACATTAAAACAAACAGACCCCAATACACTGTACCGATCTTGTATTCACCCTGTCCACCTTCCCACCAAGAGAATTGCAACCACAACATGATAAATCCACCACCATACTAATACATGGCCGAATACAAGCCTGTTTGTAATAGACTCATGTATGAATGTGTAATATCAGCCTTGCCCTGCTGGCTTTGCTAATAGTACAACATTCAGAAACACATCTAATAAAAAGTACCTGTATTTGGGAGCCATATGGTACTGTGTATTTATCCTCATGGATGCTGCCCTTGTAACAGTGTGTAATGCACCAATACATGCAGTCCAGGCGAGTAACTCACCAAGACTACTTTCATATATCATGCCGACCCTTCGGGAGTCTATCCATGTTCAACATGAAAACAAAAGAGTACAGTGCATAAAAAACTAGAATAGTGATTGAGCCAAGATATATTTGTACCAAAACGTTGGTTCTATACATTGTAAATGAATAATACAATAATGGTCTCTGATAAAGGACAATGTAAGTTTACTGTGCAGAACCATCGATACATATAACCATTGTTACATATAAAAGGAAAGTCTCTATCTATCCATAGTATATGAGACATTGATATTAAAGATGCCTTCTCATAGTCCAATGGGAATCATAACGCAAATGTGTATGTTGCGATAGGGAGTTCAGGAGTATAAATGATTTGACGAGCAGTGGTATACTGTATATCTCTTTTAGCAGTGGCACAGGTTTTTGGTGGTCTTTTGAGTGTTCGTGTAGCTTTTTTAAGCATCAGTACAGTCCTTTGAGCAATATTGTAACTTTTTCTTTTTGAACAACAGTGTTGCTCTCTGGACAATTGTGTAGCTGTCTGAGCAGCAGTGTAGTCTATTGATCAACCGCGCAGCCTTTGGAGCTCCTGTACATGCACAGCTTTTGAATAGAAGAGTGTATGTGTGAGCCAGTCGGACATCACTATGATACTAGTGTAGGGGAACAGATCGAGCCCACATCTGTACCAGGGGGTAGTGTAGGGGCTAGGGTTACACGGGGTTTATATGACGGGTTCTGTTGGATGCTGTGTTGCGAACTCCATCCGACTGCTTGATAAAGCCCCATCTTCTCTGACTTCCTGACTTCCCAGTGATGGAAGCTGATGGGGGTAGTGTAGGGGTCGGATTCCCCATACCCTTGTGGAGAGCCCGAAGGGGTGAAACAACTGTGTAATCCTCCCCCTCTGTACCATACCGATCCAGTAACGTAGGGAGCGGAGAACAGTCAGACACGGGTTGGTAGTGTAACGGTTAGCACGCTTGTCACCAGTGCAAGAGGTCTGTGGTTCGATTACCGGCCGATCCAATAACTAAGTTTTCCGCGACTCCTACACTAGTGAGCACTGCATGCTTCTCCCTAAGGGCATCTATAAAACTCTGCTCTCCCTACCGTTACTATACCCCCCCCCCCTCACTACAGCAGCGATATAGCACTGTGGTGTATGTCTCTATGAAAATCCTTGAGTCAATACAATTGACCACAAACTTAGAAAAGTTTAAAACGAAAGCACCTTTTTTGCAGTATAGCTTTTGGAGCAAAAGTGCTCATTCTTTTTAGCAATAGTGCAGCTTTTTGACCAAAAGTGCAACTTTTTAAACAAAGTGCAAATATGCTAGCCTTAGTGCAGCTTTTGGATAAATAGTGTAGCATTACAGCCGTTCGGAGCATGTATACAGCTATACGAGCAGTACAATAGTGTATGTGTGAGTCAGTGTGAGACATTCTGCCATTACCATAATACTGATACTGCGTGATGCTCCCTCAGGGCAGAGACATACATGAGCTATGTAGATCTCTGCTCAGGGCATCTATAAAACTCTCCTCAGTGACTTTCCGTTCCTACCCCTCAGCTGTATAGCTTGTGTATGGTGTCTGTATATAGAGATAAGGAGAGCACCCGGCATATACTGGCGGCACTCCCTAAGTGTGGGTGTGACTTAGTGACCAGTTACAACACCAATACAGCTGAGGACCATGTCATAGTGAGGTGCTCTTCCAGAGTTTCTTCACAGCTCATATATCCCCATTGACCCCCCCCCCCCCACCCCCACCCGATTACAGCCACTCTTACTATATACTTCATCTTTTTGTCTTATGTGTGAAGAAAGAAGTACAGCCACCCAGTTATTTGTACTAAGATGGGTGAGAGGTTTCTATGACTAGTGTCTTACCTCCCACCCACCCCTGACCCTACTGCAAGGACTCTGTTATTAGTGTATGTGTAACACAGGCATGCATTAGCCTGGTACAGTATTAGTGAATGTGTGGTGCAAGGACTCATCAAGATGCTACTGCTCTACATGTGCTGCTCCCCTGGGACTCCATGAGCTGCTCCTACAGTCCTACCCTCACAGCTCTCTGTATTCTGTGCCATAGATAAGGGGTAACTCCCCAGAGAATAGTGTCTTATTTGTTAAGATGTAAGAACCCTTTAACAAGGATAAGATATAGTGAGTAGCAATAAAATGAAAACCTTCATATTTCACTGCAAATCGAAAAGGAGATCCCTGCTATACGATAGAACCATGAGCACCTTATATTCATAAGCATGTGTGGTAACCTAAGAGTGATAACCCTGAGGCCCTATATGAAGCATATCCATGCACCATCTCAGAGACTAAGTACCCAAGCAGACCTGTTCTCAGACACCCTCTTATAGTGAGACTAGACTCACACAGTGTGTAGTGGTTAGTCAGCCAGCCATCAGCCCTATACTCAGTGTGTAGGGTCTAGCCCCACTGCAGCAATTAGGGTAGATTATACCCTATATCTATCTGCCTATGATCCTAGATACATAAGAAACAGAGCGAAGTACTGTATCTTTTTTTCATGCATTTTTCCATGCACTTCGAAATCCCACGTAAGGATTCCTTTCAAACAAAATGAGTAGACTAACATGGCTGTGCTGCCATCGCGACCCATTTCTTAGTGTTTGAGCTGATGGATCCGTGCAAATGCAATGCAATTTATATGATTCATATATTTTCCACGTTTCTGTGATATGTGTTATTTGTTATACTTTTATTTAACTATGTGTGATTGTTTCTCTCCAGGTGAGTGCCTTAACGTCTACACCTGTACCAAGCAGCAGCAGCAATAAAAGAACAGGTAGGGCGCATCGTCGACGGAGTTTCTGATGTTACTTCATCTACCACATCCCCTGCGACGTAGCACCTTCTTCATCCCCTGCCCTCTGATTGGTCAGTGTGGTGGATGTAGCTCTGGAGGAGGTTATTAATAGTAGTTGTACACAGAGAAAAGAAACAGTCAAAAAGGAGTCCAGGTTGCCTCCAGAAAGACTCACCTCATTAGGAGAGCTTTATAGGTCCCTATGTGACTTCCTCATCTAGGCTCCCCTATGCAGCCTGGGCTCTTCAGGGGGTCTTTCTGGAGGCACTCTGGACTCCGTTTTGACGCTGTTTCTTTTCTCTGTGTAAGGACCCGTCCCTAGTTGTAGGGCCTGTGTACGGCTAGGTATGGAGTAGCCAGCCTTCACCCCTGGTGCCCCAGGGTACAGACCGACCCCTGGGTACCTACCGCCTACCCCCGGGGAGGCAGTGGTTGTAGAGACGGAGTGAGAAGGCCCTACCCCTCAGGGCCTGTATTAAAGGAAATTGAGGAGTGGAGAATAAGGATTGGGACTGGGGCGGAGGGCAGGTTTCAACCCTTTATCGGCTTCTTAGTACTTTAATGCGGCATGGCGTTTGTATGCAGGTGCATGAATGCACCCCTGGCGAATTACTCACCATGGCTGCATTCACACTCTGTGTAGTTGTCATGATGTACATTTTGTATCAATGCAGCACTGATGAGTTGCTTGCCAGGGCTGCATGCATGCATCATGGTGACAAAGGGCATAGCACATTAAAGCGCCGTGTGGACCTTGGAGGGTTAAGGTGTCTGATGGGACTGAGAGATGTCCCCCCGGGCTGGTAACGGATAGGCTGGGTGAGGGGAGGGGGAAAGATGTCAGAGAGAGGCACTCTCCTAGAACAGTCTCAAACAAGACTCTGCCAAATGGCTCGGACTACAGGACGTCTTCTGTTGAAGAAGGTAGGGAAAGGGTACTACTTGTCTACTCTCCTACCCACGGCACACCACATACAAACAAGTTCCCAAGGATATGTTCAATTTCCATCATACAAACATGACCAATACTTCTATAAATTTTAACATCTACTCTCCAAACTCCTTTAAATAATTGGATCGATTGATAGTTGTATAAATGAGTAGTTTAAAAGTATGGCGTAGGTAAATTCTCACAGTGATCACCGCGTTTTGAAACGCCTTAATTGTATAAGTTAAAGTGAATCAATTTGACCATCTAGCTCAACCAGGATTTTGTTGGAAATTTTATTTAACGTGATGTAGTTTAAAAGGATGGCATTAAATATCTACTTTGTAGACCATCACCCTTGTTTTTTGTTGATCAACTGTCAAGGAATACCTGTGTTAATGATCGAGGCAAAAAATGCTTATGGTAATACTTTACTATAAAAGTACCGGTACACATTGAGTCGAGACATAGATTGTTGATAAAGGGACAGTTATACGTTATCCTCGTTGTAAAACTCAAGATTAAAAGTGTTTAAAGAGATCAATAAAAGAAAAATCAACCTCTCAATCAACCTCTCATATTGGCAAAGAGAAGTAATACCGGTACAAACGGAATCTGCTGGGACATTGATTGAGGGAGGGGGAATGCAGAGATGGATAGTGGGTGTGGGAGGGGGCTGCAGAAAGAGGGGTGAATGATTGGTACCAAGTCCCACGGTAGGACCGAGGCGGACAGATCCCCTGGTAGATTGTTCACTAGAGATTCCCGAGCCAGGGATAAACTGGAGATGTGGAAATCTGAGAGGTCATCTATGATGCATTAGGCTAGTTTTTGTTACTGTGATCAGCAAAGCTAGATTTCTTCGCAAAACCTGACTGGAATATGACCCCTAATATGACTACCGTAAAACCTCGCGTAGAAGCCGCGGCTCGTACGCGAATCAGAGCCAGCTTTCTTTTGATACCAAACATGCCTACATGGGGTGCGGCTTATACGAGAGTTTTTAAAAGTATGATACAGTACTAAATTAACAATTTTCATATACCCTATTAGGCTTATAGGATTTCCCAAAGTTAGGGGTGCAGCTAATACGCGAGTTAGGCTTATACGCGAGGTTTTACGGTAATCCAGCTAGTATGAAGACAAAGAATTACATGGCTAGAAGATACATGGAACAACCTAGGACTATACCAGATTTGCATAGTAGAATATGTGGTGAATAGTTCTTCCTCATCCATCACTAAACCCTCTACTACAAAAATAAAACCAACCTCAAATAGCCATGTTCAGTACAGTTAATATGGTATCGGCGGCTTACGTCTGGGAAGTTTAAAGTCTAACAGAGCTTCGAACAGAGCTGACCACCTCGATTATTTGGATTTGGAATACTCACGAACCATCATATTTCCCGATGCAATCCAACATTATTCAACTGGTTTAATATCAACAGATTTGGTGTCCCAATCACACCCCAATGGCCACCTTTAGCCACCGGCGGCTGTGAATGACAATTTGAACCTCTCAGAGAGAGAATCTTTAGCTGCTCTGTCTCTGACTGCTTCCAGTATTTTGGTAGGAGGGGAGGGGGGGGGGGTAGGCCCCCTGGGTGGCAGTGAGCTATAGGGTAGGTATCAGATGGTACATCCTCCCTGCTGCTGATTTACATTTGTTTGAACATACAGAGGGACATATATACACCAGCACCTCTACACCTGAGGGGTCTCCACCAACAGCGTATACATGATGTCTTTAGGCATCGCTGGATGCTGGGCACCTAGTTTATCAACTGATATCAAGCGTCTTCGGATATATGATGACTAGGGCAAAACAATTCTAATGATGTTCTTCCATTTGTTGTAGGTTGTAAGTTATTATGCTTATTCAGCTTTGCTGATAAATTAAAGGTACATATGGATTATATCAATGATGGTATGATGTAATTGAAAAGGTATTTCCTTATATTACTACCATATGTTCACAA
The DNA here is from genome assembly GCA_947462335.1 of Harmothoe impar. Taxonomy (NCBI): domain Eukaryota; kingdom Metazoa; phylum Annelida; class Polychaeta; order Phyllodocida; family Polynoidae; genus Harmothoe; species Harmothoe impar. The sequence goes on from OX381718.1 coordinate 31,766,222, forward strand.
TCTATTCACGGTTTTCAATATTAAAGAGACTCGTTGCAGTGAGGTGCTGCAATGTAAAAATAAAGTTAGAGCCCTGGGTCAGTGAATAAATGAATTTAGATTTATGGCATAGATTCAAGCAACAATTTGGCCGGGCCCATGTTGGATTACATCATGGAATCTGGATTCAGAATGAAGAACTGTCAACCCTTACAGAGCAGCAAGTTGCCGCCATATCTTTATGATTCACACTGCATGTTAGGGTAGGTTCACCACTTTCAACCGGTCTGATCCATGTTTTTTTATGAGCTACGTTTAAGATCTAATTGCTCCTAGAGTATTTTGTACATAGCCTTCACAATTGAACCAAACTTTAGGTATTGCTCTAAAGAATAACATTCATGATATCTTACATTGCTATATATCAGTTTGTAGTATTTAATACCATGATTTATCAGAGCATTCAGAATTGGCCCTTTTCACCCTAAGTCAGCCAAGGGTAGGCGGAGAGTTCTTTGACAAGAATTCCGTGTACCGTAAAACCTCGTGTATAAGCCTAACTCGCGTATAAGCCGCACCCCAAGTTTGATGCGATATAACCCAGCATTGAAGACATGAGATCAGCAGTATGTCCAGTACAATTCTGATTTTAATGGTATTTCTCAAACAGTATACATAGTAGGCACATCCAGCAACACAGCAACCAGTGGCCAATCATAAGGTACCACCTCCTCCTCCAGTGGATTTCCTGACGTCACAATAATACAGGTACCAGATCTCCAGGCCACAGTAGTATGCCTGTAGGTGTGTATACCTCAGCCCCTACCTACTGTACATAAACACCACCACACACCACTCTGGAGGCCACTGGTTGCCCTTAACATGTTAACACACAAACCTCCCAATACAGGTACCCCAGTGGTTAGGCCACTCCAGATAGTCCTCTGGTTACACTGATCCTATAAGCCGCAAAGGCCATCTGAGAATTGTTAATTTGGTACTGTAGTATACTTATAAAAACTCTCGTATAAGCCACACCCTATATAGGCATGTTTGGTATCAAAAGAAAGCTGAGTCTGATTCGCGTACAAGCCGCGGCTTATACGCAAGGTTTTACGGTAAGAGAATTCCAGGGGGGATTCCAGAGAAGAAAATCCCATGGTTGACTTAAGGTATGAGGTAGTTGTCTTAGAGTGAATTTGTGGCTGACTTAAGGTGAAATGACTATACCTTACAAAATCAGTCCTAAATATAATTTAGGAAATTAATTTTGCTTAATAAAGTGATGATTGATGTAATTTAGATACATATCCAGCTCACAAAACCAATCAACATTGTGTATGAAAGGAACAAATACTTCATGTCAAAACAGGTCAAACAGGGGTACTTCTGACTAATTTTACAGTATGAAAAAGAGTGATGATATGGATGCAATGTGCAGTATATATTTGTAAAACACTTGAATTTCTAATTCAGTGGGAATTTATTGTTATCAGATACATAGTAAACTGGTAATTTCATGTCAAAAGTGGTTGACTCAAGGTATGAGTTTGACTCAGGGTGAACCTACCCTAAGAACCATTTAAATATATCTAATATAATGCCCTTCAAGCACTGAGGAAATATCATACTGCATTTAAGTTTATCTCTAAGCACTGAGGAAATGTCATACATTATTTAAGTCTAACTTAAGTTACCGAAAATGTAGTGCTACATGTAGCAAGTGACTCATCACTGCTGCATCCATGCCACATTCAATCATCGACCATAACATCTTAAAGCACCAGGCGGCCCTTAGAGGGTTAAACTTGTCAGAATCTCCTATTATCCCGGTAATACATTTATCCTGTACTGCTTATATGAGACAATAGTCAGGACAAGACAGTGCCATAAACCTCATTGATGTAGGAGAATACGTCGTTCTGCCAGTTGTAAATTCCCCTTGTCGCGTGACACGAGCGACATGTCTTGCCGCTAACACAATGATGAACTCATGAATAAATCAACTTGTTTCAGAACAGGAGCGCTTTTCTCTGCCCGCGAACGTCACTCAAATTGAAATGTTGTGTCGGTTGTCGGTTTCAGCCATGTTAAAACTGTTAGAATTTCCATTGTGGACCGGGGAGGGATATCAATATTTCATTTAGTGACTGAGAAAGGGGAATAGGAGATTTTGAAAAGGCATAGTTTCGCATTAACCCTTTGATGGTGGCATGATGCCTCAAGGCTTCATGTTTATTTGTTGTCCTGGTGCACTAGTTGTCCACGTCTGACATTGTATCAACCCCTTAGGGCTTCCATAAGGCATGAGTGCATCACTGGCGAGTTAACCTCAGGGGCTGCATTTATGCATCATGGCTACAACGGGACATACATCATTGTATTCAAGCATTAGGCTGCAGTTTAAAGGTTAATACTGTAATTGATGTTGGCAGTACTGTCAGACTTGTCTAACCCAGATTTATATTACCCAGATAACTCTTCAAAATATTTAACATGGGACACTGATACATTGTGATGTTGTGTTCCGATACTGTCTGCCATATCATTGGGCGGTGTCGTTGTACATTTGTTGTCTTTCAATACCCTCTCTGTCCCATGTAGGCGGTTTAAGCCACATGTCACTGAGAGGTAACCTTTCTCAGCATAACGCAACAATGCAGCCCCTGCGAGTAACGCACTGGTGCTGCATTGTTGCATTATGCCGACCCTTTTGGAGTGTATCAACCCTGTGAGGTTGGCATGATGCATGAATGCAGTCCTGGCAAGTTACTCGCCAGGGCTGCAGTCATGCGTCACGACGACAAGGGTATAGCACATTAAAACACTGTCCTGTCCCTATAGAGTTTAATACAGCCCTGGCGAATGTTCGTTTGTAGCTATACCAACACAAATCTTTTTGTTCCAGGTCAGGGAAATGTCAGGGAATTATAGATTTTTTGGCAAAATGCCAGGGAAAATGATATTTTCTGAAAATGTTAATTATTTTGTCGGGGAAAATCTTTGAAATACAATTTTTAAAAGTTATATTTTCTTTGAAAAAGCCTGTATTTTATTATGATTTTAAGGGAGAGAAAAATTGAATTGCCCAAGAAGGAGGGGGTAAAGATTTTGCACGCACGCACTACACAAACCCCCTGCTGTTTAATAATGACCACTCATAAGTAGAAGATAAGTATGACTTTAAAATTGTGAATGTTCATAGTTGGAAGGCATTTAAAAACGTTGGGTTTATGTCGCGATTGTCAGGGAAATTTGATATAACGTCAGTGAAAAGTCAGGAAAGTTAAAACTACCTTGTCGGTGGCAACCCTGAGTCATTGCTGACACAAGATGCTTACAAAAGGGCATAGTGCATTAAAGTATGTTGCTGTTCTAAAAGGGTTAAAGTATTTTTCCTCGCAACAGTCTCCATTTCAATATGCCATTAGCCTGAGGCTCCCACGGTATCAGCATTAACGTACTTCTTTAACTGCCATCTATCCCATAATAACTAGACACAGTACACTGGTCCCCTGTGGCGTAGACGGGTCCCCCGTGCAGTCCCACAGGGGTGGGTCTTAGTGAAGGGAAGTGGGAGTCAGATAAGACCAAAGTGAATGTAGTATGAACTCTGATTGGTCAATAATTAAGTTGTAAATAATGCCAACAGTTTTGTTTGTAACATTTGTCATATTGAATTCATTAAATGTTTGTGATTGATATGATGGTCTTGGGTTGATGTTGAATAATTGGAAGTATCCCTTTGTTGGCATGGTGATTCTAGTACTTAAACATAATAACTCTCGATTCAGTAATAAAGTTCACGTCATGTCCGTCCATGAGGCCCAGAGCAGACGACATTTAGCACTTTAATCATGTTTCGCTGGTAACTGTGGCGACCCTGCAGGCTGCAGTATTATAACTACCACCCACAGGGTACCAGCGACACCCAGCACCCAGCACCGAGTGCTGTGTTTTGCCGCCAGGTGGCGCACCAGGTCAGCCCCTTACTTCCGGTGAGGGATGACACAGCAGTTTTTACCCTGTTAAATAATAACACCGGATATTGTCATTTTTCCCGCCCTGTGAAGCGTACGCTATGAGCTATAGGGCCATAAATCAGCCCAAGTAAATATGATGTTAACAAAAATACAACTGGTACACCTTCAGACCTGTGCCTTTGAGAGGGTGTGTTGGGCAAGTTTCCCAGAAGTCTGGATATTTTTGTATTGGCAAAGGTAATCACCATAGCGATCATGGCTAGATGGAAAGTAAAATAACCATGGGTATATAGGTAGAATACATGTGCATCCTTACAGTCATGGATTAGCTGTACATTCAGACCATAAGGTATAAAGTCACATTTTCCATGGATATTATCAAAAGATTTAGCCTCAGTAAGTGAAATTAGTAAGTGAAACTCGGTAAGTGGAAGTCAGAAGTGGAAGTCAGTAAGTGGAGCTCAGTACGTTAGTCATGTGCCTCCTATTCCTATAGTTATTACCCCATGTACTAGCATGTGATAATGTAGAGCGTTGAAATGCAAAAGAACAGTGACACAGTCACAGTAGCCTCGATTTAATCGCAGTTTATCCTGCAATCTGACAGGTACTGTGGAAGGAGTTACCATTTCTTCATGTGAATGAATCTCATTTGTAAACCATATATAACCACCCTATGGTTCAGCAGTAGACATGGCTGACAGACAATGATGTGCAGAAATGTCACAAGGGATCCCGAGAACCCATACCTACAACTCTGTAAGATCCGACCTCTGGTCCTGTTAGAGGGTTGCGGCCATTTTGCACCGTTTTAAGTAGCACCCTATTACAATTTCCCCTACTTTGTACATTGCTGGTATCGGCAGATGGAGATGAGAGTGAGTTCAGCTGGTCTTATATCCTCATTGACATGGGTGTTAATCCCATATAATAGTAAAGACTAGGTACTACTATAGACCTATGCAACAAGAAAGAGTGACTTTCTAGAAATGTTATTGATAAAGTTTTTGAGCATTTCTGAAGTGTGACTTTCACATACATAAATGTAACCTCAAAATCCTGCATTATAATGTATACTTATTGAAAAATAATCGCCTTGTGAATCTCCTGACATGATTTGTTTGCAAACATAGCCATTATAGACAATGTTATGAGAATTCTTCTAAAACCAATGTAAACGCAACTTTATTATGAAAAAGTCGCCCTTTCCTGCTGCATTGTTGTGTATAGGATACCTAGTTGTGGAGAGTGTGTTAGCATGTGGGGTGGGTGGGGAGTGTATTACCCGGGGTCGGGGATGTGAGCAGCTCACTGTGAGGTACATGGGTTCAGCTGTCGGGTGCCTTACCACGCCGCGTGGGGCACCCAGCATGCCGCTACCTGAGTACACGTGGGATACCTGCATTAACCCTACAAGGGCCACATGCTGCTTTAATGCAGCATACCCGTCATCAGCATGATGCATGAATGAATGCAGCCCCGGTGAGTAACCCGCCAGGGATGCATTCCAGCCGTATGCCCGAAGGTACGGGATTTATATACACGTTCACCATGATGCATGAACAGACTTGGCATATAAGGCTGCATTCGTGTAGGTTGCGCAGCACATGAAAGTACTCTGCCGACATTGAAGGGCTAACCTTTGTAGCATGGCAGGCGATGTGTGGGATGAACGGCAACTGAGGAAAAAAGAGTTGCGTTCTGGTTACATTGCAAAAATTAACAGGGTTGGTAGGTGGATTTAAAAATGTTAAAAAGTACTATTTTTATTATCAGTAAAATATTTTAGTAGTAAAAACCCTAAAAATGTCACCCCAAAAATCAAAATGTGTTCCAAAGAAATAGAGTGCGCCCAGAAAATCGTAGCGTCGGTCGTGGTAGCGGAACACAACATTTTTTCTTTGGTCTGAGGGAAAGTGTAAGCAATAAGAGGAAAAGGCCAGAAAGGTGCATTATACTCTGGTAATGGAGGGTGCGGTGGGGGGGGGGGGTGGAAAATACTGTTATAGGCCCAGTGCCCCTATATATAGCGCTGAGTACCTGTCCCGACTCCACTCCGACTGCCGCTGGAGGGGTACCGAGACCTGCGGGTTTAAGGTAGATGAAGAGTGGAGGGTGGTGGATGGTGGTGGCGGGGGGGAGGCAATTCACAGAACAGAGTACTCCCGTGTGACCTTTGTATGTGAACGATGTGTGTGGTTTGAGAAGTAATACATGTTAGGTAGTAGGCCAGGGGGCAACTTGGCAATCTTCAGTGGCCTTTAAGTCTTATCCAAACCTATACAGTTATCGTGGATATGTCTTCCCTTAGCACTACCTAATAACTATTGCTCATTATTGTCAACAGCATAATTGATGCATTTGCCCTAGAATGATATCGATTATTACTTGTAAAGAGTTGTAGCGGTTGGTGTTTTAGTTCTTGTTTTTCTCTACAAAAATACAAAAAGCTGAAAAGGTGTCTGGGAAAAAAAGCAGAATGTAAAGTGGGAGGTTGTGAAGGTTGAGGAACAGACAGAGCATCTCATCCTGAACCGCCTCCAGGGGCGTGGCAAGCTGTTTCAAAGTTGGGGGGACTGAGGGGTATTTTGACCCTTTTTTGCTGCTTTTTACTTGACCTTTTTGATTTGACCTTTTTTGGGGTTGGTCAAAAGTGGGGGGGACATGTCCCCCCCCCGTCCCCCCCGGTTGCCACGCCCCTGGCCTCCAACTCCAATAAACACACGCCAGGTTCTAACATGGCTCTTGGGTGTTTCAGTACAAAGCGTTGGCATGATGCACCACTGCAACGCCAGTTAGTTACTCAGCGGCGCCAATGAGCAAATAATATGCCTTGCTCTTTGGTAGCACTGTATTGGTGCATCATGGCGACGAATGCATCTGCATCTTGATCCGTTACTTAGACAGGGTTAACCCGTTAAGGGCGGTAGTAATGTATTAATGCATCATACTCTTGGTTGGCAGGATGCATGAATGCATCCCTGGCAAGTAACTGGGCATTACTACATTCAAGCATCCTGCCAACCCTATATGGGGTTGAGACACTCGCGTAGGGTAGACCCGCTGTACCAATGCAGCACCAGTGAGTTACTCGACAGGGCTGCATTGGTACATTATGGCGATCAATGTCATCATTTGACGACATGCCGTCCTTAACAAGGCTGCTAGAACAGCAGCCTGGTGGTAAATACACGGTCAGTGACGGGGCCGGTCCTGTAAATACAGGGGTCTGTGAGGGGCAGTATCAGCAGTTTAGTTAGACGTCTGCGACTTAAGTCGTGGGCAGAAAATCAAAGCTGTTCTATTTCAAGCAGGAGTTTCACTAAGCTTTTCTCCCTCAAACTGAGTAATAAATTTCAACTTCAGTGGTGGGGGGTTCACATGTGGGCGCAGACCTTTTTTCGGCAAGTGTACAGAATTGGTTACAATAAAATACCTTTTCACATGTGACATCACCTAAATGGGGAAGCATCTTTTTGCTACCCACCCCAATCCCGCTATTGCTAAATATAAAACCGAGACATGTGTTAGGAAGTCATTGGGAAAATCGCATAGTTCAGGTGTAAGAAGATTAGCGTGTGGCTGCAGCAGTGGGTGGCATACACACGGTTCACACATTGACCCGGAGAGTTACTCAGGTGGATACACTATAACCGATGGCGAAATAATGGTATTTTACAACCCATTAAGGCCAGCAGAATGCTTTAATGGACTATGTCCTTTTGTCAGCATGGCGCATGAATTTAGCACAGACTAGCAGCCACTGGTAACCCACCAGTAGGCCTACAGCATTCTTCTACCATACTGACTGTACAGAGTACAGGTGTACTCTCCACGAAATGCCATAATGCACCAATGCATTGCTGGCGTGTTATTCATAAGAACAAATGTTAAAGTGTTTTGCTGGAGGTTGGCAGTGAGCGTTATGCTGTCCTTAAATGATTAGCACAGACTAAGTCAGGAGTCATGCTGTCCTTAAATGGTTAGCATGGACTAAGTCAGGAGTCATGCTGTCCTTAAATGGTTGGCACAGACTAAGTCAGGAGTCATGGTGTCCTTAAATGGTTGGCATGGACTAAGTCAGGAGTCATGGTGTCCTTAAATGGTTAGCATGGACTAAGTCAGGAGTCATGGTGTCCTTAAATGGTTGGCACAGACTAAGTCAGGAGTCATGGTGTCCTTAAATGGTTGGCACAGACTAAGTCAGGAGTCATGCTGTCCTAAATGGTTAGCATGGACTAAGTCAGGAGTCATGGTGTCCTTAAATGGTTAGCATGGACTAAGTCAGGAGTCATGGTGTCCTTAAATGGTTAGCATGGACTAAGTCAGGAGTCATGGTGTCCTTAAATGGTTAGCATGGACTAAGTCAGGAGTCATGGTGTCCTTAAAGGGTTGGCACAGACTAAGTCAGGAGTCATGCTGTCCTTAAATGGTTGGCACAGACTAAGTCAGGAGTCATGGTGTCCTTAAATGGTTGGCACAGACTAAGTCAGGAGTCATGCTGTCCTAAATGGTTAGCATGGACTAAGTCAGGAGTCATGGTGTCCTTAAATGGTTGGCACGGACTAAGTCAGGAGTCATGCTGTCCTTAAATGGATGGCACGGACTAAGTCAGGAGTCATGCTGTCCTTAAATGGTTGGCATGGACTATGTCAGGAGTCATGCTGTCCTTAAAGGGTTGGCACAGATTAAGTCAGGAGTCATGCTGTCCTTAAAGGGTTGGCACAGATTAAGTCAGGAGTCATGCTGTCCTTAAAGGGTTAGCACAGATTAAGTCAGGAGTCATGCTGTCCTTAAAGGGTTGGCACAGATTAAGTCAGGAGTCATGCTGTCCTTAAAGGGTTGGCACAGATTAAGTCAGGAGTCATGCTGTCCTTAAAGGGTTAGCACAGACTAAGTCAGGAGTCATGCTGCCCTTAAAGGGTTAGCACAGATTAAGTCAGGAGTCATGCTGTCCTTAAAGGGTTAGCACAGACTAAGTGAGTGAGTATGTGGTTAGTGTGTAGCATAGCGCTGTGAAGGTGCCGAGGTGTGGGCGGCACTCACCCCGTCCACACCTCCCGCCGTCCTGCCGCCCAGCGGTCTGTGCCGCATGGTGCAGCCACCTGGGTGCCAGGTTAAAGGGATATGAAGTTAACCACAACCGAATTCCACCAGCTGATTTCCACAAACGATTTTGGTCCGAAGGTACAGTGGCCAAAGAGGGCCAAAAAGTGATTTAAAAAAAGTGATATTGGAAAAAAAAAAGTGATTTGGAAAATAAATTCAAACCTTTTTTTGCAAAATGATTGCTGTCAACTGTCAAGTTAATTTGAGAATTGACAGCACCCATTTTGGGGAGAAATTTGAAAGGAAACTATTTTCTTCAAAGTCACTTTTTGGCCCTTTAGGGCAACTGTACTAATGATCTTTCCCCATGACCATTATGAGAAATGTGGAATATTCAATAGGTTGCAATGGACTCCTGGCTTGAAAAGGGCTAGTCGACTCTTGAATACTCTACTTTACACCTTAGCACCAAGCGGGTTGTAGAGCATGATACGGGGAGACAAGGGGTCTACAGAGGGTGTGTGTGAGGGTGGGGGGGGGGGGAGTAGGAGTAGGGTTGTAGAACATTACCTACAGAGACAGGGTTGTACGGTAGCTAGACCTAGAGTCAACCACCTACCTGGAGATTCACACCCCAGTTAGGTAGGCATCCATGCCTTTTTTTTTTTTATCTAAGTGCTACTCCTTCCAACAAAGGACAAAAAGAGACAATACCATCTAGATGAATGACTATGTGGTTGAGGTGGACATGTCAGGGTAGGTGGTAGACTCTAGGTGACGCTACCCTACAGGGTTACAGGAGTGGGCAGCATTCCTGGTGTGTCAGGGCTGTCTGGGCAGCAGCTGTTGTACAGAGTCAGTCAGTCAGACTTATCGACAACAACCAGCGAGCTGCCTACCACAGGGGGAGCACGAGCTGCCATAATCTGTAACACTTTGTTAACGTTAAGGGCCGCACAGTGCTGTCATGTACTAATACTATAGCGATGTTACTGGTGTGGACCTGTTTCCACAACCTCTGTGTGTACACTGACACCGCCAATATCGTGAGATATTGGTTCTGCTCTCCTCTCTGCAAATTATCTCTATAGCCTTAGTCCGAATCCGATGATGCATGAATGAACTCACCAGTGCTACATTCATTTAATTTCATGCATGCATCGTGCTGACCCATTGGATGCATGAATGCGGCACTGGTGAGTTACTCGCTGGTGCTTTATTCTTGAATCATGGAAGTTGATAGCTCATTAAAGCACCCTGTGGTCCTTAGAGGTAACCCTGTGGTAGGTAGAGTGAGGTATGTAGTTTTGTTTCTGCAGCAGCAACTTGAGGTCAGGAGGCATGACTTAGGTCTTACAGGCGGTGTTATATAGAATGTGCGTCTGATCCTCCCTCTGCATGTACAGGCTCTCACTGCTGACAGTGTTCGGCAATAGTTGGGGGAACTTGGCTAAATCTTAGTTTTGAATGCAATAACTACATCCAATGTCTGGCAGGTTTACACATTTTACTTGCGCTATCCCATTCAACCCGAGAAAAGCGGCCCTGGTTAATGTACTCTCCAGGGCTGCATTTATGCATTATTTATGCATCATGCCGCCCCTAATATCGACCATGTAGGGTCGGCATGATGCATGCGTTACTTGCCAGGGCTGCATCATGACGACAAAGGTGTATTAAATCACCATACAGCCCTTACAGGTTTAGCCAGTGCTGATGCAGCGAGAAGTGCTTTCTTACTCCTGTCGTTCACTAACTGACAAAAGGATTTATTTCCTAAATTACCGAGCAATTAATTCAGCGGCACAAAATACAGCAGACTGTCATGCGGCAGTGCACGCTGAGTGGCTGCTATTCACTTCTTACCAACATAATTAAGACTTATTAGAGCTCATGTTTTCTACCCAGCCAGTGGCTTCTAAAGTTCACAGGCAAATCTTGAAACATTTAGTATCGCTTTTTACTTTGTAAATAATGGAATTAGCGGAGATGGATTAGACTAGGAAATGATCTCGTAGGTCAGCCTTTGTGCATTAAGCCGTTTAAAAGGATGCATCTAGCAGGTAAGGCTTAGACTGTACCAGCGCTGGAAATCCCCAATGGAATTAAGCTCATTGCATCTAAACCCCTGCTCAGACAGCCGCATAAGTGCAAAAGGATTGAGAGGTTTTTGAAATATTAATTGTTGTGAACTGTCAATGAATCTGTCGATTGTCATTGAATCTGTCAATTGGATGCTGCAAATCCCCCATGAATTTTGAGCACTGTATAAAGTGCTGGGTGATGCTTTGCCTATAGGCTCACTTTAAAAGAAATTGAACTTTTAGATATTCAAAGATGCTCATACTATAACTCAATGGCTCTCTCTCTCTAAATATATATATATGTTGACCTCCGACTTTTCTAAATATCTATAAGATTTAAATTGAAATCCAAATTCTGCATATCTTCTGGACCCCTTCCTGTTGGTGGAAGGCGGAAGGAGCTGTAACAGGAAGCCATTGTAGCATTTAGGCAGCTTTAATTATCTAACGGCCGCATAGTGCTTTACTGAATTGTAGCAGTCTTACCATCATGATACAGCCCTGGTCAGTAACTCGTCAGGGTTGTATGAATGCATCATGTCGGCCATTTGGGATCGATATACTCCCAAAGGGTAATCATGGTGCATGAATGCAGCCCTGGTGAATACACTCACCAGGCCTGCATTCGTAAACCACAACGACAAAGGGCATAGCACATTAAATCACTATGCAGCCTTTAAAGGATTAATGGCCAGGTTCAGCCTTCATGGATGTGAGATGAGACTTGCAGCAACCGTGGAGTAAAAAGCTGATACTGACAGATTGTACTGCTCAGGTGACACAAGCAGCTCGGTGTGCTCGGTGGCAGACGGACGACCTGTCAGCTCTAATAGATGCACAGGTTAGAGCTGGTAGGCTGCTGCTGCTATTGGTTCAGGACTTTAACCCTGTAAGGGCAGCATAGTGCCTTTAAGAATGTCATGTCGCTAAAAAGCAACATTTGTCTAATGCAGCCCCCGGCGAGTAACTCGCTGGGGCTGCGTTGGAACATTATGCTGACCTTTTTGGGAGTGTATCAGCCCTGTAGGTTCAGCATGATGAATGAATTCAGCACTGCTGATTTACCTGCCAGGGCTGCATTTATACATCATGACGGCAAAGGACATGTTGCATCTAGTCGCCCATAACAAATTAGTGTCGCTGATACACTCCTGAAGGGTCGGCATGCCAACAAAGGGTATAGTACATCAAAGCGCAACGACGCCTTCGAAGGAATAATGAGGAACAGTGAAGAGCAGCTCTGGCGAGTATACTAGTCATGGCTCAACTCTCATTCATGTATCATAACGACAAAGGGCATAGCACAGCAGTCATCTATACCTCCTCTGTAAGAAGAAGACAACACAAAGTGCCACACTCCTGCTGCACTGTAGTCCTAGGTTAGTCTCAATAGTTTGTACAATGATTCCTTGAAAAATCTATATTTAAAACTGAAGACACGATCTTAGATTCCATGACGAAAAAATATAAAACTAGAAGAGAAAAGAGACAGAATGAGAGCAACACCTTTATCTGCATAGCAGTGTTAACACTGGCTGTTCCTAATGCAGGGCTGGGAAGGCTACAGGTGTGAGGGCTGAGTGTCGTGACATAGGGCCGCCTCACACTGCCAGTATTAACACTGTAAGGACGCCAGCAGGCAGCAAAGTGCATGTTCATCTGTCTGCATGATGCAGCAAAGCAGTACCAATTAGTACTCGCTGCTACTGCATTGGTATATCATGCCGACCCTTTGGTAGTTTCAATGCCTTAAAGCCTGAAAGTAGCACCTACCGGTGAGTGCCCCGCTAGGGTTGCATTGAATATCCACCAATATGGCACCAGTATTAAAGCACTACACGACCCTTAAGGTCTAAGTAAGGTGATGTGGTTGGGCACTAACAGAGACTCCTCCAGCTGCCCTCGTCTCAGCTGTGGATGTTGACATGGCTCTACCTTCTCTGGCATTACTGATGCTTCTGTCCAGAGGAAAGGTAATAATATATCCATGAGCTGAAGAAGCGAGAGATTACCTTGAAGACATTATATTGCGATAATGCGCTGGGCTCTCTTCAAGTTTGTGTGGCTGTTACCCTTGGCGCTGATATTATTCAAGATCCTGGTTTCAAGGTCCTGGTTTAGTGCTTAAGAAGAATTTGGAAACCCCTGTATCACTGATGTTTATACAAGACCGCGGCTCTATTAACCCTTTAAGGACAGCATAATGCATTAATGCATCATGCCATTGGTCGTCATGATGCATGAAGGCGAGTAGCTGGCCAGTGCTACATTTGTCCATCATGTCGACTCTACGGGGGTTGAGACACTTCCGAAGGGTCGGCATGATGCATCAATGCAGTAGTTTGTACGGGTCTAGCTGTCTAGTAGACAGCTAGACAACAGCTACATAGGGATTCTATAGTGGGCAAAAACCAAGTGTTGTTCTGAATAAAGTACTCACTGTCAGTGCCTCAAAAAGGTCAATCCTGTTCCACAAAAGGTACTCCACATGTCCAAGACACTTACATTGGTGCAGACTTGTCAAATATGAGTGTATTTTGCATGTTTTGTTCCCAGCAAAAAAAAACACAGCCTCATGTTCACCATTTTGGAAAATGCTGTGGTGCCTTCTAGTGGGACACAGAGGCACTGACCTCCAGTCTGACCAACCGATGACCACTTCTAAAGCAGGCCAGTCATTATGTAACAGGGTACTGAAGTGATTGACTGGTCAGTTCTAACAAAATTAGTGTGTGTTTCCTACACCAGCGGGTGCCCACATCAGTCTTGAGAATAACAATGGCTGACATGGGCAGAGAGCAGTGGAGTTAACATGAAACAAAGCCTGATTATACTTGTTGAAGTGCATTTGGAATGCATTGTGGATGGTGAAGAGGTGGGAATACATTGAGGCACCTGTGGCTGGAAGGATTAGACTAGACAGTGAGTACTTTATCTAAAATAGCTACTCTGCCAAGTTGGCAGACCAACTGTGTAGTCTCAAAGGGAACCTGTCTTCTACACCAGTATGGTGTAGATGTGTCGACTTACAATGCAGCACTGGTAGGTCACTCGCCAGCGCTGCATTGGTGCATCATGACGACAAATGTCTATTGTAGCAACATTAAAGCCTTAAAGGGTTAAGACCAGGCACATTATTGTAGCAGTAAGGTAGGTCTAACGTTGGTTACGTTGGCAGCTAACCGGGTTGTACCCGCTCAGACTGTTACTAGAACCATGACCTAACACCACCTAACCAGGGACATGGCCGTCTCATCCATCTCCTCTGCAAACTGAACCGAACTAGAATTATGTTGGTGTATAGCTCGCAAAAAATCGTGTAGTAGGTCACCTGAACCAATTCTGTAACCACCACCTGAGTGAATAATCTGTACGTATACACCATCCTTAGCCAACTGCACCCCCCCCCTACTGGTTACCTAGCTCTAACCCTGGTTACATTGGCAGCTAGCCTGGTTGTAACGGTCAGACTGTTACCAGAACTCTGACCCAACACCATGTAACCTGCACGGACCTGGCCGTCTCAGACATCGTCTAAATAATCAGCACTTGTAACCTTGCTACCTTGATATCTAACTTTGGCTGCCATCTCAAACTTTCCAATGCTGCAGACATAATGCACTCCCAAAGAGTTAGCATGATGCATCAAATGTGGCACTGGTGTGTTGCTCACCACGCCTGCATATATGCATCATGACAACAAAGGGCATAATAAGGCCACATTTGTAACATTAAAACCTGGTACGGCGCTTAGAAAGTAAATTATGAGAACTAATGTGTTGCAGGTAGATAGATATGTCACCGATCTTATCCGGTCCTTTGTTACTTTCAGGTTATCAGGATCTATTCAGGGCTACACCTTAACCACAAACAGGTAAGTACTGATGTATATTGTATGTTGTATTAGCAGATAAGTGAATTATATGGAGTGGAACCCTCCAGGGGTGTCTGGTTCAGGCACATCATGATGTAACCAGTCTAGCACAGGACAGCGACTCTGAAGTGAATCTCCCAGGATTTGGCGAGGCCGACAAAGAGGGAGATAACGGTTTAAACTGCAGGGGTCTATACACAAACTGTTCACTCTCTGGGGGCTGTCTGCCTGTCACAAATCACCACCAAAGACACTGGAGGATATTGTTCACCCCATGTTACCCTGTTAATTAATGAGATTATGAGATGGTTGTCTAACTGATGGAATCTCATGTTCATGACATGCTTCTATTATGGGACATTAGCACCACCCAGCGTTTGGGCTAGCTTTCAGATGGGAGATTCACTATACAATCTCATATGAGGAGATAGAAGCCTACACCGAGCATTACAGGTTGATGTAATAGTAGGTGCCACACATAATTTGAAGATATCTATCTTAGAAAGCTGTTTATAGATTGATAAGAAGCGTAGGAAAGAATCATGAAGAGAAACATCAGTTATTAAAAAATCCAACCAGTAGTTTTTTTAAAATAAATTTTCCAAGGAAAAAAATATCGGTGTTTTTTTGTATTAAATTGCCGTTTATTGACGATAGCCATTTTGCTGTTTTGAGGCCATAGCTATCTCTAAGAATATATGGTTAAGGGGTCCAATCTTTATAATATCCCATCTACAACTTGCATAGAGCATGTGTAACATTTCCCAAGCCATTATAATATGTATTTAATTTTTTAGAGAGGTTTGAAAATGGCCAAATCACTAATATTACAGTTCCGGCTATTTTAACGATAGCCATTCTGCCGTTTTGAGGGCATACCTATCTTTAAGAATATATGGTTAAGGGGGTTAAATCTTAATTATATCCTATCTACAACTTACATAGAGCATATATGAATTTTCTCAGCCCTTCAAAATTTGTATTTAATAATTTACAGGGGTTTAAAAATGCCAAAATCACTAATATTGCAGCTCGTCACGGTCTACGACAGAAAATCTGCAATATCTTTTTAACCGCTCATGGGATCCCTTTGAAAATTGAAACCCAGCATATATGTACTATACTGGTTGTACACATGCCTTCGCAATGAGTATATCTAGCTATCCTAAAAATTCTGAAAATATCGTGAGCCCCCTGCCTAAGAAATATTGATTAAATGTTCAATTCTCAATTTATGAATTTTCGCAAATCTAAGAGTTTCATTTAAAAGCCCCTCTCCATTGATATTAATGTTTTGCATCATAAAAGTGCCTCCAGCATTAACCAGTAATAGTATTTCACATAAAAATCTGATGTCAAAAAAATAAAATGCCTCCATTCACCGTAATTTTTGCCCTGTTTGCCGACACGGAATTTAGTTTTCCCATTTCACCGTCCATAGTATTGCTTAGCTATTTTTTTCTCTGTGTTCTAGACAGTTTAGGCTACACTGTGATATGAGTAACTTTCTAATTCTTTAGTCCTGAGGTTTTTTTAAATTGTCCAGAAAAGTTGTAAGTCCAGCCATCATATGACCAAATATATTTTTCAAAAAGTTACTCATACCCACATGTAGATGGTGCTCTTGGCAAGCCTGCTACATTGGTGGTTTAGTTCCCCTGCAAACCGTGAGATGGGGACACTGCTGCAAAGAAAGCCTGTCCAAACTCCTTGGTTGATTTCAGCTGTCAAACTCCACATTTTCCCGTAATTAGGGCCTACTTCACCCCCCATTTAGGTATACTAGCCATCCAAAGACCATGGAACACCTATATTTGTCAGAATCACCAAACAAAGATCTTTCTAATGGTGCAAACAGCATGTCTGTAACATTATTGGTGTGGCCGTACCGGCCGTTTACCGGCGGGTCACTTTCCGACGTTACCCGCATTTTTTCCCGCGAGTACGGCCCTTATGCGGGAGACCTAGTAATAGATGGGCTGTCCTGATCTACACTGTAGCAGCGATACGACCAGTCTCGACATGTGTCCTAGGGGATACATGGCATAGCCTGGGACACGGAAATCAGAACGGATATGCTACATTTGTATCCTTCATCATTTGTAACTGAAACCATCCTTTGTGTCGTGATTGGCGATACTATGTTCTAGCTGAGTGGTATGAGAGATGGATGCGCATTTGTTCTGGTGGTGTGGCCGAGGCCTGTCATAAGGGAATGGTGCAGCCACTGCATGTGTGTTGGCATTTAAGCAAAGATTGGACTACTTTAAGTATCTTTTATCCCGTCAATTCCACTTAAAATGGCATTTAACATACTTAAATCCTGTTAAAGAGTAACTTTAAGCAATAGAAAGTTTGCTTAATTAAATATCAATATTTATGCAGTGTGCGGCCATAGCTTTGCGAAGGGAAATCAGAAGGAATATATCTGTTAATATGTTTTTACCACATATATTCTCCCTCCATTACCTTAGAGAGTGACCATTATTTATCAACATGGGGATTGGGGAGGGGAGATTTCACTTTCTTTTTGAGAAAAACAGTGTAGTGCCTAGTACGACAGTTTAAGGATACTGGATACTATCTCAGAAACCATAGAAACTACTTGAGAATCGCTACATATCTTCCTATATATATAAATAGTACAGAAAAAAATATGAAAGAGATTTATGGTGCCATACCAGAGTAAAATCACCCCACCTGGTGGGACTTTTTACAGATATCCTAGACATCATTTCAACCTAAAACAAGGCATCAAGATGTTTATCATAACAGTAAATTACTTTAGTTAGGTGACTTAGGATATTTCTCAGGATCCTATATGTAATTCACATATTATATCTCAATAGGGTTGAAACTATTGAGTTAGATATTGGGGACTTGCTTGACAATTGCAAGATAATCCCTTCATTAAAAGGAATCAGCCCATAGATTCTTCACCAAAGTCTGTCAGAACATGGCTATATTATGATAGGTGTAATATATCAAAAGAGCAGCACCAATTATGGTGCCAATGTTTAGCAAATGGACAAGAACCACCTGACAAGCTACATCATTAGATGATATTCCACTTGTAGTCATCAGATCCTACATATATATCTGAACAGTGCTTACAGACACTTGCCCGGTTAGCTCAGTCAGTAGCATGCCTGCCTGTTGATTCTTAGGTTGTGAGTTCAAGCCTCTCTTGGGGAAAACTGAAAAAGATTTTCAAACTAGACATGCTAAGTACCCCTGACCATAACATTAGCAGTCCTCGCAGACACTTGTCTGGTTAGCTCAGTCAGTAGCAAGTTTGCCTGTAAATCCTGAGATCCTAAGTTCAAGGCTCTCTTGGAGAAAACTACTAAAATATTTTCCAAGTTGGTGTTCGCATGCACATCCACCAGGTGGAGCTCGGGTGCCCCGAAACAGTTTCTTAGGGTTCTCAAAGCATCCACAGGGGGGCACTTAGATTGCCTGTATACAGTATCCTTAAAAGAATTGAGGGCAGAAAAACTTCAGCGCACTTTTGCGGAAATTCACTAACCCCTCTGTTTCACTTTCACTACACACACTGTGATAAAACAGTACGAGAAAGATGACCTGTGCGCTCCTTATGAGAATGTCCTTTAAATAATGCCTTCCTCAGGGCGGGGTTGAATGCCCCTTGGCTGTTGTGGCAGGCATGTTAAAAGCCCCACAGACTGGCACCAATCTGTCCCTCAGTGGGTCGTAAATCTAGACCAGGCCCTGGGGACCCTCCATGTGTCACACAGGGGGCACTAAACACTGCCCCTTTTTAGTGCAGCTAAAAGCAGGTATTATTCCAACCAATTGACATGGTAGATGTGGTGTACTGATGCGGGTGCCTGGGGGAGGGGTCACTGAGTCTTTGAGGGTAGATAACAACTGCCGCTCTACTGCCCCTCTTATCAGATATTGGGAAATTTGACCTCCCTATGTATTTGGATTTCAGCTGTGCATGGCCTGCCCCACTGCAACCCACCGCCCCTGTTATGTCAGGGCTGACTGTGTGTACAGCCACTGAATAGGCTATTGCAAGCCTAGGGCTCGCACAAGTTCATACAATTTCACTTTTTTTTCAGCAAAATTACACACTAAATTTAAGGTTCTGATTTGACCACTCAACTTATTTAGGTTTGAATGACATCTGACCTCCCCCATTTTTAGGTGGTAATAGAATTTGACCACCACTGTTTTGAGTCGTGCTGCAGTGGTTATCCAATATATGACAGAGTAGCCTCCCCGTGTCGAGGGAATCCCATTGGTTGCGTTTAAGTGGAAGATCTCTGGTTTTGTTTTCCGGCTGAGGGGATAAACGCGCGTCTGTGGCAGAATGATAGGAGGCTGAAACAGTTTATAGCCTATTAACCCCTTTAAGGGCAGCAGAGTGCTATGCCTTTTCACTCGTCAGAGCTGAATTCAAGCATCATATCTGTCTGTCGGGAGTGTATCATTAACCCTGTAAGGTCCGCCTGATAACAAAAGGCATAAGCGCATTATATTAAAGCCATATGCAGCCCTTAAATGGTCGCTGACCGAGGGCAGAGTAGGTTAGAAGTGAAACCCCCAGACAATATTTGTCTTGAATACAGAGAAGGCCAATAGAACAGCCTCTTTCACGCTATAGATATATACAAAAAGAAAATAGAGATAGAAAGTTACTCACTTACTGCCAGAGTCAGACAAATTACTCCTTTTTCTCAGATTCAAGCGTTGCCTTTTTTTCTGAAATGGAGTCAGGCTAGGCTGAACTCCACCCCTGCAGTCCAGTATTTCTCAACCTTCCCAATTTGATTCAACCAACCAGCCTCCTTTTGAATTGTAGTACCCCCCATCCCCCGTACTGTTATTAACCCTTTATGGAGAATACATCGCCAAACTAATCATTTCATAATGCACCAATGCAGCCCCGGTGAGTAACTCATTGGTGCATCATGCCGACCCCGTGGGAGTGTCTCAATCCCATAGGGTTAGCATGGTGCTTGAATGCGGCACTGGCGAGTTGCTTTAAAACATCATGTCGTCCTTAAAGGGTTACATGATGAGGCCGCCCTCAGAACGCTACTTCAGTCTGAAGTCATCTGTTGTGTCAGGCTCAACCCTGTCTTAAAAAATGCCGAGAGACAAATCCGGGCTAATCTGGTGGATAATCCGGCCCCTTCTGGTGGATTATCGCCCCTGGGGACCTGGTGCCTGGGATCCCGGGCGTGGTGGAAGGGGCCAGAGATGTGTTGCAGACAAATGGGAAGAGATAAATCGCGGTGAATAATTGTTATTTCTTTAATGGCTGTTTTCACTGCAGGAATAAGGAATCGGGATGTTTTCATCCACATATGAGCAAAAGATATGGGAGTAGTTTGGGGGACAATGAATACTGTATGTCACGGTAGAAGCGCTCAGGGCCTTTTCAATATTCAAGTAGGCTCTATCCAAGGTGCCCATACAAGACTGACGCTTATATTTCATATCTCAGATCATAGTGCATTTTTCAATAGTGCAATGATCAATTGTGTATTTATCAATTTCAATACCACTCTACACCCAGCCTTTATTCAAGACTGGCGCTTTTCCACAGATTCGGAGCTAGTACGGGTCAACATGGTACATGAAGCCTTAGGATGTGGTAATGGTTAACAACAGGGTGGTCGATTCATTTCCGTACAAGTGTAAAGAATACCCGCACGGACCTAATAATGGCCACTGTCTGAGGAGCTAACGGCAGTCCCCCAGACTGTCCAATGTCAGATACAGATGATGACAACAATTCTTACTAAAAAGAAGAAGGAAGCGTAAAAGGAAACACTCTGAAAGTTTTTGTTTCAAGTTTTGAATTCCACGTTGGCACATCTACGAACGATGCATCATGGAGGGTTTTGAGATACTTTGGGGAGATTCCTATCAGATCGTCATCTGAGGTTGTCAGAATCGGTGACGACTGATAGCCACATGGGGCGTATTTAAATCCCATGAGTGTACTACCCGCTTTTTTGGTGTAACATCACCTTTTATTTCTTATAGGAGGATACAGTCTTTCTGAAAAAAAAACGAGAATAGGAGAATACCGTCTTTCTGAAAAAGAAACTTCCAACATTTTTTGAATGGCACTGACAACTCAAGTGCATTCTTGAAAAGATCCATTTATTCACGAAAAGCATGCAACTAAAGAATCGTTCACAAAGAGGCCGACTAACTGGCTGTAAAAAGGCAGCACATGAAGTATTCTCAAATTACTCTGGAGTTCTTATATAAAAACAAGTTGGTTTCACAAAGGAATATTTTGTTATTTCGCTGTCATGTCTTCATCTTTTTAGATCCACATTATTTCCTACTTTGAAGTGTGTCATGCCAATTGCACTAACCACACCCATGATTTAGGCTGCGGGAATCCTGGCACCCATGCTTTAGGCTGAGGGAATCCTGACACCTAGGCATTAGGCTGAGGGAATCCTGACACCTAGGTGTTAGGCTCTGGGAATCTTGGTGTTAGGCTGAAGGAATCCTGACACTGAAGTATGCAGGCTAAATCTCTGTCAGGCATTCGATTAGCAAACGGTTGTTGCCTTCCTAGTTTAGATCTTAATTTAACATGATATTAACAAGTGTTTCCATGACCTGGACCTGTATGAACTCATTTGTACAATCTAAAGTATCAAGAGATTAAAAAGTCGTTTGAAAAGAGAATCATTAAGAAAAAACACAGACATGATTAGAAATCTGCGGTAAAAAGAAGCCTGATGATTATGGGATGTGGATCACGCAGATTTGTCATTAAGGGACGCCGACATGGATGTATCATTAATCATCCTATTATCACTCACTGCGATCAGCATTTGATGTAAAAACGTATTGTGATGAAAAACCTCAGGTTCAATGCCTGCACTCTGTGCAATTAGTGCAGGATTCCCCACCACCAATGATAGAGATGGGGAGCCAATGCCATTCTGCATAAGCTGCAATCTTAACCCTTGAAGTGCCGCATAGTGCTTTAATGCGATACAACTGTTGTCATCATGCTGTATGAATACAGTCCTGGCGAGTAATCCGCCAGGGCTGTATGAATGCATCATGCCAACTATCTCGTTGGTAGCTTCCCAAGGAGTCAGCATGATGCATAAATGCAGCACTAGCTAGCTGCATTAAATACCGTCCGGCCCCTACAGTACGTGGTACAGCTCCCTTCCCACCCACACCTCCTATCTCCGGTTTTAATCAGCGATTGAAAAGGCCATAGTAATATAAAGTTGGAAACTAGGCGACCAACCTTTAATCATCTGAATTGTTTGATAACCTGAACAGTTGCATTAAGCAATAATAGGTCTGTACACTAAACCACCCATGTGCACCAAGTTTGCGACTTAAGCGGTAGTATCATGGGGTAAAGCCGAAAAAAAGAGAGGTGTTTCATGTTACCCGACCCTACCTAGCAAAACAGGGCCGGGGCCAAAACAAAGGTGTGTTTCAGGATACCCACCCTACCTAGCAAAACAGGGCTGACCCTAGAAATCTTTTTCCAATTTTGAAAACAAATATTATATTTCAAGTAATTTTTAGGCTATTTCAGGGTCAATTTGATAGACCGCAAGTCGACGCTGTTGTTGGGGAGTCAGCACTGAAGTTTGCAAGTCAATTTTTGACCCTACCTAGCAAAAGAGGGCTGACCCTAAAAATTGTTATCCAATTTAAAGAATATATATATATATTTCAAGTAATTTTTGGGCTATTTCAGAGTCAATTTGATAGCCCACGAGTTAATGCTGTTGTCAACGAGTGGGCGCTAAAGTTTGCAAGTCAATTTCTGGCTATTCTTCAGGCCAAAGTTTAAAAAATCATTAAAAAAAAAATCCCACCTCCCCATGATTTTTAGCCTCTTACACCTCTTTTTACAGTTCACCTTTCCCTCTTCCTGTCCACTATGTGTCTGATAGGAGAGCTAAGGGTTGGGAATACTTTGGCCCCATCCATTCTGATTCACTTGGCTTGGATACATCATTAAGCGGCTTTAAGAAGCATTTACTGGAATTAAAGTTGCCCACAGTGTGATATCTAGAAATTTACTTTGCTTAAATGCCAACCTTCATGCAGTGCGTGTCAGGCAGACTCAGTTCAGTACAGCGAGTGTAAGTAGTATGTGACACAAGGGATTAGAGCCAGGCTTTGAAAGTCTACACGCAAGATAACAAATGTATCATCTGTCATTCTACCGGTTAACTTAGAATCGACTTAAATTCCCTATCAAAAGTCCTTTTGTATGGGTTCTACATTGCGATGAAGCGTTTGTGATATCCATATACTTCATATATTTGTCTGGATTGAAATCAGAGGGTCTAGACTGGCATACGAGATACTCATCAGCCATGCACTATGTATATCTCACGTTGATATGTAATCTAAAACAGATTAAAAACAGGCCAGATGATTATATATTATGCAGTTACAAACCTGATAAACAAGCCTTGGTGAGAAGACAGGCGGCTGTGGGATGTACTGACAGAGCTAAGCTGTTTCACGAGTAAAGCAGTGGTTCTATATGATATATTATTACCCTTAGAGGAAGGCATGATACCTTAATGCTTCATCATAATTTCCTGTCATGATGCACTAATGTCAACCTCAAATAAGAACCCTATGCTGCCTATACAGGGTTAAGCTTCTCGTCGCCATGTGCTCCAAATGCCATGGTATTTCAAATAAATTGGCTTGGTATTTCAAATAAATTGCCTTAAAAGGTGACCCTGTAACTTTATTTTTTATGAAATACGACCGTGCCATTGGTTTAATCAAAGAACGCCGTATTGCACACCCCCTGTTAAATAACCCATGGCCGTATTTAACGGCCTGTGACGTCATCAAAAACGGCGGTTTGTTTACATTTGAATGGCATAGAAATAAGTTATTTCAGCTACTTTAGGCCCTCCTCCCTATAATGATTTAATTTGAATCGAAAAACATAAAAAATAAACACAATGGCACACTTATTTAGGTCTGTTGGCTTGGTTATTTCACTTGTTGAAGGTGGGGCCGCATTTCACTCGGACTATGGCCTCGTGAAATACGGCCCCACCTTCAACTCGTGAAATAACCAAGCCAACAGACCAAAACTCGTGAACCTTTGTCTTTGTATGCAGCTACACAGGGGCCTATAGAATCCACTTTCAATGGGGCTAATTCTATAACGCTAGATAGCTGCATAGAGATTGCCCTGCAAGCATGTAATTCCTGCAATATGGATAAAGCCAGAAAATGATGATTATAGAGAAATTCCTTCTGTATGACCACACTTTTTTAATGTCATCTGGTTCTGGCTATACAGAACTAATGTAGAGAAACCTGCCATGCGTGAAACTGCCCCAGCATGGATATACCTACTTGTACACAGGGAGACCGTTCATGTAGAAAACTCCCCTACTGGGAAATTAACAGTCGACTGCACGTTCTGATATTCACAGTCTCCAGCCAACCATGCTTCTTTCAGAAGCGAATTTCTTACAGAGACCTTCCCCGATTGTCCATGCGGAAAGCCGCCTGGTTCTCTCTGAGACAGCAATGCTGCACATAGCGCTGTGTCATGCTCAGGGAGCTGCCGTGGGCAGCCATCTTGAGAACCGAGGACTTCCATGTGACAAGCTGGCCCCAGCTGGTGTGTAAGAGACATCTGTGTGGAGGTTGTGTTTTGATGTCATATATGGGGGTTATCTCAGTAACCTGTTACAGACTCACACTGACTGTTTATGACAGAACTTAACCCTTTAAGGCCCACAGAATGCTTTAATGTCCTCTGAAGTTATGATGTTTTAAAGCAGCACTGGCGAGTTACTCACCAGTGCTGCATTCATGTATCATGCTTACACTATAGAGTTGATACACTGCCGAAGGGTTGGCATTGTGCATTATGCAGCTCTGGCAGGTATAGTCGCCATAGCTGTACGTACACATTATGAAGACCAAGGTCATAATCTATTAAGGCACTACACTGATAATAATGGCACTGGAAATGTTAGTCACTACTGACTACACTTCTATAGTCACGTGAATGTAGCAAAAACGACTATACCAAGTTAGTCACCTATGTCTATAGTAAGTTAGTCATATAGTCTGGGATTCCGCTAGCCACTCGCCAAATCGCCAATGTCAAATCAAAGCTCATTTTGGCTAATGCTACCCACTGAAAATTCGCCAAATTGGCTAATTGTGGATGTCGGAATTTCTTTTCCTTCAAGTAGGGGATAGGACATATCAGACCAGAAGACCAATAAGACATTATTTTACATTTGGCCCCTAGATTTTCAGAATTTTCTGAGGGGAGGGGCATGCCCTCAACCCCCCTTCCCAGTACTGTTCAAGCATGTCATTTGCAACAGTTTGAAGTAGATGGGCCTGCCTACCATGGCCTCATGAGTTCACACAATCTTCAGAGGAAAATGACCACTTCCTAATATGTAAAAAGGTTTGGCAAATTGGTATATAATTTGGCTAATCAAAATTGATACAAATTCGCCAAATTGGCTAATAGAAATCAATTCCTAGCGGAATCCCAGATAGTCAACCTATAGTCAAGCATTAAAAGAACTGATTTGGGATATATAGTCAAGTGACTATGAATTTAATGCTTTAATGCTCTAAAGTAGTCACTCTGACTATTAGATATAGTCCATCATGAGATGGCAGGACAAGTCAGGGCAAGTACCCCCCTGGCATCTACCCCCAAGTCATCTACCCTAGGGCCTATTATCTACCCCCTAGGGCATCTACCCCAGGCCAACTACCCCTACCTAGGACATCTACCCCCTGGGACTTTTACCCCTATAGGCATCTACCCATTGGAATTTTACCCCCTAGGACTTCTACCCCTTAGGACATCCCCTGACTTGGAACCTACCCCCAGACATCTACCCCCTGGACATCTACCCCCTGCAACATCTACCCCCTGCAACATCTACCCCCTGCAACATCTACCCCCTTTACTCTAGGACTTCTACCCCTGGGAACATCAAACCCCCACATACCCATATGGTTGAGTCATATCATGTGGAGGGGGTGGGTTTCTCCAGGGACATCAGACATCTACCCCTGGACATCTACCCCCTGGGAATCTACCCCCTTGGACATCTACACCCTAGGATTTTATCCCCTTGGAAATCTTTTCCCTGGAGTTTTGTCCCCTTAGGAGTCTACCCGGTAGGACATCCACCCCCTTGGACACCTACCTCAGGACATCTACCCCCTGGACATCTATCCCCTTGGATGTCTACTACCTTTACCCTCTAGGACTTCTACCCTGGGGACATCAACCTTCTCGACATGCCCATATGGTTGAGTCATATGTGGATGGGGTAGATTTCTCCAGGGGTAGAAGTCCTAGGGGGTAGATGTCCTAGGGGTAGATGTCCCAGGGGCTAAATGTCCAGGGGGAAGATGTCCTGGGGTAGAAGTCCTACGGGGGTATAAGTCCAGGGAATCAATGTCCAAGGGGATAAAAGTCCTAAGGGGTAGACTTCCAGGGGTAGATGTCCAGGGGTAGATGCCCAATGTCCCTTGAGAAATATTCTCCCTCCACATGATATGGCTCAAACATATGGGCTTGTGGATGGGGTAGAACTCCTAGAGGGTAAAGGGGGTAGATGTCCAAAGGGATGGATATTCTAGGGGGTAGAAGTTTTAAGGGGTAAAAGTCTGGGGGGTAGATGTCCAAGTATAGGGTTAGATGTCCAGGGAGTAGATGTCTGGGGGTAGGTGTCCGAGTGGGTGGATGTCCTAGGAGGTAGAAGTTTTAAGGGTAAAAGTCTGGGGGGGTAGATGTCCAAGTATAGGGTTAGATGTCATAGGGGGTAGATGTAGAGGTGGTAGATATCCGGGGGTAGGTGTCCAAGCGGCTGGATGTCCTAGGGAGTAGAGTCCTAAGGGGATAGGTGCCAAAGGGGATAAGATTTCTGGGGGTAGATGCCCTAGGTGGTAGATTCCCAGGGGGTAGATGTCCAGAGATAGATGTTGGATGTCCCTGGAGAAATCTACCCCTTCCACATGATATGACTTATTATGGGCATTTGGAGGGGGTTGATGTCCCCAGGGGTAGAAGTCCTAGAGGGTAAAGGGGGTAGATGTCCAAGGGGATTGATGTCTAAGGAGATTAAAGTCTTGGGGGGAGAAGTCATAGGGGGTAGATTTCCAGGGGTAGAAGTCTGGGTGTTAATGTTGTGGTAATGTTTAGCATGCTTAGGACATCTACCCCTTGGACATCCATCCCCTGGACTTTTACCCCCTTACGACTTCTACCACCAGGACATATATCCCTTGGACTTTTATGTCCTAGGGGGTAGATACTCAGGTGGTAGATGTCCAGGGGTAGATGTCTGGTGGTAGATGTCTGGGGGTAGATGTCCGGGGGTACCTGCCCTAGTACCATTGGATGAAGTAGATGGGTATGGGCCATATGCCTGGCACACATTAACCCTTGACACAGTCAACTTCTGTATATTCTAGTCTGGAAGCCTAGAGATTCACAGTTACAAGATCACACACAAACATACCCAACATTAACACAAGAGCTAACGCACAGGGACATGTGTAAAGGAGTGGTTTAGATAGAATAAGATGTGCCTACCTGAAGTCAGTTGAGCATTCAATTTTGAATCCTAACTGTTTCCTGTGCACACATTCCTGTGACATCATCAATTTGTGTGATCCACATATAGTCACTACTAACTATCTTTATGACTAATATGTGACTAACATATGTAATCATCTGACTACGGGGGTCAAAATATGGTGGTATAGTCAGTACTGACTATAGGTTTTATTATCAGTGTATGTAGCCCTTAAAGGGTTAAAGCCTTCCTTTCGGGAACATGGGACCGAGCTTCCAGTGCCAAGGACATATTGGCCAGTGCGAGTCTGAACATGCATGGCATGGAGTCTCTCTTTCCACTGAGTGGACTCGGGAATGTTCGCGGCTTTTCCCGGAGCTGTCTAGACTTTTCCATATATTCTGCACAGGTGCTGTGTGAACTGCTCAGGCTTCGTCTTGAGCTGTGAGGTATCTGTGTCTTACTGCCTGTCTTAAAATACTTTGGTCAGTTCCGGAGGTATTTATTGGCCTTGTCCCCAAAGCCATTTACACCATAAAGGGAGAGTTGCTAAAAGTGATAAGAAAATACTGGCAAAAGTCACCTTGTTAGATAAAGCCCTAGTTAGCCCTTCAACCATTGCCCGGGCCTGGTCTCCCCATGTGTCTGTATACATACCCGTGTGTGCAAGACTAATTTACTCTAGATCTGGTTTTCAGTTACTACATGTAGAACCAGTATACATTGTGGTAAGGCCTAGACACCTAGTTCACAGCCGTATTTTGAGTTCTTAGATGTGGCTGTCAATGGCAAGAATAGGTACCAGTCTGTATGTATATAGCAGCGTCCGCCATACTATGGAAAGAAGACCGGACTTGACAAGTTGAATGAACTGTGATTCTATATTCCATGGCACACCTTAGCCACACCAGCTAAGTTCGTCGAAGTGATCCTCACTATCAATTGATGAGCAAGACTGTCGAAACCGCCTGTTTCGTCCCATATATATATATATATATATATATATATATATATATATATATATATATATATATATATATATATATATATATATACACATTAGTTGTTAGAGGGAACCAGTGTACCTAATGTATACGGTAATGAGTTTCGTCCCATATATATATATATATATATA
The DNA here is from genome assembly GCA_947462335.1 of Harmothoe impar. Taxonomy (NCBI): domain Eukaryota; kingdom Metazoa; phylum Annelida; class Polychaeta; order Phyllodocida; family Polynoidae; genus Harmothoe; species Harmothoe impar. Next base: position 31,794,913 of record OX381718.1, read on the forward strand.
TATATATATATATATATATATATATATATATATATATATATATATATATATATATATACACATTAGTTGTTAGAGGGAACCAGTGTACCTAATGTATACGGTAATGAGTGGCTGGTTCCATCTGTAGTTCGGTGTGTGCGTACCGCTTCCCTTCAGGCTGTCAGCGACCAATCAGCTGTGCTATCAGCAGGTCACTCTTCCTCCTCTCCCTCCCCCTCCTCATCCTCCTCCATTGTCCATTACTCTCAGACCACATTCTACAGCAGAGCGAGTGATCAGAAGGCTTATCTGTGGGATCAAATCTTTAGCTTAATCTCCCAGTAGATCCTTCGTCTAGACTCCAAGCCGACTAAAAGAATAAACATGAATTACATTATTTTGGGGTGGATAAAGATTTAATTGTAACCTTCAGAGAGGTAATTGATCTTGACAAGTTGCCTCATCTCCCATTACAGATTGCCCCTTACCCCCTCCCCCCTAGAACTCCACCCTTATTGGCGCCACCTGCAATAAGGTGCTGATGATGATGCCGCTTTAAAGCCCGGAGTCCCCTAGACAGGACCTTGATGTAGCAGACCCACTGGTCCAGGGACAGCACCGGACACAGGTCTGGACAACACGTAATACAGACAATGGCTGAAGACATACAACATCTACTTACAAGCAACCAGATATTCAACATTGACATTTATAATTGTCATGTGCACAAATTACCCTTCCCTCTTTCCCAGATATTCCCACCCCACATGTCACCCAAACACCAATGGCTTTGCGGTGGGATGTGGGAAGGGAATATCTGATGCCACAATGTCCAGACCTTGTACCCTGCCAGCTACATCTAGCATTGCCTGTGTCTGAATAGAGCATCTCTACACTCCTCCGTCCCTCCACACGGGTAACGAGCCACGCTCTGCCCCGATTAATTAGTTACCGGCACGACAGCCATCTAGCAGAAGCTAATCACAGCCGGGTAATCTGAAACATGCCGGAGACTACTTAGGGTTGTCGCGGGTAGGAACCTGGGAAGAATGGGACAGGTATTTACTGGTTGTTGGCCGGATGTTAGTCTAGTTACTATGGTAACAAGTATGGATGGTTTTATACTGGGCTAATATGGGTTACTAGGGTAATATACACATTTATCAGTGACAGACTAGCGAATGATTACTATGGTAACTAAGGAGTTGGCTATCAAAATGTAACAGACAGGATAATAGTCATTACTGTCTCACATGTAACCTGTATCTCATGAATATCCCGCCTCTAGGAAATCATATAACTCACATTGGGGTTGTGATTTACGTATAACTTGTGGATTGTTACCAAGACTTTACTGTAAGTTGTCAGGTACACCAAGGTCACATATTATGATGGTTATTCTTGTAACTAAGTCAGTAATTAGAATATAACAGTCAAATATGTGCTTACCATAGTAAATAAATCCATTCTACGAATGTCCCATACTAGGTTACAGTTACTATGGTAACTTGATAAGACTAGACAGAGTTTGCATGGAGATGTATTTGATTTATATAAAGAAACTGTGCATTTTATTTGCACTGGGGGGCTTGGCATATTCACACACACAAAAAAGGCTAGACACGTTGTAACCAATAACAGGTAAAGGATGCAGGGATACATGTTGCTCTTTTTCATATATTTCTGTTATTATTCATAAGTCTAAGACTCTAGTCAGAGAAACTCATATTAATCTAGGTTTGGTACTTAGACAGTATTGCCTTTATCAATATGAGAGGCAGAGGTCCATCTATCAACCTCTGTGCTTCCTTAAACCCTTAAGGACCCATGGTGCATTAATGCATCATGCCCCTTGGTCTGCATGATACACAAATGATTGCCAGTACTGCATTCATGTATCACCATGCAGACACTCAGGGTTCCATACACTCCCAAATGGTTGGTATGATGAATGAATGCAGCACTGGCCCCGGCTGCATTCATGCATCATGACGCCGACAAATAGGCATAATACAGTAAAGCACTCTGGGGTCTTTAAAGGGTTAGATGTGGCAGTATGGCCTCAGGGTTTAAGAAAGAAGGCTTGTATTATCAATATTGACGTTGGGTGCTGCAGGGAGGGGGATGCTTTCATTCCAAGGCTATTTTTATCTTTTCATCTGGGAAAATATCGGACTAGAAAGTCCTTCTCCTATCAGTTTCTGTCAGTATGCTGCTTATTTCCTTGTACCATATTCAATGTTATAAGCACCCCCCCCCCCTACAAATAAGCCCCGCCCCCTTTTTTGGGGGCACATTTTAGACTTGAAAACCCGCAGACCTCAGACAATTAAACTCTAGATAACCTACTAAAATGTCACAGAGGGTGAGAGGGCACTTCGTATTCTTCAAATATGGTACATCAATCTCTTTCATTAGTTTCATCAATTTTATGAAATAAAGACTGGAGGGTTTTTGATAGAGCTAGTTGAGAAATCTGCCTGTGCACAAAGATGCGGATGTCAGCGCTGTGATCTGTGTTCTTTTCCCCAGATTTCCTCCTAAAGACTTTGTTTGATGAAACTAATTTTGATAGATCTCGCCACATTATATTCACCAGATCTTAAACATTGACAAACAGGATTAAGTAGTTGATGAGAGTTTTAAAAACAACAACAAGATCCAACTCTATAGAATGTTAGGTCAACGGCACAACATCCCTTTTCCTCGTCTCTACACAATGTATGAAATAATGTTTTTTATTACGACTTACATTGTTTCGCAGCATATTTTGTAGGTTTCCCCACCCCACATTGACACAACCGCAGACTTGGAACCCTGGCGAGTAGACTTGCCAGAGCTGCATTCTTTTATTTTTGCAGCAAACATGCATGAATGTTTGCATTTAAGCAAATCTAAGATGCTTTAAAGGAACATTCTTAGCAGCTAGAAAAAATAGTTGATCTGCAGGAATGAAGAAGTGAAAATAAGAAATCCATTGACCAACTTTTTATTTGGTCTGGCCTTACAGGTTCGAGGCGGCCTGAGATGGGTGTGATCACGGCGCCCCCTGGAGGTGCTCCTCCATTAATTGGCTGCTGAGTGGGGCCCGGAGGGGGCAGGGTGGGAGGCGTGCCGGTCAAACCGCTCCATTAGCTGCACACACCTCCCCTTACGGACCCCGCCTCCAGAGTGGGGGAACTACCGACTAATATGGAGACACCCAACCCTATGGAAAACACAATTTAAAGTGGTTTTTAAGAAAATATTCTGGTGAAAAACACCTTTTTATCAGTTATGACAAACATGACCTAAATCATGGAGTTGATGTAGTGTCCGCCCGCTTTACATGATAATTTTTAATGCACCAAAGTCCTTCATCTTATTGTAGATATGTAAAGTGTTCATATTGTAATTTACTTTTACTTAAATATCAGGCAAATCATGTAAGAATGGAAAAATGTATTTAGCTGTGACCTATTATGTGATCTTGATATACCTGACAACTTACAGTCAAGAAAAAGAAAATGGTTTAGGAGTATTTAAAACAGCTTTCAATTGATAATTTCTATGAATTCTGGCACCATAAATAGTATTTTAGACATGAAAATTATAGAAATTGTGTCTTTGGTTGTGGCTTAACTTAGCTATGGTATTGCTGATGTTACCCTACAATGTGCCCCCTAGTGTGTGCGTCTATTACTAAGACTAAGCCTCTCTGAGATGTATGTGGGTGAGCGGGCTGTCTGTGGGGGAGTGTATGGGCCACTAGTGGGAATATAATGAAGACAGACGACCGGCTGACAGTAGTATGAATAGATAGTAGCTCGGTATGTCGGCTCTCCATACACCGCACCATGTGCCAGAATGGTGTCTACTAATATACCTCTCTGATTGGTTCAGGCCTACAGCAGAGGTGTCACTCTCTTAGAACCTGGTATTTCAAATTGACCAATGGGAGAGCAGGGTTTGAGGGTGTCTATATCCCATAGACCATAGGTAATTAAAAGGTAATAAAATAGCAATTAAATACCAGGTTCTAAGTCGGATAGATCCCATTAACTCAGGGACTATGTCATTTAGACAGCCTCCCTACGGTCGGTGTCTAAATGCCATAGACCCCTCGTACAGGGATCTATCCTTAACCTAGCACAGTCTGAGTGGTGAACCAGATACCCTGGAGCTGACCAAGATACCTACATTAGCCGCTAGTGGTAGAAGATGGGTGTCAAATGCACAGAGACTACCACATATGAGCCTAGCTCGCGAACCTGATACTTTTCTATTCTTGTAAGTAAATGCTTGACTATAGTTCTGACCTCTTGTAGACTACTCGCGCTTGTTTATTATCCGACGCCAACGAAAAAACAATACCTGTACTATTGGATTATTGATTACTCGAACTAGGTTTCATGAAACCCTTATTACTATATATCATATCAAAAAAAGAAACAAGTGTGATACGCATATTTTATCATACTCGATACACATACATGATTGTCGAGGGTCTGGTCACCCCCATATTGTGAAGGAAGACCACGTCAGTGATTGCTCAATAAAACTTTTTTAAATTCAACTCAACTCATAAGCCGCACCCCTTGACAAACCCTATAAGCCCCAGAGAGGGTCTGAAAATTGCTAATTTAGTACTGTAGTATATTTATAAATACTCACGTATAATCCGCACCTTGATTTTGGGCTAATCCTATAAGCTGCACTGGTAAACTGACTCGTGTAGAAGCCCGGGCTAGAATTTATGGTGTATCTTGTTGCCACCTTGTCTCAGGACAGACCGGCTGGCGTGAGCAGTTTTAAACCAACTCATAATAATATGTTGCTGATCTCTGAGCGACAAACATGAGTATTTATGTGTATTCTAACCTATTCACACTTCGCGATGAAGGACTTAGGCTTGAATGAATAAATGACGGGAGACGCAACAGAAGTCTTCTCCAAGCAATCTCTCATGTTCTGCAACCAGATTACGCAGAAAAACATAGAGAGGGGATGACATCAAACTCTAGTTTGTCTTCTAGCTGGCTAGGTCTATTTATATAAATGCACCACTAGATCTATGGATAAAAGGGACACCCTGTACTATTCACAACAAACTGTCAATATATGATATTTATATAATATAATATATATATATTATATCATTACTGTATTCAACATAACAAACCCTTCCCTCTAATAACTGCCCTGCGTTTTAGCGCGTTTCATGAACTAGCAAAAAATATTGATAACAATTTAACTCGACTGCCATTTACATGTATATATTTAGTTGCTCCTCATTTCCCTACAATATTTTATCATACATTGTGCTCTGAGAGCAGGTGGCTAAACAACCAGCGGTGTTTTTACACTGCGTGCTAATGTGATGTGTCATATATACACAGCTGACACCGTCCCGCCACCCTCGTCTGTCTATAATATACATAATCAACTCACTGTCATTATATCGACAAGCCGAGGGATAAATAGTGGTAGGGGAAGAAAGAAGACAGCCGTTAAAATAGGGTAGATTCACCGTGACTTGGGACACCAGGGTAGATTCATCATGACTCAGGACATCAGGGTAGATTCAATATGACTCAGGACAGCAGAGTAGATTCGTTATGACTCAGGACATCAGGGTAGATTCACCATAACTCGGGACATCAGGGTACATTTATTATGACTCGGGACATCAAGGTACATTCACCATGACTCAGGATGTCAGGATAAATTCACCATGACTCGGGACATCAGGGCAGATTCAGTATGACTCGGGACATCAGGGTAGATTTTCCATGACTCGGGACATCAGGGTAGATGCTCCATGACTCAGGACGTCAGGGTAAATTCACCATGACTCAGGACATCAGGGTAGATTCATCATGACTCAGGACATCAGGGTAGATGCACCATGACTCAGGACATCAGGGTAGATTCATCATGACTCAGGACATCAGGGTAGATTCATCATGACTCAGGACATCAGGGTAGATGCACCATGACTCAAGACATCAGGGTAGATTCACCATGACTCAGGACATCAGGGTAGATGCACCATGACTCATGCACCATGACTCAGGACATCAGGGTAGATTCATCATGACTCAGGACATCAGGGTAGATGCACCATGACTCAGGACATCAGGGTAGATTCATCATGACTCAGGACATCAGGGTAGATGCACCATGACTCAGGACATCAGGGTAGATTCATCATGACTCAGGACATCAGGGTAGATGCACCATGACTCAAGACATCAGGGTAGATTCACCATGACTCAGGACATCAGGGTAGATGCACCATGACTCAGGACATCAGGGTAGATTCACCATGACTCAGGACATCAGGGTAGATTCACCATGACTCAGGACATCAGGGTAGATTCACCATGACTCAGGACATCAGGGTAGATTCACCATGACTCAAGACATCAAGGTAGATTCACCATAATCCAGGACATCAGGGTAAATGCACAGTGACGTGGGACATCAGGGTAGATTCAATATGACTCGGGACATCACCATTCATTGCCCTGTAAAATACCCATTTCTACATCATTAAATATACGAAAATCAATGTATTTGTGTTTATAATTTAGCTTATGTAGTTAACCTGATTATGTGTTAATAACATCTATATAATCTTAAACCTAAAGAATATACAGCTTGAGTTGGGCACTCGTAATTATTCATGCATTATAGGCGTATTAGTAAGAATAACTGTTATACATGAAGAGAGGGATTAATTATGCTTGGATAGTTACAAATCTAAATATTTGACTCAAAATATGGGGTAGCTGGTGCTAATGGTATATGATAGACTGCTCATCCTAATGCCCATAACTGAACCCCTGCATCCAAACTGACATGGCTCATAGAAAGCATTTTACTGGAACGCTGACGCTGAGACACAATGAACTGGGGAAATAAACCCAGATTATTCCTGATCAACGGCTCATAGTAATACCATCTGATGTGTGAGTTTCAATAGAATTAAGTTTTTTTCACCTACCCCTTACTATTTACTATTCCTGTCTGGGATTTCATTTAGGTAATCCTTATTTAAGGCGCTTGGTATGCGCCTTCAGTCCACAGAGCACACAGGCATCCGTCAAAACCTCACTATTTGGTGGCACTTTAGGAAAACTTGAGCAGGCTCTGTGCCCTTATCCGGACATAGTGGCCTCACCTGCCGTCACCTTGGCAACTCCCGCTAAAACCTCCTTCAATAGATGGCCTGGGCCCTTTAAGGATGGATGTTCATTGTCAGCTTGACGAACCGAAACATTTATAGAGATCAACTCTCCTGCAATGCACTATTGCAAGGAAACTGATCCTTTGAAAATGTATCAACACCATAAAATAAGCATGATGCATGAATGCAGCACTAACGAGATATTTTCCCAGTGCTGCATTCCTGCATCATGACGACAAAGGGCATAGAGGAGGACCTTAAAGCAGTATGCTACCTTTAAGGGGTCCCCTTCCTCCCACCTCCTCCTTCCAGCCTCTCTATGTGCAGCCTGGAGGTGTTAAACCTGGCTATCTATCAGCCTATTGAGTAGATCTAGGGCTTCACCGTTCACCATTCAGGCAGTGCTGTTAGTGGTGTATAAGGTCTAGACTTCATCGCAGCCATCTTGTAGCAGGCATTTTACCCCCTGGTGCTATAACAAGAGAAGAACCTATTCAAGATCTTTTTTAGGGCTTAAGAACCATTTGAAGACCCCTCTGAAGGTATTCAGCAAGGTTTTTCAGTTAGATTGCTATTTCACACAAAAGGAAAGCAGAATCTAAAGGTAGGGAGTTACATAGGTCGCACAGCCGTGTACCCACAGGGTAGCACTGCATGAGTAGGCCCTGTGTGGCACATAGAGTTTCAGTAGGAGCAGTATGCACCACCTCAGTCAATGTGATGTCAGGAAGAGAATATGTATTCCACCATAAAACAAACAGTGCAGGATCATTCTAAAGATATCGGGGCATATCCCACTGAATGAACACTTTTAATATTACCAATGGTTACATATATTTAGCAAAAAAACATATTTAAAAGAGCCTCAAGACATGGAAATATCAAGTTGAACATAAATGTTCATCTAACTGTTGTGACCTATGCTATTAAGTAAGGGAATCCATCTGATAAATTTTCAAAATTTATTGATGCCTGTTCCTGAGGTTAAGCTTAGTCATGGTCACATTTACACTATTAATCCCTTAAAGAACAGACATCTGCGCTATATACCCTGAAAAACACTGACTCATACAATATGTCAGTGAAAAAATTAAATGCCTAGTCCATTTACACAATGATATATTAGAATTTCGATTTTATGTATTTTCCATTCCCAGTGTGTATAGCTGCATGCATGAGTGGTTACTCACCACACTGCAGGCCCCACTGTACCTGAGTATAGGTGCCTCCAGCCTAATAGCCTACATACAGAGCAGCAGGGGTAATAATATAGGAGCATTCTCAACTTCCATTGGCTCTTACACATCTCCCCTTAAAGATATCATTATTTTGTTTCTTACATTGGATTACTACATGTCTTCTCTATCAAGTCTGCTATTTACATTTTAGTTGAGACAATAAATTAATTTCAGATGGAACACCCTACTAAAGGAGGCATTTCAAAAAGAATCAGCCGATACTGGTGTCTGACTCCACAAAGAGACATTCTGGTAGATTTGGTGACGGCCACTTTTTCTCTGGGTTTAGAGTTGGTCTAGAGATTGAATGGCCTCCTTCTTAGCTTCCCTCCCCTCCCCCTCCCCATCCCTCCCATCCCCTCCTCCTACACCCCCCGCCCCCTCCACCCTGAGTGATGACAGTGCTGTTTGATCTGCTCCTATTATCACCCACCTTCCCAGAAGGCTCCACGCGCACCTTTTGTTGGTGAGACTGGAAGCGGAAGTGATAGATGTGCCGCAGGAAGGAGGACGCGGTGCTAAGGATGCTGGGAAGGCTGGCGTCAGTCTATCAGCGTCTCTCACTATTATACCCTTAGGACTTAAAGCACCACACAAAGCTTGGTATCTAATGTAAAATTGAATTTTAAGGGGATCGTTTTATTCTCTTTGTTTATCCCCTTTGAAATGTACCAGTGAGTTACTCGCCAGGGTTTCATTCTGGCATCATATCCATTAAGGACAATTTAAAGGGTTAAATTAAGTAACTTTCACTAAGAGCAACCTGGGTTATTAGATTGTGATGTGCATGAATTGAGCAGTGTAGACTGGCTGGCTTTGGGTGCTTAAACAAACCCCATCATTGCCAGACTCTGAGAGGAGGGTACACTTATAGACCTTCTTGCAGTCTGTGAATGCTGGACTCACATCAGGCAATCAGGGTTGAGGCCTGGATATGGATGGGTTAGGATGAGGTGCTGCTGTCAGGGAGGCACATGCTGTAATGTGGCTGCAGGTGCTGGGGATGGGAGACGGGCGGATGGACAGGGTGCTGGAGGAAGGCTGCCCGGCAGTAAAGAACCGGCTGGGACTGGAGGTGTCCTCCTGCCACAAATAGGTACGGGTCCTGGTGGTACCTAGTGCTGTACAGACGCCTGCCACAACTAGGTGAGGGTCCTGGTGGTACCTACACAGAGGCAAATATCAGCGTCACCCAATGTCGCCTAAACCACTCTCAGACAAGGGTCAGGCACTGCTGGACTATAATAGATGGGTCAAGGGCCATTCTAGTGAGGGTCAGGCTAGGCTGGACATTCAATAACAGGCTGGCAAACTTGCTTGAAAGTCTGGCCATGCTGGATCCTCATGGCATAGTCTGGCAATGCTGGACTCTGGGGAGAGTCTCTTTCAGCCTGCAAGAGTCCAGCATTGTCAGACTATGCCATGAGGATCCAGCATGGCCAGACTTTCAAGCAAGTTTGCCAAAGTCCAGCCTGTTATTGAATGTCCAGCCTAGCCTGACCCTCACTAGAATGGCCCTTGACCCATCTATTATAGTCCAGCAGTGCCTGACCCTTGTATGAGAGTAGTATTGGCTACATTGGCTGACTCTGATATTTGCCTGTGTGTAGTGCTGTACAGACTCCTGCCACAACTAGGTTAGAGTCCTGGTGGTACCTAGTCCTGCCCAGACCCATGCCACAACTAGGTAAGGGTCCTGGTGGGTGGTACCTAGTGCTGTACAGACTCCTGTTACAACTAGCTAAGGGTCCTGGTGGTACCTAGTCCCAGTAAGGTTCCCGATAGCTTTTATATATTTTGTGCCAAGTGTCAATTTAAATTGCAGAAAGCTACAGTGAGCATTGAATAGTCCACAGGGGGCTTAAGAAAGCACTTGTATTGGGAATTTGGCCGACCAATGCAGCGATTTGATTGGTTGCCAGCTGCACCCTAACACCAACAGCATACCCTGGCATATGGATGAGTTAGCCTTACTGATAGCCGCCAGACTCCAGAAGGCCAACCCTGTGAGGCCAGCGTAGTTCCTCAATGTTCATTCGACCTTGCAACACCGTCAAGTGACTCACTGATGCTGCATTTATGCATCATACCAAGTATATGGTGTTGATACACTACCTCCAACTGCAAGCACTGTCTTGACGATGAACCAACACGAAACCTTGAGGCATGATGTGGACCGTTACAGGGTTAACTCGGAGTGTTGAGTTGACTGTACAAGGAGGGTTGATGTGTCTCAGGAGAGCGGCAGAGGATGGTAAATCAGGGCGAGCCTTAGCTTCCAGTAGGATGCAGTGTCACCTTCACAAAGGGGCTGCAGACTTACTGGCCCTGTGTGTGAGGGAGGGCAGACCTACTGCCCCTACAGGGGGAGGCTTACTGCCCCTACATAACCTGTGAGGCAGACCAGGGGCACTTCAACCCGGCACACATACTCAGTGCCTCACACTAGTTAACCATTTAAAGGGAATTTCTACCTGTTAGATGATCTGGATATTCATCGATATCTGCAAAAAAACTGCGCATAGAAATAGTTTATCATATAAGGAAGTAACAAATGCAAAGAAAATGCCATGTTACGGTGCTCAATTCTATGGGAAGACCACATGAAAACTAACTCTTAACTATGGTTATGGGAGAACTTTTATTTGGTAGTCAGATGCACATGTTGTTCTATTGCCATCTGCAAATCTCTTTGGATTTTATTAGTTGAAAACATAATCAAATAGGAAATGGAAAAAAAATCACATGTTGCGGTGTTCATTTTTCTGTAATACATATTTTAAGGAAAAAAAACTTCACTATAGATTCTGTACATCTAACCCATGCCATTTAAGTCAGTACTTACATATCATAGTCCTCTGTAATAATCTAGGCCTATATGACAATTCAAAATAGACAAGATGTGCCCCCCCCCTTTTTCCTGGAAAAAGATAACAACTTCTTCCTATCAAAGAAAATCTCTTGGGACCTGCTGGGATTGAACACCCAACCTTCTGATTTGAAGGCAGACTTGGTAACCACTATACTACAAACTCAGTTGTCAATGTCTGAAGCTGATGGGATAGTGTACCATACATAGCTTATAGACATATGCCACGAGAGGGCAGCACAAGCCACATAATGTAATGTTGTTTTTCTGACATACACTAGGTTCCAGCACAGACTTTTGCAGCGAGAACCTTTAAGGTCCACATGTCGACCAGTCACTTGCCCGCACTGCGCTGGTGTATCCTGCCGACCATTCAGGAGTGAGTTAATGGTGCTTAAAGGCGAAGGAACTTTTGTGATTTCTCTAGATTCTAAGAACTGTGTGTTGCGGAAACATGCATAAGGAGTTACACACGCAAATTTGTGACACACCTTAGAGATCAACACACTTTTGGCAAAGAGTGTTTAGAGTGTTTGTTACACCAACATGTGTGTTAAAAATCGCTGCAAAAAAGCATGTTGATAAGTGTGTAAACGTAACACACTGCTCTTAGAGTGTAGGTGCATATATTGCAGGAATTGATACCGAAGTATTTATTTTTGATGTCTAATATAGTGTGCACATGTCATAGTACAATTTGGGCAGAGAGACACCTGAGAGCAGACTTAGCTCCTAGCCCGCCCCTATGCCACCTGTGAGGCAGGCCTGCACTTCAACACATGAGGCACGCACTGAGTGCCTCTCAGTCACACCACAAGGTTGCCACCCTCAGGGGAAGTATCAGGGAAAGAAACATTTATTACAGTAAAACCAAATATTCTCTATGACGAACAGCAGTCTTTTGTGATATGATTGCTTGGGATGGCTGAACAAATCAGTAAGTAGTACCTGAGTTATTGCAAAGTAAGTCTCCTACTGTGCCCATGGTAACCAGAGTCACCCTAGAACAGCCAGAACTGGCGCCAGGAGGTATGATGATCCCATGATACATTCTGGTGGCTGTTCGCTGGTTCCAAGCTACCAATAGGGATTGCCCAAGCCCAGCAAAATTCAAGTTCAAGTTCAAAGTCATAGTGGTTGTTAAAAGAGCCTTACTGTACATAGTAGTTAAACCACTGCCAGACCCCTTTACTGAGGATAATGCGACAGTCAAGGCTGATCACGAGTCGCAGACGAGTGTGGTCAGCCGTGACTGTCGCATAATCCTCAGTAAAGGAGTCTAGCAGTGGTTTAACTAACTTATGCCACTCACTGTTGACATTGTTTTTCACATCTTTTGTACTTCTTATACAGTCAGGCAGTTTCCTTTTGTCTTTCTACCCAAGTGTGGTATAAGGAAGGATCAGGGAACGAGAGTACAAGCCGGCTAGTTCATGGTGACCAGAGTAATTTAAAGACTGGATGGTTGGTGACTCTCTCTGGGGGTGCAGTGTTACCCCCCACTCCTTTCCCCCCCTCTCCATCTGGCTCTCTCTCTCTGTGTCTCTTCCCCCATCTCTGCCTCTATGTAGTTATGGCAACAATGGACCTCATATATAGAAAATCTATAGTCTGACAAAACCAGATGTTGTCTAGGATCTACCACAGTCTAATTGATGAGACAATCCTTTAATCGAAAAACACACATTTTATAACAATGGAAGGCCATGGCATGTCAGGCTGATATTGGTTTGCATTAGTTAGCACATAGAGAGTGGTAAAACCATCTCCGTAGTGGCTCGTTTAAGCAACCGGGGGCTCAGAGATGATAATTTCTCTTCCTCCCTCCCCAGTGCGCCGCTATTGAATAATAAAATTGATTCCTACACATTTCTGTTAATATGCAAGACAGGTGCTCATTCAAGATACAGTTTTTGGTGCTTAACATTTATTTCATTACCCTTGTATCCCAAGAATCATTGCACTCAATTCAAGACCAATGCTTATTGGAATACCCAGTGCTTCAACACAGCATTATGGCCTGCAGCAGACAGCTAGCAGGGGTGTTTTGTGTCTGTCTGCATGTCTACGTGTAATACAATTACCAATCATGTCCAACTTGTATAATGCAGACTCGTCTGTCGGCTGTTGTCAGGGGAGTAGTCATTCTGACGTCGATGCAGGAATCCCTCTCTGCAGGGACCGATCTGAAGCAGAGGCGGCACCTCTTGATTTGATAACATAGTTCATGTTTTGTCTATCCTCCAACCTAGTCACATAAAGTACCATCCATTAATGGCAGGTGGCTAAAGATGGCCTTAGACATACAGAGAGTTATTTGACTCAAGTGTTGCCATCTAGTTACAGAATAGGAAGAAGCTGGCATGTGTCTAGAGTGGTTAAAAGCGCAGTGTGGCTGTGAAAGTATTATACAATAGAAATAAGTATTTTAAAAACATTTTCTGCATTAGTAAACCAGCTGAAGGCAACATGAGCTCCTATAGTTAACCCTCTGTCAAGGCAAGATTTCAGCAACACAATGCTTGAAGGTCTCAAGTTTATTATTTGTTGTCAATATGCACCAATGCGGTTCTTTCAAGTAACTCATTAGTGCTGCATTGGTGCATCATGTCAACCTGCTGGAATGTACCAAACTGAACAGCTAGCATGATACAGCATCGGCGACAAAGGGTACTGCATTAAAGGGCTCTGCTGCCCTTACATGTATAACTATCTCAGTTTTACTACAACAGTGTTCCCATCCATCGGTTGAAAGTCAATTAAATTGGTTTTACTTGAAAAGTCAGTTTAATATCAGTTTAAAAAGAAATTATCATAGTTTTTAGGTTACTTTGTAGATTTTGAGAAAATGTCAGCAAAATTTTCAAAGTGTGAAAAGAGGCACCAGACTACAGCTTTTGACTCCTAGATTTTAACAAATCTCTGGAGGCAGTTAGATACACGAAACACGGGTTATAAGCGGGAATTTAAATCTTACCTCTGAATATAGAGGATTGCACTCCGCATTTCTAGAGCCAGGACCCTGGATGCATGCATCATAGTGATGTAGCGCAGTAATGCACTCTGCTGCATTTAAAGGGTTAAGTAGAGGGTAAAACCATCAATTATCAGACAACACTAGAACAGTGTAAGGCCTCCTGTACTGTGGTGTTTCATCTTACAAGTAGCCATTACTCTAAATGTCTCTCTGTGCCAAGTACTAACCAGCTCTGGCCACAGGCCATTCTCAGGCACAAGCCCTATGACAACGCCCTCTCTGAGGGGTTTAAATCTGTAGCAGACGAGTCACTCTCCCAACACTGTCCTGGTATAGCCTCAAACCACATTGCATAAATTATCATACATGAGTATGGGAATAAGACGTGAATAAGCAGAGTGTCTTAGCCATGGATGACCAGCCTGAGTGCTATCTATCTATTCATGTAATATTACGTTCATACCACAGTTTAACATATCTTTACGATGTTAAAGGGCCAGCAAACTCAACCTAAATCGTAAAATTCTCTGGCAGGGTTGTTGAGTTTATATAACACTCCAGTTATATTTAGAATCCCCCAAACAGAATCCACCACAATCCACATGCAGGTATATCCTAGCCCTGTGAGCCTGTATTCCCCAGCACCAGTACCCCATGTATAAAGGCTCAGGCAACCAACAAATAGTTTGCTTGTTGTTCCTTTCCAGCAGTCCTCTGGTCTAGACAAGTTGCACTGGTGTGACCAGCAGTTGCACTCTGCCAGTGGTATAGAATTGAGTACTAGTGATACCCGCCAGTGTACTGACTGCCACCAGTGTGCCCACAGAAAACAGTATACTCCCCCTTGAATAGGCCACATGCTATTATTTTGGGTAAAAAAATAACATCTATACACAATGATATCATTGCACAACTTGTATACCTAGAAGCCAATATGTAACCATCAAATCTAAGAGGGTGCTATAGTTTTATTATTCTTTTATAGACTATTTAATTCCAAGCAAAGCCTGATACATGGTCCCCTTACTGAAGTCACCTGGCTAGGACAGCATGATCACCTGGTCCCACTGCTCACCGCACCCTTCACCCATACACTGTAAAAAATGTGTATGAACTTTAAACACTTTCACCCAAACATACTGATGGCAAAATCTAATCTTTTTTGTGTAAACATGTGCAGGAATATGGCCGCCAGTGATGGGTGAGCTTCACCAGTGAAAAATGGTGTGTGATGGCAGTTTGGCTAGCCCACTGGTATTATTCTCCTACCCCTTCTACAGGCTCTTGCCCATATACAGGCTCTTCTTAGTCAAATACAGTACCTATCATGTTGTCTAACATCCATGGTAATTTAGATAATGTCCAGAATAATGAGTAGATAGTGCTGTCCAGAATATTCCAGTGAGCCAGCCAAACTGGCCTTGCCCACTGTTGTTCCACTTTTGTAGGCCCATCCATCACCAGTGGCCATATCCCTGTAGGCCTACCTGCTGACAGAAGAAAGTGTTTAGATGCTGAGATTCAGTGAAAGTGTTGAACTTTAATGTGTATGGATAAATTTATGTGTTTAAATTAGAAACACTTTTTACAGTGTATGTCTGAAGGCTGTTAGCACACTCAGTCTACTAGCAGGCCTTTGGTGTGCATGGGGACTTGTTTACAGCCATATCTGAAGGGTCACCTGGATTGGGGTAAAATCACCTGGGTCACATACTTTTGCCCTCTGGTGTAAAAATTGTGAAGTAAAAATCGATCTGGAATTTGAGTAGCACAGTTTAGTAGCAGAGTTATGAACTACATGCTCTACTCCTAGAGGTCTAACCCTTTAACGCGGCTGTTTATAATGTAAACAACCTGCCGCCATTTTGTGACGTCATAGCAGTGTAGTTATTCATGGCTAATGCACATTAGTTATTCACTTTAGGCACTGGTTTTGAGTGCCTAAAGTGGATAATCGTGATATACTATAACACTGATCACTAGCTGCAGATGGCAGTATGCATACAGAGAGGTATCTGACTGAGGTGGTGCCATCTCTATCTGCAGAATGTGAGGCAGGGTAGGGTCAGGGCAGCTCAGGAGATAGCCACTTGACATGGGAGGTGAGGATGGGACAGGTCGGGGAGATCAGGGGGGTCAGATGAGGTAGCTGCCCTGGCTTTCCTCCCTGTCAACGTTCAAAGAGACCCTACCTTTCTAACAGATCTGACCACTAGAAAATGACCCTGTAATGGCCGCATAGCTCTGCAATGAGATGTGCCCTTTGTAAAGTTCTATGCCTTTTGAACCATCACGCATTAATACAGCTCAAGAAAGAGGGCTGCATAAATGCACCATGACAACCCTGCAGGGATGTATTATTGTGATACATGAATGGAACCTTATATTAGTGAGTAGGCTCACCAGGGCTGCATTCCTACATCATGAAGATAAAGGACATACTGTATTTAAAGCACTGTGCAGCCCTTAAGGGGTTTTACCCAGGCCCTTTGATGCAGGTTATGTAAGGGACAGGTTTTACCTGTTCTAGGCTGCTGGTAGTTAGGTTGGGGGAGGTCCCTGCTCTGATGGTAATGCCTCTGTGGCCTTTGAGGGTTGGGAATGGGTAAACCTCCTGTTGCTCTGAAGTCTGCAATTGCTTAGAGATGGCTTCTTGCTGTGGACTGTAATGTCCATGCTTCAAAGGGAGGTTTTACAGCTGTAAGTGACTCGGCCCGGTGTGCAGAGGGACTAGCTTCATGTTGTTTGACTTAATGGTTCTGTGTGTTTGTAATAGTTTAGATGGTAGAACATGAAAGGGTACACTGGCCATTTAATTCTGATTTAATGTTAATTACCGATTCGCCTTTGACCTTTTTAGTACTTCTAAAAGAGAAGAAAAAAGGTTACCAACCAAGACTCGGTTGGGGATATTCCTCAACATATCTCAGTAGTGTGGGAAGAGGAGGGGGGAGCATTGACTTGAAATGATGTGGCCTTAAAGGGAAACATCTTCCATGCACAGTAATATGATCTGAAAATGTTGCTATTTGATAGTTTGGTATTTGACTAACATCCCCCTTGTTCCTTCCAGGTGTCGGATTTACCCAGGGCGCGTGTACAGGACAGGTAGGTGTTTATACATGATATTTGCTCTAAATTCACACTAGTAGGCACGTGAGTCAGATCACCTGTGCGGCTTGGGACACTGACGTGATTGGCCTGGATTCAAGTTTAACATCATGAACTTTCATTTGACAGTGGAATATCGGCCGATTTACATCAGTGGCATACTCCCTTAAGATTGAAATCCCACCACCTCGCCAGTAAGGTGACTGATAGACCCACCTGCCCAGCACTGACCTCTTGCTGCCTCCACCAACACACCAGGTATCATGCAGTCTCTACATGAGGCGCCTGCCTCCTGCCTCCTGCCTTATACTAGGCTGCCCCTGCCTCCATTGAATAATGGAATCAGTGAACCACCAGCACATAATACTGGGGAAAGCCTCCAGATCCAAAACTTCTCAAAGAAGGGATCCTGTAGAGCAGCATGGGGGTTTAACTGACCCCATTACCCGATGAAGGCAGGGACCGACTAGCCTTATACCACCTACTCCCTGACAGCACTCCACCAACTCGAGCCTTTCTTTGTTGGCTTTACTTACTCAGTCTCTCCCGTAGTACCAGAAGTACTTCCAACATAAGATGCCCACTGCATTGGCGCATCATGCATTTGACAATGTATCAACCCTACTACCGGTATGTATAATTCATGCATCATGATAACAAGGGCATGGGCCATTAAAGCACTATGCAGCTCTTTAAGGGTTAAAGCCTACATGTGAGACACATGCACGCTACTGCTGCTTTAGCCTGCTGGGCACTTTACTGCATAGGGCTCCGGCTAATTTAAGAGGGTGAAGGATGCCCGTCAAGTCAGCATATTTCATCTTTCTTGATCATGCAGCTTTATAGGCTGTGGCAAAGAGCTGTCGAAAGAAAGAAAGCAATTATTCATCAGTTGGGGACAACTTAACCATCCATGATGAAGTCTTACTTTTTTTGACTCCATGACTAAAGAACATTTTACAACACACATTGGTAATAACCACGGGTAAAATTTCGGTTACTGTGATAAAGCAGCTGACCAGTAAACGCCTATTCCAAGCCAGTGACTGGTAGTCCTATGTTCAGTACAATGGCACTCTGTATGATTATGAAGCGGCCTCTCTTCAAGACATGACATGTCAGCTCATAAATCTTTTTTTGTATCACTCTCCATCATATTACATCACTCTCCCCTCACATTATTGTCCGACTCTCCATCACCTTACATCACTCTCCCATTGAAGTAGTGTCTCACTGTCCATCACCTTACATCACTCTCCCACCACAGTAGTGTCTCACTGTCCATCACTGATTAGGGGGGGGTGTTAAATCTCTAATTTTGTCGTACGGTTTCAGGGACAGGCTCAAATTATGCATTTGGGACCCAAAACTCGGGAAATCACAAAAATATTTTTTTCGGACCCCTGTGACCCCCCCGTACATGGGGTCCGAAGATCAGCCAAATAGTGAGAAAACAGCCAAAATTCAAGCTTTCAGATTCCTACTCAAACCTCACCATGCCTTCATGAAAAGGGTCAGAAACCTTAATTTGGGACCCAAAGAGAGCATTTAAAGTCATATTGTTGTGATTATAGGGGTGTTTCCCCCTCTGGGGAGGGGGTGCGTCCATGGTAAAATACCGATAAATCAGCTTTTTTGAAGGCATTTGCTCCTATACAATCAGGTCTCTATACTGCCATAAAACATCATCATGAACCATTCTGTAGGGCCCCCTGTTTCTGTTAACTACCCCCTATGACCCCCTAACCCCCCGCCCCCCATAGCATGCACCAATAACCATCAGATAACTCCCTTCCCCCCTCCACCCTCGCCTCTATGTTACACTGTACTCAGAATGTCAGGATCTTTGAACATCAATAGTCATTTACAGAAACCTTAGCCTGTCTTGGGAGTAAGACAGTGATGTGTTTAAAAGAGGGGTGGGGGATATGGAGGGGGCCCAGACCTCCTCCGTTACCCTATACAGACATAAGAGGAGGGCGACCTCAGTCTATCTAAGAACTCCAACCATCAGACTATTACAGCTTATATTATTGTGATTGCATGAATATAACCCAAATTTTGGAGAGGCTTTGCTTCAATATATTTGAATTATCAACATATCAAAATGAGTTTAGATCAGATAGATGATACCCTTTTCAAAGGTCTCTATATTCATTTTGAGTTACCCTACCAATGATCACAGCCCCCCCCCCCCCCTCCATTATATGCCTAGTACCTCACCCCATGTGTATTCATAGTCAAGATGACTGCTTCATGTTGTTACACTTATTATACATAGTAATTCTATAATAGTTATAGCAGAGATCTAATATTAACATCACTAATCACCTGATACAACAATAAATAAAAACCCTGACTCTCCTCCTTAACCAAGTGGTTAAATGCATAGAATGTTAGATGGTAGAGGTGTGAGGGGGGGGGGGGCCTTGCAAATGACTCCAAATAAGGACTGGTGTCCATATCTCTCAGTCCACACCTTGCATGGTTAGTATCCTAGACATAAGATGAGAGATAATTATCTAATTCAATTCTCTGAGGTAAATACTCTGAACCCTGAATATTATTGAAGTGAATAATAAACCTTGCAATTATATTATGGGGAGGGGTAGGTAACCCTGATACCTCATGTGCAGTGCTTAAGATCAGATTTTGTCAAAGACGGGCATACATGCAACATCTGAGGGTGCTGCTATAATATTCAGATATATGAAAATATAACATAGGCATGGTGCTTGGTAGACCTATGCAATCCCCTATATGGGGTAAAGGGTAAGTTGGTAGAACCTAATATCAAACTTTGAGGACAGATGAATATATATCTTGATATTAAACCAAATATTGAACCCAACTTGACTTGAAGTACAGTATCCCTCTACCAGCTGTAGTAGATACACCTACCAGGGTGATCTCAAGGACCCAGCTCACTCATTCTCTTTTTTTTTGTGGGGGGGGGGGGGCTCTTTAACCACACCACTGTCCCACTCCCAGACATGATACATACCATGAGAGGCAATGCTGTGCACTGTGCCACAAGGAGGGAGGGTTGGGCTGATGGTTATATGGAGCTGAGGGGGGGGGGGTTATTTCATGGCTATTAGTTAGGGGTGAGGGTGGGGATGGGGTGGAGGGGGGTCATAGGGGGTGGTTAACAGGAACAGGGAGCCCTCAAGAAAGGTTCAAACTATCAGACAGGTCTTATGTTAATACATTATTTCAGTATAGGGTAATATAGAGGCGAAGGGGGGGGGGGGGAGTTATCTGATGGCTATTGGTGCTGGGAGGAGGGGGGGGGGTCATAGAAGGGAGTTGACTGAAAGAGGGGACCCTCCAGAAGGGTTTAATCTGCCTGATTAGGTGTCTTGAGGACCCTTGATGGCAGTATAGGGATATGATTGTAAGGGAGCAAATGCCTTCAAAATAGCTGATTTATCGGTATTTTACAAAGGACGAACCACCTTCCCAGAGGGGGAAACACCTCTACAATCACAACAATATGACTTTAAATGGTCTCTTTGGGTCCCATATGAAGGTTTCTGACCATTTTCATGAAGTCATGATTTGATTTTAGAAGGAATCTGAAAGCCTGAATTTTGGCTGTTTTCTCACTATTTGGTCGACCTTCGGACCCTATGTACGGGGGGGTCACAGGGGTCCGAAAAAAATATTTTTGTGATTTCCCGTGTTTTTGGACCCAAATGCATAGTTTGAGCCTGTCCCCGAAGAAAAGTAGGTTTATCACCCCCCCCTACCATCACCTTACATTACTCTCCCACCACAGTAGTGTCTCACTGTCCATCACCTTACATCACTCTCCTATCACAGTCTCACTCTCCATCACATTACATCACCCTTCCATCACAGTAGTGTACTAGGGAATGCATGGCCTGCCATGCGTGATAACCAACCCCTCTGAGACAACCCTACAAGGCAGCTGGAGGACAATAAAACCTGCCAGGCGTATGAATTGAAGTAGACTGCGGTCCTACTACATATCAAAAAAATGAATTTCAACGAGATCACACTCTCCCTCTCCCAGTGGGGTTGGCACAGTCAAGTTTTGACGTCATCTGTTTTTATGGATACTATTCCATCTCATTCACTTTGGAAACCATTCCCCTTTTTTTATTGTTATCTCTTTTGAGCATCTTATTTTGGTTCTAGTGTTGCCTACTTGAGGCATTCCCCTAGGGAACCCCTAGTCAAACCCAAGTGGGGGCACTTGTAATGGATTGACAACTTGAAGGAAGACTAGGCTCATTGGGGGATTGGAAATGTCTTTTTCATGACCGTTAATCTGATATGAAAGCAGGCAAGGATGGAAAAGGGTGGAGTAAAGATGTAATTAATAGTACATATGAGCGACACAAATCTTGAGTTCTAGAATCATAGTCTGTAGTACCATGTATAATTGAATACTCACTTTTAATTAAGTTCACCCAAGAAGCCATGTGTTTTGGATCTAATAAAGTAATTGGTGGAAGATGCTGCCATAATTTGGACTCTTAGAGCTGCTTCCACATTTGGGAAATTAATTAAACATGTACAAAGAAAACTACCCCACTTGAGAACAGGGACATTGGCAGCTTAGAAGCATGCAAGAAGCCTCTATTGTCGCCCAATACACATTTGTCCTTCACAGGCTGTAGCTCCCCAATCTTCGCCCAACCTTGTTTTTGTCTACTCATCCTTTGTGAATAAATTCCCTCACACCACAGGCATCTGAGACCTACAACATTCTCCTACTGGGCCCCTACTCCTCTTCCCCCTTCCCCTTCCAGTCGGACCGTAAATCCTGTTGTCATCATGTCATGGGCGTGGGTGAGGGTACTCTTACTATCATGTTCAATATTCCCAATGTCCAGTGTATAACCTCCCTGTGTACACCTCAAGGTATTTTTAGATTGGGCGTTTTCATCTCTGGTTCCTATTGCTGGGTCAAGGGAAGTCGAGAATTCATCAATTGGTCAGGAAAAACAAGAACAGTGAATCATACTGAGACCAACTAAAATGTTGGATTTGGTTACCGGAAATACCTAGTAAATACCTAGTTGTGTCTTGAGAGAATTCCAATCTGATATTTGGTGGGAACGCAGAGTTGCCGTGTCTGTGTGCTGGTAAAACTATACTGTGAAAGTATTTTATTTCGCTGGGTATATATTTTCGCGATTTTCGCGGAAATGAAAAATCCGTGAAATTTTTATATGCTTAAGTATGGAATATATACCCGCGGATTTGCCGTTTTTCACTCATCCGCAAAAATTTAATGCCGTGAAAATAAGTACTTTTACAGTAAGTCTGTCCAAGATTTTGAGAAGATGGGTGTTGACAGAGGGAGTTCTCTGATATTGAAGTCAATATCCACTGATGCCCCTTTTGACACGAGGCTCGAGCAGTGTAAAATGTAATAAAAGGCAGTTGACCTGAGGTCATCAGGACGCCCGAGCGAATCAATGTGAGCCCTTCCCACCGCCGGGCCAGGTCACCCTCTCAGGGCCGCATAGTGCTTTAATGTACTATGTCCTTTGTCATAATGATACATAAATACAGATCAGGTGAGGAACTGGACCGCACTACATCCATGCATTATGCTGACTATGTGGCTTTGATACCCTCCAAAGGGTTGTGATGATGCATGAATGCAGCCCTGTTGAGTTTCTCACCAGGTCTGCATTCATGCATTATGACAAAGAGCATATCGTATTTAAGCACCATGCTTCCTTTAACAGGTTAACTGTGCTGATATCAGCCCTTACTGTGAGCGGCCAAGCAGAAAAGATGCCACATGGGGGCAGGCAGACCATCCTTTCTTCTGGACCACTCACCTTATCGAAAACTATTTCGTCACAAAAAGAAAACTTAGGAAAACTAATAAAATTCTTATTCAAAAGAAAGAAATTCGATCTGCCAAGCAGAATGGGTGATCCACATGCCCCCTGAAAAGTGTATTCCTTCTGCCACTTCCATTTTCTGCCACAAAGGCTACAAAATAGACTGTACACAGTGCTCTATTTACATACTGACATCCTGCCAAGCTGTGCACATGAAAAGGGACTGGTTTACAGGATTTGATTGGTCAAACAAGTTTTTTATATGAGTTTGTTCAGACTCTACTATTATAGAGTCGGGGTCACAGACTACCTGGACTAGGGTGGTAGTGACGGTCCCGCAGGTATTGAGTGCGGGACCGTCACGAGACCCTGCTGACTACGTACACTGGGCCCCTGGGTGGCTTTGTCCCGTGTTAACATCAGAACATCATGTAGCACAGAGAACAAATACAGCAGCAGCAGTGCATCAGGTGGCACATTGTAGGTCTTGAGGTTTTCATGAAATGCAGTCGCTACCAGATTTTAGACATTGCATTGCAGTTGTGCGACATTTGATACACTTTACAGAACAACAAATTTTACCCAACACTATGATGGATGGGATGCTCAAAAGAGGCCTCATAATGAACCTGACAATCCAACTTGTATTTGTTATCTGGATCAACCGATTCCCTACTTACTCTTTGGGCGGTTGTTTCAGCCAATTCTTTTTTTATTAAGGTGGCTAGACCCTATTGTAAACACGTCAAATGCGCAGGTCATTGCGCATACATGCACATGTAGTTGTCCTAGAACACACCAGGGGGTAGCTTTGGTCATATTTATGTATATTAGATACATATTTTCATGTGTTGTCAAAATTACCCTCAAGACCTGACTGGGGCTTGAACCCAGGGACTCCTGCATGTGAGTCCAAAGCTTTACCCCTATTCTACTAGGGCTCTGGTAGTAGATATGCTGAAAGCTATACCTGTACCACATCAAGACTGTGTGCTCCATCTATAGTAGGGAATCGAATTTGGATTCTCCAAGTTCTAGAAGCATTTCGCAAGTACTTTTTTTGTAATCTACACAAAAAATTGGTCCTAGGAAAATGGCTTGCGAAACTTTACTCAGAAATGCCTCTAGAAAGTTTTAGGACAACATTTCTCTGATTCAATTCCCTACTACTATATATTTCTTATTTCAAACACCAAAAACCTTTAAAATATGCAGGGGACCATATGTTCAAATTTCCATGCACATATGTACTATCACCATATGATCCTATTACAGATCACTCCAAACTCAAAGCCAGATATCTCAGAAACTAGCTCGGAACTCGCCTATTTTCTTCACACCATTTGAGACTTCTTATAATAATTATGGGCCTTATGGCGAAAATCCTGATGAAATCTAATTACTTCTAGACTATGGTGTCTACCCACCTTAAACGGTTTTCTCCTACTTTAATTGTTACCATGTATTATTTACCGCCCAGAACTCTAAACTGTCCTCATTGAGAATTCCATGTAATTTTATCAGGAAATCATGCTACATCAGATAATAGATTATCCTAGTGGCTGAGATACAGACCAAGTTGTAGATGCTTCCATGCAGAGGTTGGCATAGCACACTGGTAACTAGTCTTACTGAGACTGGTACCGTTAGGTGAGGGCCCTGCTGCTACTACGTCTATGCTACAACTCCAACAAGAGGGATGAAAGAGACGAGATGGAATAGAATATATCAGGGATGAATGTCCTCAGGTTTTCCAGTAATTCAAGTAGTAGATACCCTACGAGTAACTGGGTGTATGTCAAAATAACCACAACAGACTGGCTGGTGCCCTCATAGTCTACCATTGTTGTTATTACATAACTCAGTTACGAGGGGGGCATCTGACCTAACCTTCGGTTATGTGAGCATATACAATAATATTATTACCAAGGTGTGAAATCCTTTGCTTAACTCTCCACCGTGGGTTAAGAATTGTTCTTTTACAAAGGACCTACAGTTAACCGTAGCTGTCCTATTCATTGCCGCTTATTTGAACATTTTGTAAGGAAGGAAGGAAGGGTGGATGATTCTCTTGCGCTCCCTAATTGATCTTAAGCATTGAAATTATTAGTACAAAAAGTAATGATTCATCCTAGGGAATTCCTTAGAAGGTGGCTGTGGTGCAGACTCGACCCTACATACCAGCAGCAGTGGAGGGATGACTAGTCTGTACATCACGGGGAGAGACCCGCAATTGATCACAGCCCCTCCCCCATCCACACACGCACACGCACACACATGCAGGGAGAGTTAGTCAACCTTAGATTGTCATCAGAGACGCAGATCAATAATTACCCGTCCCTAGAGGCTTCACCATCCACACACATCTACACACCGCTCCCCTCAACGAGCCTCCTGGGGCCCGGGTGGGGGGGGGGGGGTGGCTTTGAACCGTAAAACCTCACTTATAATAATAAACCTAATTCGCATATTAGCCGCACCCCCCGTTTTTGAAAAAACCCTATGAGCCTATCTGTATATTGGTAATTGTTGACCGGCACTATGTGTCCGGTCAGGTATTAAGATAGACAGATGGCCGTAAGCTAAGACAGACAAACGGCGAGCCCATTGAAATAGCATTGAGGGATCGGACCTAGCACCCTAGCAGCATATCCTCTATTCTCCGTAGGATTAGTACTAGACACCCTGCACTGCTGCCCTCTGCCAGGGTGATTATAAACTAATTCCGCTGACTCCTCCCATTCCTCAGCATTGCCTAGCTCACAATCCGCTAAAATATACCTAGCCCCATATGGTCTATTGACTCCCACCCAGAATGCACTGCTCATTCCGGTCTGCTGAGTTTTCAATAGGTACATGGCATTTGAAAACTCACTGGAGCCCGCCCAAGGTTATCACACCTCCCATAGAAGCTCCCCAGTACCACCGCGGTGGCTTAATCTGTACATTGCGGCCCTTAAAGGGAAGTGGCAACATGTTTGTGACACCTGGATAATAACCCTTTAAGGCCTTCTATATACACCCATCCCCAACACACTGTACACCTTGTAATACGAATATAGTAATGGGTAATGTTGGCCTCAAAGGGTTAACTATATGGTGAATGTCGTCTGCTATTTCCTATGCCGCTCTCTGCTACTTACCAGGCCACCACAAGTCTCACACATACCGCTTTTGTCATTAGAAAGTCGAATGAATTATCTAATTTGAGTACAGTACGTTATTTCTCATTTCTGACAGCAGAATCGTAATCGCCAGAAGAAGCTACCCTAATTTCATATATTGGAAGTCATATATAATCGAATTCCAGGTGGTGGCTATAGGTGAGCAGGTGGCTGTGGGAAAGCAGGTGGCTGGGGGCGAGCAGGTGGCTGTGGGCGTCAGCGCCCTGCAGCGCGTAACCGCTGTTTTACGTCTCGGCTGAAAAAGCGAGTCGATCGGAGCGTCAGCAGCGACACCATCGGGTTGGCCGGGGGGCGGCATGAGCTGCAGATGATTTTGCCTCCAAAACCGATTTTGCCCCCAAAACCGATTTTGAGCCCCTAAACGATTTTGACCCAAAAACGATTTTGAAGTTCTCCTACCCTTCCGAAAATCGGGCCGATCGGAGTGTACACAGCGAAGATATTTGCGATTTTCGTTTTGTCGGATTATATTGGTACCTATGTGTTCTCCGTTTATCCCGTTCTCTGTTTATCCCGTTCTCCGTTTATCCCTTTCTCCGTTTATCCCGTTCTCCCTTTCTTCCGTTCTCCTTTTATCCCATTTTCCGTTTATCCCGTTTTCCGTTTATCCCGTTCTCCGTTTATCCCGTTCTCCGTTTATCCAGCTCTCCCTTTATCCTGTTCTCCGTTTATCCCGTTCTCCCGTTCTCCCTTTCTCCCGTTCTCTGTTTCTCCCGTTCTCTGTTTCTCCCATTCTCTGTTTAGCCCGTTCTCCGTTTAGCCCGTTCTTCATTTATCCCGTTCTCCGTTTATCCCGCTCTCCGTTTATCCCGCTCTCGCTTTATCCCGCTCTCGCTTTATCCCGCTCTCCCTTTATCCTGTTCTCTGTTTATCCCCTTCTCCCTTTCTCCCGTTCTCCGTTTATCCCGTTTTCCGTTTATCCCGTTCTCCGTTTATCCCATTCTCCGTTTATCCCGCTCTCCGTTTATCCCGTTCTCCGTTTATCCCTTCTCCGTTTATCCCTTTCTTCCCTTCTCCCTTTCTCCCTTTCTCTCGCTCTCCCTTTCTCCCTTTCTCCCTTTCTCCCTTTCTCCCTTTCTCCCGTTCTCTGTTTCTCCCGTTCTCTGTTTCTCCCTTTCTCCGTTTAGCCCGTTCTGCGTTTAGCCCGTTCTCCGTTTAGCCCGTTCTCCGTTTAGGCCGTTCTCTGTTTATCCCGTTCTCCGTTTAGCCCGTTCTCTGCTTAGCCCGTTCTCCGTTTATCCCGTTCTCCATTTATCCTGTTCTCCGTTTAGCCCGCTCTCCGTTTATCCCGCTCTCCGTTTATCCCGCTCTCCCTTTATTCCGCTCTCCCTTTATCCCGCTCTCCATTTATCCTGTTCTCCGTTTATCCCGTTCTCCCTTTCTCCCGGTTTCCCGTTCTCCCTTTCTCCGGTTCTCCGTTTATCCCGTTTTCCGTTTATCCCATTCTCCGTTTATCCCATTCTCTGTTTATCCCGCTCTCCGTTTATCCCATTCTCCGTTTATCCCGCTCTCCCTTTATCCCGCTCTCCCTTTATCCTGCTCTCCCTTTATCCCGCTCTCCATTTATCCTGTTTTCCCTTTATCCCGTTCTCCATTTCTCCCGGTTTCCCGTTCTCCCTTTCTCCCGTTCTCCCTTTCTCCCGTTCTCCGTTTATCCCGTTTTCCGTTTATCCCATTCTCCGTTTATCCCGTTCTCCGTTTATCCTGTTCTCCGTTTATCCCGTTCTCTGTTTATCCCGTTCTCCGTTTATCCCGCTCTCCGTTTATCCCGTTCTCCGTTTATCCCGCTCTCCGTTTATCCCGCTCCCCCTTTATCCTGCTCTCCCTTTATCTCGCTCTCCCTTTATCCCGCTCTCCGTTTATCCTGTTCTCCGTTTATCCCGTTCTCCCTTTCTCCCGGTTTCCCGTTCTCCCTTTCTCCCGTTCTCCGTTTATCCCGTTTTCCGTTTATCCCGTTCTCCGTTTATCCCGTTCTCTGTTTATCCCGTTCTCCGTTTATCCCGTTCTCCGTTTATCCCGTTCTCCGTTTATCCCGTTCTCCGTTTATCCCGTCCCGTTTATCTTAGACAATAACCTTTTAATCCTAATTTGGTTGCCGGTCACCACACCTACGGTGTGCAAATCCTAGAGCAGAACCTTTGCATCCTAGTTAATTTAGTACTGTAGCATACATTTAAAAGCTTGGTATATAAGCAGCACCCTGACTTTGTCCTGATTCTATAAGCAGCATTGGCGATCTGACTTGCGTACTAGCCACAGCTTCTACTCGAGAATTTACAGTAGGACTGGGAGGGTAGAGAGGGAGAGGCATAGAAGGGGAGGGTAGAGGCCCCATAGGAGAACATTGTAGGTTTCGGATGCCCATGGTGTGAGGGAATTTATTCACAAAGGATGAGTAGACAAAAACGAGGCTGGGCGATGATTGGGGAGTTACAGGCCTGTGAAGGACAAATGTGTAGTGGGCGACAATATGCGCTTCTTGCATTCTTCTAAGCTGCCAATGTCCCTGTTCTCAAGTGGGGGTGTTTTTGCTTAGTCCATGTTTAATTAATTTCCCAAATGTGGTAGCAGCTCTAGGGTTCAAATTATGGCAGCATCTTCAACCAATTACTTGTTTAGATCCAAAACACATGACTTCTTGGGTGAACTTGATTAAAAGTGAGTATTTAATTATACATGGTCATGTAGACTATGATGACAGAACTGAGATTCATGTCACCCATATACTAGTAATTAAATTTTTTCTCCACCCGTTTCCATCCTTGTCTGCTTTCATATTAGATTAAATGTAATAAAAAAGACGTTTCCAAATCCCCCAATGAGCCTAGTCCTTCTTCAAGTCGTCAATCCATTACAAGTGCCCCCACTTGGGTTTGACTAGGGGCCCCTTATAGAGGAATGCCTCAAGTAGGCAACACTAGAACCAAAATAAGATCCTCAAAAGAGATAACAAATAAAAAAGGGAACGGTTTCTGAAGTGCATGAGATGGAATAGAAGAGGAGCTGAATCCATAACAACAGATGACGTCAAAACTCGACTGTGCCAACCCCGCGGGGAGGGAATGCGTGATCTCGTTGAAATTAGTTTTTTAATATGTAGTACAACTGCAGTCTACTTGAATTCATATGCCTGGCAGGTTTTATTGTCCTTTAGCTGCCTTGCAGGGTTGTCTCAGGGGGGTTGGTTATCACGCATGGCAGGCCGTGCATTCCCTGGTACACTATGTGATGGGAGAGTGATGTAAGGTGATCGAGAGTGATACAAAAAGACAATGAGCTGACATGTCATGTCTTGAAGAGAGGCGGCTTCATAATCATATACAGTGCCATTGTAGTGAACATAGGATTACCAGTCGCTGGGGTTTACTGGTCAGCGGCTTAATCACAGTAACTGAAATTTTACACTCGGTTATTACCAATGTGTGTTGTAAAATTGTCCCTAGTCATGGGGTTAGAGGCAGTCCAACCCGCAGTGAAAGCAGTAAGACTTATCATAGATGGACTATGGCTTTCTTTCTGTGGACAGCTCTTTCAATTGATACACTCCTGAAGGGTTGACATAATGCACCAATGCAGCACCGGCTTCCAGAGGACTGAGAGGTCTGTGCAGAGACTCCATCAAATAAACTATAAAGCGAGCAAGTTAAGCCTTGAGTTGATAGAGACTATGAGGGAATAGGTAGATCTATCGTATAAGGCAAGAGATGGAGCAGGTGGATCATGTAGAGACTGATACCTGGTGTGTTCATGGAGCCACAGTAGGTCACTGGGCAGGTGGCTATATCAGTTAGCACACTGGGGCGGTGGTGGTCGGAGGCAGGGTGTCTGCCTTAAGGCGGGAGTCCTAGACTATAAGATGCACTTAACCATAATGCAATAGCCTTTTATCATGCATCCATGCAGCGCTGGTCAGGGACTCACTTGGGTTGCATTTATGTATCATGACGACTGTAGGCATAACACATTGAAATACTATGTGACCCTTAAAGCTTTAGACATAGAAATAACCCACCACTTGATCTTACCACTATACTACCAGTGTGCACCGGTGTAAAAATGCAGTTTGTGCAGAGATTGTATAGCGACCATCAAAAGTAGCAGCAGAGGACATGAGTTGTGAGAGGCTCTATGTGAAGGAGCAGCTTCCAGACAGCAGGAGATGGATCCCTGCTCTGTTCATGGAGGCTACGATAGGTCAGTACTGAGTACTGGGCAGCTGGGTGTATACATCAGCACCCTGTAATGGGTGGGGGCACCTAAAGGATGAAGGTACTAGTAGTAGTAGAGTATACACTTAAACAGCAATACCATTATGACTCCATTATGGATATAGGCATAGGCTGGTGTATCTACGCATATGTATATATCTGGGGTATATCTTGCAGCCACTCAGTAGGGCAGTGATGGGCAGACATAAAAGTATACCGTACTGTCGCGATAAATCGTCAGGACTCTTTAATTTGGCGAGGCTCTTTACCCTGGGGCTTATGTAAGACATGCAGTTATTCTAAGCCATGTTTTTAGTGCTTAAGCAACATTTGGAGGCCCGATACGCCCCGGCTTGTTCAAGGCCAGCGCTCTTTCAAAACCAGGTGCATTATCCCGACGGTAGAGGTGCTGTGCCAGTAAATGGCCAACTGCATCTACTTATATAGTAATAGATCAGCACCCTATGGTGTGTGGAGGCCTGCTTACAGGACAGAATCACTGGTCTCCAAAGTTCTGAGAAGTAAGGGGGCACTTATAAGGAGGAGGGCTTATGAGGGGGAGGATACTCGTTTATCCTTCACGAATGAAGTGAAGGTAGCTAGGTTGCAGTTCTGGCTACCAAGCTGCAAAGCGGTTTGCACCCAGACATGACTGACACTTTGTAGTGTCTTAATTTAGAAGGAAGGATTCAATCTACAAAAACCGGTCTCGGATTTAATCCAGATTCCATTCAGTCTGGGATTACCTTGGCGGCCATGGTCGCAGCGACTCCCTCAGACCGGCACGAACCAGGATGGGTATGTAGCGAGCAAAAAACATCAAAGCCGACGGGAAGGCTTCGGGTATTAGTTCCACTGGAACTAATTAAACACAAGAGAAAGAAGTGGCTGGGCTTAGCCTGGATTAGCTGATCCGGGTCCCCAGCCTCCTCCCTCTGATCCTCCTCCAGACCCGCGGGTGGGGGTGGATTATCCGTCCTGTCCCGCAGAGTAGGATCAGGACCTCTGCTACCCACAGCTTTGTCTTTACCTCATTCCTCTAATTTGAGAAGGATAGATACCCCCAGAGTGACTGACATGTACAAGGTTACCAGCTCTGATCAGTAGGAGACGGAATGGTGTAGTGGTAGCATGTTTAAATCTGGACGAGGGAATCACAGGTTTGAATCCGCAGCTGGTGTAACATCTGGTACCTTTACAGTTGTAAGGGAGAACTGCACTAGGGTACATGTATAACGCTTACTTTGAACTATTGCTTTAGTAATTCTCTATCCATTTGTGTATTTTGCTCCCCCTTTATCCTTGTTTTCCTGTCTATTTCCCTATTCCCCTTCACCCCTGGTCCCTCTTTCTCCTGTCCCAAGCCGTGTAACATATGGTGTACAGGAGGATATTGTCACTATGTGTCGGCAGGGGATCCCCATACAATGTGGCCTATTACAGGGAGATGCTCGTGGCCGATCTGCAGCAGAGCTGATTAGGTCTAGCATACAGCCATTAGGGGAGCAGCTCAGGCTCAATGTGGGGTCTTGTTTCCTGCTGGTGAGCAGCTCACGTGGATGCTTGATAACCCTTTAAAGATAGCATAGTGCTATGATTAATACACCCTCATCAGCGAGTAACTTGCCAAGGCTGCATTAATGGATCATGTCAACCCAATTGGGTGTTCACGATGTATGTGCCAACAAATATTGCTTTAATGCATCATGTTATCCTTAAAGGGTTACCCTACATTCAGTGCAGATATTACACAATGCTCCCGGCACAATAGATTGCAGGATTTGGCAAGCCCTATGCGAAAAAGTAATACTACTCCCGATAACTCATTAGTGGCAAAATACCAGTGTTACCGTGAGGACCCTTGGGTATGGCTCAGGAGAGCCAGATGGTCATAGGGGCAATTAGAGTACATGTATCATGTTGGATAGGCTTTTACTGTGGCGTATAGATGCATATGTAAGAAATACGTACTAGATTTGATGGAGTGTTGGGATTAAGACCTCCACCCCCCATCTTACAAGC
Organism: Harmothoe impar; assembly: GCA_947462335.1. Lineage (NCBI taxonomy): Eukaryota > Metazoa > Annelida > Polychaeta > Phyllodocida > Polynoidae > Harmothoe > Harmothoe impar. The sequence goes on from OX381718.1 coordinate 31,827,504, forward strand.
CCACCCAGAAGATGCTAGTCCACATGACCCTAAGACCTTTCCACAACTTTCCACCCAAGACACAAAACAGGCCAGGGCTATTTCCCCTTCTACATAGCCTCCCATAACACCCATCCCCATCCCATCTAATTGCAGTCGTCCTATTGCCGCCCCTCTCATGTATTACCTCGTAATGTCATAAGGTGGCTTTTCATTAGGGCCGCGTCAGCAGGACCCCACTGTGGGCTGGTGTGCTGCTCACCCACACCCTCACCCAGGTAAGCGGACACTTACCACACCACTAGAGGGTCATCAGTCTGCAAAAAGGATACTTTATACAAAATATTGTTGTTCTAATAATACGCCTAGACAATATGCCAGACACTTTCCATACTTAAGTAGGAATTCTTACTTTTATGTTGGGATCTCTAAACCAACTTATATAAATCTCCATGGGATATAGGTATGACGCAACAATGCAGCGACGTGAATAATTCACTGACATTGCATTATATGATTATTAGGACAAATGAACTTGAAGCATTGTCCTGTCTGTAAAAGGCTAGCTAGATTTTATAGTAAATTGTTTTGTAAGGTAAGTGTGTTCCTGCTAGCAGAAAGGGGTTAGCTAGGTCCTCCAGTAAATGAGTGTGTACTCACCGGCCTGCTAAGTCTGCCTATTAACTGGGCTTGTACGGTTAATGTAATTTACGCCGATTCAGTGCGTCCGTCAGCCCAGTGTACAGGGGGGCTTCTCCGGGACCGGGTGACCTGAGACTAGACGGGAGCCTGCTAATGCACTCTTCTACTGAGCCATTTAAAGGACTTCGCTGAATGGAGGAGCTAAACTGTGACTCACTGGATTCTTGCTAAAATTCCTTTTCCTTCACGATTTCCCTAGATCATGGAATGTCATAGAAATGTAATGGAATTTTGCCATAATTTAGAGGGGAAGTCAGAGAGAAAAAGAAAGAAAAGAAAAATCAGTAAATGCGGCTATTTTGGATGTGATCTTACATGGTTTAACCCTGTATGTGCAGCAGATTTCATGTGCATTGTCCTTCATGGTCATGATCGATGAATGCAGCCCTGTAGAGTAACTCGCCACAGTGCTAAAGTTACTTAACCAATAATATATGGATAACGGGCACACAAGGGGATGTATACATATTTAGAACCTGGTATTTCAAATTGACCAATGGGAGAGCAGGGTTGGAGGGTGTCTATATCCCATAGACCATAGGTAATTAAAAGGTAATAAAATAGCAATTAAATACCAGGTTCTAAGTCGGATAGATCCCATTAACTCGGGGACTATGTCATTTAGACAGCCTCCCTACGGTCGGTGTCTAAATGCCATAGACCCCTCGTACAGCACCGAGGGTGTTATGTTAAGGATAGATCCCTGTACGAGGGGTCTATGGTATTTAGACACCGACCGTAGGGAGGCTGTCTAAATGACATAGTCCCCGAGTTAATGGGATCTATCCGACTTAGAACCTGGTATTTAATTGCCATTTTATTACCTTTTAATTACCTATGGTCTATGGGATATAGACACCCTCAAACCCTGCTCTTCCATTGGTCAATTTGAAATACCAGGTTCTAAATACGTATACAGCCCCGAGTTATTTTACACAGGGTTCTACTGTAACAATATTGGCAGTGGTAGGGGCAGGTCTACACCGATTGGCCTCATTTAACTACTAGTTCTATAAGTGGCAGTTTTAATGACCTTGCTTCAAACCTGAGGACGGCCCGAGTACTCCCACAGTGAGTCTGTAGGAGGCATTCAGTAGTCACTTCTACACGCTACACGATTCATCTCTGTAACTATACCTTTAACTCTTTAAAGACAGCATAATGCATTAATGAATCTTGCCCTTGGTCGGCATGATACATGAATGCAACCATGTCAACTAATGTTATCCTTTAGCAACATTCCGTCCTTAAAGTGTTAAGGGCCATATTGTGCGTTAATATCTACAGCCTGGCGCATTCAGGCATCACGCTGATCCTTCAGGTGTGTATCAACCCATATGGTCAGCATAATGCTTAAATGTAGCACTGGCAAGCTTGTCGCCAGGGGTGCATTTCAATCATAATGCCGATAAAGGATAGGATGCATTAAAGCACTATGCATTAAAGCACTATGCTGATATTTCAATCCGCTGAAACCGAATAAGCACCCTGTCAGTGCTTTTAGCTCCCATGCAGGTTCAGCACAATTTTTCTTGGTGAAGAAAAAAGTTCTGTGAAGGTATTATTATGTGGATTATGAAGTGTCGCCCGATGATGGGTCGGGGAATGGGGTGAGCTTTTTGTAACCATTTGAGGCAGCGTAGTGCTTTCTCAGACTCAAGGGATCTTCAGACCCCAACGTGTAATTCTTGGTCATGCTTGATGCAGATCCCACAGGGTTTATACACCTGACGGATGTGCATGATGTAGCACCGCCGTGCCAGCGATGAACACGGCAGCGGCGCTGCATGGACACATCATGACCACAAAGATAGCTTTGAGGCGTAATGCTGTCCTTAAAAGGTTAGCTGGGGGTGTGGAGCAGAGTACAAATACTGCAGCCTTGTTATACAGCACTGATGACATCCTTGTAATGAGTCTCGGCTCCTTTTTCTATTAAACCTTTACAGGGCCACAGAGTTCCTCAAGGTTGAGGTTCCAGTTCCGCCATCATGAAGCAATGCTGGCGAGTGACTCGCTCACGTTGTTCTTGTGCATCATCCCATGCATCATAAAATCAACCGTTCAGAAGTTTATCAACCTGAGAGAGCTGGTATGATGCGAGATCCTATAGCCCCTGGTCGTCTTGCTCCCAGCATCAGATGACAGTCCCTTGTGCAACTTACCATGAGTAGACTTCTATGTCTCAATGAGGGTGCCAATCTTCCACAACGCTACCATAGACATTGGGCCGATCATCCTCAGGGCCAATCGCCATATATAGTCCAGGCAATATGTGAAATAGGTGTGAATTTTTTCATAAAAGCATGAAACTTCTCACGCTTGTACTCCATATCCATGCGATGAATTTCAGAGGTGGGGCCACTGAGAAAACCCGTTATTACGGCTGTGGCGGCCATTTTAAGTCGGCCATTACCAAAAAATCTGTTTTCTTCGATCAAGCAGCAACTAAATACAGTACTGCAACAAAAAAGGTGTCTAGACCTATGTTTTCAGGGTCACAGAACATGATTATGCAATGAGAAATGGTATAGTATGGCTAGTTTGACTATGGCGGCCATTTTGATTCCGCCATTACCAAAAATTGTGTGGTCTTTGATAACGTCGCAACCAAATGGAGTATTGAAGCAAGTAAGGTGTCTATACCCACATTTCCAGGGTCAAGGAATAATGTGATTCCATCAGAGAATGTCTATTATGCATAGTTTCACCAGGAAGCTGTTTCACCTCAAATGACAATTATTTGTGGACCCCACAAATGCTATATGGACTATGGCAAATGCTTTATGGGTGTGGCAGATGCTTTATATGATGGGTGGGTACCCTGTGATTAAGCATAATTTATGTGGCACCCATAAAGCATTTGAGGGAGTCCATATATCATTTGCAGGCCTCAAAAAATTGTTTTCATTTGAGGTGAAACAGCCTCCTGAAAAAAAAATTCTGGTTACCCATTGACAAGAAAAATATGTTTTCGGCAGTGAATATGTATATTAAGGTGTCAAAATTAATATTATCATGGTCATATGACAATACCATGCTATCAGTTGTATGGTATCAGACTATAAGGCCTATTAGCCATTCATATCTGTCAGAATACAAATTCTATTATGTAATGGTTTCATAATAATACCGGACATGCTTGTGTGGAAGTAGATAGTCATGATCATGAAGCTGATGTAAATCAACACACATAATATGATTATGCTCCATTATGTGAGGATGCTAAATACAGTACATTACATCAAGCAAAATATATGCTAGTTTAGACTCAGTTCAGGAAATTATATGCTGATGATATCCCCCACAGTGTCATAAAGCTGGTTTTATCACAGGTTTTCCACCTCATTGTGCTCATTTTAGCATTTTATACACTCACAGCATGGCATTTTATCTCATGATTCGTTGCCTTAGCCAGTGTCATCCATGATGGTTCACTATCTCTACATTGGCTGATCCAGGGGGAGCCAACAGGTCTTGTCCCCCCCCCCCTCTGCTAAGATAAAGAAAGGATGAGGGGGAAAAGGAAGAATAGATAAGAAAAGAGGGAAAGAAAGAGAGAAAGGGGAACAATATCATAACATATAGTAGCCCTTTTCAGTATAGTACAGATAGATTTTTGACTATTGGCTAAGTGCTCCTGGTGGGGGAGGGCTGAGAGCCCCATCCCATCAACATTTGAGTATTAGATAATGAATTATGATGCATGATATTATGACTGGAAGGGTAGTGATTGGCCCCCTCCCTCTGTCTTAAACAGTTTCATGCTGCCCAATCCAGATTGATGTGGTGGGAACAGGGGATGGGTGAGGGGAGAAGTATGGGGACAGGTTCAAGATAGTTCTTGGAGAAGCTACATATATGGTGAGAGCAAGGTGAGAAGTATGGTGAGAGGTTGCTATCCTTCCACAATCTCATAGGGGACAGTTAATATTGCCCACTTATGTATATGCAATGAGCACCCAGAATGAGGTGTGTGTCCTCCCGGAATCCCCACAGTGCTAAGGCATAGGTGGTATATGTAGGGCACCATCTAATAAGCCTTTTAGATACTACTAGCAGATTTTAACACAGAATACCACCCAATATGACACTGTGGCAGATATTTTTACCTTGATGTCCCTTTGGTCAAATTGCTTGTTCAATGAATTTTGGAGATAAGCCTGGTTGCCTATTGCTATGGGATTTCCTAATACACATACCTAGCTATAACTTAAGGAAACATGAAGGCAATTAGAATATACTTAACCAACCCCCTATAGGGTGTTAATTGATGTTACAGTCTGGTATTAGTGTATAGAACCTTTGATAACAGAGATCCCCACAAAAAGGATTTGTATAGAGAAACAGTGGTCAGCCAGTGGCGGGAAATGAATAACCTTGGTCTGGTAGCCAAGCATTGCCCATGCATACTCTTTGAGAGTCCCTATGCCAAACACTCTCTCCTCCTTTGTCCTACCCTGTCCTTGTGCCCTATTCTATCCCCTCGCAAGTCCACAGAATTTGCATGTTACCTACATTTACCATATTCCCTTCATATCCACATCCATGTAATTCCCCTTCTCTCTCTTTTATTCTCACACCACCTTCCCTCCCTTATCCCTTCTGCTCCGATGTGCCCATAGTCTCCTGCAGTAGTCACTATCCTCATCAGGTCACCCTTATCCTCCTCCAGCATCCCCTGCTCTCTTCCAGCCTCCCCTATCTCACCTCTGGCATCCTCTAGCATCCTTGAACATCTACCACTAGTCCAGGATTTTTGAAATCTCATTGCAGGTCTAACAACATTCCTCTGAGGTATCCAAACTGTCCTGTTCTATCTCGTGTTCAATATCTCCCTGATTACCGATGCATCTCTGCTCCTCAATGCCCTCCTCCTTCTTTACTTGCAGTGTGTGCCCCTTTCTGGGAGGGAGGGTCCCCCCGAGAGGCAAGCAGGGTTATTGACTGGGAAGAGGTACTTTGAGGGGGAGGGTGGGATATTGGCAGGAAGTACCTTGAGATGAAGGGTGGGACATTGATAGTGAGAGGGTATCTTGGCAGGAGAGGTTGCATAATGAGAGGATGGTTGTTAGTGGTTGTTAGGAGGCATTAGACCTTAGGAAGTAATGGTGTGATGGCCGGGACTAGAATTGACAATCCTGAAGATGGGGTCAGAGATGGTAGAAGAGATCCAGGAGGAGTTATGGTGTAGAGCTACAGGGAGAATGGAGGGATCCCTTTAATGGCATACCAAATATTGCTGCCTTTTGACATACACATTACCAGCATAAAATCATTCTGTATACCATAGTTATCCACTTCAGGCACTCAAATCAGTGCCTACACTGGATAACCAGGATGCATTAGTGCTCAGTAGATAACCGCACTGCTATGACACACAGTGAGTTTACATGGTAAACACGAGTTTACAGGGCAGAATAAATCAGATTTTTTTCTCAAATGTTAAAACTGTGGTATAAATAAAATAAAACATGAATAATCGAACACTCAGGCTGGATATCCACGGCTAAGGCACTCGGCTGCACCTCATGCGTTAGCCCTGGATAACCAACCCTCGTGCTTGCTTGTTTATGCATTATTCCTTTAATAACCATGGTAATATGGGGTTTGCTACCGTACCTTCTTTATTGCAGTGCTATCATTGGTTAGGAACCAATTGAGAAAATGTGATTCTTAGTAGGCCTCTAATGGACAAGCAAAAATGATGGCACAATGTTGTTCTATGACCATGGAAATATGGGTATAAATACCTTGTTTGTTGCAATGCTCTGAGTCTTTGTGATGTAATTCAAGAATTTATGTTTTTGGGTAATGGCCGAAGAAAATGGCCGCCATTGTCAAAACTAGGCATGAATTACCTTTTCTACTACATAATAATATTCTCTGCCTCTGAAAACATGGGTATAGATACTTTATTTATGGCAGTACCACATCTAGTTTTGAAGTAGTTGAGAAAATTATCTTTTGCCATAGTCCATATAGCATTTGTTGCGTCCACAAATTATTGTCATTTGAGGTGAAACAGCTTCCTGGTGAAACTATGCATAATAAACATTTTCTAATGGCATCACATTATTCCTTGACCCTGGAAATGTGGGTATAGACACCTTACTTGCTTCAATACTCCATTTGGTTGCAAAGTTATCAAAGACCACACAATTTTTGGTAATGGCAGAACCAAAATGGCCACCATAGTCAAACTAGCCATACTACATCATTTCTCATTGCATAATCATATTCTGTGACCCTGAAAACATAGGTCTAGACACCTTTTTTGTTGCAGTACTGTATTTAGTTGCTGCTTGATCGGAGAAAACAGATTTTTTGGTAATGGCCGACTTAAAATGGCAGCTATAGGCAAAATAACGATATTTTCGGGTGGCCCCACCTCTGATTTTTTAGGTGTGGATATGGACTTGAGACATGCCAAGTCTCTTGCTTTTATGAAAAAATTCACACTGCCTTGAAAATCATGCACATATTGCTTGTAATAGGGCCTATTCTCCACAGGGCTCTTGATCTGTGCACAAGTCTACTCAAGGTACAAACAGATCAGCTTGTCATCTCATGGGCAGTCTACCCTAATCGCTTTAGTCCAGCGGCCTTTTCCTCAGGCAAATGAGATGTTTGGACAAGATGCGGGGCTGGGTGTGCCGCTGGGGTCTGGGTAACAGGTCATCATCGTACTAGCAGGACTAGTATAGGTAACATAGGTGAAGGTCCTGTGGGTGTTTTGTAACCATTTATTATACGATTGGGGCTCTGATCGTGCTTTTTTTGGATAACAGCGTGCTGTTATCCAGCGATAACAGCACGATTGAGGGGAATATTTAGAGTTAAAATCCTACGTTTCGTCGGAGGATCGAACCCGGGGCCGCAAGACTACGAGTCCAACGCCCTATCCACTATACCGTGCTGGCCATACAGAAGAAGGGGGTAAAACAAGAAGTCTACAGACACATTCTCAGCCCTCTAGCTCTTATATTAACAGAGATACAGCAATTTTTACACTTTTTGTTATAACTTCTCTTAAAATCAATTTTTTTTTATAATTCCAATATTGTTACAGTAGAACCCTGTGTAAAAGCTGAACCCGTGTATAAGCCGCACCTCGAGATGGAGGAAATCCTACAGTAATACTCTAGTATACTTCTAAATCCCCTCGTTTTATTATTCATTTATTTTTTGGACGTGTTTATTTGCATCAATCTATTTTAGCACTTGATTCACTTGAACCCTTATGGTAGAGACGGTTTGCAGTGCTGAAGTAGCAAACCAGGCTGAGGACTATATCACTCCTTTTCAAATATGTCTGCTACCAAAGGGAAATAATCTTTTTTCAAAAAGGCTTTGACTGAGATAGTTTCTATTCTTAGGACAGTTCCATGTTCTATGATTATCATAGCCACAATTTTATTATAATACTAAATAAGATTATACCTTGTATTGTTATGTGAACAAATATGTATGTCTGTGTAGGCGTTGCAATGAAAAGAAAAACTGCTGGTGTCCTGGTGAAGGCATCTGGGTTACATTGCACCCCTCCCGTGCACATCCCCACAGGACGACCATCTCAGGGGACATATCAAACAAACACCGCGTGTTTGTGCTGTTTCTGTACAATATAAAAGTATGTATGCGATTAGCGCTGGCTGCGTGCCCTAATCTAATAAAGCAGCGCTCAGAGCCACAAACATCCATCCTCATAGAGTTAATGTGCTAAGGCCACAAGCTGGGGCTGCTGCAGTTATACTATAACTATACAAGCTGGCCCCAGTTCCTCCTCGGACCCATCCCAGTGACATCGCTGGTATCTGAGAGGCAATAGCCACATCACTTGCCCCATATGTTTGGGGGAATCACAGGTTTGAAATGCATGACGTCTAATCTGCCAGTTTGCTATTTTTACCAAGATGCTTTGGTGCCAGCGATGACATTCGAGAACAGAGGTCGAGGTGGGGCCAGCTTGTATAACTATTGTATAAGGTAGTTCTCTATCTCAGTAGATCCTGCTCACAGACTAAGGCTACAAGCTGGTGCTGCCGGAGTTATACTATAACTATAGTATAGGGCACGTAGGGGAGTTGTGGTATAAAGAAGTGGTCTAGCTTAGGGCAGCTGCAGAAACAGCTGACAAACAAGCTTGGTTCTTCTCCGCCATCAATATGGAACAATTAGTGTGATTTAATCCTGCTGGGGGCCTCCAACATAAAGCACAGGCATGTCCCCATAGGAGCTCACAACGTTGTAACTGACAGGACGTCTGGGGGAGTATTATAGAGCTGAGACATGTTAAAACATTGCACAGTCTGTAAATACACGTGGTTATTGTAGGAGCAGCTGCTCTGATGGTAGACACGGCTTGTGCTTCTATTCTTGTTAGTCTGAAAACCGATGTGTCTAGACACTAGCGTAGTAAACTGAGAATACACGACTCTCTTTACGCTGTTATCTCAGCCATACAGATGTACATCTTTTATCCCGTACTGTCATCCCTTTTCTATAAAACCTTCTCACATAGCTATTTGAGCGAGGGAAGTTAAGCCTATACCGCTATGCAGGGGCCTTCATTTGAACAGCTCTTCTTTGCAGTTAGTTAGTTCAACCAGGCTATTTCCTGCTCAGCTTTCACCCTAACCCCTCTCCACTCCCCTCATTATGATTGCAGCTTCCTGTGGCTTTACTGCTTTCTTAGCCCCTTGTCCATCACATACCATCCTGCATGAATGTCTGCATTCAAGCATTTTTAAGATGCCTTAAAGAAACACCTAAGTGGCTTGTAATGCCATCTAAATATTATAATGGCATTTAAGTATTTTTTAGCGACATTTACTCAAATTAGACATGCTTAACGTGTTCCTTTAAGCATGTCTAATTTATTTAAATGCAAACATTGTCCTTCTTCCACTGTCCTTCCATACCCGACCTCACTTCCCCAATGGTTCACCCCTCTTCCCGTCCTACCTCACCCCGCCCCATCCCTGGCGTGCCCCTCTTCCCTTTCCTTCATCAAATCACGTATGTTACAGCGATTGTGCGGGTGGGTACGTAATATCTGCACTCGGTCACCGTGCAGAGGTAATCATATCACGGCACATTCTGGGTGGGAATTAATAGGAGTTAACACAATCAGCAGTAGCTGCTAGTGTGGGGAGCGGCGGTATAGGCCTTTAAGGACTGCAGAGTACTTTAATTTGCCATGCTATGCTATCACTATTATATATAAATACAGCACTGCTGAGTAATTTGACAAGGCTTCAATCATGCATCATACGGGCCCTTTAGAAGTCGTATCAGTAAGTTAACTATGGTACATGCATACAGGGCTGCATTCATGCAGCATGGTGACAAATAGCATTAGTGCCTATAAAGGGCTAGTTACCACAATATGCATGACTGGTGCCGGGAAGTTTGGTAACCAGTCATGTAGACTGCATTCTGTACTACGCTGCACTAGGCAGGGAATACCTGGAAAGATGTACTGCATGAAAGCTGGTATTTAAGCAAACCTTTTAATGCTTAATGTCTCTCTTTAAGAAGCTTTAGCTTCAGTAAATGGCATATATATATATATATATACCAAAATGACATTTAAGCGGCTTAAAGTGGCATTTACTGAAATTGAATAAGCTTCAATGGTGACTTTAATCAGTCCAATCTTTGCTTGGCCTAGATACATACCCCCTCCTATGTACACACCACCCCGGTGCCTGTGTGACTGGAGGACAGGCTGACTAGTGATTTACCCCCTCCCCCACCCACCCTACAGATGGGCAGGTGAGGGTGAGTGCTTGGTGCATGGACAAGGGTCAGCAGGCCTGGGAGCCCCCTATATAAGGCCGCTGCCCCTGACATGTCGCAAGCTGGCCCCAACTCGTCCTTGGACGCGTCCGAGCAACATCGCTGGTATCTGAGGGGCCAGGACCGCGTCACTTCCCCCGTATATTGGGGGGGGGGGGGGATTCCTATGCAGTACCCATCTGCACTTTTGATACTACAGCACCAAGCGCACCGGAACTATTTTAACCAGCAACCTTTGGTGCCAGCGATGACGCTCAGGAACAGAGGTCGAGGTTGGGCCAGCTTGGACATGTCCATCATACGGTAGAGTGTGGCCTGTCCTGCCTGGTATAGCCTTCCCCTCGGGTCGGCCTACTGTGAATCTTTGCGTGCATGACACCACCTATGCAGTGAAAATGGTACATTGGAAACACTTTAAACATTTCAAGGGTTTGAATACTTAAAAATCTTAAATCTAAACTTTATCATAAACAGAGTTTGTTTGGCTCGGACTGATGCACACGTCCCATGTCGGTGAGGCTAGGACTGCAGGCAGCAAACATCCTGCAGACCTGATGGACCCCCACATGGTAACAGGCTTGACAAATGAGCTGGAATTGGAGGAAGGCGTCAGATTGGTCGGGGCGTGGCCGTACCCAATGGTGTAAAACTAACCACTCAAGTGCACCTTTACTCGAGAAACTTTCTAAAACTTTTAGTTTTAAGTAGACGGATTGTATTCCTTGATGGGTATGGCTTGAATTTTAGAAAGTTTGTCTGGAGAGAATATCAAAAACAAAAACTCAATCCTTTAGCTCATCAGGTTCATGAAAATGGAAAAGAATAGAACGGGGAAGGGACATCCTTTGTCTGATGAAAGACCTCTTTAGGGTTTCAACAGTGGGGTAAGATTGGAGTGCACTGCGAATATGGCATTGGTATATTCAGATCTAAATAATCCTATTTTTAGGAAAACTCCCAACCACACATGCCTTGAGATGTTTTATTCAAAATGTCTTCATTTAAAGATGACGTTATAATAATGTCATGAGGTGGTATGACGTCATCCTGCCATCTCTGGCTCCCCCTGCGTCTGTCAGACTAAGAGATGAAGCTGTTTTAGTTAATTGTATTGCCTTATATACAGTCCAGCTTCTACCAGTAGAAAAGGGTCCCACATGCCATGTAATGGCATTTGCAAGTGCCATGATGACCCGACCTTGACCTTTTGTCTTGCTCGGTTTGGGCAGTGCTTCCTGCCCTCTTGGGACCAGGAAGCTTGAGGAACAAGAGAAGGGTGTCTAGCTAGCAGTAACGTCATCTTGTTTGAACCAGGCATTTATCAGGCCTCATGTGATACGCACCAGGTCCCAATGGTGCTGGTACTCCCCAGTCACTAACATGACTCAGCAGTATTTCATGTGGTTTAAACGACCAGAGGATCTATATATATATACTGATATACTATATACTGATAGGAAGATGACGTAGTACTGTACTTGCCCACCAGAGGCGCCACCATGCCTAGTTCATGTCAGTTCCCACCAGGTGGCAGCACTTTGATGTGGCAGGCCTCTATAGCCGCAGCACCACTCAGCGTCACGCGTATCAATCCACACACAAATTAGTTCCTCCTCTGGGGCCTGTTTACGCAGATTACTGCGCTGTAAGACGCTGAGAGCTCGGGGTGGCGCTGATAGGGGGCTAGTGCATGGCTGTATGGAGTTAGGATGCCACTTCTCCCTTTGTACACTGCATGAATGTTGGCATTTATGCAAATACTGGACTGCTTAAAGTCACACTTTAAGCACCGTAAATGCCACTTAGAATCATGTGTATGCCATTATGAAATCTCTGTAATATTTGCATGGCATTAACCTTATTTAATCCCCTTAAAGGATGACTTTAAGTAATAAAAGGTTTTCTTAAATACCAATGTTCATGCAGTGTAGGGATACCTATTTTTCCCAGTGATTGTGGTTTTTGATTGGATGAACTTCCTGAACAAATCGCCATACATTACACAGTAAACTTTCCTACTTTTTGCTGACCAATAATTGGGATGTCATAACCAATACAGTGCTGACAGTGCAGCACTGGTTTACCACGATGACAGGTTGTGACATTCCACACCTGTATCAGTATAGACCTAGATGGATTTCCTGCAGACAGTTTGCAATGCTTTCGACATTGCAATTTGCAATGCTGTGTGGCATATATATCAGGGTAACCCGTGGCTGTCATCAGGTACTGGATAGGGTCTTCTATGTGTAGTATGTGTGTGGGTGGTTGTAGGGGGTGATGTAGTGTGATGGAAGTAGTGGGTGGTAGTACATCTAGTGCTGTAGGCCCTATAGACTCTATAACATGTAGTATTTGTGGGTGGTTGTAGGGTGTAGAGGTAAGATAGAAGTAGTGGGTGGTAGTACCAGTTACATGCTACCTGCATAGATAAGCACTTTAACTCTCAGAAATCATCACACCCTCTCAGACCCCCTCAGATGAAGCCTCTTTACTCCCACACCTCCCACTGACCTGTAATGATACCTACTGTAAACCCTACGTATAGGCTGCGGCTAGTGTGTAAGTCAGATCACCAGTGTGGCTTATAGGATCAGGACAAAGTCAGAGTGTGGCTTATACAAGATTCTAGATGTATACTACAGTACTAAATTAGCAATTTTCACACCCACTTTCAGGTTTATATGGTTTTTCAATGTTAGAGGTGCGGCTTATATCCGAGTTTGGCTTATATATATGTATGAAGTTTTATTGTACAGTATAGGGTACACTGTGGTGGGTACAGCTGATGGAAATACCATCAATGTAGTTGTTGATAGGTAAATGGAAGTTGATGGGTACAAATCAATGCCAGCTGTGTCAGATAGTTCACATTTAGATTACAAAATTAATTCCCCCCTCACATACACTTCTATATGTATGGTATGAAGCAGATTGTGAAACATTGATTTTCAATTTGAAATCCGCTCTCAACCCTCTGCCAAGGTTGTTGTCAGGGAAATTCATGGAAGTCATGAAATTTTGTGAAATTTTGATGTGTGTCCGGGAAGGTGTCAAAGTCAGACAAGTCTTTGGGAACCCTGTCGTTGTAATAGATAGTCAGCCTAGAGACTGCACCAAAGCCCTTTTGATGATATCAGCAGGGCATAACCTGATGAGCACCTGTCACTCCGCTTACCATGCTCCCTGCCCTGGGTCATGATATCAGAGTGAATGATTAGTGGTGATCTTAGATGTCTTATCCCGTCTCTTCAGTATAGATCATTTCTGCAGCGTATTACCCTGCAACACCCATTAGAAATGGCCCCGTTGCTCTATATATCTATAAATATAGTGTTACCGTGAATGGTTGGTTTAGGGATCGAGTCTTTGAATATAACATGTTCATCTTGAATAATCTACAGGGGGTGTTCAAATTGGTATGGACCCAAACACCCCAATCAACAAGCCACTGCAGTATACTCAACCTCAGACGTTGATGCTTTTATAGAGGGAATTGAACAGAGTGAAGATGCAGGGTAAATGGACATCCAGAAGGAGTCTCCTGTAAACAGGACATTGAGACATCCCCAGCCTCAGTCTGAGACACCACGTGATCCTGGTCACGTGGGGGCCGTCACCTCCATCACGTGATGCACCCCGACCAATGACAGCCGCCCAGGGCAGTCACGTGACTACTGAGGTACTGGGCGCTCTGCTGGTGTTCATGTGTCACTCTCCGAGCACACTAATAGTACTCAATCATCACTCTCCAAGCACAAGGAGAGTCTACCGGACTACCAAATTACGAAAAAGCATTTCCGCAGATAAAATTAATTTTAAAGATTTTTCTTTAATTCCAAAAGGGTGGGCTCCGCTGTATCCCTCCTTGCTTGTGTATTACATTGGAGTTTAGAGTGAAGAGCGTTTGGCAGTGGGTTAGGGAGTGGTCATTAAGAGTGATCAATGTGGAGTGGTTTTCAAAGAGTTCTTTAAAGTCTGACAGGTCTAAAGTTGTGCTGTTTGCAACCCTTTGATGCATAGTAACAAGAGATCAAAAAGCTTTACACCCCCGCCGGTTGTTAAAAAATGAACACTCCCTTACTTGCCCTGTTTAAGCAGGATGATGAATGACTGCAGGGTTTTTGGCGGCCATCTTGGCGGCAACCCTCACACGGCCCGCCGGAAGCCCCGGCCGATCAACCCGCAGCGGCTCATCCGTCATCCTGCCTAAATACTCCATCTCCCCACACGGACCCGGACCGGCCAAAACAGGGGCAAACAAAGAAGGGGCAAACAAAGAAGGGGCAAACAGGGCACAGCTAACCAGCTAAACGAGTCCCCTCCCCAAACAATGTAACAAAAAGGGGCTGTCAGAGACTTACTTCTTACAGGGTGTTGGGGTCTCCTACATGTGTGTATTTGTCTAGTTCCTGCAGCAACAGTACTGAGGCACCTTGGGTGCATTAAACCTTAACCCTTTAAGGCCAGCATCACGCTGCTCTTTGTCGTCATAATGCATGAATTCAACTCCAGTGATTTGTTTCGCCATGGTTGAATTCATGCATCATATCAACCCTTTGGGAGTGTATCAACCCCATACGGTCGGCATGGTGCTTGGTTGCACCCCTGGCCAGTTATTCACCAGGTTTACATTTATATCTCAAGTATCTTACTGATAAAATACAAAGCACCTTAAAGCACTATTCCATACAAGAAGTGTAAAACGTTAACTGGGCCCAGCCCGTGTTCAAAGCCCTCTTTGTGCTACTACTGGCCTTGTTTTACCCAGACCTACAGCGCCACACCCAGACCGGAGCTCTGCCAGCTGACCTCAGCACCTCACATGTGTCTACACCCTGTAAGGACAGCAGGCTGCTTTAATAATGTGCTACGGTAGTTTGACCTAGAGTCAACCACGCACCTTGAGATGCCCACCTCAATTATGTAGTCATTAATGTATAACAAGCCCACCTTTTGTATATCACAGTACACATTAAGTTTACTCTTTCCAATAAAGGAAAATAAAGACAATACCATGCATAACTTACCCTATGTCCCGTTTTCATGCTGAACCTTTGGGAGAGTATATATCAAGTTGGAACGGCATACACTGCATGGACTTTGGCATTAAATCAAACTTCCAATTGCATAAAGTCACCCTTTAAGTGACTTTAAGTTCAGTAAATGCGATGTACATGTCACTGAAAGGTCATAATGATATTTAAGTGGCTTTCAGTGGCATTTAGTGGAATTAAATATTCTGAAAGTGTGACTTTTAAGCAGTCCAATCTTTGCTTGAATGCAGATATTGATGCAGTGATAATGCATGAATGCAGCCCTTGCTAGTAACTCGCAAGGACTGCATTCATGCCACATGTGGACCCCCTCAAGAAGGGTATACGTAGGTATGATTGTCAGCACTGCGTTAGCTGCCTTTTCTGCATCAACTTATGTCTGCATACTCGTGTAGAAGCCGAACACTTGTAGTAGCAGCACCCCTAACTTGGGGGAATTCTAAAAGTCTAAACTGGGGTTTGAATTTAGCTACTTTAGTACTGTAGTATACTTCCAAAAACCCTCGTACAAGCTCCGCCCTATATATGTATAGGCATGTTCGGTATCAAGTTAGAGCTGAGTCTGACCAGAGAGATAGAGAGAATGGTCTGACTCATGTACCCTGGTACCAGCCGCAGCTTCCAGGTGTGACTTCACGGTAACAGCTAGTGCACTGAGCAGACAGAGGTGTGCACACAGCTACCTTACAGAGGGGGGACCCCAGGTCAGCTGCGTAGGAACAGGGAATATGTTTGCCCCCCCCCCCCCCCCAAAAAAAGTGTTAAGATACTATCGTATAATAAGCTTTACTCCAAAACCTTACATAGGAGATGTGGGGGCCGCGGGGCCTGGGCCCCCAGTCAGAACTAATGGGGGCTCAAACACTACTTTTCTATAAAATTCATATTAACGTGTGTTTTTGCGCCATCATGCAAAAGACGATACTTAAAGTTAAGTTGGGGGGGGGGGGGGGGTTGCCCCCCGTCTATATAAATATGCTTGTTTCGCCCCTGCAGGTTAGGTACCCCAGGTGTAGAGAACTCTGTGTACAACAACTTGTGTGTAAGAGGAGCCAGGTTGGAGGCTGTGTTGGCCGGGTGACAGTCGTCCAGGGCCGTACAAGAACACAGCAGCAGTCTCCCCGTGCCAGCTCCAACCCCCGCCTGGCACCACACAGCACACACTGCAGTCTTCTACTTAGTTCTAGCAGCCCTCTCATCCTAGCAGGGGGTGGGGGGAAGCAGTGCATTCTGAGTATATCGGTTGCCCGTTAACCCTTTAAGGACGGCATGTTGCTAAAAGGTGATATCTGTAGTCATGATGCACCAATGTAACCCCCGCGAGTAACTCGCCGGTGCTGCATTGATGCATTATGCAGACCCTTTGTGGGTGTAAGGTCAGCATGATGGTTGAACGTAGCCCTGGTGAGTTACTTGCCAGGGCTGCGTTCAATCATCACCTAGGGTATAAAGCATTATGTTATCCTTAAAGTGCTATAATGCACTGTGCCCTTTGTTGTCATGATGCATGAATGTAGTCCAGGCGAATGACTCACCAGGGCTGCATGAGTGCATCATCCTGACCCTATATGGGCTTGATAGATTACAAAAGGGTCGGCATCATTAGTAGTATATATAGTAGTAGACTTGTAGTAGACTCGCTAGGGCTCACTAGTGTATTTAACCATTATGTGTCACTTAAATGGTTGGGCGGCATTTTTAGTAGAGTTTGGTCTTGCTAGACAATGAATAATATAGATGCAGCAGAAGGTTAGACCCGAAGCTGGAACGACGTCAAATGGTACTATAGACCAATGCAGCAAGAAAGTGGTGATTGTTCAGAAAAGTTTCTGACGCGGGACTGACAAATACATAAATATAGACTTAATATCCCGCATTCTGATATTCACTATTTGAAAGATAATTATCCTGTGAATCCCCTGATATGAGATTTCACAAATGCAATTTCTGTAAAAGATTCAAATGATGAATGCAGTCTAACCCCGTTTATTAGAAAGGGGCTGCGTATTTTATCAAATAAAAATTCGCAATCAGTTCAGTATATACAGAGTATACAACTGAGCTTTAAAGCCGCGATATAATAGGGATAATGCAACAGAGTCAGACTACCCTCCACCCCTCATATTGGATCATTCCAATAGTCTGTGACCTCACAAGGACACTGACCAATGAGGCGGCTAGGATCAAAGGAAGTAGCAATTTTGTCAAGTGCATTCTGGATAATAACAAACCAGAGGGGTATACATACTAGTAAAAGGGCATACATGGAATCATAAAGTCTCTTGGGATCCTTGTCGGAATCCTTGGTAGTGAGTGAGTACAGCAACGTCATACACAAATATTTATGTTCACAAATTTAGCCATTACAGACAATCTTATTACGATTCTGCTAAAACCAATGTAAACACAACTTTATTATGAAGATGTCACCTTTTCTTCCTGCATTGGTCTATAGTCTATGTTAACGTTTAGACACAAAGTTCAGCTGAAGCAGGGGGAATGAAAGGAGATGACAAGCCAGGAAATAGACGGCAGGCATTTTCACCCACCTGAGCCCAAACACTGTGAGTACCTAGGCTGTATAAAGATTTATTACAATTTTCCCATTGTAGACAGTTGTTTATGCCACACATCAATCATCTGGATGTATTTAGGCTTCTCTAGCCCATTTAAAAGGGTCTTTCTGTCCTCTTTTCTGTCCTCTTTTTTTTGGTCTGGTGCCCATATGCGTTGACACAGACACATGTATATATCTGTGAAATTGATGTCTAATGTAACTTTTTCGCTATTAATCTGATCTTAGCTGTCGAAATGGCATTAAACAACCATTACTCACTCACTCTGGATGTATTACTTGTTCTTACTTAACACAAACGGGTGTCATTGTCTCTCTAATATCAAGAATCAGATTCATTGATGAAGGGATACATCCCTGCAACTGTCTATCTAGATCCCTCACTTTACTACATTTTTGAGGACTCACAGGCGCTGCATTGGTATATCCTGTCTGCCGCGCAGGGGCTTTTTGTCACTGGGCTCTGCATGATGTGTACATGTAGCACTGGTGACTCGCAGATATTGCATTCATAAATCATGGAACAGTGCTGCCCCCAAAGGGTTAATATTAGGGATGTCATTGGTATCACATTTTATGAGTTATCAGTTATTCACTATTTTGGTGTCGATTTAGGTAATATATCAGTTATTCATTATATAAAAAGAAGAGGTAGATTGGGCCATATTTTTTAAGTTTTAGGTTACAGACACTGTAAAGAAAATACAGCACAGACAATGAAATGAAAGACAATTTTAATATTTGGATTTTTTGTGATAAAAATAACACTTAAATTTGTAATACTTAGAATAACATTTTGTCTTTCACATTTTACTACCTAAATACCTCAATAATTGTCCGATTTACACTCTGTAAAAACTGACATGAAGCACAAAAAGAATCAAAGATGGTGGCATATCGATACCCATTGATTGTCGATTCAGATATCCAATACATAAAAAATATCGATATATCGATACCTATGATACCAATGACATCCCTAGTTAATATAAGAGCAGGATAACCCTTGCTGCTAGGATACATTCTGTGACACAAGAGGGATCAAGGGCCTCTCTGCAGAGGCATCAATCGCCTAGCAGATCCTTGGTCTTGATTTAAACTCCATGAATTAATTCGAAAGACATTAAAACGGCTGTATCCGTACAGAGAGGTCTCTTCCAGCTACAGAAGGACTAGGATGCCCATGTATAGTCTATACCCATCACATATTATACATCATCTCATTTTAGCTCTTCCTTGCCTCCTTTTTCTTACAAAGACAGCGCGGGAGATTGCTAATATGCAGGATCTAATTTAGCGCTCGTTCATCTCATAATGCAATATCGTTGCTGCTTGTCTGCCAGGGTACACATCCATTAGGTTCCAATATAAGACACAAGAAGAATGCCAGTAGGAGGACAAAATGACAGACAGGGATAAAAAGACACAGAAGAAAGAGCGAGGAAAAGACGCCCATTACTGGAGTTGATGTGAGGAGGGAAGGAGAGCCTTCATATTCAATATAGCTGTGTGCTCGTCACAGCGCGACCACAGGGGGGCGAGTCCTGTGTTACAGCGATATGGCCTGTACTGGGCGCCGGTTATTACCCGCAGAATGTTGTTTGTACGTCTCAATAACCAGGGGTGAATCGCTTTACCCATAACCCCCTGTCTCTCAGCGTCTCCGGCCTTTAAATCGCCCACAGATTTAATGGTTATGCACCAAGCCATATAAGGGCGGCTGGAGCTATTTCGATCCCCTTCGCTCGTCGTAGGTAATTTGCCTGCCTCGTTCACCCTCTCCCCTTTTTGTAGCAACCAGAGCCTTTTATGCCGTTTTGTGATACAAACGATGATGGCGTTGGCCTGCTGGAGGCTTGGCCTCTACACTTGAGACAAATGGTAGATTACCAGCTAAGTGGCATTTTACATGGTTCTCCCGCTCCATATTCATTCACCCACCCACTCACTCACACCAGCTAATGTGACCTGGTCTGTAGCTGCTATAGGGAAGTGTCCTACCATAGTGCTTCTGCAGGAATTCCTGTTTATTCATAGGTTTTCGATATTACATTATGTTTATTTCCTGCAAAATATTCATCAAAATGGTAACAATTCCTTCATTTTGTCTACCACAGAGTGGCACAATATGCCTGATGACTGGGTAAAAAAGAAAAAGAAGGACTTTGAAAAGCCAGCTAGTCACAACCTTAAAGATAACCCTGGCCATAGTAGAAATAATGATTATACAATATTGCTGAGCTCATCACAAAAGCTATATTGACAGTTGTGTATGAGGAAATTGCTGTACATGAATCTAAGATGGCTGGACTACCAGTAAGTCAGGAGTCTCACCTGGTGTTTAAAGGACTGCCTAGCGGCTAGTCTATCATACAAAGGGGGTGGACGAAACGCCACCAGCCGCTGCTTTATTTCCGCCACTCCCTGGCAAAGAGACATTGCCATTGGTTGCTTGTTAGACAGCACGCGATTGGCCGTGGTAACTGGAGATCAAAGAAATGGCTGTTCTGATTGGACACGCAGGCACATGAGCCCGGCACCAGTGTCAAATGCTTCAACCCTTTAAGGACCATATATTACTAGGCCATTTGTCTTCATGATGCATGAATGCATTGCTGATGAGTGATCTGCCAGGGCTGCATTCATGCCTTATGTCAACCCTCCAGTGTCTATCAATCCCGTAGGGTGGACATGATGCATGAATGCAGCCCTGGTGAGTGACTCACCACGATTATGATGGAGGACATTAACGCGCTGTGTGGTATATAAAGGGTTAGTGCTTGGCATGGCATGCTGTGCTGCAGCAGTTGGTCGTCAATGAGACAAGGGAAACCCCCAGCACTGTCAATACAAGAAAAAGGGGCACAACTCAGCCTGGCATAACGATCTTCTCATCAATGATTACTCATCTGGGCCAAACCCTTCATTTTCTGGCTGAATTCTGCCCTAGAATTGAGTTCGAATTTCTAAAGATGAGGGCACAGGTAAGCTCTTTAAACCCCAGACTCCTTATAAAGGCCGTCCTTGCTCAGCTGAAACTATTACTGGAGGGACAGCAAGCATTTCGCCTTTAACTACTAGCAATCATTTTATGAGGATTTTATGCACATGTTGTGCTAACTAGTACAATACACTTCCTTGTTCAATAGCACCATGCATTTTGTCACCTTGATGCATGAATGCAGCCCTGGCCATTAACTCTCCCTGAGGGTCAGCATGATGCACCATTTAGCATAAAAGTTGATAATATCGAGGAGAGAAAGCTGTATGAGTAAGCCGCCACCAGAGAAAAATAATCCCAAATCCTATTTCATCTGCCAAAAAATGTAGCAAATTCACTTCGGACCAGAAAGGCTGTAACAGTACGCCCCTCTGTGAGGGACAGACCAAAATAGGGCTTAACCCTTATAGGGATGCATCGTGGTTTACTGCGAGTTTTGTCTTCATAATGCATCCCTAGCAATACTACTTAACAGAGCTGTAGTTATGCCTCTTACCACCCTCCAGAAGTGCATCAACCCTGTAGGGTTGACATAATGCTCAAATGCAACACTGGTAAGTTACGCCAGAACTGCATTCATTTGTCGCAATGACAATAGGGTGTTATGTGTTCAGCAGTACACAGCCCCTCAGGGGTTAACAGGTAATAAGAAATGTAAGAGGACAAGAAATATTTCAAACAGATTTCTTGTCAAAGATGCAGTTTCTGCATGTGTTAGATTTCTGGCTGCTTTCTTTGTCCATTGGCTTGGATTTCTTCTTTCTTGAGATGCCGCTTCTATGAGTGTTGTTGGGTTTTGGGTGCAGTGTCTTATTGCATAGTAATTGTTAGAGAAACGTGAAACCAATTCTAAAATACTCCAGGAAACTTTACAGAGATGCTAAAGTAATGTGAGATTGATTCCTGAGGTCAAAAAAGGAATTACTTCTATTGAAGTTTCCGATAACGTTTGCCAATAGCTACAATGGCCTTTTCATGACATTGTCACCCCTTAAAATTACTTGATGAGGTTTGCGATGAATTCATGGGCATCCAAAGGGTTGCAGCGGGTTGAATGAATAAGTTGACTGTTTTCCCTTTTACAGAAAATTACTCTCTTTTTTTGCAATTCATTGGTGAACATATTGTTGTTACTGGACATCGATTCTCTCTCTTTGTAGCTCTATAGTGATCGATGCCCAGTTTTATACTTCAGACCAGTGGCTCATTTTGGCTGTTTTTTGCCTCACAGATTGCTTCTAGGGCAAAATCCTGACTAGGTGCCAATATATTCTCTATGCCAATGTGTAACATGAGGGTAGAAAACACTGGAACCTCAGTTAGAAAAAATCCTACTGAACAGTTTTTGAGAAAATTAGGGTTTTGTTGCATATTTTTGGTGTTTTTAGTACATTTCCTACATAAACCGTGAACGCCAGCATTTCTCACTTTTCAGGTGTTTAGAATCAGAATTTGACTTTTTCTTATTCGCAGTAGGATTTCTGAGTATCGAGCCATTCTAGAAAAGCTATTCTTTGGAAAAAATACTTAGTATTTCTTGATGATTTTCGTTGCACAAATTTAGGGTTGTAATATAAAAACTGCATTGTCATCCAATCAAAGTGTTTATGCACTGTTGATGGTAACCCCCTCCCACCCTCTTCACTCTGCATTGAAGGAGAACAGGCAGGGGAGGTACACATGTCCGTATATAGCTGTTGACCTGGGTGCTGGGTGCATTTTTAATTTATGGGGTGCCAACTGTTCATGAAAGAAAAATCAAATAGAATTTTTTTTTTTTTAGTATCAGATTAATGCAACTACAATTCGTGATAGCACTTAAAGCATTGTATTTGCATTAATATGAATGGTAGTCACCTTATGGGGTGCCAACTATTCATGAAAGAAAAATCGATAAGAATTTGTTTTTTATTAGCATTAAATTGATGCAACTACAATTAGAGATTGCATTTCAAGCATCGGGGCATTCAATGAATGGTAGTCATCTTAAATATATGGGGTGTCAACTGTTCATGAATTTAAAAAAAAGAATAGAATTAGTTTTTTTTATCAGTATCAGATTAATGCAACTACAATTCATGATTGCACTCAAAGCATTGTGGCATGCAATGACTGGTAGCCACCTTGAATGTATGGGGTGCCAACTGTTCATGAAAGAAAAAAAAGAAAGTATTTTTTTAAGAATCAAATTAATGCAACTGCAATTCAAGATTGCATTTAAGCATTATGGCATTCAATGACTGGTGGCCATCTTGGACCTATGGGGTGCCAACTCTTCATAAAAAAAAGTTTTTTTAACAGTATAAAACTAATGCAACAACATTTCAAGATTGCATTTTAAGCATTGTGGCATTCAATGAATGGTGACCATCCTAAACCTATGGGGTGCCAACTGTGTTTGAAAAAGGTATCAAATAGACATTTTTATATAGATATCAAATTAATGCAACTACAATTCTTCATTGCACTGAAAGCATTGTGGCATTTAGTAAATGGTAGCCATCTTGAATGGGTTGAATGAAGGAAAAATCAAATAGGATTTGTTTTTTTGATAGTATCAAATTAATGCAACTACAAGTCAAGATTGCATTTCAAGCATCAGGACATTTAATGAGTGATACTGATAGCCATCTTGAATCTATGGGATGCCAACTGTTCATGAAAGAAAAATAGAATTAGTATCAAATTACTGCAACTGCAATTCAAGATAACATTGAAAGCATGGTGGCATTCAATGAATGGTTGCAATCTTGAATTTTGAAATGAACATACACACAGACATATTCATAGGCATGAACATGGTGTTCTCCTTCATATAGATATTCATGGATTTCTACTTCTACTAAATATAGCTTTCTGCTAGAAGGATTCTGTTACATGGATGTCGATGTCCAGTTTTAGATATATATCCATATAGTGCATTGGAGTGCTATAATGTTGGACTGCTGTATATTTTAACTTCAAATCAATTCAATATCGAGGGTTTTCATGGCTTATTCCAGCTACATGTCTTTTGAAACCTTCCCACGTAGACCAGATCTGTCTCATTCATCAATTCTATAAAAGGTGATATTATGCCTGGAAAGTTGTTGGCAACAGGAGATCGACTAGAGCCTAACACCTCTTTTAGGTGAAATGTATAAAGTAGTCGGGATTAGAACCAGATCCCATTTTGTACCTGCACATAAGCAGGCTGACCACTCCCATGGCTGTTACCATATATCAAGGTCTACTTCTAATATCGTCCACCCCCCCCCGCACTCCCCGCCTGCCTCCCATAACCATTAAAATCCCTCTACTTCCGCTGCTGATATCCAGCCCATGTCCATGACACTTACCATGTAGCCCAACCGTGACGTCACCTCCGCTTTATAACATGTCTGCCATGACGTTCATAGTAGCCATGGCAACCTCCATGACCAGGTGTCTGACCCCTGGGTTTAACCCCGGCCGGAATCTGTTGCCAGGGGGATTGTGCGCAAGGGCGAAATGCTTTTTATTGCCTCTCACTTCCCAAGCAGATGCCCAACTTATAGATGGTTACCATTCTGACTAACTATGCAAGGGGCGATTCAGGAATCATCATTGGCCCTGGATCCTAGATATCCTATTGACAAATAGGTACAGGTCTGGCTGGTACACAAAAAATAAGTGTCGGCCAGAATATCCAGCACTCCAAGCACAGACTCTGTCTCTATGCCTTGTATAATGCACCAAGGACATCTGCTCATAGAGTGCTATAGCTTTGTCTGAGGGGCAGTGAAGGTTGGTGGGGGGGAGGAGGGCGGAGGGACTGCGGTGGGGGGGCTCATGCAAGTACAATGAGAAACTCACAGATCACGCTGGTGATGTCTAGCAGCAGATCTGAACACCTCGACATGGCGTCCACTGGGACCACTGACATTGTGTGTACACAGGGCCACACTCTGTTTGGTGTTTGTCTGCCCTGTGCAGTGATATGGACCTTATCTGCCTCTCAACAATAACAAAGCATCATTCCTGTTTGACACCCACTTATATTCCTGAATGGGTAGAGAGGCTGGTGATTTCTAAACAGGGAGAGTAGAATTGGGTTATGTGTGTGACAGATTTGGGTCCTTCATTGAAGAATGGAGAGTGTCCCCTTCCCTTCTCATTGACATAGATTGCACTGTATTATATGTCCGGTTTTCGAGGTAGTTAGCAACTTTGAATGTGCCTCAAAGAGTGATTCCTCCATAGCTCAGAGTGACTCATGGGATCAGGTGGCACACCTCCGGCTACATACAGCTTTGTAGCAGATAGCTTGCACAGATAGCGCAGTCTGACAGCACATCACAGCAGGCCACTCACATTAAACTTGTAGCAGTCTGTTTGAGGCTTCTTCATACTGCATTGCCCTTTGTAATCATGGTGCATGAATGCAGCCCTGGCGAGTAACTCAATGCATTCAAGCATCATGCTGACCCTAAAGGTTTGATACAGCATAAGAGGGTTGGCATTATAAATGACTATCAAGCCCTGGTGACTAGAATCCTCAGGCCTGTATTCATGCATCAGCACATTAAAGCACTATGCCACATCAAATGGTTAGTGATGCCCTGTAGGATAAAACCGTATCTTCTATAGCAGAGTGATATCTGTGGAGGCACCATTAGAGGATCCGTGCACGTATACTGCAGCTCACACTGCCTCAGGGCTGAGGCAAATATCAGTGAAACATATATTATATTTCAATATGTACAGGAACACTACTTTTAGATTCTTATAGTACCATCACCATATATAGCACCGGTTTTTAAAAGAGCGGTGGTCTTTTTGTGTTTGGGTAGAGCAATTTTGAAATGTCCCCAATCAAAACTTAAACCTGATCATTTATTCAACGGAACCTCTCTCAGGTAAAGGTTGTGACAAATTGTGGAATTTGCACGCATAGATAGTTTACACTGATTTTTACTTCAGTCTCTTCAAATGTCTAAATCGTGTGAAAATCAGATCAACAATGGAGGCAGCTGAATTTCACTAGGAAGGTGCACATGACCTAGGACAAAGCCTGTCCTTGGTGTGATGATGAAGTGCCCGAAGATGACGCATTCTCACTGTCTTGACACCTATAGGTTGACGACACTGTGTAATGAGTTTCTCAGAATTCATCTGTGGTATGCTATTTGTGCTTTCAAACCATGTTTCAGCAATGAAACCGGAGCATCTTTCAAACAGGTTAATTTTAGATAGGGTCCCTGTAGGTAGCCATGGAAACTAAATTAAAGTCTAGTGACTAAAGGAAGAGTTTTGTGTTAGCTGCTTGTGGCCTTATACGGAGGAAGGGTTATCTACTTTAGCATCAGAAGAACCCCTTTATTAAGGCTAGAAAGGGTTCTGATTATGAGCTCATGGACATTTAATCAGTGTTCTCCTTCCACCCATTAACCATTTAAGGACGACACAATGCTAGTTATTTTCCGGTGTCCAAAGGGTAAAGGAAGGTTTTTGTATTCCAAGAAATGTTCCGAATTAAATTAACATGAAAAAGGATGTACTCTCGAAATACTATCTGAAATGAGGCTTAATAGGTTTAAAATGTGTAGAAAGCCAAACATCAGAAACAGAGTTTCTCTCAAAGGTTCAGTTTCTGCAAATATTATATTTCTGGATACTTTCTTCATCCGTTGGCTTGGATTTCTAACTTCTTGATATGCCTGTTCCTCTTCGCATCCTTGGGTTTTGGGTGCAGTGGATTCTCATTACGCACCTGCTGCGGGAAGGCCACAAAGGAAGTAGTGTTTCTTGGTGGAAGAGGAACATGAAACTCTTTCTAAAATATTTGGAGGAACTATAAAGAGACTAAAGTAAATTGCGATTAATTTCGAGGGTTAAAAGGTGGATTATTTCTATTGCACTATCAAATAACATTTAGAGATAACGAACACTGACAATGGCTTCTTGATGACATTTTCATCCAGCCAAATGATGCTTGCTGAGGACTGCAATTGATGATTTCAAGGGCATCCAAGGTTAAGACCTTGACTATTTTCCTGTTTACAAAGGTCATGTTCTCTTTTCTGATATCAGTAGTATAGTATGTATCGGAACGGGACTATAGTTAAGTACTGTTTATTACTCAATCGACATGCAGCCAATCAGAGGCCTCCATTTGGTCACGTGACCAGAAGTGACCTACTTAGGGGATTAGTGGTGACGTCACGTGACCTAGTTAGCCAATCAGAGGCCTCCATTTGGTCACGTGACCGGAAGTGACCTACTTAGGGGATTAGCGGTGCATTCTGGGTAACCCTGAAGCCAATCAGAGGCCTCCATTGGGTGACCGGAAGTGACCTACTTAGGGGATGGTGCATTCTGGGTAACCTACTGACCTACTTAGGGGACCGGAAGTGACGTCACATGACCTAATGGCCAACCGGAAGTGACCTCATTGAGGATCACGTGACCGGAAGTGACCTGATTGATCACGTGACCGGAAGAAGAAGAAGAAGAAGAAGAAGAAGAAGAAGAAGAAGAAGAAGAAGTGACGTCACGCGACTTAATGAAGAGATGAGCGTCTTTAAGGGGTCACGGGCTTTAAAATGTGATATCTTTTTTTTTTGGAGGAGGAGGCGAGTCTCTTATTTTTTTTCGGTAAACTAATAAAAAACACTACGATATAAGTTTTTTTTTCATTTTTTTTCATTTTTTATTGTTTTACGAGCGACTGGAAGTGACTTATTGAACTAGGTAGAAGCGTTCTTTAGAGTGTATAAGGGGGGGAGGGGAGGGGAGGGGGGGAGGGGGGCTTCTTTAAGATGCATGGGGAGGGGGGCGCTTTTAGGATGCATGGGGCGGGTGGTGGGGGGGAGGGGGGGGAGGGGGGAGGGGGGCACTCTAGGGGGGTGGGGGAGCACTCTAAGGGGCGTTTGTCTCTTTTAAGAAAAAAAGAAAAGAAAAAGATTTCAATCGAGAGACACGCTTCTTCCTCTCGAGAGGAAGAAGCGTGTCTCTTCGTTTTTTTTTTGTTTATCACGTGCTGCGATGAGGCGATCAGCTGCGACTGGAGGAAGTGACACTTTAAGAGATCGCGCGTCTTAATTGTTATGATATTTTTTTTTTTACTTACTAATAAAGAAGACATATGAAAATAAAACACAACTATTCACATGTCCGTCGTTCTCGTTGTTTCTTGCTTGATAAAGTCAAGTAATATCGCGATGCCGAGGCCAAACTTTCCCATGTCCTCAGTCAACACTCGAAGGAGTTCAAAAGGCGTACCGCCGGCGCCGTCAGCTTCATCTTGCCACATTTTCAACACTCGGAAGGCCCACTCAGCGGGACTTCCTCCGTATTCGCATTCTTCAGCGATCTTATCTAACCTCTCAGGCGACAATTTTAAATGGTCCCCCACCTCTTTCCACCTGCTACCCAGACGTCTGCCGAGGGTGCCCAAGTGCTTATGCATCGCGCGCGAGTCGGGGTTTTCGAAATCCAACCCCTGTCTGTGGAGAAGGGCCATCCACTGAGCCAACAGTTCCATGCGTCTTATGCGGGTGAAGACGCGACCGAGCTCGCCCCATCTATGACGATGCGGGGTTTCACCCCACCACACTCGGAACATCGCCGTACACAGCTCCTCCGGTGTCTTGACACTGCGCTCTACTAGAGCATCCATACGGGCGGCGCTGACTTTTAAGCTACTGCCCAACTCTCTCCAACAGCCGCTCAACTCTTTACCTAGTTGACGAAGCAAGGCGTCGCTATAGGCTAACCGCCGCTGTCCTACCTGTCGGGTCTCCCCATCATCGGTCTGCTGCCTCGCGCCGCGTCTCACGTCGTCAAGCCGCATTAACTTTTTTTCAGGCGCACCGGGCGGTGAAGGCGAGCTTGAAAGTGGAATAGCTTGAGCCATCTCGTCTCGTCTTGGCGGCGGCGGCAGCGGCGGCGGCGGCGGCGGCGGCGGTGGCGGCGGTGGTGGTGGTGGCGGTGGTGGTGGTAGTAGCCGTTACTGGGGTCAGAGGCGATATGTTTTTTTTCCAACAGAAATGAGAGCTTTTTATACAGAGGGAGTTTAATCCCATTTCCAACAGCGCTCCAGCTGTCTAGCGCCCTGTCCGCATGACGCTTTTTCAGCCGCTCCGCTCCTTAAGAGCTTAGATGACGAGGGGGTGTGGCATCGCTATCCGTGGAGACCAGCTGAAAACGGTGTTTTTTCCTCACTCATAGCCTTAATACCTCCTACCCCCTACCCGAGGACGTCTCCCTCCCTCTGACATTCATTGTAACAAACGTCAGAGGTCAGGTGAAAATCGGATTTTTTTTCATGCACAGCCTTAGGCAGCTGTCACCCCTCCCTATTGAACTAGCCGGCCGCCCGCCCGCCTGGCCGGCCCGGTCTACTCACCACGGCAGGAGGTGGCGATTTTTGTCTTACACTTAAGTCGCTCACCACATGCACACGCCTCTACTCACAGACAGACACGTTCGTCTTAGGGGGGTCCTGCTTCACGCCACACGCCTCCTGTAGTTTTTTTTTTGTATACACACTGTAAGCTCATCACCGTTACCGTTAATCCTTTATACAGCTAACGCGCGCTGAATGGCTGAACAGGGTGGTAAGCGGCTTAGCTCACCACAGTGGATCCCTCAAAAAGGGATCCAGCTGAAAACGTCATACCTTATGTCTTTGTGAATGGCCGCCGCCGGTCAGTCGACGGCAGGCAGCAACCGCTTAACCCTTTATACAGCTAATGCGCGTTGAATTGCTGAACAGGGTGGTAAGCGGCTTAGCTCATCATCACAGTCGATCTCTCAAAAGAGGGGGGGGGGAAAGGGATCCAGCTGAAAACGTCATGCCTTATGTCTTTTTGTTTCTCTTTGTGAATGGCCGCCGGCCAGCCGGCGGCAGCTGAACAGGGTCGGTAAGTAGCTTAGCTCTAGAAGCGAGAAGGCGTATATAAGGGGCTTGGAAACCTCCATTCACTCACTCATTCTTTTTTGCTGCTCTCTACAGTCACCACCATGAGCAAAAGACAACAGCTAGCGGCGTTCAAGAACAAGAAGACTACGCGGAACAGCGTTCGTTTAGCGTCAGTGCCTGCTCTTGCTACTGAACATGAGACTACCGCCGCAGCCGGTTGGTCTTATCACCCTCCTGCTGTAGCGAGCGCTCGCGGCAGTAGTAGTAGTAGTAGTAGTAGCAGTAGCACTAGTAGTAGCAGTAGTAGTAGTAGTGGTAGTAGTACTAGTAGTACTACTGGTAGCAGTCGTCGTGCTAGCGACGTTGTTACACTCGCGACGGTACACGTTGCTGCTAAGCGCGCTGCCGCTGCTACCGCCGTCCCGCCTGCCGCTGCTGCTGCTGCTGCTGCTGCTGCTGCGCCTGCTACTGCTGCGCTTGCTACGGCTGCGCCTGCTACTGTTGCGTCTGCTGCGGCTGCGCCTGCTGCGGCTGCTTCTGCTGCACTTGCTGCTACTGCTACTACTACTGACGACAACGCTCCTGGCACAGCGCAGTACTGGCAACCGGGTTTTTACCTCCCCACTACTGTTGATGACTTTGATGACCTGCCGCACGTTGCACAGCCCCTCTCCTCCACCACTACATCGACGGACGCCCTCGACGCCGCTCGCGCTGAGAGTTACAGCTATTCGGACACTCAGCCCCTGAACCGAGAAGAAGAGGAGGAGGAGGAGCAGCAACAGGGTGAGACAGAGAACGACGCTGACGACGAGGCGTACGAAGAACCCGAAGGGCAAGGGGTGAGCGGTACGTTTTTCGGCTTCCCTCTTCGACCTTTCGACCTCACTTCCTCCACTGCTAGCGCCCCCCCGTCCGGTCCGTGGCGACTGCCCTCACCGCCACCTTACGAGGGCGGCGGCGGCGCTTCATCTTCTACCGCTACACACAGCACGGACGGCGTGTGGCTGCGCTGTTCCAACAACGAGACCTCCGATACCACCAGCGCTGACGCTGCTCCTGCTATCGGTTCTGCTGCTGATTCAGCTCACGCTGATGGTGTTACTCATCCTGCGGGTGTGAAACGTTCTAAGGTGAGTTCCAGAACAACAAGGCCCACTAAGAAGAGAAAAATACAAGAAAAAGAAGGAGATGGACGAGAAGAAGCAGAGAAAACACTCGGGTTAGAGTTCTGCTTAGACGGAGCTTTGACGCTGGAGATCTGGGAGGACGTGGCTAGACTGTCTAGGAGGCCGCGCTACACAAAAGACGGCCAGGTGAAAGAGGCGTCTCTGACCAGAAGCAAGCGAGTGCACTTCACGGCCGACGCGCTGCGCGAGCTCATAGCACGCATCGCCGATATCCGCGCAGTGGTGCGCATACGCGACACAGCGGCCGCGCAAGGAAAACCTAATCACACCCCCTGGTTCGCAGTGCTGGATGAGGCGGGCGAAGTGTACGCAGCTGTGAGCTACTACAGCGGTAAGAACCTCGTCCACGTGCGCAAGTACGAAGGTCCTGACAAAAAACCCACACAGCAGGGGGTGACGCTGTCCGCCAGAGCGCTCAAAGAGTTGGATGACAAAACAGAGATCATTCTGAAATATCTCGGCATAGATTCGGAATGAGAGACGCTCAACGCTCACGCGCGCACACACACACACACAGCGTTTGACGTACGCTGTATGAGACAGACAGACAGACAGACAGACAGACGGATACACAGACAGCAGACAGAAAGATAGTTACATAGACGACAGATTGATAGATGGCTAGATAGATAGATAGATAGTTAGACGGCTAAGTAGTTGGTAACCGAGTGAAAAAAAACATGACACAGTACGTATGCGAAAAGTGTTTCAAAATGTTTAAAAGAGCGTACAACCACGAGAGACACGTAGAAAATTGTAGAGTAGTAGCTAAGTTTTGCCCTCTATGCGGCGAAGGGGATTGCCGAAAGAGCGCTTGTCGACGCGAATCTCTGGACGGGGTGACCGTCCCTCCGCGCATATGTGCTGTACCGAACGGGGAGGAAACGTTCACGGCGAATTGGCCTGCGATACAAACGGGCGTCAGGATGCACGGGACTCGCGTGAGTGTAACAAACTTCAGGCTACCAACCGGCGAGTTGAGTGACGCTGTAGATACTATGCGTCGCATTCACTTGACACAAAGATTCAGATACAAAGTGGGTTTCTCGGTAGGCTTACTGTTACAACACAGAGAAGACAAGAGCAAACTGCGCTACTTCCACGCCTCCCAGAACAACGCAACTCTCATACAACCGCTCCCTACTGTAACTAATTCAGAAACTTTGGAAGAGCTCCTCTCAAAGATGCAAAACACCGTCGCTTGCGAGGAGGTACGGAAACTTTGCGACGCTGACACCAAGTGGCACGTTCTTTTTCCTACCAATTTGAACATCTGCGTTTACATGGGACCGGGGGAATTCCCCATAGGCGGTAGGATCACTCAGGCCGGTCGAGTTGGAAAGAGAAGCGGCGTGTTAGATTTTCCCAACAAGGACAACCTCTGCATCTTCCGCTGCATTTCCTTTCACTTATACAACACCAGCAAGCGCGCTTCAGATTTGTTACGTCAGTTCTGTCCCGCTGCCACACCTGAATCCTTTCCGGGTCTGAACATCCGCGACTTACCCGCGTTAGAGAACTTGTTTGACGTACAAATAGCGGTTTACACCGCGTCGCGTCAAGTGCCGGGGCGGAAGTTGAGAAGACGCGTTACTCTGATCAGACCGCCTTCCAGAACTGTGGCCGCCCGAGGTAAAGTCAACCTACACCTGACGGCGAAAGGCGGTTTGCACGTCTCTCTCGTCACGGACTTCAACGCGTACGCGGGCATATACGAATGTTGCAAGTGTAAGGTGGCGTTCACCACCGAGTTCTTGCTGAAGAGACACAGGAACCAGCTTTCCTCTTGCCGACAAGTCAAGTTGCGCTACGTAGGTGGCATCTACCAAAATTCGAGAACGATTTTCGAAGCGCTAGCAGACTTCTCCATTTTTCCCCCCGACGGACATTCCGGAATCTACCCTTACAAGATCGCCTTCGATTTCGAGGCTTTCTTCAGACCGTGCAAAGAACCGTCGACGGAGCACGTGTCCCTGCTGTGGGATCACGTCCCTTTGTCGGCTAGCGTCGCATCCGACTTTCCGGGGTGGGAGGGGCCCGTCTGCTTCGTCAGAGCGTCCGACGCAGATTCCGACCCCTTGTTGGACCGAGTTTTAAATCACATAAACGAGAACGCCAAAGCGATCGGGGAAGCTGTGCTAGAACTTTACCGACCGACGTTAGCGAAGTTAGATGCGGCGATAGGTGAAGCTCTCCTGCTGGAGGAGGCGACGTTCACCACCCCTTCTCCAGGCGGCTTCGCTGCGGCTCAGACCAGACACCCGTTAGTTCAACTGAAGAAGCGTCTTCTGAGATACAACCGTCAAGCTCCAGTGGTGGGCTTCAACTCGGGGCGTTACGACTTGAACCTGATCAAAATACGCCTTCACTCGTTCTTCGCCTCCGGAGACCGAAGAAACCAAGAATTCTGCGTCATAAAGAGAAGCAATCAATACTTGGCGGTTTACACACAGCACACGGTTTTCTTGGACGTAGTCAACTATTTGGCACCCGGTTACAACTACGCGACCTATTTGCGAGCTTTCACCAGGAACGAAGAGAAAGGTCACTTTCCTTACGAATGGATGACGTCTACCAGGAAACTGGCAAACAGAACGCTGCCGCCGAGATCGGCTTTCGACAGCGAGCTGACGGGCGTCAAAATGTCCGAATCCGACTACGCCGCATGTCAGAAAGTTTGGTCCGACGAGAAGATGCAAACTATGGAAGACTACTTGATCCACTACAACAACAAAGACGTGAAACCTTTCATAGAAGCTCTGAAAAATCACGCTAAATTTTTCCAAGATCGCGGCATCGACATGTTGAAAGACGGAGTTTCTCTCGCCGGTTTGACTTTACGCTTCCTCTTCCAAAACCTAGAAGACGCGTTCACAACGTTTCCCCAGTTCGACGCCGTCCTCCACGCTCTGATCAAAGAGAATCTAGTCGGCGGTCCTTCCATCATCTTCCATAGATTTCACGAGAAGGGCACCACGCGGATAAGGGAGCACAAGTACGGCGAAGAAGCGAGACCGTGCCAACACATCCTAGGACTAGACGCTAACTCTCTGTACTTGCGCTGCATGAGCGAAGCGCACTGCACGGGCTATTACGCGGTGAGACGGCCCGAGACCGAGTTCAAGCCCGAAATCAGGCAAAGAAACTCTCACAGCGCTTTGGAGTGGTTACGCTTCGTAGAGCACGACCGCGACGTGAAACTGCGCCACGCTCTGAACGGCGGCGAGATGGCGGTAGGCTCTCGGAGAATTCGCGTGGACGGATTTCACGCGGCCTCTAATACGGTTTTCCAGTTTCACGGGTGTTGGTTCCACGCTCACGAGTGCATACCGTCGCACCGATATCAGTGCGCTTCACTGAGAGAGGAGAGACGCGACAGAACGACCAGAGTAAGCGCTTACTTGAAAGCGTTAGGTTACAAGCTGGTCGTCGTGTGGGAGTGCGAATGGCGAGAGATGAAGCGTCGAGATGAGCGGGTCAAGGCCTCCCAACAACGCTGGAAGGTTGACGCTTTGAAAGTGTCTCGAAACGCGATGAGCGAGAGCGACATCCTTTCCGCTGTGAAAGAGGAGAAAATGTTCGGTTTAGTTCAAGTGGACATCACTACGCCGCCTCACCTACGAGAGTACTTCGAAGAAATGACCCCCGTTTTCAAGAACGCGACCGTTTCAAAATCGGACATAGGCCCTCACATGTCAGACTTTGCGCAGGAAGAAAAGCTGTTGAGCACGCCTCAGAGATGTCTGATAGGGAGTTACCACGGAAAAAATATTCTCTTGGGAACGCCGCTTCTCAAGTGGTATTTAGAGCACGGTTTGATAGTCACCAAAGTGCAGCTGGTGGTAGAATACCTACCTAAACGCTCCTTTGCCGGTTTCGCGGACGAAGTGACGGCGGCGCGAAGACGTGGCGACGTGAACGAGAACGAGAAAATTCTGTCAGACTGTTACAAGTTAATGGGAAACGCTACGTACGGTAAAACAATCTGCAACAAAGAAAAACACACGGCGGTGAGATACACTGACAGTCGGAAGTTCGAACTATTGGCCAATTCGTGGCGCTTCAAAAAGGCGTCCGAGTTGACTTCCGATCTGTTTGAAGTCGAACTACAACCGAAAACGGTCAAGAACAACCTCCCTATTCAGATAGGGTTCATGGTATACCAGTACGCGAAGTTGAAAATGTTAGAGTTCACATACGACTTCTTGGATAGATTCGTCGATCGGCGCGATTATGCCCTTTGTCAAATGGACACCGACAGTCTTTACATGGCTCTCAGCGGTGCCACGTTGGATGACCTAGTGAAACCTCGCCTGAGAGAGACGTACTTCAGAGAGAAACGAAAGTGGCTTCCGACAGCGGTGTGCGACGAGCACTTAGAGCTTTTCGTGAAGACAAAAACGGAAAGAGTGCGAGAATGGTGTGCGCCGCCCGGCGGATGTTGTGAGAGACGGTACCTTCACGATCTGAGAACTTCGGGGCTCATGAAAGCGGAGTGGGAAGGTGACGGGATCCTAAGTCTCAACCCTAAGACTTACATTTGCTACGATCGAGTCAGCGACACCGGTGAAAGAAAATCCAAAAAATGGAGTGCAAAAGGCGTACAGAAGAAACAAAACCCCCAGGAACCAGACGCCTTCTTGGATGTTCTTCGCCAACGAAAAACTCTCATTGCTGTAAATAGAAATTTCAAAGTGGTGCGAAACAAAATGGTCACCTACACCATAGAGAAAGACGGCGTGCGCTACTTGTATTATAAGCGTCGCGTGCATTCTGACGGTGTGACAACGAGTCCTTTAGAGATATGAAAAAAAAAAAAAAATAAATAAGCGTGTGCATCTTTTCAAAAATAGAGTGTTTATCAAGATTGAAAAAAAAAAATAAAAAAAAATTAAAAGAAAATATTGTTGTGTTTTTATTATCATACGGCTTCTTTTACTAGTAAGTCGCGCAGTCTCTTAAAGCGTCACTCATGTGACGACGTCGCTTCCAGTCACGGGATCCTAAACAAAAAAAAAACTTCTTCTTCTTCCGGTCACGTGATCAATCAGGTCGCTTCCGATTGGCCATTAAGTCGTGTGACGTCACTTCCGGTCACGTGACTCATCAGGTCACTTCCGATCACGTGATCCTAAATTAGGTCATATGACGTCACTTCCGGTCCCCTAAGTAAGTCAGTAGGTTACCCAGAATGCACCATCCCCTAAGTAGGTCACTTCCGGTCACCCAATGGAGGCCTCTGATTGGCTGCAGGGTTACCCAGAATGCACCGCTAATCCCCTAAGTAGGTCACTTCCGGTCACGTGACCAAATGGAGGCCTCTGATTGGCTAACTAGGTCACGTGACGTCACCACTAATCCCCTAAGTAGGTCACTTCCGGTCACGTGACCAAATGGAGGCCTCTGATTGGCTGCATGTCGATTGAGTAATAAACAGTACTTAACTATAGTCCCGTTCCGATACATACTATACTACTGATATCCATTTGGGATTATATTTTTGTTCAGTTTCCATTCAATTTGATTTCAAGGATTGTCATTGCATTCTCTTTGTTACATGTTTTTGGCACCTTCCCATGTAGAAAATGGCGCTACATGACCAAGTATTTATTCAAAATTGTGAAAGTGACTTCTTGCTGTATCATAACCTTCTATTATATATATATACATCCACATAACGCAATATTGCTGGCACTTATACAATTCATATCATGTATGTTTATCTGAATGCAAAGTGTCAATAAGCAATTAATAGGTCTAGATGCCTACTGGCGAAGTGGCTGTTAACATAACATAGGACAGGAATAATAATAACGTTTATCGCTTCAAACATTGTGGAAAGTGATTCAGCTTGATAGGAAGCTGATCCCATTTTCTACCTGCACATAGCAGCCTGGCCACTTCTATGGGCTGTACCAGAAAGTGGCATCTATCAAGGTCTACTTCTGATATCGTCCAACCCACCTCTCCCTCCCTCCCTCCCTCCCTCCCTCCCTCCCTCCCTTCCCCCCCCCCCCCCGTCTCTACTGGATTCCCATAACCATAAAAATCCCTCTACTTCCAGTGCTGATATCCAGCCCATGTCCACGGCACTTACCATGCTGTCTGACCGTGACGTCACTTCCGCTTTATGACGTGTCTGCCATGACATACATGGTAGCCATGGCAACCTCCATGACCAGGTGTCTGACCCCTGGGGTTCAACCACTGCACAAGGTGCTGGAATCTGTCACCAGGGGGAACCTGGGCATGGACGGGGCACCTTTTATTGCCTCTCTCACTCTCCAAGCAGAAGCCCAACCATTGTTTTTCATTCTGATTCAATAGCCTGCGGCAGGGGGGAGGTTGGATGAGGAATTACAACTCTAGATTCCCCACAGGTATCCACGAGTCAAGGGGTATTAAGGATACATACATACAGCACAGACTCTGTCCCTATACCTTGTATAATGCACCAATGATGTCTGCTTGGAGAGTGTCTATTTCTGTCCGAGGGATGGAGGAGGAAGAGGGAGGGCTCATGCAAGTACAATGAGGGCAGGAGCTCACAAACCCCGTGGGTGATGTCTAGGAGCAGATCTGAACACCTCGACACAGCATCCACTGGGACCTCAGACACTTTGTGTGCACAGATGAGCATTATTTGGTGTGTGTCTGCTGTGGGCAGTGATGGACTTGTGAATGGCTCTTTGTCTGCCTCTTAACATTAACAAAACAGTAGCAGGGCTTGTAATTTCTAAACAGGGGATGTGGAATTGGGTGTCATATCAGGTGACGTATTTGTATCCTTCACTGACAGATGGAGGGTGCACTATATTAGATGTCCAGTGTTTGAGGTTATAACTCATTTAGTGTGATTACTCAATACTGTGTGATATTCAAAAAGAGAACTTCCTCAGGATGACTCTTTCTAACAGGGATCAGGTGGGGCACGTTGACAGGACTGTGGCTGCCTCCGGCTACTTCCAGCTCTGCAGATACCCAGGCAGAAAGCTCTGTCTGACAGCACATCAGACACACACTCCCATTAAACTTGTAGTAGTCCTTTAATGATAGCGCAGTGCTTTGTCATCATGAATGAAGATTAAATTACTAAACTTGGCATCATTCTAACTCTAAGGGCTGATACACTCCCAAAGGGTCAGCATGTTGCATAAATGCAGCCTTGGCAAGAAGACTCGCCCACATTCATGCATGATACAGCATGACAAAAGAAATAACAAATTAAAGCACTTTGCTGCCGTAGAAGGTTAGTGATGCCCTGTGGGGTGAAGGCCTATCTTGTGTATAGCACAGGGGAGGCACCTGCAGCTTCACCCATTAGAGGATCCGTGTCATCAAAGTGCACATATCATACTGCAGCTCACACTGCCTGAAGGCTGAGGCAAATAGCAGTGAAACAGATGTGTCATTGGTTAAATCTTTACTGCACTTTTGCAATATAGCATCAGATTCAATAGAGTGCTGGGGTAGAAGGGTATTAATTGTCACTTATATTCTAAAATATGATCCTGTATCAAAGCGTCATCAAAGTGCACATATCATACTGCAGCTCACACTGCCTGAAGGCTGAGGCAAATAGCAGTGAAACAGATGTGTCATTGGTTAAATCTTTACTGCACTTTTGCAATATAGCATCAGTTTCAATAGAGTGCTGGGGTAGAAGGGTATTAATTGTCACTTATATTCTAAAATATGATCCTGTATCAAAGCGTCTCTCTTGAGAGTAATGGTTCTAGCAGATCATAGCATTTTCTTACATGAATTGTAAACTGTGATTTTTTCCATCATCTGGCTTTCCTTGATTCAACTCAAATATTGTGAGAGAAAGTAACATAGGTGGCCTAATTTCACTTGATATGTACACATAACCTGGGACAAACCCTGTCCTTGGTGAGAAGGGTGAATTACACAAAGGTGATGAATTCACAGCGTGTGACGCTCACAGTGAACGACCCGACAGTTACTAATGAGTTTCCCAGAAGTCATCAGTGGTACCCTATTTGTGCTTTCAAATCTTGGTTCATTTTGGACAGGTTCCCTGTATGTTGCCATGGAAACGAAATGGAACATGAGTCTGGCACCCGAAAGTACTATCCTTATGTAGAGGAAGCAGTATTCATGATTTAATTGTACCTTTGCGAATTATATTCATTCGACTTATTCTTATATGGATAATGAGGCGTTTCAAGGATTCTAAAGTACTCTGCAATGTACTGCCAGAGAGGTATAATGTGAGGAAACATGCATGTTTATTACATCGCACCATATGACCTGTCTCTCTGAAAGCCCTCAGTGAGAGGAGATAAAATTACTGAACCCGAACAGACCTTCTTGCCTATGGTCACTATTTACATTTGTACAATCACCGACTAATCTTAGTATAAATTGTCGCTGAAAAATATTTTAGTGGTAAGATGTTATAGAGTGTTTAGGTTTAAAAATGACTTTTATGTTTATTCTTCCATAACCTTGTTTATGCTTCCATAAGGCATAACCTGTAGGTCCAGAGATGGGAAATACGCAGACTGGTTCACATTAGGACGTTAAAATTTTAGAGAGGTTCAGTCAATAACTGGAGATGCCTCAAATAGACATGGAAGCTTAGGATAGACATGAAAGTATCTAAATTTGGAAATGCCACACAATGACTGCTCAAAGGGCCTTTGCCACCAACCCTCATCAAGCCGAACTCAGGGGGAGTGTTTTTCGATGGTTAGACATTGCTCTGCGTGAGAAGTGAGAACTATTCTAGTATCTGAAGGTGTAGAAAGTGCAGAATAGGTCCTCATTATTAGATACTGGACCCTTTTGCCCTTCCACCCCTTAACCACTTAGTGGCTGCATACAGCTTTTGTGTGCTATCTATTTTGTCGTCATGATCCATGAATGCAGCACTGGAGAATCAATTATTAGCCAGAGTCATGCTGACCTTACGCAGGGTTCCCGCGTCTCATGGAAAGTCATGGAATTTGAAAGCTGTCTGGAAAGTCATGGGATTTTGTAAAAACTTGTCATGGAATGTCATGGCAAATGAAAATAATGGAATTACTATCACAAAATCTCCTCGAAAATACCATTTGCTTTCAGATCTAAGAAAATTGACCCCCCTCTCCCCCCCCCCCCCAAAAAAAAGAATGTTATACATGTCATTCAAGGAGGGTTAGTACCAATGCAGCGCCAACACTGCGTGAATGTTGGGATTCAAGCAAACTAAAGATTGCTTAAAGTAATCATTTTGGTGATTGAAAGGCTAGTAAATATTATGACAATGTCATCATGGCCTTTCAATCAAACCTTTTGACCTTTAGGTAACTTAAAGTGATCTTTATTCTGCCAAAACCCAAACATTTAAGCAGTGCAACGAGTTAAGGCAACACACTGTCCTAATGGTTGTATTGGGCTGTGACATGTCTGTACAATACACCAGGAGCCTGCATGACTCATGGATCATGATGAATGTAGAAACAAAGCCGACATGACATGTTAGATGTCCACAGGGAGGACTGGCAGTTAGGTCATGTCCCTCGTGAGCTGCTCGTGTCTGGAACAGGCGGTGTGATGCTGCAGCTACTGCTGCTGCTGCTCCAAGAGGACCCCTCAGGGTATAAAGACATTTGGTCGCAGAGAATTGCCTTATTACTGGAAGCTTGGAGTAGGCCTTCAACTCAAAGTGATGGAAAAGGTCACGATATGGCCAGATTCCTTTTCCCCAAAAATGTTCCTATGGGGGTTAAAAAAACTTAAAATTGGTTTTATTTTCATCATAGTTTTTGAGTCTGGATGTACCAGTATTTCAGTCTACTACCCTGGAGAGGCAGCCACCCCCGTGTCACCAGGGTCAGTGTGTGATGAGGCGTGGTATAAGGGTCACCGCGGAGCAGGGTGGATGGGGATGGGAGGAGGGGGTATACACTCTAAAATATGTGTGTTGCATGAACATGCATTTAAAGGGTAACACACTGTAAGTAGTGTAACAGAGTGACACCATTTTGAGATCGACACACTTTGAGTAGTGTGTAGTATGCTACAAAACAATTTAAGTGTGTTAAAAAAGGCTGCAAAAAGGTGTGTAAACGTAACACTTTTTTCCAGTGTGTTCGGGACACCCCGGAGAAGGGTATGTGTGTGGAAGAGGGGGTGGAGGTGTGTGTATGGGGGGGGGGGGGGTTAGAACAGTCCTGCTGACAGGAGGCATGAAGCTTACCATAAAACACCCTACCATGTCGCCATAGGTCAGCAACGTGCGTTCTGCTTGTATTGTATAGGGTGCAGGCCTCAGCCCTGGTTTGCACTGTTCGTATTTAAGCAAACTTTTTATTGCAAACCTTTTATTGCTTTATGTAAATGTCATTGAAATGTCACAATGAAATTTAAACGGCAGTGGGTTAAGTGGCATATGCTGGAATTAAATATTCTTAAAGTGTAACTTTTAGGTGGGTCGAGGCCATTGCAGATTGGACTACTGCGCATCCTTCTGCGCATATGACTTATAATGGTCGGAATAATGCCATTTTTGGTGGGTATGTGCTCGGATTAGTTTTCTATACCCAAATTGATTTTTGGGAGATTTTGAGCATTTTAGAGCATTTTTAAATTTTGATGTAATGATTATAGGTATTTTGGGCATTTTCTAACATTTTTCAGGAGCTTTCATTTATGAAGTAGTAAATGGCATTTTAAAGAGCATCAAAGTAAATAAATTGCTTTAATATATCTAAAGCTACATGGTGAGATAATCTGATTTGCAGATTTTGGGAATATACCCATAATGCAAAGGTTTAAAGATTTGATTTAGTCCATTTTTGCATTACTTTTTCTTTTCAAAGGGCCAAAACCCTCAAATTATGCACGGCACCCCATATCAAAATTACTATTCATCAGCAAATGATCCAAGCAATCTTTTGGGAAAGTTTTAAAAAAATCTGATGTCTTTTACTACTATTTTTCCTTGATTATGTAAGAAAAAAATGCAAATTTATTCCAACTTTTCACCGAAAGATGACATTTATTCCCAGAATACAGATTGATAAATCTCCAAAAATATTTTTAGAATAAAGGTATGTATCCTTGTGTTCATTGTGTGATGTTTCAGAGTTCTGTGGTTATTGTTTGATAGAAAATAAAATTATAGGAGTCTTTCCATTATTTTCGCATTTTAATTGTAAAATTAAAATACTTTTATTTTTCAAAATTCCATATTTTTAAAAGTAGCGCGGCAACCCCTACTTTTCTTTTCATTTTCTGTTTTCAAATGATTTAGGGTACTCACAGAAAAAAAAATTGGGAAATTCTGATGACTTGATTCAATGGGATCGACCCACCTTAAGCAGTCCAATCTAATGCTCACATTTTACAGTGTTGCCTTTTAGACCTAACCCCACCATGCAGCCTGGGCGGGAGAGGAGAGAGACTCGTCACCGTCAAATTACCTCTCTATGTATAGTGTAGGGATACGGCCACCTTTATCTACCGTTGGGTGACATTATGTTGAATATGAATCGTAGTTTCGATATTAACCAATCTCTACTGCTCAGAGATTGACGCCTCCGCTAGAGATTTGAACTGCACAGAGAAGCCTTCTTCTTATCACCACCTCTGCTGCAGAATGCAGGGGGAGCAGGATGAGGTGGGGGGGGGGGGGGTGTTAGATTTGGAGGTGGTCCCGTGGTGGCCCGTGGTGGCCCGTGGTGGCCCGGGTGCGTCATGCTAGACCGGCCCCATCTGGTGCTGGCCAGCAGCCGGCCATGTGAGAGACACGCTGTTAGGCTGCACGATGTATGGCTGTATGAGGCGGCCACTTATACAGCCTGATGTATGAGGCCCCACACCGGCAACATCCACAAGGCCACTACAGCATGGTCCACCAAAGAAGCATCGCGCCACAACTTGTGGCGGGTCAAAATGTCAATAGAAAAATCTTTTAAAAAGAGCCCCCCCCCCCCTTGAAGAATTACCCATTCATCTGTCCGACCCATGGTATGTGAATATATCCTAGGTTGGTGGTGTGATCGTCCTGTGACTGGGACCAAACAGGGCCATGGTACTTACCTGGGGATGGGGGGCACTCAACCAGGTATTGGACAACCACTGCAGCACAACTCCAGAAAAGCAGTGGCGGTGAATTTCCATTATATCCTGAAAAGGGGGGGATGTCAGATGTCAACACCCTGATAAGTAGGGTGGTTAAAATCATGACATAAAATCGAGTAAGTTTTCTTGCTGAAAATAAAATTTAATTTAAAATTAGCCTTTGTTGGTAGGTTGGAGGTGGGCAGTCCATTTGCAGATTATCCACATACATAGGGCGGTCAAATCGCCCAACCTCTGAAAAGTGGGGTGGTCAAATCTCTCAACCTCTGAAAAGTTGGGCTCTCAAATCTCCTACCTTTTGAAAAGTTGGGCAGTCAAATCGGGAAAAGTGCTGTTTGTAGGTCGCTACTGGCGCCAAATTTGAAAACGAGTCCATAGAATTTTTCCTAACAACCACCCGTCCTCGATTCACGTTTTTCAGACATAGATAAAGGTATTTAAAGTGTGATTTACACATTAAAAGTACTCTCATTTTGTGGATATGACATAACCCTATTCCTAGATTCAATGAATAAAGATCATAAGGCTTTTTATTGTTGTTTACGAGGCCAAACACTATTGTTTGTTAACTTGATCCAATATGGCGGATTTTTGAATGACATCACATGTTTTTTTAATGTTTTCATACGCAGGGACTATTTTGTATATTAAAATCAAATAAAAGGGGGGTTTAGGGGGCACAGCCCCCGTTTTAAACAACAAACAAGCTTACATTGACAGTAATAGGGGGGTTTGGGGGCACAGCCCGCGAAAATGAAGAGGAAAAAAATCGAAATGAAGTGCAATTTTTTCTAAGTCCTCACTTTGTAGTTCCTGCAAAACAGGTCATGTGACTTCAAAATTCTTCACTTTTCAACATGGCTCCAACTTTTTTGTAGCATCAAGGAGGATCTAATCCTTTTATATCTGGTTAATTCAAGTATTAACTATACTTTTTCATGGTGAGTTCAATGGAGGGGGTTAGAACTCTTCAAAATGCCCCTAAAGCTATTTGGATAATGGCTTCGCCATTATCTCTTATAAGGGCCCTTGACAACACCAAAAACGTTCTATTTTCCCGTACATTTTAGCGACCTACAAACAGCAGTAGTTCCGTCAAATCTCCCAACCTCCGAAAAGTGGGGCGGTCAAATCTCCCAACCTCTGAAAAGTTGGCGGTCAAATCTCCCAACCTCTGAAAAGTTAGGCTCTCAAATCTGCTAACCCCTTAGAAGTTGGGCGGTAGGGCGGCAGTTGCTATCTACCATCAACCGCCCCCCAATGTACTTACCACCTTGTGGTCTCAAGCCCGCGACATGTCAATGTTCTGCGACTTGGGAAATATTTTTCTCTTCTTTTTCCCGTTAAAAAGTGCTTTCCGAGTAAACTGAAATCAGCGCAGTGTGAACCATATGTCAGTCCGCAGTGGTGTCCTTCCCAGAAAAGGGTCAATAAAAACACATCCCCATGTCTCTGTTTCACTGTGAAACGTTGGAGAACAGGGGATAGGGCATATAGCTGGATGCATTATCAACCAATCAGATAAGACCCTGCATTCAGTTCAGAATTCTTAGGGT
Source organism: Harmothoe impar (assembly GCA_947462335.1). NCBI lineage: Eukaryota > Metazoa > Annelida > Polychaeta > Phyllodocida > Polynoidae > Harmothoe > Harmothoe impar. The sequence goes on from OX381718.1 coordinate 31,872,345, forward strand.
GCATTATGTAACAGCTGGTACACATCCCGGGGTACACATGTGACCACTGTTATCAGTGCTTATCTCGCCAGTACCAGCTTAAGTAATGGACGCACCCACAGGACTTCCAGCCTGACCCCTATACAAGGCATTCACATGGTAGGAAATTCACCCTTGACTATATGAGTGACCATGATATGGGTACTCTACAGCCCAGTGACTGTATGTACAGTCGGCCCTCACTTCCTCGAATTTGAAAATGCAAAGAAAAAAATCTGAGGGAGCAAATTATCCGAGGAAATCAGTCCAATTATAAGTGAATATATATTAAAGGCTGGTTCCAGGGCTTCTTTCTGAGGAGGTGATGGATTCCAAGGGTAGTAAATGTTGAAGGAAATGAGGGTCGACTGTACAGGGCATTCACACATGGCGACACATGGCCTGATTACCTATCTGTACAGACAGCTATATACTCTATACCAGTATTAAGTATGCAGCGGTGTTTAAGACCAGGCCCAGCCTGGGTGAAGAGAGTGACGTCTCTGCTACAGATTTGCAGGGGCGGACCCAGGAATTTGAAAAGGGGTGGGATCCACCAAACACCCGAGTACCGGTACTGAAAAGTATGGCGCCACCATATTCGGCAGATCGAAATATAAATAAAAAATACTCATGAATAAGGAGGAGTTCAGACCCCCAGGATACCCCTGGATCCGCCCCTGGATTTGTAGACCTCTCCTAGAATGCCGCGGGATGTGGGTGTAGATATAACAGTGCACTGATAGCCTTGTGTGTGTGTGTGGGAGGGAGGGGGGGGGGTATTTGTGTTGTGTCTGTCTAATTGATTGTGAAGGTCCATAATGAGATGTGGGGCTGTAGTCCCTGCTCATTAGTCACGGCTAGATAACCATCGGCACCTGTCCTACAGTGATGTCCTGTGTCTTATCTACTTTGTTGGTGCTTGATGTTAACCCTTTAAGGGCTGCATGCTGCTTTAACCTGCTATGCCATTTATCGTCGTGATATGGGGTCATAAAGTATGTCACACAAAATGTGCCATTTTTAACCCCCGCCCCCCCTACACACACACCCTTTGTCACGCTTTCCCCCATACCTCTATCATTTGGGACCAAGACCCCCCCCCCCCCCCCGCCTCCCTCCTGTGTGACGTACTTTATAAATCACCCTATACCAATGCAGCATTGGCGAGTAACTCGCCTGGGTTGAATTGAAGCATCATGCCGACGCTATGGAGTTGATACACTACTGAGGTGTAGCCATGATATATATTGTTTCAGGGGTCTGATTGGGCTCTGCGTCTGAGCTTCTTTATCAATGAATCCAGAATAGGACTTGGGGATGCAAAACACCCTTTAGTACCATACTTCAAACTATGACCCTAAAGGGTTAATGAGACAACAAAATGAACCCAAAATATTTCTTCATGATTCTCATCTTTTTGAGACTTGTGTATTAAAGGAATCATTTAATATAACTACCCCTATAGATAGTTGCCTCTGTGCCACACCACTCTCCACACATCCTGCTACTGTCTCACTATGTCTCTGTGCCACGCCACTCTCCACACAGGTGTTACTGTCTCACTATGTCTCTGTGCCACACCACTCTCCACACAGGTGTTACAGTCTCACTATGTCTCTGTGCCACGCCACTCTCCACACAGGTGTTACAGTCTCACTATGTCTCTGTGCCACACCGCTCTCCACACAGGTGTTACAGTCTCACTATGTCTCTGTGCCACACCGCTCTCCACACAGGTGTTACTGTCTCACTATGTCTCTGCCAGGCTGAGAACTCCAAGTTCAGTGGGAGGGGGGGATTACAGGTTTTATCTTTCCTGTCTGATATATGCATGCCACATTAATAGTCTGTTGGTGTGGCAGCAGCTTTGATGTACGTGGAAAAAGTATCAGTTTCAAACTCTCTCTTTCTGATGTGAATTGACAAGTTGGTGTAAAGATACAAGTGACAAACCAAAACACCAATCATCTCCAGGTGCAGAGAGCACATAGTCTCTAAGAGTGCGTCAAGTGGAGTTGACAGCGGCGGGTCCACACACTGTGAGTCGTACAGGCCGCTACAGGCAGCTGTCAATGACACCTGACAGTGTGTCTGTAACTGTAGCAGGCACTACACACAGCTGTCACAACTACTGTCACAACCACTGTCAATGCTCATAGCACGGCTGTCTGATCCCAGTTTAGGGACATTAGCCTGTTCAGTGTATGGGATATGGGAAGGTATGCTGTTAGTGTCAGTGTCATTTTACTGTTGTTTACGGGCAGTGACAGGACTGCTGTCACCTCTCTGCTGTCAACTGGCAATAACAGTGTTTATATGTTTATTTCCTGCCTATTCTCACAGTATAGACTTATCATGATTATGTAGAACTCACATTCTTCTTTATTTCATTTCTTTTATCTCATTTTGCCTTTGCTTGCTAGCTTGGTTAATTCCCATACCTTCCCTCCTTTCATTCCTCCCTCCCTCCCCCTCCCTCCCTCGCTCCCTCGCTCCCTCCCTCCCTCCCTCCCTCCCTCCCTCCCTCCCTCCCTCACTCACTCCCTTCCTTCCTCACTGTTCACTCCCTTCATTTCATCACATCATTCTATTCAATATTGCTGCCTTTCTTCTGCTACATTTCTTGTATGTTAACTCGCTTACTTTCTCTCCTCTTCTCCCCTCCTGTTTGCCTCTTTCTTCCCTCCACCATCTCTCCATGCCAGTCTGGGCTATGAACCCCACGTGCATTGAGAGCTGTGTGGGAGTTGTTGTGGTACTGTGTTAACATCTAAGGGCCGCACAGTGCTTTAATGTGTCATGCCCTTTGTTGTCATGATGCATGAATGTAGCCCTAGAGAGGAACTCACCAGTGCTGCATTCAAGCATCATGCCGACCTCACTGGGTTAGATACACTCTTGAAGGGTAGAAATAATGCATGAATGCAGCCCTGGTGATTAGTTTTCGTGCATTATTGCGACAAACGGCATTCGGCATTAAAGCACTATGTTGCCCTTGAGTGGTTTAATGTGACCCTGAGGTAGGAGAGTGGTGGGTCTGGTTGCTATGGCACATAAGGGGCCAGACACAACACACGGGTAACCCTGTAGGGGCCGCAGACTGCTTTAATGTCACTTTTTTTTGTACTTGATATATATTTTTTTTTTTCATTTTACTTTTTGTTGACCAGAGAAGTCGCAACCCTTTATGGGTAACTCACCAATGCTGCACGCATCATATATCGACCCAACTTCCTCGCCAGCACTGCATCAGTGCATCATGATCACAAATAAACATGTATGATGCTCTCTTTAATGGCTAGTCAGTACCGTAGGGCAGCATTTAGCCACCAGGCAATGTTAGAATGTAATTGCACCGAGGGATTTGTTTGATCAGTTTATCATTCATGAAAATCATGGGATTGTTCCCAAGGGGAAAGGGGAAGGAGCCACAGAGTTGCGGTAGTTCTGAGCACTTTATCAAAACTGTAAACTGCCCAGACTAAGTGTACTAACCCTGTAAACTGCCCAGACTAAATGTACTAACCCTGTAAACTGCCCAGACTAAATGTACTAACCCTGTAAGCTACCCAGACTAAATGTACTAACCCTGTAAGCTGCCCAGACTAAGTGTACTAACCCTGTAAGCTACCCAGACTAAATGTACTAACCCTGTAAGCTGCCCGGACTAAGTGTACTAGCCCTGTAAGCTGCCCGGACTAAGTGTACTAACCCTGTACGCTGCCCAGACTAAATGTACTAACCCTGTAAGCTGCCCAGACTAAGTGTACTAACCCTGTAAGCTGCCCGGACTAAATGTACTAACCCTGTAAGCTGCCCGGACTAAGTGTACTAACCCTGTAAGCTGCCCAGACTAAGTGTACTAACCCTGTAAGCTACCCAGACTAAATGTACTAACCCTGTACGCTGCCCAGACTAAATGTACTAACCCTGTAAGCTGCCCAGACTAAGTGTACTAACCCTGTAAGCTGCCCAGACTAAGTGTACTAACCCTGTAAACTGCCCAGACTAAATGTACTAACTCTGTAAGTTGAGACGGACACTTTTACACTAGTACTGCCCCTACTGACACGGCCATAGGGTTACCCAGTTAACCCTTTAAAGACAACATGTCGCCTCATAGCAACATTTGTCTTCATGGTGTGCCAAACCCAGGTGCCAATGCAGTGCTGGCAGGCAATTCGCTTGCTGTATCGTTCCGATTCACCAGTGTATCAACCCAAAGGGTCAGCATGATGCATGAATGAGTTATTTACCGAGGCTGCATTCATTCGTGCATCATGACGACACAGGGTATAGTGAATTAAAGTACTCTGTGGGCATTAAAGGGCATTTAACGGGTTAACTCATGTGACTCATGTTAAAACAGCTGCAGTAAAGATGCCTCATGTTGTGTTACCTTTTACTCATGAGTCAATGGTTTTAAAGTCCTGCCTTGTTTTGCCTCCCTTTTTACGTGTACTGTTTGGTGCTGGGGTTCCCACCGTGTGTTGTGTGAGAACACAGTCAGGAATGTGTGTGTTTGGTGTTGCAGGTCCTGGTGACGTGGGGCTGCCTCATGCCGGATACCACATGTACACGAGGTAAGCCTGCTCTACTTAATCTACTACATGTAGAGTACTTAACCCTCTAACGACTGCACCTTGTATCACTGCAACATTTGTTATTAGGCCTGAAAAAAAAAGAGAAAAGTTGTGTTCATGGCCAAAGAACAGGGTCGATAGGTCGACTTTTTTAAATTAATTTACTTTCACATTTGTTCTGGTCGTTGGCGCGTTTCTGATCGTTTTAGTAAACACTACTAGTATTTAAAAAAAGTTAAAACCCAAAAATATCGTGAAAAAGAAGTTAGGGTAGGGCCCAGAAATGGGGTCGGTCGTAAACCTGAACTGTATTTCCCAAGTTTGACTTCTGCAAATAACGAGAATTTACTCAGATATGACTGAAATAAAAAGATTATCAGACTATGGGCTCGGCCACCTCGTGAGGCAACGTGTAGGATGTGGAGGCACGTGGGTACATAACGTGGGGAGGGGGGTAGACTGGGGGGGGGGGTATAAACCGGGGTATAAAGGGCCAGTCCCAGCCAGTTTACCACTTTAGGATCCAATGTCAGGATCTACTGAACCCTGCCTTACCCCTCCAAACCCTCACCTCTATAGACACTCTGAGGCAGCGGGTGACGGAGGAGCTCTCTCTGACTACTCCAAATCTGTACTAAAGTGTCACTCGCCAACACGGTTGGCGTCACTCTGCAAAACAATGGCTTGCGAATATCTGAGAGGATAAGAGACCACAGGGGGGTGGATATAGCCGGTCTACACGCAGGCCTTGGAGTCAGCACGGTAGCAACCACAAGGAACCAAAGATGAGGAACACATCCTGCGTCGCCCCAGAGTACTGCGCGGCATGGACAAAGTGTATCTGAAAGTCCCGCGCGTCAAAAAAGACATCTACGAAAGGTCCCCACTCTGGCAAGGCCTGCCTCTTTGGAACAGACTGGAAAGTGCAACACAGACCATGGAAGACCCAAGCAGGTTCCTAGACTCACTGAAGAAACTGCCAGACGCCCCGCTCAGTGATCTGACTGATGTCACTGTCGTTCATCCTTCTATGTTGAACCATCATGCCTTGAGCAAAATCACTGACTTTACGTATTATACTTATCATTTATTACATATGCTAGATCTATTCTGAATATAAAATGAACACTGAGACTGTCACTCGAGCATTGATTCTTTGCTATTTATAAAGCAACCGCATCTCTTTTGGAGTAGTAGCTTTTATTACTTCTTTGGCATTTATTTGAAAATCGTCCTCTGTATACTACGAAATTAATGCCAATAAAAATTAACCAACAACAACACTCACCCAAGATATTTTTGCTCTAGACTCAAGCAGGCCGGGTTGTATAAATCATGCAGTGATTATGCCCAGTGATTATGGTGTATTTAGGTGGCTGTGTATGTACAGAGAGGTATTCAGCTAACCTGACCCCACCTGGTGTTACAGAATGTCGCAGACATGGTAGAGCAGCACGAGGACCCAGCTGTGTTTACTAACACTAGACCCTGCCCCGCCCCCTCCCGGCACCCCTCACAGAGCTCACCCAGCTCTCCTATACTCCCTGACACAGCCTACACATGGCTGGCCGTACATATCAAAGTACCTCCTCGTGAGGGACACAGCGCCATGTGTAGGCTGTGTCAAGAGGGGAGGTGAAGATGATAAAATCTATGAGGCGGGAGAAGGTGACCGAGGGAGGTACATGGCACCAGCAGTTCGGGCTGACCACTGTGGCACTGTATTCTGTGTGTGTATTATACAGCCCTTATCCTGTACATCTGTCACGTCCCTCCAGCCACCGTGTCATCTCCTCCCTTTGTGTGTCCCGTATCACACCCATATAGCACCCCTCCACCTTCCCCACCCCACATCCCTCCACCCCTACACCCCGGGGCGTGCTCGTCCCCCGCTGGGTGGTCACAGTTTGTGTAGCGGCACCTCTTGTAGTCCATCTCTACCACCCCTTTATACCCTCCCAGTCACTGACACCCTACCACCCTCTCCTGCACCGGACCCTGCTACCAGCATCTCCCGGGCTCCAAGTGGCCACTGACCAGTTCACAGAGAAGCACACAGAGCAGTTCACAAAGCAACAAACAGAAAAGCACATACAGTAGCACACAGAGCAGTTCACAAAGCAACAAACAGAAAAGCACATACAGCAGCTCACAGAGCAGTTCACAAAGCAACAAACAGAAAAGCACATACAGCAGCTCACAGAGCAGTTCACAAAGCAACAAACAGAAAAGCACATACAGCAGCTCACAGAGCAGTTCACAAAGCAACAAACAGAAAAGCACATACAGTAGCACACAGAGCAGTTCACAAAGCAACAAACAGAAAAGCACATACAGCAGCTCACAGAGCAGTTCACAAAGCAACAAACAGAAAAGCACATACAGCAGCTCACAGAGCAGTTCACAAAGCAACAAACAGAAAAGCACATACAGCAGCTCACAGAGCAGTTCACAAAGCAACAAACAGAAAAGCACATACAGTAGCACACAGAGCAGTTCACAAAGCAACAAACAGAAAAGCACATACAGCAGCTCACAGAGCAGTTCACAAAGCAACAAACAGAAAAGCACATACAGTAGCACACAGAGCAGCTCAAATAGTATTCAGAGCGGCACACAGAGGAGAGATTGCTGGACAGCAACTTTGTGAGGTAATAGCAGAGTGTAAAGCCTGTCTGGAAGCAGCAGCCTTGTGGTTTGAGGCAGAGACATAATGAGAGCATCGCAGAGGCTAGTAGCTGCCTGCAGAGTACATGGGATTAGCAGACTGGGTTGTGGCAGAGACTGGGTGAGGCTGCCTATAGGGAGCAGCTCCATTGGGGCAGCAGGTGCTAGGAGAGTGGTGAGCAGCTCGGGTTGTGGCAGAGCCTTGGTTGGTGAGGCAGCAGCTGTTTGGGAAGTGATGAGCAGCTCGGGTGGCGGGTAAGCAGCGCGAGTTGGGGCAGAGTCTGGGTGAGGCAGCAGCTGCTATGACTTGTAGGAGAGTGGTTTCCAGCTCGGGTGGAGGCGGGGAGCAGCTCGGCGGCCGTCAGTGAGTGCGGGAGCAGCACCCGGGGCGGACGTACACACGGTACAGCAGGCGGCAGCAGCCTGCAGGAACCACCAGTACCTACCCCGACTGGTGCCTACTGGAGGAACAACCACTCCCCCCTCTACCAGCCGTCAATACAACATTAATACACACTGCAGGAGCCGCTGTCAGACTCTGTCAGCACCACCAGGGTACATGGACCCTGTATAGGTGCCTGCTGTATAGGTGAGGGTAGCAGCATTCAGCCTTACACACTGAGACTGGTAGCAGCCAACAGCCCTGGAGGAGGAGCCCTGGGCCGTCAGTATACCGGGGGTCTGTGGACGGTAGGGCACATGTTGTAGTAGCCACACACCTCTGTCGGTCCTACTGTCAACAATAACAATAATCAAGGCTTATACTGAGTCAATGGTAGAAGCTCTGGATGCAGCGAGGTCTTGAGTCAATGTTGAGTGAATGGCAGCAGCTCTGTCTGCTGGTGCTCTATGGATGGTAGGACACATGCTGTGGTACTAGTGTCAGGAGCAGGGAGTGACTGCCTGCCGTGCTGTTAGAGCGTCCAGTAGGAGTACCACGGTGTAGTGCCGTGTAGTGCCCCACACCTACCACTGTCAACCTGCTCCAGCACCCTGCTGCTGCTGTAGGCTTGTCATAGAGGTGTGCTGGGTGTAGGGTGACGTCTCCGACAGACCTGCCACACTCTGACACAGGGAGCAGTTCTACACCAGGCTGCAAGCACCGTCATGTGCAGCAGCAGTTAGACACTGGAGGCATCGTCAGCCGACAGCTGACTACTTGTACAGCCCGCACGGATAATGCTACATGGTGTAGAACACACAGGTTGATAACACCCATACACAGGAGGAGTCGGCAGTACCATATCGCACTGGGAGTACCTCCAGAGGGTGAGTACATACACACCGCGGTGGACATTGTAAATCAGTGCTCTAACCCATACCAGGTGCCTGGGACACGGCACTTAAAGGTCCAGTGCTCTAATTCCCGCTCTAACCCATCCCAGTAGCCTGGACGTGCGGATGGAGGGGAGGGCCTTATAGAGCCGTCCACTCGATGCCGCGCCCAGGGTACCATCCCAGCTGTCCTGAACAGGGGACGTAAAGGTGCAGTAATAGGGAGCCATAACGGAGGTTCCCGGAATGGTGGTGGAGGCAGCATACAGCCACACACTGGAGGGGTCGTCAGAAGGCTGCTGAGTACCTCCCATCACGTCGTACAGGTAGGGGAGGATACTGGAGCTGGTCTTGTCACATGCCTGGGACAAGGCACCAGGGGAGTTGTCTCTACCTGAGGTCTACAACAAGGTGTCTAACCTATACCAGCATCTATAGGTACTGCTGCTGGTGCCTGCACGAGTCAGGCTGTGAGCACTGCTGCTGATTACTGTACTCTGTCACCCAGTAGCATCATACAGGCTGTCTGTCACAGAGCAGTGAAGCACTAGGTGCCTGGATAAGGGACATCTCAGGTACCAGGGGCACTAAGATAAAGGTACAGAACGTGCCTTTTGGTATTGCTGACCACCAACCACAACAGTGCTGCTTTTATTGCTGTAGTGTAGGTGTGGATGTGGCTACCATGTAGCAGCAGCATCAGGTGTGCATCATGAGATAAGGAGTACGGTGCCCTACCTGTAGGGATACCACTAGACCTGGATACACTGTAGGAGTCCAGTCAGCAGACATTGGAGGACCCGAAAGAGGTGAGTACAGGTACATAGTTATGGCTGTAGGGTCGACATCACCATCATCACATATGGGTCAATATGGGATAGAGCTTTACCCTTTTAGTACACGGGGGAAAGACGTGGACATCAACCAGACTCATCTTACCCAATATCATCAGACTAATATTCTGTCTAAAATAAAATCAGATCAGTGAATGCTTGGCGCTCACTCCCAGACTGCAAGACTATCAAGAGAGTTTCCAAGTCTGGCGTTATGGCAAAGAGAATCCAGAATCCAGCATTCTGAGAATGATTCCTATTGGTATATATAACTGAGGCTTGGACGGCATCTGACTAGGCACTGATGGACTACCCGATATGTGGGTGTTGACATGTTAGTGCTAGGCCCCTAGATGCCTGGGGTGGATGGTTGTTAAATGCCATCATCATTAGATAAGGGCTACTGGTAGTAGTATACAGTGTAATAGTCCTCCAGGGCGCCTGCTCTTATGGAGTAATTACATGCTGGAGGACTGATGTACAGTGTGAGTATTTACATGGTGACATGTGGAGTGGTGGGTAGCTGTTGAGTGCCCGGTGTTGAGTGCCCTCGTCAGATGTAGATTATGGGAGAGTTTAGTGTTGTGATATAGCCTACACTTAAGGACAATTCTTACTTGTTGCTCTGTGTTAAACCTTTATAATTGAGGACAATCTATATTGCTATCATGAATTATAACTTCTATATTCAATAGGTCAGTATTATGCATAGTCCAGGGGCGGACCCAGGAATTTGAAAAGGGGGGGGGTGGAGGTCCACCAAACACCAAAGTACTGAAAAGTGACACGCCGCTACTCGCGGCGGATCAAATTATCATTAAAAAATCTAATTTTTTTTCCAAAAGGGGGGGGGGGGTCCGGACCCCCAGGATCCCCCCCCCCCAACCTGGATCCGCCCCTGCATACATGCAACCCTAGTGAGTAACTTGGCAACCCTGGCGAGTAACATGAGGTATCATGTTGTGCTGAAAGGGTTAGTCTAGATACCCTCACTATAAGGATTCTGTGATAGCCCTACCTGCCCCTGATGTAGGCTGCTGAGCCGTGTGGCTAACACCCCCACTTAAGTCACACGGCCTCACACGGCGTGTGTATGACTTAAGTGGGCCCCACATGTGTACCTCCATGTGTGCCGGCAGACCCTGGAGTGCCTCACCTACATGCTGCTATACCACCACCTGGAGGTATACCTGGTTATCCGGCTGTTGGTGAATTGGTTGAGTATGTCTTCATATATAACATATATACCATAACGTCCGCGTTGATACCCTTAAAGTAGACTACCAGTTCATAAGGTAAGGCAGAATGCATCAATCCAGCTCCCCCCCCCCCCCCCTTTGGGTACACTGTAAAAATTCCCCGTTGGTTTTACGTAGGTTTCCCCGTAAAATATTACGGGCTTTCATCGTAATTTTAATTGCGTTGAAATCCCGTAAATGTTGATGAATTTACGTTGGCATTCTGTAAACATATACGGTGAAAACACAGTTTATTACATTACGGTGAAACCTCATAATAAATTTTCCTTTAACGGTGATACACCATCATTCTGACTACCTGTATGTTTTGATAGGGCTAAGTTGACGCATATTAGGCCTCCTTATTAGGCCGGGAAGAAGACTGGGGAAGTGCTGGACGATTCTATAACGGACATAACGGGTAGAAGATGGACAGAATTCGTTAAGAAGACTGGAGAAGGGCTGGACGGCCGAGGGGCAGGGACTAGCCCACCAATACAAGGAAGTGAATTCATGGAGATGAACTTCACATTTACATTTTCAGCCATCATCACACGGGGATACATGTAACCATTCTCTACTGACGACATATACAGGATTCTATCACTCTGACCAGCTGGGGGAAATCAATGTGAATTGATGTTCAATAAATATAACTGGCCCTTCATTATCTCTAAATCCCAAAACTGCAATAACAGAGAATCATCATAAAATAACGGTGAATTACTGTAAATGAGATACGTAAAATCATCATAATTGTTTATGAATACTGAAGAACCATCATAAAATTATTTGGGAGTACCGTAAAAAATGAACGGGAAATGCTCGTAAAATTTACGGGGAAATGGAAAATACGGTGACCGTAAAAATAACGGGGAAACTCTGGCATTCATTGATGCCGGTGGATTCACTGTTATTTTACGGGATGATTTTTAGAGTGTAGGTATCAATCCTGGAGGGTTGGCGTGGTGCAAGAATGTCAGCACAATGCACTGGGTTAAATTAATAGTACCAGTAGTATCTCCGGGCTCGACACTTGCCATACCATGGGAGGTGAGGTCTAGAGGCTTTGAGGAGGATCCGCTGAAGCCCCCAGGGGGCGAGGTGTAGGGGTATAGAGGATCCCCTGAGGGGTAAGGGTATAGGGGTGTAGAAGAGGTGGTCGTCAATGGAGCATGTATACACGTGTACGGAGTAACCCACATCTGGGCACGAGCTGCTCAGGGGCCTCTACCACACGTGTTGCTGCCTCAGGGGACGGTCTGGGATCAGGCTGTTAGTGTACCTTCAACCATACAAGGTGTCTCTACTACACGTGTTGCTGCCTCAGGGGACGGTCTGGGATCAAGCAGTCAGTGCACCTGCAACCTTACAAGGTGTCTCTACTACACGTGTTGCTGCCCAACCTGCCTAAGGGGATGGTCTGGGGTAAAGCGGTCAGAGAACATGTACCTGCAACCCTACAAGGTGGCTGATTGGCCTTATACCATGAAGATTGTGTGTGAGAACTCCACTCTTGCCCAGACTGTCCTCTATCGGAGCATCAGTGTGGTGTGAGTGAGCTGCTCAGAGCCTCTCCACACGTGCCAGACACACCCTCCACAACATAACCCGCCTCTGGGATTACACAGTGTAAACCTGAGCGGTCTGAGAGCCGGTTACAGGGGTAGAGGGGGTGCACTGTGTGGACTCTAATAGCCCACAGGGGTGTCAGCAGTAACTTGACTTTAGGGAGGGCAACAGCCGAACCAAACAGGGTTCAAAAGGGTGTATCATTCAAGGAAATCTGTAGGGGGTACGGGACAAGGCCAAAAAAAAAGAGGTGTGTTTCAGGTTACCCGACCCTACCTGCTAGCAAAACAGGGCCGACCCTAGAAATTTTTATCCAATTTTGAAAAAAAAAGAAATAATAATACTATTTCAGAGTCAATTTGATAGTCCCCGAGTCGACGCTGTTGTTGGCGAGTCAGCGCTGAAGTTTACGAGCCAATTTTTTGGTACTTTTCAGGCCATGGGATCAATCTGTCTTTAGGAAAAAAAATTGCGCTATTTCAGAGTCAAATTGACAGTCCACGAGTCGACAAGGTTGTCTGCGAGTCAGCGCTGGAGTTTGCGAGTTAATTTTTGGATACATTTCAGGCCAGAGTAAAAAATAAAATAAAAATAAAAAATAAAAATCCGACCTACCCTACCTAGATTTTCAGACTACGTAACCTGAAACACACCTTCTTTTTTTTTTGCCCAAGGAACATTTTGAAAATCTGTTGTTGTTGAGCCCAGTGTATATCCACACGAGTAGTTTAGCAATTACTTAGTGGTATTTTTCAGGAGTAGACACAGATGCTATACCTGACGATGGTCCGTAGTTTGGATGTGGGCCCACAAATTACCTCCCTATGGGCCCGGTTGGCCCACAGAAGAATATCCAGGAAAATTTAAAAAGAAGTCAAAATAATCATTCCGGACCCTTGAATTCAAAAGGTTAGCAAATATCCCTATTTGAATTGATCTAAGGTAGGCCAGGGTTTAAGGGCGTTTAAATCCCATAGATCACACAGTATATCGTATGGGTAATTAAAAGGCAATTAAGTAACTCGTATAAGCCGCATTTACTCAATGGAGCTTATCCTCGGAGCGTATCCTAATACACACACGATTTTGCACACAAGTCGGTGTCTTTATCACATAGACCCCTGGTACAGGGATATATCCTTTACATTGCAGACCACAGGAGCCGAGTGCAGTAACATTACGATACCCCCAGGAGATGTCCTTAATGTTACAGAGAGTGATCCCCATAGCCAACATCAAAGTCCTGCCCTGTAGGCACCACAGGTATAGACCTGAGGGGGGGGGGGGCTCTATGTAGCAATCAGGGGGGTTAACTATCCATATAGGAATATATATGCACCTTTACTATTCATATATAGCTTAAGAAATACATATATAATTGCAAAAATTAAAGCCAATGACAGGGGTCCTATAAACAGGGGGCTGTCAATAGAGTTCTTAGAATATAGCATTTCAGAGAGCTGTCATATGACCAAAATAATAGGGGCTGTAGTTTATGGTACTGGTGTATCAGTGGGTACCGACCCTCAGAGAGCCAGCCCCCCCCCCCCCATCCCCCCATCCCCATGGGATCATGTTCCGCCCTGGAGGAGACACCTGCCTGCTGCTGAGAGCTGCCATTACCACCACTACCTGTGTGCTCTGTTCTGTAACAAGGTGGCGCCACATTGGCTGCATACTCTCTGTATGGGTACAGCCATCTTAAGCCAACCGTGGGAATTGTATGATAATTGATACAACTGGAGTTGAGTCTAGACCAAGACTAGGGGCCCAGACGGGGGTATCTGTGTCACTTATCGATCCTGAGAAATACCAATGTCCCTTGTCGATCTTAAGAAATGAATCTTCTCCCTTGTCGATTTAGAGAAGTAGATTTGTCCCTTGTTGCGAACCCCCAGCATTACCTTGCCCCTTGTCCATGAGTTTTAAACAGGGCCTTGTCTATGTTAGGAGAGTGATTCTTGTGCTACAGGTGTGGAGCCGTCAGAGAGGGACTCGTCCATCGACCTCTGTGTGAGAATGGCACCTGGGTGTCGGGTTACTGTAGGAGCACACACCTGTGTCTCACCCACTCACACCCACTCACACCTACTCACCCACCTGGTGACAGGCTTTTATACCTGACATATAGTCATGTATGTGGACATATTTTAAAGGCAAAACGCGTGCTGCCCCTGCAGTAACAGTCAGAGCTGAGCGAGG